>LQNS02277717.1:10731693-10763382 GCA_001587735.2 Parhyale hawaiensis
GAAGTACATGTTCTCAGCACTATGCTGGGCCAGTGACAGAGTGCAAAAACCGAGAATATCTCGATCTTGTGTTTTCGGCGCGAGGCGGGCGTGATGCCTGCGGCGCTAGTAACCCAACTCACTATAATAATCATAATAATAATCTACCCTAGTCAAGCCTTTGCATTTTTCCGTAGACCCCGTTTGCTTTTATTTTTCTTTTGCGGATAATCTTTGTTGTGATCTTCCTATTCTATTACCACGCGCTGTTTCATTGCACGGTGCTGCTCTACGTGCTTAGGTTCCCAATTGTTTTGACGTAAGTCACATTCCTAATTTTTGTGTAGGGAGGCTTGAAACCAACACACGTAACTTAGTTGTTGAATCACTGAACACTATAGCTCCATACTGTTCTCTTTGGAGGACATAGGATGTAGCCACAGGACTAAATTCGCTCATCCTGTGTTATGAGGAGTGGGTAGCGCTCCGAGGGATCACTGTAGGTTGATTAGCCTTCGCTAGACCTTCAGGGTGCCTGACGTTCGCGCCCACTTTGCTTCCTTTCATATTCACACTCCTACTGATGATTTTTTTGTTCTGTTCTTCCTTTTCTTTCCCGAGTTGCTGTTCCCATGCTCGTTGAGTCTGTGTCGTGCATAGGTTCCATATTTTTATCGACGTATGTTCCTCTTCCTTGGAATGCCATATCTGTGGTAATGAAGGCTTAAACTAGTTTATACTATTGTTATACTGTGCAGTTATGTTGCTGTTGTCGACTGTGATACTATTTCTTAGTATTTGATACCCACGTATTCAGTAGATTCTTGCTCCCCTGAGGGTTGACGAGTCCTGTTTTGTACGGAACTCACTATTTTGTTCAGTATGGTTTTCTAGCAGGATCCCTTCCTCTACTCGATACTTTTGGCCATTTTATTACTTTACAGCAGTGACAGCTCACGGTTACTTTAGTAAGGATGTTCTACAAATCTGTAGCAGTGGTTTCATGTACCTGACTGTTCTTCAGTTTATGAAATAACTATTAATGTCCTGGCGTGCATAGTTGCAGCGCACCCTCCACCCTGACTCTGGTGGCCATTAGCGGTCAGTGCTGCCCAGCTCAATAATCCACTAGAAATATATGCATTAATCTCTACAGTAAGTTTAGTCCTGTTGCGTGCTGTTTCTAATCAGTGCTATTACGAAATCATCACCTACAATCATTCAAAGAACCTTATAATTTAAACTTTTACCTGATGTCAGGAAAAGATCGAATGGTATGATGCTTTGTGCCGAAAGCTTTTGTTATAATAAGATTCCTCGTGGAAGAAAATTATGTATCTCGTTGAATGTAGACTTCTTTAGAATGTATAAATTTATTTTCTTAAATAAACATATATATACCTTACTCGTGAGTTTTTATCGCGGAATTCCTCCATGTTGTTTAACAATATATGAATTTAAGCGATCGTAGCGCTTTCCATTTGGGACTTGCCGTTGGAGAACATAGGATTAGAGAATGATACACACTGAATAATCTTCGATGATCTTTACTGGCAGTAATGACTTAAGTAGGTATACAATTTATGACAAACAGTGAGAAAATTGGAACTTGTTAAATGCGGTAGACACCATGGCATCTTCATAATGCCCGCAAGTGGCACCCGAATCGAAGGTATGGCAAAATGTTTGTTGCTTTTTCATCTACCATATCTTGCGAGCTCAACTTACACTCTATATCACTACATCATCTTGTGTCATCTACTTCATATGTTTGTATCATCAGCAGATGACGTTCATCGTAATGCTTAATCCTAGGGAAAAAAAAATCGAAGGTTTATGAATTGTTAAAGGGAAATATTTTGAATATCTTGTGCATGCTCGGTGAAACTACAGTGATGTTTGGATCTGATTTCTACATAACTGGTAATTTGTGCCCTTCCTGCCCGAAAAATTAAAGTCTATACTGATGAGAAGGTGAACGGTGCGATTATCCCGTAGCAAATTATCTGATTTGTCTAATAAATTTACATTTTATCATACCCTATATTGTGCTAAGTATGTACGTTGTTCATAGACTATGAAACATTTTTATACAGTTATGCAGTTTTATCTGACCATTGTAAGTGTATTTGCGGCGCATCTTCCATCTGCTTCTTATTAAAGTAAAAAGTCCTCGAGAAAAAGCGCTGTCATTACAAATTTAACTTTTAGCACAACCATAACACATAAAACCCACAATTACGAATAAATTTATATTTCCTTACTTGGTAACATACATATTTTTAAATCACTTTTTATGCTTACATGAGATTGAGCAAGTTAGTGAGAGTGGAAAGCAAGTTAGAAAACGAGGAGTTGATACAAATTCTATCATTCAGGTACTTCTTATTCATATGTATCACAATAATAATGCCATCTGAGAGTTAGTGTTTCTCATCGTCAATTGCACTATTTTTGTAACCGTGAATTTCAATACAACGTTAGGTGGTGAATTCTATATCACGTTACTGACTACGCCTCAGTCTACAGTTCATTGCAACCAAATTTTTATATGATAATACGTAGGAAATTTACTGTACTTTTATGAAAAATATTTTCAGAGTTACAACATTCACGTTGGCAAACATCGCAGAAATTCTCTTGACAATTTTGTTTCTATTGAGTAACAATTCGAATTACCTAAATCTCACCATACTTTTTAGCTCTTGTAAGTCTCGTATCCTACTGTCTACGTACACCTTAAAACATACCTAGTTAACTGAGCAATGTCTTTGGACAAAACTTAATTTTATTTCGGAAATTCAATAATTGTGCTCATCGTCGGCGTATCTATACTCAACCTCTTTACTGGTATAGGAAGCCCAAAGGCTTGCTTCAAGTTAGGTTTATTATTACGTACAGTGTATAGAGTTAATTTAGTGTACAGGTCACGTAACCGCCTTGCATATAATGAAACATAGATAGACGTAACGGGCCAACAGCCAATAGCAAGTCAGTCTTGGACTAAAGCCGATGACTGACGTGTGATTGGCTGCTGCGTAGCGCTATCTCTTGTCTTCGAAAAGGTCACGTGATCCGTAGACGCGGGCAAATCTATGCACTGTACAAGATATTGCTGGGTGGCCATTGAAAGTCTGGAAAGGTTAAAGATGTAAATTGGGCTCTAAAAAATAGAGGTTGTTCGAGTTATGCTACTGCGTCTAATACTAAAATTTTAAGGTGAAAAAATGGACAAAAAAGTAAGTTTTTGTGAAAGTAAACCTTTGTTTTATACCTTTCAGGCTTTCAGTGGCCTATCTATACTATACTGGCAATCGTTTGGTAACTGACGTTAAGAATAGTTTACTTTGCAGCTTGAAAAGTCCTCAGCGCTCTTGGTAGTTACACTGATTTAGTGGATTGTGAGACCTACGATAAAACTACAATGACGGTCGGCGGTGAGGTTATTGCATCATGTAAATGTTTGGCGATGCATCTACAAAAGGAAGCAGCATTGGGGCATGTTTTTAACGGAAATATATAAGTTTTTCAAGGACTTCGACGTCGTACCCTAAAAACACGAGGCATATTGATAAATGGCATATTTTTCTTGCATCGTGCAGATACGCGTTTGTGAATTTTCAAAATTTAAAGCAACTCTAAGAGATAATTCCTAACGCTAATGAAGATGAAAGGGCAATTGATAAGATGATAAATACATGCACAGCGGTGACTCATTACTCGAACCAAAAAATTCAGATATAGGAAAATGACATTTTCGTTGAAGGAACGCATGAAATCGTTTAGCTCTATATTTTTAGCATTTATCATCTAATTACTGAAATTATTTACGTACTTTATTTAATTCGTCCGTTATTGAAACTTTTCATCATTTAAAATTCAGTGGCGGCTTATAGGTCTGAAGCGGAGGTGTAGCACAGTTTCATGCCAGAATATTCGTAGTTCGGTTTTAAAACTAGAAGGTACTTGCTAAGATTATCACATTGTCAGTAGTTTTCTTCTAGTTCGTGAATGAATTAAGTGCTTCATGGTCTGAATCGGAGCGGCACCTTTACTTTAATTGTCGTTGTGCTCCACTGGCCACTCGAAGGGGTCCGTCGTAGGCCAGGTGGCGCCCCCGGCCTTCGCGTCGGGACAGGCGCCTCACTCGGGGGCATACAGAGGTACTACTCTTTAAAACTCACTAGCCGCCGCAAGTCTAACAGCTTTCAGTAATAAATTCGGTTCGAGGAACGAGCTACCGTTGTACTAAGATGAAAATGCATGTCCACGCAGTACGTACACACGGCGCCCCTAAAGCACGCAGTAAGTCTAAACTAATGCTTTCGTTGGGACAGTGACGTCACTCACTCGAGATCGCCTTCGTGACTTTATCATTGTCACGGCGTCTGGCGGTCGAGTCGCTCACTACCGAACGTCATTCTTCTTCCAAAATCACAGCCTTGACCTACTGGACTTAGTTCACTGTGTGTGTGTCACATCAGCGCGCAAAGCTATAAACAAGTCTAGAATGAGTGGCGGGATGTGGCATAAAGATTCTATGACAAATGTGACTCCATTTACACAAAGTTAGGGTGGCGGCGACTCCAGTTCTTCCAGTACGCCGCCACGATGTCGCTGTGAACGTGAGGCACATTGTGATCTGTTGACAAATGAAAAAGAAAATTATAAGCGGTAGTTGGGCGGGTGCCGATTAAGTCTGTAGCCCGACTGTCTACCCGCTTGTCCTTTGAATGTGTTCATTCATCCAGTCGTCCGAATGCATAACTGGCGGCACCGTAGGAACAGTAAAGAAGTACACCGCTTTCTGAGTTTTATTTCCCTTTAAATATGTAGATAATATTCATTACATGCCTAGTGGCCCTTGCGGAGGATATTGATTTGACGGCTTAACTTTTCATGACTTTGTAACGTACCCACAGTTGTGATTACAACGACGCAGCGAAACATTCCAACAATAGGACGAATGAACTCGTCCAAAAGACTAACGTGTAGACCGGCCATATGTAAGACTTTGCACCTACTCTAGCTAGGCCGAACCTTTCTTAACCTATTAACTAAGCTAGCCTAACCAAACCTAGTCTAACACATACGCATCCTTTTGACCAATAGCTAGTATCTCAAGTGGGAGTCCTGCGCAGGTCCTTGCTGGAATATTCAGAAGTCTTTCCTCACGCATGGTTTTTGTCATTACTGTAGTGTAATATCAGCAGTCATCTTCTAGTTCAGTGGTTCCCTATAACGGGTCTATAGACCCCCAGGGGGTCTACCATCGACCCCCTAGGATTTTTTTTAAGGAAAACGTATGTTTTTGTTTCCCCTTTTCGTATTTAAGGGCTAAAAATATATTTGACAATAAAAACCTATGTATGCAGTATTGAAAAAATCAATATGCATGATGAGTTTTTACGTTTGTAATGAAGGATCTGCTGAGTACCTACAGCAACACATTTTCTTCAAAAGTAGCGTTTTTTGGTATTTAAATAAATTTTAACGAGACCTAAACTAAATCTCGTTAATTTCTCAACTTAATCAAGGTTTCTTGGCAACCTCTAAAAATGTTAATTAATTTTTTTTACAAATCTGGTGCAATTTGAACCACTGACGTGCAGCTGTAATGGATAAATGCTTATTAAATAACCTTTCAAATCTAGAATATTCTTTAGAAAAAGATACCCTAATATAGGAAATTTTAATTAATTTTATATTATCGCTTCGTTTTTTAGTATCCTTATTATTCTGGATAGTTTACAACTATGATTGTATTTACGTTACGTAGTAATTAATATTGTTAATAGTATATTCAGTCATAGTTTTTTTTACTATTCTTCATTATTCTTTGTATTTGACAACTTTGGTAGCATTTATATTACTTAGTGAGTTAAAATTGATAACACAGGGATTTTTCTTTATTCTTTGTTTCACAGGTTTTACCTAAATGTGGCATAATGCATAGACCCTACACTTGGACACTCGGGGTCTATGGCGATGAACTGCTCTCTTTGCAGGGGTCTACACTGATGAGTTATGGGGAACCACTGTTCTAGTTTATAAAGTACTAGAACTATACTC
Source organism: Parhyale hawaiensis (assembly GCA_001587735.2). Taxonomy (NCBI): domain Eukaryota; kingdom Metazoa; phylum Arthropoda; class Malacostraca; order Amphipoda; family Hyalidae; genus Parhyale; species Parhyale hawaiensis. Next base: position 10,737,745 of record LQNS02277717.1, read on the forward strand.
TCAGAGCGCAGACCACCGCCAGGCTACATAATGGTAAATGGCACTATGATAGATTGACAAACGGACTGGCAGATTATTATTAAGTTTTGATCATCGGTTTTTTCTTGTGATATTGTCAACAGTCCATGAAACTTTTGTGAAGATGCACCCGTATAACTTTTGAGTTATATCACTGACAGATAGGCAAATCTCGGTGAAACATGAATACTTTGGAGGAGGTAATTGACAATATTCCGGCCTGGACATGTCCACACCCACGGTAGCAGCCACGAGTCACCATTACTTCCAAGTTCACAACTTATGTTGTTTCAATAGTAGTTTGAATTATATACTCAGTGCTGACAGAAGTGCCTGTATAATTATAATAGTAGTAAGGATTAAATACTCACTGCTGGCAGCAGTGCCAGTATAACTACAATAATTTCAAGAATTAAATACTCGCTGCTGGCAGGAGTGCCAGTATAACTACAATAATTTCAAGAATTAAATACTCGCTGCTGGCAGCAGTGCCAGTATAACTACAATAATTTCAAGAATTAAATACTCGCTGCTGGCAGGAGTGCCAGTATAACTACAATAATATAAAGAATTAAATGCTCGCTGCTGGCAGGAGTGCCAGTATAACTACAATAATATAAAGAATTAAATACTCGCTGCTGGCAAGAGTGCCAGTATAACTACAATAATATAAAGAATTAAATACTCGCTGCTGGCAGGAGTGCCAGTATAACTACAATAATATTAAGAATTAAATATTCACTGCTGGCATGAGTGCCAATATAATTTCAATAATATCAAGAATAAAATACTCACTGCTGGCGGGAGTGCAGAAAGCGCATGCGCGAGCGCAGGTCTTCTCCATGTAAGGCTTATTTCTTCTGCACTCTCCTCTCTTAGCCCATCCAGTGCACATGTCATTTAGGTTCCGACATTTGAAATCTGCAGTGTAAGAAAACAATGCAATGAAGTTATATCAAATAATTCTCTATAGAATTAATAAGATGAAAAAGTTTCTACAATATTTAACAATAACACATCATACTGATATTCTTATGAAGGTCTTTGGTTCCGATACAGGAGTAAGTGCACGTATATGTGCACTGATGATATAATAACGTACGTTATTATACCATGCGTGCTATGAAAGACGAGAACTTAAAGGCGCCATTGATGAATCGCTTCGAAACGTAAACAGTTGGAGATCATCCACTGGTGCGTCTGAATCACATTCACCGCTGACCTTATCTTTAATTTCACTGTTGCTTTGGTTCAGTTAAGCAGTATCAGTTTGAAAGCAAGTCACAATATTACTGCTTTAAATGAAGTAAGTTTTCCCCTGTCTCTAAACTTGAGAGCTGCTGCGATTTCATTACTGGGGACATTGATATTACATGTGCAATTAAAAGTAGGGTAGCAATTTGACATCTTTAGCTGCTTGTCATTGGCATTCGCGTTGCAAGAGCATTACTTAAAAAGTTACTGCTGTCGCCACCTGAAATGTCTTTGAGCGTAAAGAAAGCATATGCGGGATTCGTGGGTCGATATGTAATTGTAACATTGTTTTGATTTTGCTATTCTGAACTTCCACAATTTTTGTCGTCTCTACGGCAGTACCTTCGGTCCCTTTTTACCACTATTAAAAGAAAAAGATAATTGAATGGAGCTTCACCTGAACGAAGCATAAATTCGTGAGCAACTACAGTTGGTTGCCGGAGGTTAATGTTTTTATTGCGTATTGAAGTTCACTGCAGATAAATAAGCACTGCGTATTAAAAATCGCGCAATGTTTTCTGGCCCATAGGGAGTATTGACTCTAGAATTAATAGCACGTCATCATTCAAAAACGAGACATAGAGACAAAAAGGAATTCAGGTGTGGAATAGTTTTTTTTTTTTAGAGTGCACTGACATTGTGTGTAACTTGAGCAAGGGACAACCTCAGCTGGGAAAACCACATGGCTTGGTCCATGCTGTAGAAAAATCTCCACTTGACTCCAAAGAAGTGCACGGCTGCAGTCGATAATAGACTGTCAAAGCAATGGCATCTGAGACGCAAGGCTTATGTGGCAGCAGGACCCACATTTATGGTTAGGCAAGGACCCCCACCGTAATGGAGTGACAATGCCAAAAACGCTGACACCGCAGTTCAACGATCTCATGAATTCACCAGGGTGGCTGGTAAGCGAACGTAGACTTGGGAGAGGGGGGGGAGAGAGACACCGTTGGCATGAACCCATCTTTCAGGGTACAGTTTACTCAATCTGTGCCGATTGCAGCCGTATTGCAGACGTACACTTCAGCGCCCTAAAGGACATTGATCTACAGCACACAGCGCTGTGAGTTGGTTTCCTGGGTGGGGTGCGTGGTCACGCTGACTTTATCTGTTCTGTATTTTCTAACGAATAACTCCTTACAACGGAGAACTAAATATCACTGCTTGCCTTACCTGTCACATTGCACTGCCCGCAGGTTTCGGGGCAGTGGTTGTACATATAACCCGAGTTGTGGTGGCACTCGCCCATCAGCGCCCAGCGTCTGCAGTTCGGATTATTGTCTTGACATCCTGCGGAAGAAAATACTTGGTTAGGTTTGTAGTATTTAGCCCAACCAGAATTATACGGCGATTATTCGATATCATCCGATGCTGCTCACCAAATACTCGTAAAGACAATTGAAAACTGCTCATGATTTGCCGGTAGGAAGCCTAGCCTCCTTACCACGATGACTGTGGCTTTCAACTATACTATTTGTAGCGAACGTCTGTTACTAATGTCTTTATAATTTGCATTGTAATGTCTAATATGTGTCTGTGCTTAATAAACCTATCAAACCTGTCACACTTGGTGTCGAGTATGTAGCACCTAACTACATATTAGTAGGAACGTTATAACTACAAGCACCTGTTTGGTATTAACGGTTTAACTTTGTATAAAGTTATTATTATTAAATTGCACTAGACTGGCGACGTGGGAACGGAGAAACGATATGAGGTTGACAAACCCCCACGCAATCAGCCCCGCGAAAGTAGAAAAAAAGAAAGAAACGCAATTCCATTTTACTTAATACCGCTGTTACTCTCTCTGCGTGAGCGCCTGTTGGTGTACAGTTTAAACTCTGTGTCAATTCATTATAATTGCGTAACCATAAACGTTTATATTGATAACCGCTAGTAACATATGAAACAATTACTTGATAAGGTATAAGCTTATCAGTAACGCCATTTTTTTAGACCGACAAGCTGACTGAGCCACCACAGACACAGCGGATGTCTGGCGGGCGGCGCCACGGGGCCTAATTATTCCAGCCACTGGAATATTGAGGTCAAACTTTACCCGACCAGCTGGAAAGCTCGCCATCTCTGGTACCTACCTGTCCCAGCGGTACCGTGAAGCCCACTGCACACGACAGTCGAAACACTGAAACGTTTCTCTCTACCCTCATGGTTTCGTTGCCCGGTATTACTGATCGAGCCATGCAAGGATCAGCAATCCCAGGGACGCACAACACAAGCGCAAGGTCAACTTGAAACGGGAATCGAAGCGTTGGACGAGCTGAACGTCCGCTCGTAAGTTGAGGGTACGATTCTTTAAAGTGACCCCGGCATCACGCTAGCCTAAAAATCGCTAAATGTTCGAATAGCTCTCTTGACTGTGAGTGGGATTGAATTTTCACCGATGAATATGTATTGTTAAAGCATTGTTCAAACACGATGAGCTGCAGTCATGCTTTCAGAAACACTCGTTCCAACAAGTGCAACGTTTCGGAGTTTCGATACTCGTGTGCAGCGAACTCGTCGGTGTTCTATGGAGCTGTCAGCTCTTGCTATATATTTATTTACACGAAATATATATTCATGTTTAGATTAGAATTATATACTTATGTATTTGTCCAGTCTAACGTGACGAACTCGCTTAACGAAAGACTGGAGGCATTCCTCCTCGAAACCACCGATAGAATGGATAATATCGAGCCCTGTGCAAAATCAATTCATTTTTCCATCAAAAATTCACAAGGAAATAACCACAGTCCTTAAGCTCAACTGCTAAACTGGCATCAATCGTGTCCGTGCTAACTGCCAGTAAACACGAGGAGTCTCGTGTCCAGTGGCTATACGGACAAATGATTTTAGCGCCATCAGGTAGGCTACGTATATCTGTTGCGGTAGATGCACACTGACGCAAGAGTTGCCCTATGCTCAACTTCTCTCTTTGGCAGCCCCGTTGCCGTGACTACAACTTGGTGCATCTGAACGTCAAGCTAAAAACACACGTCAACGCATCTTTCAACTAAGCCAAAAGTAGGAGGTGTACTCAAAGTTTGACCATAGACGCTTGTCATAGCGTACATACTGCAGGAATCGGCTCATATTTTAGTTATTCATCTTATTAAAAGAGCCCCGTGGAAGCCGAAACCTAGTTCATGGCAACGTAATCGGATGTGGAATTGTGTGGAGGTGCAACTTTTGCGTTAGTGTGCACTCGCCATTAGTTAACTTCCTCTATTTGAGGTGCAAGTAAACTCTCTTAAAAATTTTATTAACAATGCTTATATTTTGCACTGCAATGTTTATCCGTCTGTAAAAACAACTTTTACCATGGCTAGCCCGTTTATTATTAACGCACTGCCTATACGTATGACATGTCATACTTCCCTGTTCACAAATCTCTAGGCATATAGTGTTCAGGAGCGTCATCCTATAACGGACTTCAAGAGACATCGTCGGACTCCGTAACCTTTCCCAATTAGGGAAACAGAAATCGTTAACGCAGGACAATTTCCTGCCTACGGCTCACCGATTCCCCCCAGGATGAGCTGGCCAACACTCAGCAATTAGGTGCTGTGAAAAATGCCCGATTTGTTGCCTGATTTCCCGAAGAGCTGCGCTCGCTCAGCAGCGCAGAACTTGACACGCGCTGTGTTACAGACGTGGTCTGTACAGGAAGACCTTGCGTCGCATGAAGGTCTACCCAAAACTAAAGTCTTGAGGCATCAACATGTAATCATTATTCATTAGTGAACCGCCTACACCCGGCCGCGTCATGTTGGTGGAAACGACTATAGCGGTAACTGTCGATGTCATTGCTAGGTTGAGCAAGGTGGGGAGTTACACACTTGCAAGCACATACGTATATTTTATCGTTTTTTATTAATGTGGTAACTTGTTGGAGGTGAGAATTGGGCTTATTCCCAAAGTATCTTTTTCAGCAAGTATTTGGGAAGAAATACACATCACTCCAAACCATGGAGTATAGTAGTTATTCGAGCAATAAGAATACAAGTACAGTTCTTCTTTTGTTTTTCTCGTTCTCGAATTATATCAGTGCATGTTACTCAGAGACATAGTAAGCTTGTTTTTCCTTTTTACATTGTGTGAAATCATTTGTTCCTTTTGGATTTCGAGAATAGTCACATGTAGGTCGCAATTTAATTACCACTGCGTGTAGAACTTTCTGTGAATGACATATGCGTTGAGTTTTATGCAGTGTCAGTGAAAGAGAATGCGAAAATAATGTAAGAAAAGGCCAATAAAATATAGATGTCTAAATAAATAACTTAGCTCCCGTCTAGCAAATAAATATAAAAATAACTGAAACTAATAGAGTTGAAGCCGTAAAATGGATAAATCTATAAACAATGTTGGATAATTTCATTCTACCACTGCAACCAAAGTTTATCATAGTACTAGCGAACCATCTTCTGCCAGGTCATCGCACTACACTGATAGATTCACTATTTTGAAAGTCACTGTTATACTTTTCTATACTGTGCTTTCCAGGGGATTTTTGCAACACTGTCCTTCCCGTACACGAGTATTGCTTGATAAGGTTATTTGTACACTTAGCAAGAACCATCTCGCAAAACGTTTACTTCCTGGGCTGCCAATCTGCGCGTGTACACAAATTGCAAGACTGTGGCGTGTAGAGAACCAGCCATTCAACGCAATGCAGGCGCACTGACAGGCAAAGAAGTCGTCTTGATTAGCCTTTTCGGTGTTTTTCTTTTCATTGAACGTCATTGGGCGTGTGAGAAATCTCCGCCTGCCAGAATGCTCATCTACCGCTGCCGATTTCTCTTCACGGAAGATTTGAAGTGAGTTCTGCACAAATCCAACGATCACAACAGTGATTTGTTGAGGGCATTGTGCGTGGCTGCAGCCGTCATGAATCTTACTTTGAGGATCCGACCTTCAGACGACTCGGCAAAGACGACACCACCACCTTAGAGTCAATTTGCGCTTCTATTTTTTGCTGAGTCATGTGGAATACCTGCTACTTCCTCCATCATAATCACTTCCTAAAACTGCCTTCTTCTGCCCAAATGCAAGCCCTGTACACTTGTCACGTGACCTGTTTGCGCAAAAAAGTATCTTCTGTCTGCGCATCATCTTGAAAATTCCCTTTCCTGGTTGTTAACAGGTAAAAAAAAAACGACCCGTGGGCTGGGAAGCCGATGTATTGAAGAAGTGTGAGACTCCGCGGCAGGGAAGCACTTATAGGGACGACGGCTCAAGAGGTTGTTGTACAGACAGGCTTTCTTTATTTGCAGGGCCTGCAGTTCTAAAGCTGTATATTGCAGGCAGGTAATTATGACCCTTATGTTAGAGTGTCACTGGTGTCCAGTCTTGTTGTCATTAAAGGTAACTCAATACAGTTACATTAGAGAGGCTCTCTTAGATGACTGCCGAAACTAGGAAGGGCTATTAACACTTCAACTGGCCACCCCTTAAAATCAAATATTTAATTTTTATTCACTGGACTGTTTACAACTAAAACTCCTCGTGTGTCATCATCCATGCATGACCTGGAAATGTGATTTGTGCACTTAGTACAGACTTAATCACTAAATTAGCTTCCTATACCCCAAAAAGTAAATAACGTTTCGATTGGGGCTATGTGAGTTTAAAATTATATGTGTGCAAAGATATAAATATTTGTTATATTTTGTATCATAATGGGTGCATAATTTAATATGTTTATGTAGATACTAGTGTTGTATGAAGACATTCGTCTCATAAGCTTCATTGCTCACAGTAGGCACATTCTCCGTGGTGCTTCTGATCGCAACGTCAAAATACAAACAAAACAAAAAAAAATTATCTCATATGGATACTGTGTCCAACAAGGTTAGGGCACAGCATCCTCAGGTTTTCATTTTTAGCAGGTACTATAACAGAGAATAATACTAAAAATAACGTAAGAGAGAATTAGCATTTAGTTTACAGAAAGTTACTGGTACAATGCCTGCATGTTAATAAGGAGATGATATTGACATTATTTTCCGTTGAGAGAAGCGTTGGTTACACAGAGCTGGGTGAAAAGCTTTTTGAGAGTATGAAATGCAGTATGTAGCGTAAAGTGGGCTAGGGCAAGACGTTGCGTATTAGGGAACGGTACGTTTAGAGCGATTTCAAAATAGGGAGAAAAATGGGATGGGAAATTTAGAATATATAGACCAGCTAGCCAAACTCAAGAGTGGATAAGAAAAGGACATGTATTAAAAGAAAAAAAAAATCTCGAAATAAAATGGACAATTTATGTTACAGTGAAAGATACGCAGCACGTTTCCAATATTTTTCCAATGTTTGTAAGCACGAATAGTAAAGGTGTAAAGGCTAAAGTATATTTGAGTATAATGAAGCCTTTGATACAATTACTTGGCGATAACAAGTTTGCAAGAATGCAACAACAGAAATTTATAAAGCAACGTTTTAAAAATAACCCCATCGCCATTCATTAGTGATTAACTTTGAAAGGTTCAGGTAGGCTGGATAAAACAATAAAGTAAGGAATGATTCGGACATGTAGAGGTATTTGTGTCCGACGATCTAAGCGAATAGCTGAGGTTCGGTCAATAAGTACATAAAATCATTCATTTTTTTTCACAAAGCGGAGGTAGTCGGTTCCTTGTAAGCTATTAGAATTATAGCTTAATCTTCAATTGATTCTACTTCAAACTTATAATTCGAACTAGTGAGTAAAGTGAAGCAAAGATATTACAAAGGGCTGAGTCATGCAGCTGTCTATAGTGAAGGAAGAATCAAAAGGTTAATTTACTACCAACCCAGAGCACCTGTTTTGGTATGAATATTATCTTCAAAAGCAGTCAATAAATTATCGATAATATAAATATGAGCTGCCTCATTTGTAATAACAACAATGCATCATAAATATCTGTGTGAAACATTTACATCCATTTCCAGCTGCCCGGCCATTCGGACGCAGCGCATTATTACATAATTGCCGATTTCAGATGCTGCCTCGGTAAAATCCCGCTAGATTCGAAAGCCGGAAACTGCGGTTTATTTAGGCTTTTTTTTACCTCACAATCGCTCGCAGTATCAGCCAGCGGCGCCAAGGCCCCGGCCGCGAGATAGCAAAGAATCCGGGGAATTTTTTCGGCAGCCTCCCATAGGCCTACACAGCCTCTTCTTCACCTTGTTGCCGAGGTAGGGTAGCAAGGGAATCTGATGCTAGAACGGGTTTTCCAGGAGAAATTATGAACAGTTACGGAGTCTCGACATTGACGTACATTGAACTTGTCCAAATCTGTAATTTGTGAAGCTACGTATGCGTAACTTAAAAACGTAGCATAATATGATTGCAAAATGTTAAGGATCGAGTGAAAACATGGAGAACGGACTATGAACACGTAGTAAGCAGTATTGTCGCTGGCTACTTTTAACTGAAAAATCAACTAGTAGATAATTATTCGTGTGCACATGACCCCTCATTGAAACATTGGGTATGCCACTAATATATATGAGAAAGATACAATTCAAATCAGCCGACTTTTGATTTTATTTTGGTGTTGCCTTAAAGATGATGTTGTATCTTAATCTAAAAGGACGCTTTACAGATCGACATTCGACGAAATTAAGGAAATGAGATTGAGAAAGTAATAATGCACGTTGTAATGTGTTAACTACACTTATATACATTCACCCTGATACCATCCTATTAAGCCAATAGTATTGCAATCAACTAAATCATTATTCTCCGCAGGAATAAGACTGTTTGCCATGCCGACTATGTATGGCTCAAAGCATTTTAGAGCCATCGCTTCACCTTAAATCAAATAATATTCGTTGGACTAGTACAATTGTTAGCTTAGTATCATAATTGTCCAAATGGGCTTCACATCGTTAGCGGTTTTCAAGTAGGTCAAAATATCATCAAACACAAAATAACGATCGGCGTGAGACTTGTGCTGAATTGTGCATAAGCCCCATTGCTAAGGCTAAATGCTGTCTAATGTACTGAGTCTGACGCTCAATTAATATTTTTTAATGTGTCGAGTCTAAAACTATGTTGTCTAACATAGTGAGTCTGAAATCCAGCGTTGTCTAAGGTGCTGGATTTAAAACCCAATATGGGTAGCATCGTGATTCATGAGAACTTCATGATGCAATTGACTTTCTACTGTTCCAACATAATTTTTACTTCATGATCTATGTGCATAGATCATTACTACATTACAACCAGTGTAATTCTGTATAGATATATCGTTCAATAAAAAGTAATTACTTATTATAAGCAGTTTGTCCATAAATTATTATTAAATAATACTCGAATATAAATTAGATGCTGAGTTACCGTCGGCTATTTAGTTCCGCACTATTACTGCATGAAAAAAAAGTCATCTTGATAATGTTTCAACATTATTTATTTTATGAAAACAAGTTCCTCTTCCTTAGGCTCCACGACTTGGTAGCGTCCGACAAGTTTATTACAGGAACTGCATCACGGAAAGGCTACTTCTCTTCAAGGCGATCAATCTCAAAATTTAAAGCATCGTCCGTGTCAAAACGTTGTGCGCTACAAGTCGGAAGTAGCAACTTCAGAGGTCGTCAGCTTGCGATTATTTATATTACAGGCCCCCTGGTGGTCAGAACTGGGGTCCCTAACGACTTCAAATTGCAGTTAATGATATTAGTTGTAAGGGAGAGATGGCGTTGGAGATTTACGTCTTAAGAAAGCGACTTTAATATGAAATGACATTGAAAGGTCAGAGCGTGAAGGGCATTGGAGTCTGTACGTGTGTCCTACCAAATGTTTCAGCGGGGAGATTCCACCTATCCCTGTGAGTGCGGATCGTTTGAATATCATCTCCCTATAGTGTCCCCATTTGAAGATACAACTCTAACTCTGAGCAGTTGAAAAACACCCCCTCTACACTTCTGATGGCAGAGGATCTTCATTTGATTGCAATTCGAAAGGAAACTTAGGTTTCTCATTGTAATAGCGTTGTTCAAACTCTTCGGGAAGCACGCTGGTCCCTATCGTGTTAACCGTTCCCTACCCCACCCCTAGGGACACTTGAAAAACAAGCTAGTAGTTCGAATCGTTTGCGATAATCTAATTCGGTTTCTCTAACTTCTCTACAACTTCAGACCTGAGCGTTCGAATCATGACTTTATATGGAATTAAGCGCAACTAACTGAAAGTGGACAAATCCAACGCATCATTTCAGATCATCAGTTAATTTTTTTTCTATCTCATTATTTTTTGACAATATCCAGCAGTCAATTTTTCTAAAAGAAGAAGAAAAAAACGTTTCCCTTTCAGTTATCTGCATGATGACTCGATGAAAAAGTTGAAGAGCCAAGAAGACAGCAAGATTATAATTTATTGGATTCTATATTTCAGAGTGTAGCTGAACCACTCGTAAGGAACTCAGATAGGTGAGGAAATTTCGTGTCCGTTCGTAGGATGCATAGGCATCTTCAAAATTCATTTCGAGGGGCTTAAGGCTCCTGAAGCTCCTTTAAAATATTCCTAACTCCCTAACACTTCGGGAGTTTTTATTTAAATATACTGTATATGTGTATTGAAGATAGAAAGATAGTACAGACTAGCACACACATGCTCAAGGCGCTAAGCATCCATCTCTCAGGTTGTGGGACATTACTGGCAGCATGTGGAATACCACAAAGTCAGGTTAGGCTAGATCAATTAAGAAATAGGGCACTTTTAATTTGGTGATCAAAGTAGCTCTAAGTCAAGCGCACCTGATTTAACTTGTCGGGACGTGCAGACACTAACTTTGCCAGCGTCACTTTGAATCGTGTTGCAGGTGTTAGAAACAACCCGGTTATATTGAGCCGAGTGAAATCTTCATATTACGGAGTTACATTGAAGTTATGAAGTGTTACAGGTAATCGATTAAGAAGCAACGCCTCAAACTTGAATCAACGGGTCGATGTCATCGCACCAGTCTGGCGCCTCGGACAAATTGAGCTCCGAAGGCTTAATTCTGCTGCCCAATCGAACAAGTCGTAAGTTTAGATGGATGAGGTTTAGCTAGAATACGTGCCTAACCTAAAGATATAATTTAGGTATCCATATAATACATGAATCCCCCGCAAGCCTCACACTATACGGGCACGAATTCAAAACGTGCAGCTGTCTGTGTTAAGACTACTCACGAGACGGTAAATATTCAGATAAAATGCAAGGTAAATCTACGTAACTACACCGATATGGTAACTCTGGACTGGGGGTTGCATAGTAGCCATTTCAAATCATTGACCCTGTTTGGATTTACCTTTTTAAAGGTAAATACTGCCCTGCATTGCTCTGAGCTTATACATTGTCTAGTGGTAGTCTCTACAGTAGGATATATAAATATACCCCCTTGTCGTCCTTGCCCCCGTAAACAATGACTTTACTGAATGTCGTTTCGCCTAAATTATATATTCCCCGAACGACGTACTACTACACAATAGCAAGCGTAGACTGCGTTACAATTACAGAAAGCGAAGGTAAGGTTGTCCACGAAGCTACGACTACTTCTCCACCGTTAGGGCAGCACTAAGCCAGCATACTAAAGGACTATGAGCTATGCAATCCACCTCATCCGCTTCCGTACACAGAGTGCTTCCGTCCCATTCTAAAAAGCTCGCTGATCAATTTAGTGTAGAACTCAAGGCTGCGGCTTTTACTGTCCCGGGATTTCCTTTTGTCAACTACACACGCGTGGTCTTTAGAAGGCGGAAGAAGCAGCGGTGAAGCCATCGAACAGTTTACACGGGCACCATTGGAAAGATAATGAATTGACAGCAGTCAACACGAACGATGACCACGCGCTTTATAAAGAGCAGCGATTGCTGAAAGAATCCCTGCAATTTTGTACAGTGACAATACAACACGCGCGCGATACCAAGTGACTGCTTCATTTTTATATCTAACGCAGTTTGCCTTTTACGATACTGTATTGGCACCTATGTACCTATGACGTAACTGCCGGCACGGGAAATTTATATTTTTCTGGTGACGCTATGTACGGCAAGTAGACTGCCTTAAAAAATCGGCATCAAATGACTGCCTTAAGTCAGTTTCATACGATGGTCAAATGAACGAGTTTCGTCAGCGAATCGTCAAAATACTTAGCTAAAAAAAAAGCGTTACAATGTTGGACGGCGAGTCACGCTGCTCACCACGAGTCACTACAGTAAAGTTTCGGATTTTTCTTCAAATTTGAACGAAATTAGAATTGTGCTTGTGTTATTTAAATGCAGGTATCAATGCTACTGCAGATGCGGAACTGAGAGAATTCGCTCATTGGACAATCTTGTGAATCTGGCTTAAGCTATTCTGAAAAGAGGATGCTATAAAAAGAAAACGTTCGAAGTGCTACAGAAGTCAAAACGTCAAAAAATATAAATAAATAAATAAATAAATATTTCAGAGAAGTAAGAGTTGTCAACTAAAGCAAAATATGAATGCTGGATGTCCTTGAGTTGAAGGAATTCCACAAACAACAAGCAGTGGCTGTGCCTGAAGTGCAGAGTTTGATATGAGCTGCACGTGCTAATTAAGTTCGTTGCCGTGCGGTGCACGTTGATTCCTAGGCCCAATTAATACTGCAATAATTCAGAGCAGAGTGGCATATCGAAGGCCATCTTCACAACTGCGCTATTTTTGTACAAACATTGAATTTTTGGCGCAAAATCAAAAGAAAACGAGCTGGAAAAATTAAGAAAAGGAGAGACAAATGTCAGCGAAAAAGGTATATGCAATCTAACTATATTCACTTGCTCTTCTTGGAAACATTAAATTTTTGGCCATATCATCTATTTGTACCGCCATGCATGGAGCGACTATTTCCATATATCCACTAAAATTTTTAATATGGAGATCTAAAACCGCTCAGAAGTGAACATTTATTTACGTCTCAGCAGAAGAAATGCATGGAAAACGGACGGAGGGCCGAAAGAAATTGCGACCTGTGTTTTGCTTATCATTATTTTCACTGGATCGCAAGAGCCCAACTCTACTGTAAAATTTAATAGCATTGTTCGTAATTTTCGGAAATTAATTTGCTATCATGATGCAGCATTATACTGGAGCCACACCGAATACAGAATCTCACACCCAACTTAATGGACGACAGTTCATCTCGCTCGTCGACCCAATAAACCGTAAAACTCCATAGCGTTGATACGGTAGCATGAAGGACGTGCGAGCGGAACGACCTTTCATAAGTTGAACGCGCAATATTGGTTAGTGCAGCCCCGGCAATAGACTGCAGTGAAAACACTTGGTGCGTATCTGTTGTTGTAAAAGTTATTGTGCAAATCCGACGTCTTTTAGAACTGTCACCACAAGCGTGAGAGACAGACAGTGCTTTGAGTATTCCTTACATTATTAAAGATAAATGAAGCTATAAGCTATTCCTTGCTCTCATGGCGTATACTACTTGCAACGTTCCAATACAGACACTCCTCAATATACATGCCATCCTTCTTTTGTGCATCTTTACGTTCACATTTTTTTCTTCAAGGTTCTCAATATACATACTCTTGATTTAAAGGTATATCTATCGAGTATATGGAAGCAACTATTTTGAACATGAGTATAGTTTGAACTAAAAAACTAAAGCTCTATAAAACAAAATGATGGAGCTGTATCAATGACTGCAGTAATATTGTATTTATTCCTGCTAGACAGCCAGGATCAAATTAGGAATGAATGATTTAACCACGACTAGTACACACACAGAGCAAACATTGGCTAAGTAAACGACGACAGGAAAACTATTCTCGTTGCTTCTGATACACATTTACCATTCGTTGTTACTAATCGTAATTTATGCGCAGCGTTCTGCGAACGTAAGGTTATGTAGTCACTATTTCGCACGTATTTGGAGCATTCGCTTCCGTGCAATTCTTCCTTACATGTACTTCCTGTAATACAACTGATATAAGCACGAGCTGTTCGGAATATTTTAGTGCGTATAACATGTAAATTAAGCTTAGAAACCATAGGTAAATTGGTCATGATGAATGGTTTCTGCGACCTTCCGTATTCGTTGAAGAAAATGACAGTCCTTATCAAAATGACCGCTTTCACAGTACTCATTTCCAACTGATGGATTGCACTCCTCGCCCTCTGATGCTACCTTTTTTTTGCTAGCTAATTCCACGCGACTCCTTCAAAGCTTTAGAGACGCTACAAAGATGGATCAAGCGAATTCATGTTTTTTTTATTTTTCAAATAATAGCAGCTACGGTATTTGTGATTTCAATCTGTACGGTATTAAAATCTAATATCATATTTATATCTCATATACTGTATTTGCAGTTCCGCCGCCTGCTGCATACAAAGAATCAACTTGCCATGGCTTCCGATATCAATTTATTTTCTTTAGATGGCATAGATATATTGAAGAAATCTGTGAGAAGCAGATGTAGCTGAGGCTACAGCGAAATGCGTCGTGGGTAACAAAATTTCATCTGCTTCTCACCGATTTCTTCAATGTATCTATGCCATCTAAAGAAAATAAATTGATATCGGAAGCCATGGCAAGTTGATTCTTTGTATGCAGCAGGCGGCGGAACTGTAAATGTTCATTGGATATACTGTATTTGTGAATAAACTCTAAATCGAGTGCCACTACTAGACGATAAGATATAACGATTTTTAGCAGGTGTAGCACCTCAAGGTAAAATTTAGGGCAACTTAAGCACATGACTGATTCAACATCCGATTTTATTGTTAAAGTTCATAACTTAAAGAACCTCGGACAGCAAGCAGCAGTTTCGAGCGTGAACAAATTAATGAGTTGTCTTCTAAAGTTAATTTCTGCCACTGTATAGAAAACAACACAGACTCTATACGGTGTCGTTAAAACAATAGATATAATGTTTTCGTTTCAACAAAAAGCTATAACTTTGATGAATTACTAATGTATCAAATGAGGCACTTAGCCAGCTCTGCGAGCCTCACTGGGTATCCCTTTCACTTCCTTTGACCCAGGGTAATTGAAGCTCCTGTAGTCCACATTCTGGCCACCAGGTGAGCATCCTCTCAAGGTGACCTGCCTTATGGAGCACGTTACGTATAAGTAGATTCAATTACCTGACTTGGGAAGGGGCATCAATGCAGTTAACTTGTTTACACACACAGAGACGCAGCTACAACGTATTAGTTGGACTACAGACTGTGCTCTTCCGCGTCCGTACGGCTGCCGAGGAGACCTAGTCATGCGTATAATAAATACTATCATCTCTCTGACTAGTACTGAAATGAAATTAAGTTCTTCAATAACAATGCTATCTTTAGAAGGAAATGTGGACATTTAGAATATGTCTGAAGATATATTTCGACGATATATGCATGTGTTATGGTCCATAAAAATGCTTCTGCATGCGCCATATATGACAGCTAACGTGTTTTACAATATTACAGAGAATCAAGATTATTCATTTAGCGAAAGATAAGTGAACAATAATATCAAATCATAAATATGCATTTCAAGATTCAACGCATCATACAGTAGATCTTCTAGTATTCTATTTCTTTAACAAAAGGAAGGAACTATTCCCTACCAACTGCAAGGGACGCTCGTATGTTGTAAGCATATATCTGCTACTTTTATGATTCATATATGTTACTAGCTACTCCACTCATGACTTATACCTAATTTATATAAAAGTTCTACGCCAATTTCATATTTCCCGTACATCAATAGCAATAGACTATTTGTCAATAAACTTTAATACACAAATTAAGTCTTTACTCTATGAAAAATGAATTCAGCGTGCACCTCGAAGCTAGAACAAGCATTTATAGGATAAACGTATCGTGTCATCCAGGAAAGGGCGCACGGCCATCGGAGAAACTTCGCATCCTTTATTGATGTGCAAAGTACCAATGAAGGAAGTGGGCTTCTGTGTACAGCCTCAGCTGACGGCCTTTTCTGTTTACGATCGCCTGGCCATTTGTGGAGGTCGGCGATTTAGAATTTAGGCACGCAAAAGCATTAATGTCGACAGCTTGTACATGGCAGGAAGGGTCATTCTGTATTATTTAGTGATGGAGAGGCGCCTGGCACGGAAGATCTTGAGTGCTTTACCTAGCAAAGAAATTTCTTTATCTATATATTGCAGTAAACAAATTAACAGTGAAGACTTTTTTCTCTTGTGCGTCCAGTAATTTTTTTTAGATTTTCATATTAGAATATATTCTTGAAGCTATTTAATAAACGAAGTAAGCTCACATCTATTTACGTCAAATGCTAAAAAAATGAAACCCTAAGGTGCACTAAGTATAGTAGGATATTTGGGATCATTGAATAATTCAGTGAGATAAACATTATTTAAAAAATAAATGTATCCGTAGGATATAGAAAAGTGCTACTGGTTTTGTAAATAACGTTAGTTCTGATGCCAGTCGTTAGAAATGTGCGGGACGTAGATTAGATATACAGAGTGAATTCTATATAACCTGTCCAATTCTGCATCTCAGTCGGAGATTTGGCGAAAGACGGCATGAAACATATTCTTATCGTGTTATAATGCATAAAAATACTTTTTGTGACTTATAGATAGGACGATAGAGATGTGTTTAGTACTTATATATTCAATCTATAGCCAAGTATTGGATACCACTATGTATGTCGAAAGCCCTGTATGATGTAAGATGCCATATGAGTATATGCCTAATTAATGGCAAAATGATGGAGTCGAACGAATAATTTCTGTGATATGTCCCATCATATTGCATGGATAGAAGGACAGGAGCAATGATTTGCTTCATATGAGAGGAACTTTTCCACCAAGTCTCCTGCTGTGAAGTAGATATGTAGGACTGGCAAGACGGAAGTGATCTTGGCCAGCCGGGTTGAATGTCAGAAATTGTGCGAACGTTTGATGTTGTCAAGCGGTCGTAAATCGAGCTGCTAGATGGCAAAAGTTCGCAGCAGACCCGACGCTAATGGAAATGAGGCAGTGGCAAAAAAGAAGAAGAAACCCAGGGGAGACAATATGGACAGTGATGCAAGCGAACTGCCATTTCCTTCTTCTGCGTATAGGCTTGGGTGAGACTATGTGTACAGTACGTTAAGGGCTGTCGGAGAACTGAACCACGATAACGTTATAACGTTGTATTAGCAGTGAAAATGTTACAGACGAACCGTACAGTTACTGGATTGTTCAACTTTACAGAAGCAGCTCTACTGGCATGAATGACCAATTGCCTGCCTGTTTTATGGTAGATTCTATAGCTGTAATATTTCTAACAAATTAATGTACACACAATTTTTATTGTAAGCTGTAATATAATAATCCAAGAACACCTCCCGCCTGTGGAGAAATAAATGTTCAATAAATAAATATCGTGGTGTAGCTGCAGCAATAGTATAAAACGAACAAGATAGTTTGTATAGTCTGCTCTTCGATGAAGTGATACCCGTGAAACTATTACGAACAAATTAAAAAGTTACAGGTTAGCTTTAAAATTATGAAGCAGGGATTGCTTACTTTTTTCCCAAAATTCTGAATATTTTTGTCTAGCACCCAATGGATGCCACCCTCGTTTACTGGATTCATCGGTCTAACCTATATGACTGTCGATATCACATTGTATATGATTTGTTGATACAAGAATTATACTGCATGTTAATCTACTCCTAGCTAGTACATATGTTCTTTCAGCTTTTATATCTATTTATTGATGACACGCACTATGCTGACTAATGTACCGTAGTTTGTGCCTGTGTTTTATTTTTCATATTGCTCGTGCAGTCTAAAGTTCTCTTATGACCGTTGATGGCTGCATGCATGTATTCAAACACCGGCTTAATTAGTCTATGTTGCGCGACATAACAATGTTTCTTAACACGCTTTACGAAATGGAGCTTCAGCTTTTTCTATTGGACTGAAATTCGTGTAATCCTCTGCCGTCCCCCGACCTTGTTGGGCGTGTCGCATGGGCATTAATTTCAGAGATGAAATATGGCCTTAAAAAGTCCTTTAACTTCCCTATGGAATAAAAACTGGCAGTGCAACTTAGCGGCGCAGTCATGCTTATGCGACACGCGCCGGGATTATTTACGCAACTGTGCTTCCATTTTTTTGACTCTGTCATTTCAACAGATAAGAAAAAGTCGTTCCGTCGTTATCCTGCAGTGTGACTTTGATTGTCATCCTGCAGAGAATAAATCTGCTTGATGAGTCGCACAAATCGGATTACTTAGGATGGATTTTTCTTTTGTTGAGCAGAATTTGTGTGGTTCCAAGAAATGGTGGAAGTTGATCTTGTATTGAAAGCAGAACTGGGATATGAGAAGCGGAGATATCTATATGATATTCTGTACAAAACGTGCGGCTCGAGCGGCTATCTAGACACAATACTGCGGGGGTCTGTTCACACAATATACACAGTGAACTGTTCTTTCAAGAATTAGCTCAGGTATTTCCAATCACACCAGAGACAATACTGGTGACACATGTCACGGCAGCTAACAATGTATCCAAAATTTTAGAAAACACTTTGTTCTGTTGCAAAGACGCAAGGAAACAGTCCAACACAGGACAATAGACTATCGTGTGCAACAGTTTTAATAACACGCATCCTAGCTTAGTCCAGATTCACTTCAAATTTGATGAAATACCTAAAACTTTGCTTGTGACATGCTAAGCCTGCTGTAATGTGACGACTAACATTTTGATATTTTTTTTTTTTTTTAGAAAAAACAGTTTGGTTTGCAAGGTCGCACCAAAACATTCTTACGTTGAGTAGTATATCGTAGAGACCAAAGACTCTTGTACGAACCTGCCTAAATAGGGACTAAATTAGAACGTCCTATTGCCTTGAATAATAAATTAATAATGAAATTAGGTTACTCTATAAATATATTGTATATATTTGCCTATATGTAAATTCAGTCAACAGCCTGTGTTTTGATCGAGTAATATGATGTATCCGCGATTTTCGTCACAGTTTTAACATCGCAGTTATAATTATTTCTTATAACTCATGTTGGTAATTTTGTATCTGCATTATGCCCTAAAGAGTTTGTTCTTTTCTAGTTCAGCGGAAAACATTCCTAATTGCAGGCAGATACCACAAGAGCAGAAAGGACGCAACAGCGACACATCCTTACATCGATTTACGTAGGTACCTACGATAGTCACTAGACTACATTACTAGAACGGTATCTAAGGAAACAAGACTATGCTACACCGGAGTCATAGGTCATAACATTGCACTAGCTAGCACCACAGAGAGGAGTCCTCTAGATATATTGAGATCCTAAGATTCAGTCATGACAATCATCAACTGCAAATTTCTCATACTACTATCACACTATCCGCTTAGTCAGCTACTCAAGCACAAACCCAGTCGCTGCACCTCGTGGTTTCCAACCATGCATGTATGCTCGCACCAAATGGGGTGCGAAATCTTTTTATATTTTATGTCATTCAAAAATCATCTCGAAGTCGACGCACAAGCTTAGTATAATTTTACTTGTTATCATGATGTACTGATTATGAATTTGTAGTGGCCGGGTGCAAGAACATATTTAATAAAAGTTCACCAGAGGTGCCATCACCTTTGATGATGCTTCGGACTAGGTCCAGGTGACGTTGTGCACGCCACCTATTTTGTGCAGAGGTGATGCTGCAGTCCGAGACCAGCAGGATGACTAACAGCGAGTTCTCCCCACAGTTCACGTAGACGCTTATATATACAGCTGGTTTATCTGGCACTTTCAGTCAGCATGCGTCCAGTAAGTTTTTAAATTTCACAATCTCTGTTCTGGTGACATTTCGAAAGTGACGAGGCATTTTGTGGAATAATCTCGCCCCTCGGACTACGTTTGATAATCTTATGAAACACCGATAGCGTAGTGGTGGTCAAAACTAGCCTTACGCGTGGAGTGTTCACGCACCAATACGGTTTGAGTGTCTGGCCTGGATTCGCCCATTGACGTTGACAATAATTCCTTCTAGAATTTTCCTAATATATATATAATCTTAAAGCGCAAGAAGCTCCTTTGAATTGAGTACATTTGAAATTGAGCCAGTCTTTTGTGATAGTTTAAATATTTCATGCCTCGAATTTTGGCAGTGAACGATCTCTGGATAACTTCGAAGCTCGATCTGAGTCTTTCCGTTTGCTTGGCATCCAAAGAGGTGAACAGTATTCAATACCTGGCAGTATCAATTGTTTCCATAAGGTAAGCATTGTGTCTGCCTCTCGTGAAGAGAAAGTTCGAAGCACCCAGCCGCTGCACTTCTTGCCTATGGTAACAACTCGAGCCACATGATCTTCAAAAGTGGCATTATCTTGTATTCTCACCTCAAGATTCCTTAAAATTTGCTTTTTCTCGATTTCACTCTCATCTCTCGTCGTGTAGGACGTAGATTCAATTAGGAAGAAGTTTTTTCCCTATCGCAAAAGTTTAAATTTTGATTCGTTGAAGGTTATGTTGTTAACCGATGTCCAGTAAAAGATGTTAGTTAAATCTAGTTGCACATTCCGTACGTCTTCCATTGATTGTACCGCTGCTAATATCCGTGTGTCATCAGCGAACGATTTGGGAACGGCCAACTTGCATTGGTTTCACATATCATTTATCATGATAAGGAAGAGCATTGGGCATAGAAAGTTTGGGAACCGCTTCTCTACACCGACCCTTCTCGTGCACATCAAAATCTTTTAGCAGATAGGGACATATATTCCTTCAGGCAATTACTACAGCAGGTGTAAGAGTTTAATGCAGCGGGTGAGTGCCACATCAATGCAAGGAGCATCGGGATATCGGAGCCAGCAGTGTTGCCATCGCCTGAAGCCCTAAACTTTCCCTTTCAGCAGGACAAATGAGGCAGGAGCCGCACGTACGGATCCGTGCAGCGCTTACATGCACCGAAACTCGTTTGGATTGTTACTGGGTAAGACCAGTCCGGTGGACTTACATGATTGTAACCTGTTGCGCAGCAATAATCTTCTCAGGGTCAACGGCACAAACTGTAGAGTTCAACAAACAACGTACAGCAATCCGATCCAAGATCTTAACAGAATAGGTTTCCTTAAAAAAACACTTGCCCAACTGAATCTGTTTTCTCATTGCTTAACTAATTGAAGGGATACCATGCCTATAGAGAGCATGTGTTCAGCTACATCTTGTAGTACTAAAGTGGTAGTACTTATGTGTATAAGATCTCTTACGCGAAGTCAGAATTTCTAGAAAATGGGTACCTACGTTACATAGCTAACTATCTCTTGTAAGTGTGCGGTAATGATGGGTCAAATTCTAGTACACTATAACTCCAGACACATTAAGAGCTCTGACTCTAATAAAAACGACTCCGGCTATATATTCAAGAAAGACGTTTGTATTTACTTACAAATTTTAAATTAAAAAGTTTCAGTCATATACGGTGCACAATGATTTATTCGCATAGTTCAGCTTTCTAAACTCTAAAGCTACTAAAAATCACATCATCCCGCAAAGAAACGAACAACTAAGAGAGGCTTTTGTTTTATTTTTGTCTTAGCGTAACAAGGAATATATATTGTTTTTTGGAAGGGTCATCAACTGAAGAGTGTAAGGGTGCACGTCTTCACCGGTTGGAACGCTGTGAATGAAATAATATAGTGAGCTTGTTTTAACTTGAATATAAATCATTCGATTTTTTTTCGGTCACAGGAATTTGATTATGATCCAGTCTTTAGGGTATCAGGCAGATATCGAAGACTAACATTTAATATTTTGGTGCATGTTGTTACAGGAATGGGATCAACGTTATTGCTGTTGTTTTCTGTTATATTAAAGAATACAATGCTGAAATCATTCAACAGCTAAAACTGATTGAGCTGGAGACTGAAACATTGGTAATCTGTTCGGCATCATTTATGCGAAATACAACCAGCATGGCTGAAGTTCTGCATATGTTGAAGCTAATGAGAGTAGATTAACACTATATATCGAGGCTCCAAATAAAGCCATGGCGCTTGTACGAGTAAATATAATAGGTACGTTAGCGCACTGAGTTGATTAACTTTTCGTTTCTTGGAGCATAGACAAAATGTCTTCACCTATCTTTTTTATTAAAATGTTCCCTACACTTCTACACCACACACTAGCTGTTACAACAATATAGCTGGTACTCACGGTTAGCTTGGTTTGTGATTAGAAGCCTTTTGCAAAACATTCGTTACGAAAAATTTGTACCATGTTTATACTCGCACTACTGACATTTACAGTACTTATTAATTGTCTGCTCTACATTTATGTGTCTCATGGAAGTACGGTACGGTGCCCCGAATTCATTATTTTCTTACCACAATGTACTCTATTAAAAAGAATTAAATTAACTTACCTGATTCGAATGACTGTGCAGCGACTCTTGTGGTCAGTACTAGGCAGAGAGCAACTAGTGATAGGTGGCTGAGCAGGTTGGCCATTTTAACTAGCGAAATGTAGTCTTATTCTCTCGACGGTATACCTCAAATCACTGTCGCAGGTCGACGAAATATGTTGAGCTGTTCTTTCCTTTATTCGATTCACAAAATGTAAAGGCAAACTAACAGTTCAACAGTTCGCTGTTTCTATGATCCAACGTACACTAGCTCCACTTAGCGATCTCTCTTTCCCAGCAGTAAAACTGCTTACTTGACCACGTCTGGTGTTAAACAGAGGCTGGACTTCCTAGTCCTCCTTATGTAGCCCAAGATTGTCCCCGAAGACAGCACCCACTGACGTCATCACGCACGCAACATGTTCAAATCGTGATAGTGACCTTGCCGGTAGAGCGCTGCGGTGATTGGTCGGCGGAGTCAACTGGGCGGGGCCAAGCACAGGCATCGGTCTTGGAAACGTTGCACCACCTATGCCTAACCTCAAAAACAGAAAAAAATCACAGGAGTACGGTAAGGTTCGTCAGACCACAATAAGCCGCAAGTTCTTTTGTCGGGGCAGAAGATACCGGACGACAGTCCAGGAAAAAATTGGGACTTGGAAGGGTCACGAGCCACGTCTAAACTTGTTTTCTGAGTCATAGTCACATAATATGGTTAATATCACTCTGTTCTGTTACTTACATCTCCCAATACAGCTAAGAAATGTCATGTCGCTTAAAGTAAAAAGCGTAAATATGATCTTTCATGGTAAATTAAATAGAGAATAATGTGCCATTACGGCTTCCTTTATGTGAAGTAACAACAGTTTTAAGGTTATTTTAATAAGTGCTAATTCACTTCAGTTTTAATTTTAATCATGACTTCTGTTTGCTTACAGAGGTTCCGCTGATTCGCGAGAGACTTGCAAAGAAATTTTTTAGTTCGATATACTGTAGGACAATGTAGGTTTTCTTTTTATTACTATAATGACTTGCTTAAGAGAAAGTAATTCTTATATAATAAAACGCTTCGTATATTTATTTCTTTCGTGCCCACATCTTAATGATATATATAGGCGTAAAATGGGCCATGTTGCAGATTGTGTCATTGAGGTACGTTTTCATAGATGTCGATGACCAGGTTGCAGAAGATGGCGAGAGTGGGATCCTAATCTCTTTAGCTATATGCACTTCTTACTTGTAATACTTCTTTAAATCGAAATAATATACTTGCAGCTTCTGGAGTCTGATTTTAAAACTTTTTTCTCTCAGGTCAAGACGTATAAATTCGCTAGATGATCAACGAAGCACTCACAAAGTGGTGATTTTCACTGGCAGTAGACACAATTGTTTCTTTTAGCTTACTGTCTTTCTTTGACGGAGTAATTTTCGCTTTATAGACCGAAATTTCAGCACTTCAATGAAGCATATATATTTTAGTTTGAAGGACGGAATCATGGCTACGGGTATATAAGCTGACTGGAGTTGCATTTAAATTTATTGCAGTATTTTACTCAAGATTTTACTTCTGCCTCTCACTGTGTAAGACGCACGTTTAAGAGGGAGACTGGAGGCTAGGAAACGTAAGAGAAGAGCGAAACTACAACATTCTCAGGAATAAAGACGTGCTACCAAAGGAGTCGTGCTACCAAAGAAGAGATGACGCGTCTATGCGACACAGTGTGAAGAAAGAGTTAAAGCAGGAAGGTTACTGAAGGGAATAAGAGCTGCTGATGAGCGTGAGCAAGAAAATGAGGAAACGGCAAGTTTGAGAAGCGAGGACCTAAGGAGAACACAACAAAGGACTCAAAGGAGCAACAATGAAAATGAATAAGCAGGTCAGAGAAGAGAAGATTCCCCACCGGCCTACATTAAGCAAATATATCGATTATTGTGTGAGTTTTTTTCACGCACGAGCCCACTAGTATACATATATTTGGCATAATTCTAGCTATTATTTTTATCATATATATATATATATATATATATATACATACACTAGAATTAAAACTGGGTAAAAAATTTTGATATCGCAAATAATATTACTTTCATGAGTTATATTTTCGATGGAAGTTATGACAAAGTGTGAGTACTTGTGAATAAAGAATAGGTTTCTAAGATATGCGGTAATACTCATTGTTTAGCGTGAAGACGTTCATATGCTCTTGACGTTTTTGAACAACTTTTAATACGCTTAGCGAAAGAGTAGCTGAGCTTTCCTAATTGTATCAAATTCTCAGTGATGCAGTAAATAGGCACTGTTGTACCGCCCTTTGCTTTCCAAGCATTTTATTTAAACATTCTCGGATGTGTTATTACATCAATGTTCTTTCCTTATGTATCATCGCAATCGGCAAATTATCAAAGCCATAAATAGTGTGCAATTTCGTAGAATTAGCGAGTTTCAATAAGTGCACGTTGAAATATAATGCATTGTTGCTCATGCATGCACACTGTACATCAAATTGTTTCCTTATTATAGTATGTAGTACATCTTCGGAAGCGGTAGTCCAAACTGACATGCTGGATTCATTCCTGAATTTTTCTTTCAGGAGTGGGTTTATTTATCGAACAACTTTCAGTCTTCAAAGTGAGGCTTAACAGCGAGTGCACATGAAATGTGATCGACTGGATATTAGCCTCCACTAACTTAAGGAATCTCATTATCTTAATGACAATTCGATTCAAAGTACCGAAGCCAACGTCCAAGACAGAATAAAATTCTGATGAGTTAAAACTAATGAGATAGCTATAAAAAGAATATTTCGACAGAGTCAACTATTAGCGACTTATGCAATAAATAAAGATTAAAAACGAGATGCAGCGCAGATAGGGAATTTACTACCTATGCTTTCCCACGATATTTGTTTCACGTATTTCGTACATCCATTCACTTTACCAAGGAGGTTCTAATAGAGAGGAGTGCACCCTATCTATTTATCCTACGGGAGCGTTGCGAGTAAACTTTTCCCTTAAACTGGCTGAGTGGCTTATCCAATCGGAGAGCGGCAT
>LQNS02277717.1:10763504-10779152 GCA_001587735.2 Parhyale hawaiensis
TTATAAAGCTGTCTCAGTTGATAATCGCTGAATACGTTATTTATTTCTAATTTTTGCTCTACGTCGCGTCTATCCCTTAAATGATGGATACGAAAGGGTGCTATAAACAAAGTGCATAAAGCATGTAGGTAAGTGAAAACACAGGATGAATACCTACTTTTAACTCGGCAAAAGAAGGAAACCTGTCAAAGATATCTCGCCTAATCACTACGCTTATTTGTATATATTCTCTACTGAATCTCGGTTTATTTCCATATCATTCAACGAGTATTTTAGCAAAATTTGTTGTGGTAGTGTGAATTTTACTCACTATTATCGTATGACTTCTCAATTTTAATTTAGTAAGAGGTACGAGTGCATTTTAAAAGTTAGCTAGGAGAGCCAAGTAAAAGAATGCAGGAAACGACTGCTCTACTTCAAGAAAGAATGACGACTATCCTTGTCTGGAACTGCTCAGCACCCCCACTATAGTAGTCACAAGCCGTCACTGCTTTGATAATACCCTTAAAACCAGGAACTATTTACTACTCTTTTCGTGAGACTTCCTTCGTCATCCAGGGAATGGTGCAATTCGCTCGACCCCCATTAACGTTTCTTCTTTTTCGCATTTCGTCAGTTCTGACAAGTCATGTTTTTTTCTCGATGTAAATTGAAGTTGGTGCCTCTGTCAGTCATGCGACGAATGGAAGAACGACAAGGAAATGACGATAATCATTGCTTTGCATCGGATGTTCCTTTCGTCTACCCATGCACAGCCTCCGGCGCCCTCACGGTGCTGGGTCTGAAAGTCATTGCATCACCTTTTGTCGAAAGCCCTGAAAGCCGTTAGCCGCTGGCGTCATCCGTGGGGGCCGCTGCCCCGGCGACATTGACATACCGAAGGTAGGTTAACTCAGGCCGTCGCCGGCCTTCGCTGCTGCGTGGCTCGCGCTTGGCACTTCCGATGCGGTAATTTTACAGCATTTATCAAATATTATCCTATGGCGGTCAATATATAATCATAGACAAGTGAATATGATAAATGCTTATGATTTTCCGATAGGGTAGCGACGACGGTGGATCCAGGGTAGAGTAACAGTAACGGGTGAGACAAGTAGACAAGGAAAACTTAGCGCCGCCATCATGCTGCGATGTACGGAACCGAGCACTCGTGCAGTTTGTGTCTGACATTTGAGCAGTTGTTGGAGAGAACAGCTGCAGTTTACTACAGTATACATCGTCAACTGCTGTTTCTGGTTGTATATAGTAACCAGGGTATAAGTATAAGAAAATAACAACATAAATAATAACGTATTGTGATAACATAGAAACCTATAGTGCTAATAATGTCTACCGCTATCTCACGTGAAGTATCGTTGACAGTACAGTTCTTATACCCCGGTGCTTATCGTCTACAAGGTATATGAGCCACTTGTTTTCAGTGGTATAGCTACACCTTCTAAAGAATAAAAAGAGCGAGAAGTGTGCGATAGTGTCCATGCACTAAGCAATCGTTTTACGAATGATTAGCCGGCCTCAAGATAGCGCTATCATCAATCTGTGAATCTAGTGATTTACTGCATCTTTTCACTTCTCGACTCCGTAGACGAATTTTATCATAAAGATACAGCGAAGTGGATAACAAAAAGTTAATTCGAATGACAATTCATAGCTTTCTAAGAAGGAGGATTCACTGTTTATTGAATTTCGAGCGGTGTAGATTAATTGGCTTGATCCCGATCGATGACGACGCTACGCACCCCCTAATTTTTGTTATTATTCCCATTATTCCCTGTGTGTGTATCTAATGCTTTCCATGACGAGACTGTACATATTTCGGCAATCTCACATTCACAAGCACAGCAGATCGAACATCTTACTGAAGTTCTTCCACTGTACTATGCTCGTAGATTACGAAGAACGTAACGGTCAGTAGCTATATAAGTTTGCAACTTCTGACTCGGCTACTTCATCTTCACGAACACCAAAACTCGTACAGTTTAGGGACGTTTTTGCCGTACATTGATATCAAAGACTACACTGCACCTATATGCGAGTATGTACGTTAAAAACTTTTCACTCAGCTGCATTTCAACAACTTCACGTTCAACATTCCTACAGTTCGAACAATTTACTCGATTTCCTGCACCATAGAATGATTACAGTTCACACAGAACCTAAATGTGAGTACATATTAATATTTCATTGTAACCACGCGCCCAGCTGTATTTCATTCACAAGCATAACATTTCAAGCGTTCCAAACGACTTCTTGCACAACATTAAGACCACAAATTACACGGTACTTATATTCATTACAACACTGAGTCTCCTTCCCCCTTTCGCCCTATGGCCGATAAATCCATTATCGAAGATAGGCTGACTGGTGTAGAGGCCGCCGACCTTCACTGGCGCACGCACTTCCGACGCTGCTGACGGGCCTGGGAGTTAACACATTGAGATATACTCTAATATATTCCTCGTACACTAACACTAGATGCATGACTCGTTCGAACAGTGTTATATATCGAGTTCTTGAGTACAAATGTCACAAATTTCACCGTTATTATTTTCGTACATACTTCACTTGAAGATACCTACTTTCACTTGAAGATACCTACGTTCTTTGCAGCAACCCTTCACTTGCTTTGAAATTTAAATAGTTATATTTACGAATCAAGGTTAACAAGACGCTCTGTTGGTTGGCCAGCGGAATTAGGCTATCAAAGCTTGATTCGTACGTAGCATTAGACAGGAGCGTTGAAATTGCACTTTGAATCGTTTTGTAATTGCTAGAAGCAACGCGATTACGTTATAAGTGATTGAAAACTCTACGGAACACGATTTCAGTTTTGAAAAATCTCTAGGGTAACCGATAAAGGATTAACGCTTACAACTCGATCCAAAAAGTCGAAGCCAAGGAAGGTGGCTAAAAATAACAGCCACACAATGCCATTTTTGTGGGAGACTTGGAGCTTGTGAACAGCAGCAATGCACTGTGTGTCGAGCGATCTGGGTTGCGCCGGTGGGGACAGTACGGTAGATGCTGCACTCAACGTTACATTTTTTTTTTTTCGTACAACAAATCTGATGCGTCGCACGTCGTGTGTTGCGTCCATGGGGCCCCGGCGACCTTTTACCTACCTCGAGGGGCGCTCAGATAACTTCAGCTGTGTTTTTCATTACTGACAGTGTCTCCTACTATCACTAGCTGTTATTTTACGCATATTAACAGTAGTGATGTATTTCTTAAACTGAAAATACTTATGGTGTCCCCAAAACCCATTCCAAGATGTCTGGACGAATATTATTTGTTTGAGTGAGGTTGAAAAATTCTTAAATGAACTACTGAGATCAGAAACAAATACTTTCCGTTGGCTTTATGAAATAACTCTTCCTGCTTAGGTGAAAATTTAGCAGTTAGAAGATAAAGTTACTGTGTATAAGTCTCCAGTACTTCCGCCCAGAGAAAACAGAGTCCTCGCGGTAACCCACAGCCCTCAGTATGGCACATTTACCCGCAGTAAGTCTTACAGCCAGGCGCTAATCGAACACCGAGCACACGGGGCCCTCGAGGGTCGAGCACACTGTTAGACGCTCACACTCTCGCCTAGACAGCCTCGCTTTTGCAATAAAAACTACTTCCATGCTGATTGTAGCACAGAGACTATTTTCTGTTTTCAAAAGTCCAGCATTTATTCCACCGGTCTGACATCTGATCTACCTGAAATTCAAGTATATACTCTATAATATGTTTTGGGTAAAAACTCAAGTTAGTCACTTACTCTAGCTTAATCGAACTTACCCTAACCTATTCTTAACTAGCTAGTCTATGCTAACTTTGTCTTAAGTAAGCTAACTCATTCTAACTGAACCTAATCTAACCTAGCTTATCCGGCGCTTACTTGAAGATAAGCCGTGCACATATACTGAATTACATTTGGGCCGTATTTCATGCTGACAGTCAGAATAAAGCCGATCCCACTCCCATTTTTGCTTTGCAATTCTATCAACCAGTTTATCATTGATTAGATCCCCAAGTTAATATTTGCCTCACTTGCTCCAGATCCAGTTCCAGCTGCAGGTTGATGCACGAGAGGGTATGCAAACCCGGCAGCATCATATATCTGTGGACCGATACACCTGCATAGTGCAACTCTACATTCCAAGAGAGGCAACAACAGAGCAAAAATCTTGAGTGGTAGCAATCCATTAATATTGCGACAGTCATATTCATATTTTTGAAGAAGAAACTTCAATGGATTCCCTCGGCGCTAGTGAAGTCTTCGAGAGGGACTCTCAGCGCATTTTGGTTCCTTTAACAATTGAAATAAGGTTCTTGCCTCTATTTTTAGCAGTTTTTTTTACACTACTACAAGGAGATTCTTAATCCTAGTATCCTGATCTAAGCAGATTCTGTAACTTTGCGATGTTAACTGAGAAAAACGTCTTAGAATCTGGCCCGGTCTACATCTACAGCTTGACGTTTAAAATACTTTAATGCTGTACATAAAGTTAAGTGAAGTAGACTATTTCCTTAGCTACATACTTTTTAGAAAGGAAAAAATGTTGTTATTATCCCTATAACTCTATAGAAGAACAAATAAAATTTCGGTGTCTAGTAGGAATAGAATTGCTAGGAACGTTTGTGAAGTAATTTAGCCTTGAAGGGCTTAAATATGCTGTCGCGTAAAATTCTACAGTCTCATATTTTTGTATGACATAATAGTATCTCAAGCACCCCAGATACTATAGAATTATGCCATAACAATGTTATCATCACACTTCAAAATAATTCAGAAAAATTTTTGAACGTAATAATATAACCGCTACACCAGGAAGAGTCAATATAGTAAATTTAAACGTAGTCAATGTCAAACAAATTTGTTCCAACTACTGTAAAGGATCCTAGTAATAAAGCGCAGGCTAGAAATTGAAATTAATCAAAAGCCCTGCTAAAATTAATTATTTCAATCACAGGATCAAAAAGACAGATCTTAATATCAACCTTAAGATCGAACTAAATTATAAACGCTGTCAAATTTGATTCAATTCATCTACAGGAACATTAACAATTACAGTCCAGGGATTAAATTAAATTAACCCCATTCTTTATTAAGCTGTACGGAATGATCTCGCCCTAACACCTGCCCGACAGCATTGTCCTAAGACACCGCTTATAGATTTTAGGCGAGTATAAATTATTTTCTCAAGTTATATACGTACTATATACCCAAAATAATATAGAATAAAACTGAAAACTAAAAAAATAAGCAACCAAGGGGGGATACAAACGATGTAATTAATTGCCTTTTTTCGAGGGGGCACAAAATTAAACAGCCTCGGAGCTCGGACGGACGTAAATCTTGGCAACGCATTGGGGTGACGTCAGTGCGGCTGTGTACAAAAAGTCGTAGGAACTAATTTAATTCACGGCTCCGGAGATAAGAGCGCTGATTTCAGTCATGTGAAGTATCTTTTATCGTACCACACACTGCTATTAAGTCTTGACAGTTGGATGAAGCTATCGCCGACTCTCTCTGTAATTGGACGAAATTGCCTCACTAAGTGGGCGAAATGATCGCCCGAGGGGAACGGAAGCAATAACAGGAAACGGTGGGACTGTACGGCCGTGTCTGCGACAGTTGCTGCACTTGTGGTCTACACCAATTGATTCAGAACTGGAAGGTGCTTAATTCGGTAGCGAAGCATTTGAAACTGGCGAATTATTATTAATAGCATGGGACTCTATTAAAATTTTATTGTGAGAATGGCATAGCTCGAAATACCTTCTGAGCCTATTATTATGGTTGAGTCGTCATAGAGCAGAATAGCTCTAAAGAGATAAGCTAATCTCAATAGCTTCAGCTTGCGCTAAGCTCAGGACATGAGCGCAAATTTCGCTATTTTGGATGCATCAACTAATTTTCAACCGAACACAAGAGATTTTCCAGAATGTGCATTGCATTTAGATTAGATAAGTGGCTGTAGACGGACCAATTAAGAGGCCCATTCCTGGAGAGCCGCCAGGACTTACGCCCCGGCCCTCTATGAGCTATTGCCATTATGTCAGTATCATTTAGATGTCTGAAGAGAGAATGAAAGAAAGAAAGAAAGAACAAAAAAAACTCAGCCAAAGAGATGATTTCGCAAGCCCGATTTATAGCTGCAGATCTTAGGAGTGTGGAGACGTTTTAAGTTAGTGGGAGCAGAAGAGAAAAAAATTATAGATTAAGATGGTCTCCGAAGTTTTGGCTCTACTGCGCAGGTACAAAGACTGGCCGCCAATTGCTTAAACTTTTCTCTGGTGTCGAAGATAATGAAGCCGATAAAAATTTTAATACAAGTAAGAGTCACATACTCTAGATTTTGTACAATATGGTAAAGTTGTAAATAACTATTTGTATTTACTGATTTAGACACTGCAATTATACCTGTATCCTAAAGTCGAAGTGCTTGAGCTAAGCGCCCTCTCTTCCTGATCCTATTTTGTAGGCAGTTAATATTTTTTTTATGAAATGCAGCGCTTTTCAAATTCCAGAAAAGAATAAAAAGTTCCCCTGTATCTACCATGGTAAAAAGTTGCCGGCATTTACATGCGTTTCACATATCACAGCAGTTCCTAAATCAAAAGAATTGAATATAGGAAATCCAGTCACATCATTAAAGTATCTAATTTGCGTGCCGTCAATATCAGTTTTATTGTTTCAGTAGATTCTAAATGCGGAAGATTATATTACGTACGTTCTTCCACGTCTTTATACGTTCTGTCCCTTTATTTTAAATGTCTCAGTATGGTTCCTAAATCGTAAGGATTAAATAACTCAAGTTCCTCAATATCTTTCCTGTTTATAAATTACTTCCAGTTTTTTCCATTCCAAATGAAATAACGAAAAATTCGCCTCATCATCCTGACTTCAGTCCTGCATGCAGGCACTTCGTATTGAAATATTTCCTGCCACAACGCAAAGCTGCCGTGGTTGACAAAAGTCGCTTCTTCCTTGTTAGTTGAGCTCTCGAGTCCGCTCCTGTGACTATATTCTTTTGAGCTTGAAGCAACAGTTTTTGTCGAGTGTTGAATTAGCAAACACATGAAACGGCGCCTGTCGAACGTCTTATCGGCAGTTGATATCAGACTAAATTTTTCGTGTTCATCTTAGCTCCAGATTGTTATTTACTGGATAACTAGGTACTTAAATTTCGGCTTAAGGAGCGTATACTTTCTACCTAACACACTCAACTATTGCTCTATAAAATGCCAATCCCGATATTCATTGAAGTTCGATTTAACGAGTTCATCATCTGTATAACGCATATACTACAGCCTATACTGAATGGTGCGATGTTGGATAATTAAAAAGTTACTATGCCTATCAGGAGGCCCCTTTTACATTTGACTCGTTACAAACGGCTTGTGTGAGCACACATTTTTTTAATGCAGTCAAACTTTGTTTGTTACCGATATAGTTAGCATGTAGCCCCCTTGTGACTTAGGTGAATGTGAATGCCTATAATTTATGTTAGGCGCTTATTCCAGCAGGACCTGCCTATCCTAACCTATTTTTAATTACTAATCTAACCTACATAACTTGACACGTACTCTATGTAAGGTAAGCCACGTCCTGCATGGAAAACTTTAATTTTTTTTCACCTATGGGCAATTTAAAACTGCTTTATTGACCTAAGGCTCTTCTTCACATGCTGCATCTCTTCCCTGCTCTTTCCATGCACCTGATGATATTGCATGTCCTACGACTCAAGATTCTCTCTACACCTGAGCACTCGGTCACGATCTATCCTTGTACGGCAAGTGTCACTGCCATCCCGTACAACACGGTCCAGTATGGGCAAATGTGGTGGTGTAGTCGTCCTGCCAGTCTAGGAAGAATGGCAAGGTAAGGTTCGGGTTCAGTGGCAAGGTTAACAGGAACAAATACGGTTACGTGCCTAGGTAGCCCAGCGCTTCCTGGTGAAAGTGCAACGTTGCTTCCAGTGCCTAGCTATGTGTGCGTGTGTATGTGTGTGCAGCACTGAACGTGGGCTGTATAGGATCATGCGTGTCTGGAAACAGACATGTTGATCGAAGACGTTACACTCATCTTCTTAGAACATACTGTCATTTTCCAGTAATTTTACCCGCAATTATTCTCTGCGAGAAAATCTTCTTGGGATGAGTAATGCTGGAAGTCGAAGTTAGACCGATGTTTTTGGAATAAGTTTTCGCTTGCCAGCATTAAATTTAACACGCAAGAAAATACTCGTACTCCTAGGTTGAGGACTGCAGGAATGAGATTTCAATGTCGTTTTTGCAATAATCTGTCATTTTACAGTTATTTGACTCGGAATACCTCGCAAGTAAGTGACTGATTTTTTAAAAGTAAATTGTTGTTTTCTCAAAATTTATTACAATGCTTACTGCTTACATTTGTGTACTAAGAAATGCTGGAAGGCGATGTTAGCTTCACCTTTTTGGAAATACATTTATGGCTACTACTTTAAAATAATTCTACATGGATTTTCTTTCATTCCTTGGGTAAGTATATACTGCTAGACGAAAATAGTAAGAGTGATGTCTTTGAAAATGTAATTACTTTTTAATATTTTAAAAATAATTTCTTATGCAGTTCATCGTATGTCTGAAAGAGAAAATGCCATAAGACAAGTTATAATGATATTTTTGAAATAAATTTTTGTTTATATTACTTTACCCGTAAATCGCTCAATCCCTTGAGTGAGTAATACTGGGAAACGATGATGAGTGGATTGACTCGTAATAAATTGTAGTTTTCAAGTCGCCTTACTTGCTATTTGTTCAATAGCCTCTACTCCGAGAGTGGGAGTAATGCTGGAAGACTATGTTCCACTCATCTTGGATTACGTTGCTGTTGGATAATCTTTCCACAAGCACTTCATTTTATTTCATGCAAAAGGAATGCTAAATGATACAGCTATTCTCATGTTTTTGCAGTATTTACCATCGCCAAGGTGGTTATGTTTTCATCGAGTTTGACTCTTTGTCTGTCTTGTTGTTTGCCTGTCGGAAAGATAACTCACAAAGTTATGACGAATCTTTAAGAAATGTACAGGAATTGTTAAGTATGTTAGGAGGAACAGATGATTAATTTCTGGTAAAGATCCGTTCATCCGTTTGTTTGCTTGTCTGTTTTTTTTATGCCATAGCACCACTAGTAGAAAGCCTCGTGGCGTAGAACCACGACCCGCTGTAGTGGGTAAATTCAACGCCGTCATTTTTTATTGCCAGCTATGCCTAGTTCTTCGGCATGGGTCCCATCTAGGTCAACCCACCAAACTTCCTAAAAAAATTATGAACATTGCTCAAGACCATAGGGCATACAAGGCTATATTGCCAAGCAAAAGTTTGCTGTTACATAATAACGTGAACATACTAGGGATAAAACTCATTCTAACTTTCGGCTTTATGAGTTTGATAGTGATCTGAAACTGGAAGAATTTTTTTAAGTTTCTGTTACGCCTGTGCAGTGCTACGTTGCATTCAATATCCTTCTGACTTGTACTACAGTGTTAATGCGAAACATATTTCTCACCATTTTTAAACGTACAGTACACTAAGGAAGACAATTCTGACTCGAACATCACAGGAATGTTGTAAATTCTGAATTCCCACAGGAGTTTTTGTTAATTGCAGCATTCCATTAGAACCTACCTCAAACTTTACCTTGAATAATACGTATATACTTGTGTGTGTATCTGCTTGTGTAGGTGAAGAAAGGGAGAGTTAACCTTATTCACAAGCTACAGTTCAAACTAGAGCACTCTGAGAGCGCATACCTCCGCCAAGCGAGGCAACGGTAGCAAAAAATTTAAATTGGCTCCGAGACCATAATTTTATTTGTACAAACACCAAAATCTAATCATTGCTTAGAATAGTAATAACAGCTTGTGCAGTTTTCTTGAAGATTCGTTCATACCTTTTTCAGTTATACTGCTAAAAAAAGTTATGACAAACATGAGTCAAACATACAAGCGGACAAACCGATCTGAATCAAAATTTGATCATTGATGTATTTTAACATTATTAACAGCTCCTATAAATTTCATAAAGATCCATTCATTATTTTTTGAGTTATCGTGCTAACAAGCATAAAGTAAAAAAAAAAAAACAGTGACAAACGAACGAACGAACAAACAAACGAATCATTACCAAAATTTGTTCATTTACTCTTTGTTATATACCTAACAATCCATGTTAGAAACATGAGGCAGACAAACAAACAAACGGATGGTGATATCTTCACTAAAAGTTACTCATCTGTTCCTCCAAACATACCTAACAATCCCTGTAAATTTCGTCTAAATTGGTTCATAACGTTTTGAGTTATCTTGGTGACAGACAGTCAAACACGACGAAAACATATATCCTCCTTGGCGGAGGTAACAAGCTATCTGATCCTTGTAGGACTATACAACGAGGCTCCACAAGTCACTGTAGTTTTCGGTTGAAAATGCCTCTCAGTTCGCATTGCAATTCTGCGTCATGCTCCTTATAACCCAAGCGCTAAAGCAAATTCCCTTCATCTATAGTCTGACCATTTTATGAAGGCTGTTCGGTCGTGGTCAAATGCCTTTATAGCGTTGCCAATTTTATGAGTATATCTGAGAATTTGTTCGGCCCATATCTCAGCCCCGCCCACTAACTGCATATAGTGAAATCTCAAAAATATTCATAGTATTGGCCTCGCTGTAGAGAAATTTGAGCACGACCGAACCACCTTCATAAAATGGTCAGACTATAGTGCGTGACAGCAAATAACTTTGCTCGGCACGTACGCTTGGCAGCATGCACGAAGGAATGATAAAACTATAGCTATAAACCACGCGATACTTGACTGCCCACTTGAATTCTCAAGCGAGTCTCATGGCAAATTGATGAAACTTATCTAAATATTTTCCTGTCTACAGATCGACCTCAATCAAAACGTAAACTTTTCTCGGTGATGCGAGAAATGTGTTCATCAGCAAGAAATACAGCTTCATCAGCTATGGGGGACGTTAATTTAATTCTGGAACACCAAAAATAACCTAAAATTGGCAAAAATGAATTTGTAACTTACCATTGATCAGTCTTCAAGCATGGTTGTTTCTATTCAATAGATGCAGTGCTTGCGTCTCTCGGAATAGTTAATTTTTTTAGGTCGCTATGTTAAGCGGGAAAAATTTTATCTAGTTTTTTTTTTATCAATTTAGCATCAGTTCCACTTACGGAGAGGGGACAATCAAATATTGTGTGGTCAATGCTACAGCGTACGTAATTTTTTCATGTTTACCATTCTTGCGCATGAGTTTCCTTATACGTGAGTCCACTAATCGTTTAAATGATTAACCGTATTAGACTCAGGCTATACTGTCTCCCTGTAAGGGTTCTTTCTCCCATTATTAATATTGGCAGTGGTATACGTAGGAGGTTAGTGTTTAGCGTTTGCATGCTCCACTGATGGAGCTCGCCTCTCCGCGAGGTACGTGAATTCTTGCGATGCTTGTCTTGCGGCGTCAGCATTTGTGTCGTTCACTTTTCATTGCGGGGGTACTGTTCCTTACCAAACATGGGAGGTTTGGGACGTCGCAGCCGTCATATGGGCCTTCTGTCTCCACATGGTAGCAAAGCTTTGATATGGTCGACTGCGGTGGTGCACTCCTCAGGAGCCCTGCGGGCAGCTATCAGCAGCACGAACCTGTGTACAAGGAGTTCCCAGTTGGACTGTGTGGTCAAGTAGACTTTACAATTATTGTATATCTCACGGGATTTAGAACGTGTTCGTTTGGGCGCAGAAAAATAAGCATTCGAAGTGTGACTTGTCAGAAGCTTCAGACAGAAGCTTTGGCTTTGAAACTCAAAATCGTGCTGTAAGCGTTAGAAGAAACCCTATTATACGTTCAGCCGTCTAATAGCTAGCTCCATTTCACGCCGTAAGATTGAGTATTTGGAAATCTCACGGACAATCGATTAAACGTCAATGCCTGGAACTCAGTTCAGCATGCATGTCGAAGTAAAAGCACCTGCCTGATATGTCGAACAAGTCAAGCCTCGACCGTTTAATTTTGGATCCCAATCGAACATGAGATAGGCTTAGTGCCACAGAAAATACAAAACATTCAGTTCACCGACCCACCCACTGCTTACGTCACTTCTAGCCATTTTCGAATAACAGCCTCGGCCCATATCTTAGACACGCCCACTACCTGCATAGATATATATATATAATCTGATTACATTCAGTTCTCCGGAACTTCATCTCTATGCACCGCATTTGTCACTTAAGCACTAATCGCATACTAATTACACTTGGGATGGACCGACAGGTCCGGAGAGTAATAATGTCAAAAGAACCAGACAAACATACCGTAAAAAAAAACGCGAGTCAACTGACGCACTTGCACGCCCTGCAGCGGCGGCGGGCTCTTGCGAGGGCACCTTGGCTCTTGT
Source organism: Parhyale hawaiensis (assembly GCA_001587735.2). Taxonomy (NCBI): domain Eukaryota; kingdom Metazoa; phylum Arthropoda; class Malacostraca; order Amphipoda; family Hyalidae; genus Parhyale; species Parhyale hawaiensis. The sequence goes on from LQNS02277717.1 coordinate 10,775,946, forward strand.
CGTTTCTCTGTAGATTATTTTTTTTATTAAAATATATATATGCGCTGGACTATAGGATACTCTCTATAAGACAAGCAAAGGTGGCGAATCCAACGCTCAGGGATGCAGTTCCAGAAACATTGAAGTTATTCAAACACGTTCTAGGTATTATTAGTAAAGCTAAAATTAGTTTTATTTATATAATTTAGAATCGCAAAGAGTCCTCTTAAGTCCGCTGCAGACGATAGTCTTATGCTCTGAGTTTTCACTTCACCGCGTTCGACTGCGTTGCTGTGTCTGTGTAAACAACAAAAAAGAGCACAGCTTTCTCAGATGACATTCGCTAAAAATTTGAAAAGACCCAAGACACTGCGCTAGTGACGCGGGTTAAGCCAGACAATACGACGGTTAACATTTTATCGAAACTTTTGGTAGACACGCAGTCGTGTTTGCAAGGACAGCACGAAATATTCGAACGCGGTGAAGTGAAAACACAGGACAAAAGACTATCGTCTGCAGCGGGACTTACGCGCAAATCATCTGCAAGAATATCGGATCATCAGATTAGCATTACAATTAATGAAGTCAGGTAATGGACAGCTTTCGTTAGTGCAGATGATTTCTTCGCCAACAAAGAAAGACAACATCTTACACCTCCTCTTTGTACAGAATATCGAATTTGTAAAGGATATCAGTACACAAGATACAGCTTTGTCTGATTATAAACTCATTTACATCACAACTCTGTTCTTTAGCTATGAAGCGATGTGATAAATAATAATGATCAAAATAGCATAGTCTTCGAGATTAAAATGTTTTCAGTAATCAGATAAATTGGGAAGGTTTGAACGATGAGCTGCGGTCTGGGAACTGGGACTATCTTAATTGTAAATGTCTCTACTCAAAGTGAAACAATGAACGATATCTTCGAAAAGTGCGTGAAATACCTACCACAGATACGGAGGAAATGTCCTAAAAATCGCCACCATAAATTCCGCAAAAGCTTACTAAAGAAAAGAGCAAGATTGATCAAATGCCAAAAGTTATCGTATGTATTACAGCGACAAATTGAATGCCGGTGAAGACTGCAAGAGATTGAACATAAACTTGCAAGATCTCATAATGAAGATTAACAGGAAAAAGAACTGCAGTCCACCAAAAAGTTAAAAGAAAACAAGAAGTACTTCTTCTCTTATACATCAAATTACTCGTCTATGAAAACAAAAATAGGACCATTATTAGATGAAAATGGGTCAATGACTGATAATGATCAGAAGATGAGTGAAATACTGAGCCGTCAATACTAGACAGTTTTTTTTAACAAAAAAACCAGCAACCCTGCATGGTGTTCAATTATTAAAAGCAACTGATAACTACCTAATGGAATTTGAATGCACAAAACTAAGCATTGAATTGGCCATCGATGAAATTAGCGGAAACAGTGCTTCAGAACCAGATGATGTCCCTGCAAAAATCCTCAAAATGTGCAACCTTAGCATTTCTTACCCGATCTACCTCCTGTGGCGCAAGTCATTGGACGATGGTGTTATACAAAGCACCTATAAACACGCACTCATTACCCGAATCCCCAAAACTGGAAATAGTACAGATCCAGCTAATTATAGACCTGTCTCATTAACTAACCACGTTGTGAAAACGTTTGAAAGGGTGTTCCGTAAACACCTAGCGCCCCCTCTAGAGAGTAATGACCTACTCACATCAAAACAACATGATTTTCTACATAAACGTACAACTACTTCGCAATTGCTACAACATTATGACTCCAGTGTAGAGACATTGTGCCAAGGAAAGAATGTGGACGTAATATACTTAGATTTTGCTAAGGCTTTTGACTAGGTTGACCACAGAATCCTATTGTTAAAACTTTGCCGCATGGGTATCAGTGGAAAATGTTTTCGGTGACTTGAAGCATTCCTGTCAAATAGAACTCAAAGTGTATTTGTCAACAACAAAGTTTCATTGAGACAGCCGGTACACAGTGAAGTACCACAAAGCACCGTGCTTGGGTCTGTTCTCTTTCTCATCATGATCAATGACATGGGCCGGGTACGGATGTAATCATGCACCTAACTATGCAGTCCCTTCGTGATTTGCTGACGATACACGAATACTAGCTGCTGTGCAATCTATGGAAGACGTGCTGTCTGTGCAGCGAGATTTTGAAAGCATCTGTGAATGGTCGGTAAAAAATAATATGACCTTTAATGAAACAAAATTTGAGCGGCTAAGATACGGAAAAATAAAACACTCTCTGAATCCAAACCATATACCACCAACGATGGGCATGAAATAGAAAGAAAGACAGTTTTAAGAGACCTCGGAGTGCGAATGCAAGACGATGCTACGTTCGAAGAACATATTGGTTTTACGAACTCTCTCGTCACGTGAAGCAGATGTAATGCTCACACTACGGAAACAAATAATGCTTCAGAGAATAGCATACTGTTGTCCACTTTGGATGCCGAGTACAAGAAAAAAGCTTGAACAACTGGAAGCTATCCAAAGATCGTTCACGGCCAAAATTCGAGGCATGCAAGAGTACGATTACCACAATTTCGACTTAGCTGTCTCCAATTGTATTCAATACAACGAAGATTTGAGCGATTTACAATCATATATGTTTGGAAACTTCTGGAACGTATCACTGTGAATGTGAATGAGAGGATTGTCGCCCGACACTCAGAAAGAACTGGAAGGGCTGGTGAAATACGCATCCCAAGCAGAGATGGTGGAAAAACCGTGACCACAAATATTCTAATAGCTTCGCCGTACGGGGAGCAAGATTGTTTAACAAATGCCTCGGCATATTCAAAACGCTAGTAATATCAAAATTATAGAGTTAGAAAATTTCTTGGATTCTCATCTATACATTAATGCGCTTGTTCCTACCTACCTACCTACCTACCTGCGGTGTGTGTCACACTTTTCATCACTAATAGACGGAAGGAAATTAGAGATTCGATGACATCGGGAAGCTGGGTATCTATGATACGGCGACCGTCAGTAATCTTTCGGCCACTGGGAAAGGTCGTTTTATAATTGCGTTAAAGATATTTTCCCTTTATTTTCATAAAAGGAACACAATGAATAATGGGCATTGAAAATGGATATTGCACCATGTCATGCAATTCGTGACGCAAAAGTTTGCCGATTGCATCATGTCTCGGTAGGAAGGAGGTGGGGGTAAGGCAAAGGAGGGGATGGGGG
>LQNS02277717.1:10844083-10856122 GCA_001587735.2 Parhyale hawaiensis
GACTGAATCCCAGCCATAGCATCCAGGAGACAATCAAAGACTCTATCGTCAGCAGAAGGGCTGCGATATACCAAAAACAAATAAAAGTTCCTGAATGAGCCGCAAACTCGCAGCACCATCATCTCGCAACACGGACACTCGTTTGAGTGACTGCTTGACAAGGATTTGTAATAGCGGTGTAATAATTTCTACTTTCCGTGCAGTTTCCTTGTAAAAGACTGTCATCTAATCATATCAAAATTTTAAGATGAACCGATGGTGATATACACCCGCAACGTTTATTTCAATGATGACTCTCCATTTAAATGTCACTACAATCTTACACATACATATCATATAACTACGTCTGCATCCTATCCAGCTTGATTTTGTGTTGGTCGCTGAATCTTTAAACTGAATTAACTGTATAACTTTATGCAGTGATGCAGCTGCATTGGATTTTTGGATGTTTTCTATCATCTACAATTAGCTGTTGTCATTGAGTCAGGCCGGGATTGATAGCTTTGGGTACAGTTGTCCAATATAAACAGTAAACCAAGATATTTTTGCTTGTAAATTTTATTGCATTTAGTGGATGAAATGTCTTTACAGAACCGCAAAAAAATGCATTTAGTATACATCTCTGGTACTGCTTTAGCAGTGAATTGTTCTACGAACACAGATAGTTCTTACAGTAGATATTGTTATATACATTTATACATTAGAAGTAATGTTCTTAAGCCGACTGTCAACATACAACTTCCGTTGAGGTTAACAGCGTAGAAGCAACTCAACATAATTTGTTGAAATTGACGCTGCCCTCCCTCAGCTTGCGTAAAGTTGAAAAGTTTCAAAAGCTGTTTGAAAATCTCAACCTCTACTACAATATTTACACCATAACAAGTGCTGATGGTGAACAATCAGCTATCGCTTCTAATTGTAAACAGTTTAAGTTCACATTCTATTATATGTTGGTAATTGGAGCATAATGTTGATAGCCGTCCTGCTGAAGCCACCGCTAGGACTACGTAGTCAGGTTAGTTGAAGTGGCTCTAGGATGTTAGCGCCAACAAAAGTCGTAAGTGGCAGTCGGCTTTACAGATATTTTCCAAGTACATAGTACTGGGGTTATCACCTCTAAATGATGGTATTGTGTGAAAACACTGTACGCACTGGATTTAAGTTAAGGCATATATAGTTTTCCAGAGATAGATTTCATGGCCCTGGTTTACTAAGCGTTGGAGCATTTAAGACTTGCTTTCTTGTAATTACAATATCTCTGTGTTCCGATAGAAACACAATTAAATATTGTTATGATTCCGCGCTTGTTATTACAACTACAGTAAAACGTTCTACCCAGCACCTGCCTCTTGAAATGACAAATCTTTTGTATGCTACTTGGATTAAGGAAAGCAAGAGGTGATTGGCTTCGGTAATGAATTTACAAGTGGTAGCTATGAGATAAAATACGTGCAGGGCTTTATAAGATTGTATTACATACTTTCATAAATATTGGCCAAAATGGAGCTGATGCGACCCTACTTTCGGCCTACCGGAACAGTCTTAAAATACGTAAAAGCTGCTTGTCAGGAATTTGTCTAAGATATTTCCGTTTATCATCATTCCTATAACGTTCATAATGGCGTTGCAAGCGATATAAATGCAACGATGGACAGATCCATCAGTTGGTCTTCACAGAGGCTACTAGAAGGAAAATACAGAGTATTTTTCCCCCGTAGACTAGACCGTACCTGGCTGTCCGTCCAGGTCACGTGAAGTCCGAGATGCTGCACTGCAGGGAACGTTCCGGGCCTGGACCCGGAAACGCAAGGTAGGTCATCAGTTATCCGGACGTAGTGCATACAGTTGAAGGCACAACTGCATCAGCCTAACGGTCAAATATTTACTACTTTTTCCTAAATCTAGAAGTTTAGACTGATACAAAAAATAGCGCTTGCAGGATGAAAGGATGAACAAGTTTTCGAATCCAGAACAGGGAGAAAATCTGAGATGTGAAGACACGGTGGTACAGCTAGTACGTGGGTCCTCTACATCCGATATTTTTTTACTTTTCGGAACCTGAGCGGCTTGAAAATATTGCAGGCAGCGTAAAATTTTAGGTGCTTAAACTGACCCTGAAATTTTGGTTCTCTGCACTCGTTAAAGGAAGGCGCACACGAGCAGAAATAAAATATCGGAATTTTGCAGACTCCAGTCTTTTTTACTCCTTTCTTTCGAGCAGTTACATTTATGTTATAGCTTAGATAGAGTTATTGCTACGAGAAAGGCGACCTAACTGATGAAAGTTAGGGTTAATGACGTAAACAGCCGAAAGTGCCCATCATGGCTAATTCGCACCTTGGGGCCAAGCTTCAGGCATCACTAGCAACCGATTACCCTTGAGACCGCCTCAGACTAAATCCTGTTCTGCGGGATCGAGTTTTCGTCTTACAACTCAATCAAAATCAACAAACCGAATAATCAGAATTTAAGATTAGAACAAGTTCGAGCTGTTAAACTATTTTTATTATAGTGAGTAAATGGAAAGGAATTTTTTATTGATAATTTTGCTAGTGTTTCTATTTGAGTAAAGATGTTACCGATAAGCATAGTTAACCTCACTTCAATTCCTTACCAAATATCCATTTCAGTTGCTATGTATAGACGGCTTGTAGCTGAAAATGCGATTAATGATGAACATAATACGTGCATTTGAGAGACGTCGACAGAAACAGTGTTCGGATGACTGTTTGTAATGAAATCATATCAATATTTTAGCACTCGGAGAAAAATAGAAGTAATTAGGAAATTTTCTGAAACGAAACGGAGTATTATCCGGTGGATACCAAGTTACTAAGCAGAAGTAGCTCTGTTATCTCTACCATTTCTTCTCTACTAAGTTTGCTTTTACACTTTTGCAAATATTTATTATCTAAAAAACTCCATGGGAAACATACGGAGATTTTCCAATCCTCAGTTTACAAGAGGTTATTATTCACTAGCTTGATTTTTTCACTAGAAGTGCATTTTTTCTTTTTGTCAGTGAGCACTCGGTCGCCAAACAAACATCCGGGGAATTCTGAAGCACATCTTCACAGATACGGAAGAGGAGAGAGGAAGGTAGGGGTCATTCAATCCACAACTTTGATTTTTCCCATGGAAGTATTTTTTATTTCCATTTTGTCAGTATCGCGAGTCAGTCGCCGATGAAGTGCCCGGGGATTTTCGATGCCAGGCCCACAGAGGTTCCTTTAAACCTGACATCCGGTCTCTTCTGTAAAAGTTTCTTTTGCAGCTTTCGAAGGTCCCACTAACTGCCTAGAGGCATCTGGGGAATTACTGATCCGGAGACAGGTCTCGCAGATCCCAGGTAATTGTAACTACTGGCGATTGAAACGCAGTTGTTTGCGACCTCTAAACGTCTAGGGAAATGTGCTCAGTCATAGGGTTGTCTATTACATAAAACTAAGATAATAATTGTAAAAGGTAGCCAAAAAAATTCTGTCAGTTTTATTTGGAGAAAAACTCTTCACAGTACGTGTAATTTATATTCAGTTTTCGAAGTAATCGCCATCGGTATCCAGGACTTTTGCCAACGTGTCTTCAGCTTTTTAATTCCCTTATGGTACAATTCGGGAGTTTTGGACGAAAAGAAGTCCGAGAGAGCTTGGCGCAAGTTTGCTTCACTGGTGAAGAATTTACCACGAAGATGATTATCCAGGGAGTGAAAGCTGTGATAATCGGATGGCGCAAGATCAGGTGAATAAGGTGGATGGCACAAAGTCGCTCGCCCAAGTCGCTGTATGGTATCCCTGACCGCTCGCGCGACATGCGGTCTGGTGTTGTCATGGAAACAAGTACATCTTTGTGATTCACCAGTACTGGCTCCTTCTGGCGCAATGCCTGTTGCACATGTTCCAATTGCTGCGAGTGCAGGTCTGCAGTGATCGTTTGGCCTGTTGGAAGGTAGCACCTCCTAATGAACCACTTGATCACCTGTCCACAAGACGCGAAGCATAATCTTGCTTGGGTGCACTGGCGCTCTTGTGGCGGGCGTGACAGCATCCTGGGGTGACAACCATGTTTGGAACGCTTGGGAGCTGCTACGTACGGCTGTCCGGCTTGGAAAACAATTGCTACACGCTTTTCATTTTTCATTACTTGAAAATGGAACGTGGTAGATGAAACGAACTCTAGATTTGGAATAAGGAAGAAAATGTATAAAGCTAAAGCTGCAAAAATGCAAACCGAAAAATGCTCGTAGGCCAGTGTAATAAATCTAGGTATTAGCAATGACGTGTACAGTATAAATATCTCATTATAATTTATGTTCACTCAGAGCTCACAACCTATAAGTAAAAGTGCGATATCTCTGTACACGTGTTTGGCAGCACGTGTACATATACATCGCCCTAATAACCCCACAGCATCCTAGTCAAAAATTAGTTGTAATACTACAAGACTGATGTAGTTCAGAGAAATATTTATCGATATATATAGAATGTGTGTAAATGTGGATTCAAGTTGCCAAATAATTATGTCCACTAGTCAGAAAACGAGTTTCTTGAGCGTGGTATATGCAGCAGCGTCACCACAAGCAGCGTTTATGACGTCACAACATGGAGGAAGCGGTTCTCTCTTTACCAACAATACTTAATTTGTCACGGGTATATATCGTGATGCCATCAATTTCTTATGATAATAATTGTGGTAATGTTACTCCTGATGAGACACTGATCAAACAAGTGTTGTGCATATGTCACAATAAAGGGAAGTATCTAAAGAAATATACATCAGTAGCTCTCAGGTATGATCTTCAAAAATTGGGTCTGAAAATCCATATTGCTGCTTGCTAAATACAGCGTGTGTTTTCGAAAAAAATAGTTATCTCAAGACGGGATCAAACGAAGCTCATTTGATCCCCATACCTAGAACACATTATTCAAAGTACTATTGCTTTTTTTTCTTTTAAATACATGATTGGATATAGCATTATTTACAGTTCTACACTAAGTCGCTCCAAATCTTTAAAAATATGTAAAACTAAAATAGGAGCACCTCTTGAACCAGCTGATGTGACGGGTAACAATTTGGTAGAATTAGTATCAGCAGTAGTTGTGCTTTGAAGGATACAACGAAACATTTAGATATTTTGCACTACTGCATAAACTCGCCTCTATAAGTTCTCCGAGGCTGTAGCGTAATCAAAAACAATGCTTAAACTATAGTCAGACCATTTTATGAAGACGGTTCGGTCGTGGTAAAATTCCTCTGCAGCGGAGCCAATTCTATGGTTATTTCTGAGATTTCTCTATATGTAGTTAGTGCGCGGGGCTAAGATATGGGCAGAACAAAATCTCTGATATACACGTAGAATTGGCACCGCCATAGAGGAATTTGACCACGACTCAACCGCCTTCATAAAATGGTCAGACTATAGAACCCCTGGATCCCAGACAATGATAGCCGAGCAGCCCAGTCGACAAGAACTAATCTGTCGAAAATGAAGTTAAGCTACGTGTACACTGTAGAGCTAGAGCCCGAGAGTGGTGCAATTAGAGCAGTCGATCTAACGTGGCTCTCAGCAGTGTACACAGACGCGAGAGCACCCTAGCGAGCCTGACATTATGGTCTGGCGAACCTGACAATGAAAAAACCCACACAATGCTTAGCCAAGGCTTCGGTAAGCCACGGGTTTTCCCTAGGGCGCAAGGTGCCGCAACGTAGGGTGGGCGAACCTAGCTAGAGAAATATTTCGGTCTTTTATTCCACGAGGTGTCCAAGTAACATTTAAAGATCCTGTTTTTACTACAGTGGCATCGATTATACGTATATTGAGTAGTGCAAACCTCCGATAAAACGATCAGGCAGAGGAAGAAAGAAGGGACACACAAAGCATGATGCTAGAAACGTGGAACCTACGCACAAGGATACTCCCTCTCATCGACAAGCACTTGAACAGCAAATCTGAAAAGAGAAGGGGAACAAAGTTGAAAACGTTAGGACCTAGGACTTAGGAGTATGAAATTTGAAAGAAACCTAGTGAATGTAAACTTTAAGCACTTGAGAGAAAGGTTTCCCCTGGAGTTACGCATTTAGCCATACGAAAAAATAGAATGGAAAAAAGGAAAAAAATATCAGAAAGAGGATTATATTATTATATCCAGAAGTTCAAGTCCCCGTTTCCACAATAATGGCGATATCACAGATGAAGAAAGAAGAGGCATAGTATGACGACAGATACGTGGAACCCATGGACGAGGGTGCTCCCCCAATCAGAAAGAAGAAAAGGAAGAAAACAGAGGATAAGGCGAGAAGCAAAATAGGAGTCATAGTATGTCAAATTGAACTCGGCCGAAGATAAACTCTTGCTGTTCCTTAATATTGCGATCAACATTCAACACTTACCCGCCCAGCAGCATGCCGTTTAACTCTTTGCTCGATAAGGGCATGCGTCGTTCACGAGAGCCACATCGCCACAAAATATTGAAGGAGCGCAAAAATAAAAAATCAGTAATGGACGAAAAAGTAAACAATCTGCAAAACACAAGAAATATTTAGATTGGTATCGGAACAGCAGATTTGAGCACAGTAATGAAGGTCTTTTTAACAAGTTACTATTAAAAAAAAAGGCAGCGATATGTCCTTTCGAGCTGGAAGCATACTTAGGAGAAGAGTTCAGCAGGAAGTTGCCACTCGATCAAGCTCAGCAATGGAGGAACTTGGGAGAATTGTGAAGAAAACACACAATGCTTATACTCCCCCACTACATCACTGCAGTGTACACACCACGTACACTGGTGGCGTGGCAGTCTAGCTTGAGACTGCTCTCCAGTGTACTCGTACCTTTGCACTACAGGCCTAGGGTGCGACCCTTCTACACTACAGGCCTATAGGGTGCAACCCTTCTACACTACAGGCCTAGGGTGCGACCCTTCTACACTACAGGCCTAGGGTGCGACCCTTCTACATTACAGGCCTATAGGGTACAGCCCTTCTACACTACAGGCCTAGGGTGCGACCCTTCTACACTACAGGCCTATAGGGTGCAACCCTTCTACACTACAGGCCTAGGGTGCGACCCTTCTACACTACAGGCCTAGGGTGCGACCCTTCTACACTACAGGCCTATAGGGTGCGACCCTTCTACATTACAGGCCTATAGGGTGCAACCCTTCTACACTACAGGCCTATAGGGTGCAACCCTTCTACACTACAGGCCTATAGGGTGCAACCCTTCTACACTACAGGCCTAGGGTGCGACCCTTCTAAAGCTAATTAAAAGCTGTAACCTAACATTTATATTGCTACTCAGTTTTCAAATTGATTCATGCTTACTTTTAGAACGTCTATTCCTGTGCTGCTTAACCAGAATTAGGATGAGGTTGTGTTATTTTAACACATATTTTTTATGTTCTATTGTATTCCTATATTCCATGTTAATAAGGGACACAACCTCTGTAGCGGGGCTGCACGACTTTGTGGAGATAGTGTCAATGACGTCGCTCTAATAGTCGTATATCAAGATCCCTCTAAATAATTTTGTATGTTCAGCAGCTCATCTTGGTTCTTTTTTTTGTCAATAAAAAAAAAAACAAGATGCTTCCCACACTGGGAAGAGAACGGAGCATTGAGCTAGGTAAGCTCCTTGAGTCAATCTTTTTCATTGTGTTTACTACTCGCTGGTCATCGCTTACATCATCTACCAGTTTTATTAAGGCTCGGCCGTGAGGAATTAGCTGCTGTTTTTTGCAGGTTTTTCAAAGAAAGACCGCGGATTTTTAGGAATTGGAGTGAAGTCACATTGAAAGCTGGGGTTTTCTCAAAAACATCTCTGATTGCTTTGGCGTCAGTACTGACTATTAGTCGGTAATCGTCAGCAGTGCAATAAGTAAGAAAAACTTGGTATAAGTCCGACCGGAAAATATTCATTGGTATACAACCTTCATTTCAATATGACCTGCATGGCGTCCGAAAAATTATATTAGCATCGTCTGCTAAGATTTGACTATGCTAGTTATAGTAGATGGGGATCAGCAATGGATTACGGGTGTGTGGCGTGTTACCATTGCATTATTTATTCACTAGAAGGACAGAACGGCGCCCATGGTGGCGATAGCAAAGTTTACATGAATAACTCGGATGATGTAAGGTGTGCATGCGACGTAAAACGTTCTGTGAGTTACCGAAAGGTGAATGTTTTGGCTAGTGTGGTTACGTCACGCTAATCGTGCGCATGGAAACGTTCCCGGTAGAGCTCGGTCAAGGTCATGACCCAGCACGGGGACAACACCGGGCGCAGTACGTTCCAATATCATTACTAGTACGTGAACTTGTGGACCGTGTAATGATGAGGACGCGAATATAAATTCTAGACCAGACTAGACAGGACTAGATTTACTAGATATCTAGTAGTAGACGAACCACAAGGCCCGTTCTCAGGTAAGAGATGAGGCTCAGGTTACGGCTCTTCACCGCTGTTATGTCAGGATAAAGGATGGGTACAGGCCCGTAAAGAAAATCCGTCTTCAGTCGGAGAAAAATAACTGCGACTTCAACCTAAGAGGTAAGCTTTTATTTCTCAAACAGGATGCGAATAAACAGAGAGCAACATCTAGGGGCATCTCTACTGTGGTTAAACGACTTATCAATTATTTTTCATACGCAAATCCAGTTTAAATTTAAACATCTTTAACTAACTGAAAAAGTTATTTGCAATATATGGGTTCAGGAATCGACTGTAGGATGTAGATGCGCTTGCTGTCGAAAATATGGTACACAAAAGCCGGTTGAAGCAATGAAACGTTTCTACGGCTCTGCTGAGTACCTCGCAGCGCGCCAGGCTTTGAGTACCGTAATTGTATTACGCACAAAATTTTCTTAATGGAATGGTATCACAAAGTTTCTATCTTAGTACGTGAAAGACATTAGTTCCATTATATTGTTCATTGTTTACGCATCAACGATTTGTTCTTAACTCAGTAAATTGCTATTGTAATTTACACGAGACCAAGTAAGGGAGAGTTCGACTGGGCGCCATAATAATTGAGGTTTCGAGGCTTGACTTCTCCGAAACTTCAGACAGAAATTTTGGATTTGCCACTTTGACAGATGGTGTAGGTCTTGAACGCCATTATGTTGAGCCTGTTCAAAATTCTGTTTTACGAGATAAGATTCAGTTTCAGGAAGTCTCAAATGTAACCGATTGATGGTCGATTCCTGAAACTTAGTTAAGTCGAAGCCAGCGCACCTGCCTGAAGTTCCGAACAAATCGCGCCTCGAAAGCCTTATTTTGGCGCCTAATTGAACATGCCCTTTGCCTGACATTATCTTGTCGTCAGCACTAAAAGAAATGCAGAGGACGGCTTATCAACGCTATAAACATCAAGTAAAATTATTTTTAATGTATTATATAAGCAAGATGATATCTACTGCAACGGCAAGTGTCATTCGCTAACTGTCCTCTGTGTTTCATTGCATATTTGTCAGCAACAGTGATGTGTCGGCTCTTTTACTGCATATGTTTATTCGAATTAATTAATTAAGGCATGCAATATTCAGATTTTCCATACAGACTGGTACCCGTTAATCTCTATGTTTCCGTCATGCAGAATGGTTATTTAAATTACTGACCATAAAAATGTCTTCATGCCACGTTCTCCTCAAAAGTTGTGTTTTCGCGAAATTCAAAAACTTAAATCATATGAATGTTTCAAATCTGAGCTGCCATTGCAGTTTTTCCATCATTGCAAATGCCAACTGCACAGTTTCGAATGTTCTCTCTACAGCCAGCTGTAATATCCGCGAATATGTCATGTTTTGCCGTGTTTGCGCGCGTGTGTTTGTATATCTCCTTCCACACCTCTCCTTGTGCATTGAGTTTCGTTTACTAACTTCTATTTCTCTTAGTATCGTTCGCAGACTCCATTATTTTAGTATCGTCACAGACAGCTTTTGCTTCGAACTTCGTTCTCAGTCTTGTTTCCCTGATGTACGATGGACTAAGGCAAGCTCGACAAAGTGAGTATGTATTTAGTTTAAATCATTAATTTTTCGTCACAATTATTCATGATTTATGTTTTCCCGCAAAACTGCTACTCTAAAATTTGTCAGGAGCAGGGTTCAAACGATAGTCCAATGAACGAGTACTTGCTGCTAATAGTCCAAAGGTGTAGCTCACTTCCTACTGCCACAACTGCGAGCTGCAAAAAACGGCTACAATCAACGTTGGCCACCATTCATTATGGTGAAATCATACGCATTTATTCCATGCCTATATATATATATACGACGTTATAGCAAGTGGCATACATATTTTCGAATAAATATCTTATAATTTCCGATTGAGCGTGAGTGAGTTCAAAGACTGTCCTAGTAAAGTTCCATATATGATGGGAACGTTGCTTGGCGTCTGGGCTAGCTAATTTTGATAGATTGATAGATATTAATAGATTTCTCCAAATTTACTCTTATATTAGCCCAAGCTTTCGGCAGTAACTTCCCTGTGCCGAAAGCTTGGCCCAATTAAAAGGAGCCTCTAGAAGTGAGGTAACTCAAGTGAAGGTAACTCAAGATCGCAGGAAACTGGGAATCACAAAGGCTTACATATTATTCTTAATAACCTCCTACTCCCCAGATAGGATACGAGCATAAATCATATTCTACTACTTCGATCCCTTTGTAGAAAATTCAGCTGCCCCAGAATTGAGATGACTCATGAGTTTATAATGGCTACGGTTGCCAAAAACTCGAGAAAATATGCAGGACCGAAACTGTCCATCATTAAAAACTAGACTATATTTACCTAATTTTTATCATTAGTTGAAACAAAGTTTAATCTTTTATTATTAGGAGTTCGATGCTTGACTTGTCTGGAACTCCAACTAGAGGAGCTGGCTTCTATGCGTTAAACTGAGATTCTGGAGCACACATTAGTTATGAGTCGATTACCACTGAGATTTAGTAAGGCGTAAACCTACTCCGTAAAATACAGTTTGCAACAGACTCAATGTTATCGGGTTGTATTTAACACTTATAAGACAATTCAAAGTGACGAAAGAGACGTTCCTGTTTGAAATTTCAAGCAAGTCAAGCTTCAAATTCCCGATTTCGCCGACACATTAAACGAGCTCTTAGTTAATCAATGAAAAATGCATAACCGTTGGCCTTGATACCTTGCGCTTTCTTAAGAACGTACGTTAGGCTCATCCTACTAGAAGCTTACGCCCATAAACGTTGACAAGCATCTTTCTGTGCTTACTGTGCCTTGTATTTTCCTTAGCTCTTTATATTTTGTTACACTTGGCCATGTTTTTCATTGCTGTCGGCAGTAGCTGGCAAAGCAATTTATTAGCAGAAGGGAATACAACGACAATTCACCGTTTTTCGATGACTTTTTCCTTCCCACCAATCACAGGCTCCCAGCCATCTATTCCACCAATCAAAAGCTCACAGCTATTGCTGCATCCAATCAGCGAGTCAGCCAGGCTTCAGCTGTGACAAAACGTTAAGCTCCCGACTTCGATAGCCTTTCCTACCTCTTTTCTATCAAACCTCTTAGGTCGTGGGCAGACTGTATACATATACAGTACAGTGCAACATATTTAGCTCCAAAGGAAGATACTGTTTATGTAATCTATCACTCACACTAAGTAGGCTTCAACAACCCAAAGAGGTCAAACGCAGCCTTGCATTTCGAATCAATCTTCCTGCAATGGTGAAACACAGTGCACAGCTCGTTGTCATCCTCCTATAACAATGTTTGCTATTCAAAGCTTGTCGCTATACACAACGACCCGTTACAACAGGCCTGCATCAGGATGTAGAGCGAGCGCATTTAATTATGACAGCAATTCCTAGTTTGGTCGTGCAGGCTTGCAACGCTACTCAAAGTCGGAAAAAATTAGTAACCGAGAGCCTGTATTGCTACGCACTTCGCAGCATTCTTGTGCTAAGGAAGTAATTCATATACAGTGCCTAGACATAAGTATTTGCACAACTCTATTTTTCATGTATTTTTAAAAATTGAGGGTCTGCTCTAGGATAATTAACACAGGACGA
>LQNS02277717.1:10857349-10883312 GCA_001587735.2 Parhyale hawaiensis
AATCGAATGCAGCTGCATCACTGCATAAAGTTATACAGTTAATTCAGTTTAAAGATTCAGCGACCAACACAAAATCAAGCTGGATAGGATGCAGACGTAGTTATATGATATGTATGTGTAAGATTGTAGTGAAATTTGAATGGAGAGTCATCATTGAAATAAACGTTGCGGATGTATATCACCATCGGTTCATCTTAAAATTTTGATATGATTAGATGACAGTCTTTTACAAGGAAACTGCACGGAAAGTAGAAATTATTACACCGCTATTACAAATCCTTGTCAAGCAGTCACTCAAGCGAAAAGGCGTGGGACTTTCCGTATCAGTTACTTCTGGTTTTATTTCGAATAATGTTATGTGTGATGATTCAACGGTTCGCACGATCTGTGTTACTTTTTTGTAATTATTATTTTTTTTACTTATTTGTAAGCGCCTTTTTCAGTTAACGCCTACTATGTATAGAGAAAATTAAGAAATGGTTTTATAGACGGTACAGACTGTCGTAAAGGCCGCACTTGCGTATTTGGCAAAGGTGTATGCTGAAGAGCGGCGCTCTTTCACCTTGCTCTACTATATCAAAGTAAACACTTTAGATTAGATTAGATAGGCGGCAGTAGACGAACCAATAGGTCCATTCCCAAAGAGACACCGGAACATACGCCCCGGCACTCTATGAGCTATTGCCATAGGTTTATGAGCTTTTGCCATAACAACTACAAGGTGCCTCAGCCTAATACTCTGAGTAGTTACAAGTGTAGTAGGTCAGGCAATATTTTGCAGAGCGTGCGATGAGTGGGGGTAGGTGGCTCGTGTGGAGCAAGTTAACCTGAGGAAACTTAGAATAAAAAAATAAACTAGTTGCCTAAGCGCAGTTTGTCATGTACCACTCTGGTCGGGTCGTGACACTGGTACAGGTTTACAGCGATGACCAGAATAGATTGACGTCATTCCAAGGTTATAGTTACCGTATATATAGAGTGGCTTTACACAGGTTTGCTCAAGATGATGTCTGGTATGCAGAAAAAGTCTAATGTTCCAAGCAACAGCGTCTGTTGCGAAGATTACCCTGCTGACCTTACCAAGAATAGCGTCTTGGAGGCCCTCCGTAAATTCTTTGGACGCCAGTATGGCTTGTTTTTAGGTATCATTTAAATGTAGAGCGTCGTCCGGCAGTACAATTTTCTTGCAATTATTGTTCAGACTTTTGTAATGAGTGCACTAAAATATCCTTTTATGAGTGAGGAGTAAATGACGTTAGAAGAAAGTAGCGAAGGCTTACCTAAGAATTTTGAGGGTCACTAATAACGAAGCTTCCGGTTAGATTAGATAGCTGACAGATGACTAGAAACCAGTAATTGGTGTGAAGGGATAGCTGGAAGCCTATTATTATTGGTTGGAAGTGAGCATCTATACAGAGAAGAACATAAAACATGCATTTCTCATATGGATACTGTGTCCAACATATTAATTAAGGGGACATCCCCTTAAAGTGGTCACTCTTAATACTAACATATGAGAGTACGGGTATTTGGATCTGGTGTTTAGAGTTTCACTGGTACAATGCCTGCATGTAATGGAGATGATAGAGAATTATTTTCCGTCATGAAAGACGCCGATTGAGCAGAGTTGATACGAAAAAGTACAATAAGAATGAAATACAGTTTGCGTATAGCACAATAAACCAGAGTAATATGCAATGAATTTGTAAGCGATGGTTTGAAAGGTTTTCAGAGCAGGGTTAATCTGGAATTAGAATAAAATGGAAGAATAAAAAATAGCACAATTCCCTAGTTAGTAGGTGAACTTACCTGCGTTGATCATTGATATTCGGCAATATTCAACTTAAAACGCAGATACGATAGACACCCATGAACAAAATCATGAGATCTTTGATCCTGTTCCTTTAGACTTTGTTTTCATTCACAAAACTTGGAGAACATTTGAATTTTACCCGATATGAGGCCATTGACGCGGCAAGATACCATGTTCCAAGATGGTACTCGAATCAATCGACTGGCTTCTATAGCTAGTGGAGGGTTAAAAATTGTAGCACTATTTTCAGAAGCGAACCGACTTGAACAGAGAAGGGATTGAGAAATAAAATGCCTACGATTGTTGAATAGAAGTGTTAGGAAATACACTTTTTTTTCAATCGCTCTCATGTGCCGCTGGGTAGAGATAACAACCTAAAAATCTCTGCATATGTTTTCCACTAAAGAGCCTGGACATCACTAGACAGTGTAAATATATCAGCAACATCACGCGAGGTCAAAACAAAATAAAGAAAATCTATCACCGTCAACAGAGCTAGGATATACTTTAAAATCGGGCAGGGTAAATGCATCAGCCTCAAAAATGCTAGGATAGAGCCAGACTGGAGAATTTTTTACCCTGTATACAAGTAAAAAGCGCATGACAAAGTGCATCTACCGCAAAAAGTTTAGAGTAACATCAGATGCCGCCAATCTGTCATCCTGAATTAAGCTGGGGTAACATCTGATCAAGGGAGCCTGTCCCCTCTCGAAGAACTAGGATAACAAAAGACAGGGTAAAATTGACGCAAAAAAAGAGTTAGGATATCACCAGATTAAATAAACCTGCTACATTAAAAATGATTGGAGTAACACTATATAAAGGCAATCAGTCGCCCTAGAGATCTGTCACATAAATAAACAAATAAATAAATAAATAAAATAGAATGGATAACACCAGATACAGGGAGTCAGTCACTCTAGAGATAGCTAAGATAACACAGGACAGGGTGAATGTGTCACACCAAACAAGGCGTAGGAAACTAACGGTGGCGGACGCACCTTACACTGGGAGCACCAAAGAAGAAGCTTCGGACATTGTTGACTTAGTGGTGCATTGCTAACATGACATGGTCAGTCTTCAGGAAGTGGATTCCTGCAATCCTTTAAAGGATTCTTTGGCCTGTGAAAGAACGTAGGCGGCACATATGGTGGCAATAAAACAAAATACACAAGGGCAGTAATGTTTCCAGGTGAGATAAATTGGTACCAAACTTTTATGGAAATTTATTCATCTTAAGTTACAGCTCTGCTTACTCTGCTGCATGAAAATGTACAGCAAGTGAGTGATATAGCTATGCTGGCGTATTATTGCAACTTATTCATCGTCGGTAACAGCCCTGACTTTATTTTTAATTTAAAAGAGTACTTTTAAAGATTTGCCAACATGCAACAGACTTCAGTAAAAAAAAAAACATTTAACGTGTAGCAACAGTGCCTGGTACTATGCATAAAGTAAAAAAAAAAAAAATACAGAGTTACGGCAATGGTGTGAGGTTAGTCTTATTCCACTCCATGTTCTGCACTGCCGGCAAGCACTTCTCCTATCCATGCAGCTAGTGTATGATAAGTTTTTTTTTTCTAGCAATTTCCTCAACGTTGTTAAATTTCCGAATAATTTAGTAAAAATATATATCTTAATCGAAAGTGACTTGTATAATATGTATTTTTCACCCTATCATTTTCTATATCTACTCTGCTAGTATTAGTAAGAGTAATGAATGGATGTACGCAACGTTTCCGTGTCTTATAACCTGCATGTAGCAGCAATTTGCAAAATTTCTGGGGCCCTATTTTCTGCATATTATCTGATGTCACAAAATTATGATTGTAGCTAAAATCGGCTTCCTGTGTCTCGCCCCGCGGTGTAGGATGATTCCATCAATATCTCATTGCGCACTCACGATTGAGGTTTATGTTGCAATGGTTCAAAGCATTTAGGGCCCATGCATCAGTTTGTCAATATCGGACTGTCACTCACCATTCCAAAATCGCTTATAGCTTAAAAATATAGTCTATATATTTTGCGTGTATTACTAAGAACTAAACAGTTGTGTCACCATAAAAAGACCTTTCTTTATTACCTTACAGGTCCATAGTCAAAATTAAAATCAAATAATTTTTATTAAAACATAATAGGTTCATAAATACACCTACAAATACACAGTAACCATTATTACACTATCGATTGGGCCCAGACACATAGTGTGTCTTTTAGGCCATTAATTCAAGATGGTAATTTTTCATGCATATTCATATCGAATTGAGCGGATTAATTAGGAATCCTGATGCCAGTAGCCATCCACAAATAGCTAGTTTTCAAAAAATTGCTAAAATCTACTTTTGAAAACGTACAGCACCCCCAGCAATTTTAGATGGGAGTTGTCACTGTATTCATGGCCCTGGAGGGAGCTCTCGCATTCGCTGATGCTAATACTTCTTTTTTTTGTTCGATGGATTAAGTCACATAAATCTTATGCCAGTCGCAGTACTGTCCCGCCTGTCGCATCAGCGAGCGCGTGCCGATGAAAATGTGGTGCCAGTTCTTCACAGCAGCTGCTATTTTTTACGACAGACAAAGGGTTCCTTCAGCAGCATACACTTTTTCTTGACCTTGAATAAGCAGAAACATTTTCTGGCTATTGCATGAAATGCCCACCGAAAAAAATCGAGAAACACTCCGAGAGCGCGTTCGTCAGCCTAGTAATACAACGCTTATTAAAACTTCAAAATGGTTCAAATTCCAGGATTTATTTCGAATAAAAACCAAAATACAAAAACTTTTCGTTCTGACGTTGCTGACAGTTACTTCTAATATCATAAAAATCCTTCATTAACTTTTTGAGTTCTATATATCGGTAATAGACTGCACACAGCCAGGTATACTAACATACAGTTCATAAGACTTCCATTATCTGTGCCTCATGACATTCCCTTTAACTTTCATGAGGATTTCTACGATTATTGAATTATGTTGCTAATAAGAAGCAGACCGAAAACCAATACAGGAACAGATCATCACCAAATTTAATTATTTATTTCTCCTGACATACGTAACGATTCATGTAAACTCCAGGAAGCTCCGTCGATAACTTCTTCAGCTATGTTGCTAAAACGCAAACAAGCAAAATAAGAAACATGCAGATCCCAGAAAAAAAAGAAAGATAACCTTATCGGCGTAAGTAATAAGTTAAATTTGCAAGTGCTGTCATGATAACGCTTAAAGCCTTATGGGTACCTTGAAATCGATGTCTAAAAAACCAGTAATCCTGTCAATGAATATCACATACATTTCGTAAGATCTTCGCAACATAGCGAAGTAATCCTTGTCATGAACAGGGTATGCATGTAATTATAGTAAATATCTCCACAAAATAAGAAGAGCCCCAACTCAAGCAAATAACGCATAAATCATGGTCTCTCAGCAACATACGGAGAGCTGTAGCCGCAACCTGCGGGCATGAGGATAAACCTCAGCGTATGAGAAGCTCTCAAAGGAGGTATGGCATCTATTACTGCATAATACTTGAAACTTCAGAGAGAATTCCTGACAAGGAGTGTTGCTTGGGCGTATCTTGATGTCCTTCACATCCAATACGCAAGANNCATGAGGATAAACCTCAGCGTATGAGAAGCTCTCAAAGGAGGTATGGCATCTATTACTGCATAATACTTGAAACTTCAGAGAGAATTCCTGACAAGGAGTGTTGCTTGGGCGTATCTTGATGTCCTTCACATCCAATACGCAAGAAACTCGGAGACAACAATGTTTTCCACACCCGAGACGTCGCATGCGACCTTCCAGGAGTCCTGGAACAGTGCCCGGAAAACCGTAGTAACGTCTGGCAGACGGAAAATTTTCCGTGACTCAGACAGTATTGCCTACTCAAGTGAAAATAACAAGGAAGTATTTACGTTCTATTTCTCTAGTTTACATGAGCAAAGTGTTCTGTTTAAAACTCCGTTAGTACTGGAGTTGAATCTATAGTTGTACACATTATACAATGAATTCCTTCAATTCACGACTTTATTTTTATCATAGAAACCATGCGGTTAAGTGTAATTTCTTCTAACTAATAGCATATTAGGTCATTAATTAAAATGTTGAAAATCTTAACCATACAGCTGGTTATATAGGCTCTAGGTTTGAACAAATATTTGATGTGAAGAACCAAGAGTCAATCAGTTAAGGTTGTATTTGATTGGGCCGCTTCTAAAGGGAAAATATAATTAGAATATTATTAGCTTGAATATACGACATCTTAACGTTGAGCCTCATTTATTAATTGAGTTTCTAGTGTTAATTGCTGACCTACTACAATTGAGACGTCCTTAAGCAACATTGCGTTCTACAAGACTGAATTTTTAACTACTTCCAGCGTAATCGGTTCGGGACTAACGTCTCAAACTCGTTCAATGATGGCGAATGCAACGCTCAGAACTAAAGTTTTGGTCAAACTAAAGCTGAGGAGGTAAGCTTCTCTGAATGGAAGTGTGCTAGTCGAATGCGTTTCAACTGTTGCTGCATTAATCAGCTTAAATACAAAAAATTATTCTTACTGAAAAATTTGGTAAAAATGTCACGGTTTGAGGAATGGATAAAAAGTGCTTCGAAAAGCACTTCGATTAAAACACTTTACTACACACTCCAGACATTTCCTTGCAGTTCTTTACTTCACAGTTCTTTCCTTAATTTTGCTTACTTGAGTTCTCGCTTTTTAAAGTTTGTTTTTATTTAACTTTCCTTGCTAATTCCTCCTGCAGCTTTTTATTTCATTTATTTCTCTGTTAACTCTCTACGTCATTTAATGACTTGCCTCTTCAGCTTTTGCTTTTATTTCGATTACTTGTGTCTTGCAGTTTTTTCTACAATATAGCGACCTTTATTTATTTCCAGTCCTATTTCACGCTTCACTATTTTTGTAGCTGTCTCGTAATTTACTTTTATGAGCACATACTTGGTAATTTCTCTCTAATTTCCCTGGCAGTACAAGTGCAGCTTAGCCGAATTGGATATGGTTCACACAGTTAAACAGTTCACTCTTTTCTTTATAACTTGCAACTTCTCTATCAGCTTTTCTGGCAATACATAAGTAAACCAGTCAACATGAACGATTCACACTGTCAATAATTTCGTGTTTGGCTACTCATTAACTTTCCTACTACTTATGAACTTTTTATTATTTTTTTTAATTTGATAATTTGTTAACTTTTTCTGCTACTTATTAACTGTTTTACTGTTTACTGACATTTTTTTTCTATTTGTTCGCTTTTCCTATCGCTTATTAACGCTTTACAATTATTGTCGTTTTCTCTGTTAATTAACTTTTTACTTATTAGGTTTTTCTACTATACATTGACTTTCTCTCAAGGGTATTAATTTTACCTGTAATTATTGCTTCTCTATTACTTTTCCCTACTGCTGTATCGTACAGCACATACGCAAATCAGTCAAACGGAGTGGTTCGCACGGTCATATCACCAAGGAAGTAACCACCACCCAACATAGGAGGCTGTTACCTCGCTGGGGTCATAGGTCAGGTACCCCCTTACTGTGCAACATGACATGCAGAATTGCAGGTTCACGCTTGGTTTGCATAAGACTCTTTATCAATCAATACAATCTCGTTGCTAAGTTTCCAGGCTTGTCATTTTCTCTAATGAAACTCGGCTTTTAGAGGTTGTTGTTTTAATTATCTTAGACTTAACCTATTCGGCTCAGAAACTCTGCTCTTTCGGCTCAGATATTATAGAAACTCAGGGAGAACATTTCATAGTAGTCACCTATGCTCACCTATACGGTTTCATCAAGAACGTAAATAAAATAATTCCACTGTTTTTAGAGGAGCTGTTAAATATGCTGTTGAAATTTCTCCTCCCCCCTAAAAAATACACTGGTTTTAATTATATAAATATGATGCTAGTATCTAGAGATAGCGTCAGTACCGAAAGGGCTAAACTGCAGAATAAAAAAAAAAAAAATGATTTGGTTCATGTCTCAATGTAGATGAAACAAGATACAGGGCCAAGTATGCCGCAAGTTCAGGGGAGGACCAGAATGTACACTCTCGCGAACATGAATCGCGGTCACGTATTATCACCCGCGAAGGAAGTGAGAGAGGGGATAATGTTTTCGTTGCAGATTGAAGTACATAAATTTGTAAGTATGTCTGCCCACCAAAAAGTGGCCGAAGGAATTGAGCAATGTTCATACTTTTTTCTAAGGAGTTTGGTGTGTTGACCTAGATGTAACCCATACCAAAAAACTAGGCCTAGCTGGCCATCAAAAATGACGGCGCTGAATTTGTCTCCAACGCGACAGATTGTCTTACGCCACGAGGCGCTCTATTTTTTTCTATGTTATTACTGAAGATCCACTCGGGGATTATGCCAGTGCCATAATCTTGTTCATCAAAAATGACTACTGGGAATTTGCCCCCGCCGCGAGGGATGGTGTTACGCCATGAGGCGTTCTAGTTTTGTCTCTTTGTTGTACTGATCTTCACTTACTTAAAATTCGAAAACAATTTTAGCCTACAACAGATGTACAATTAGGCGTATAAATGAGCTTAAGCTGCTCATTCCAACAGAAAATATCAAACATTAATGATTTTGTAATCCATTTGCAGCCAACTCGCTGCTGTACACATTATTCTGGGTCTGCGCCATACAAACTGGAGGTGGACCGAATGTCTGTTTCTTAACATTCGCGAATGCGAATATTTTGTTTCGATACTTGCGAATGCGAATAGCGAATGTTTACTCAAACTTCATTACTCTAGCAATATGGTATTTTATTTGGATTCTAGAGTCTGGAGTAGGCCTATTCGAAATTCGAATTCATTGTAAGAGTTTAGCCATAAGAAAATTGAATAGCTAATTGAAATCCAATACATTTTCTTTATTTCCACTATGCGGTCCAAGGACCCACTCCTGCATGCACCCCACTAACCTCTTTCCCCAACCACCGCCCTCTGAAAGAGGATTATTTACTGGTAGATTGACTAGATTCACTAGATTGTATGCAAGCCATTATTGCTGTTGCTAGTACAGGTATGAACTCCAAGTCTCTAATAGTTAAATTCCATGTACTATTGGCCCCTTCAGGGGGCATTGGATTGGCCATAGTGTAAGGTTAGTTTAGGTTCGTCCATCCTATGTTATGGGGCGTGGCGGCCCCAGGGGGCTCGTGTAGAGGTTACCTTAGCGCATTAACTTGGCCTCCGAGACGTCTGTCTGTCGTGCCCACTTTCCTTCCATCCCGATTTCATACTCCTACTTTCTCATGATTTATTCTGTTTTTCCTCCTCTTTCCCGACTTGCTGTTCCTATGTGCTTTGATCCTGTGTGGGAATACCTTCGTGCATGGGTTCCCCGTTTCTATCGACATTCTATACGTCCCTTGCTCTTTCCTGTATCGTATCGTTCTGCTCGGAAACGAGGCTTAAACTTTCAGACTATAACTAGCTCTACTATTGGCAGGTTGAACTTCAAAAATAACAGTTTTTCTGCTCTTTCACCAGTCAGGCTGCTTCGTTTTTCATCGTATACTAGGCCGGCACCACTAAAAAGACGCTCACCCGCAACACTAGTTGGCGGACAAGCAAGATAAGACTTTGCTAACTGGGAAAGATTAAGATAAATGTTCGAGTGTATCTTCCACCATTTCAGAGGATTTTCATCGGTGGATATGGTTAGATATTCGCAAAATATTCGCATATCTACATGTGAATGCGAACGCGAATATTGAAAAACATGCGAATATTCGTGAATGCGAAAATTCGGTCCACCTCTAAAAGAAACGCATGTTCTATCTACGAGCGGGTTTTCAGCTCGCAGATAGAGCCGGTAACCTGCCTGGTGATATCCGAAGCGTATTCGGGAGACAGCCAGGGGACACAAGGGTGTTTTCTTCTGCTACGTTGTAGCTCGCACCCTTGAGAGAACCAGCAGCGAATTATATCGATAGCGTAGATACGGTAGCACGAACGACGAGCGACCTGAATATCCGTTCATTAAGTAGGGTCCCGCGGTACTGCGTGCCATGCATCCACTCACTACACGCTTTGAGATTTTTGGTCTTGGACTGCAGGCAAGCCATGAAGACCATGTATCCATTTATCAAAGAAGAAACCCGGTTTCGAAACTAATTCTACCAGTGGACGGCGATACGTCTGGCGCTAGGCCCAAACATATTTCAAAATGTGCGAGCTCTTCTCTAATTGCTGCAGATGCTGTCAGGATTTCCAGAGAAGAATAAGAAGAAGAATGGTCGCTGTCCTTGATGATAAACGCCGATAATGGCAGCTGAAGGTGCTCTCAGTAGTAAGCAGATGAGAGATTGTAGCTATTTCACTTTTCTTTTTCTACTTTACCACAAGTTGCTAAGCGAGTCGTTAGCTTGTAGAGAATAACTATTATTACCTCCGCCATGGAGGTAATATCTGTTCAGGGATGAAATTTACTGTAACTACTCATTAGGAATGTTCCGAGGAACAGATAATTGCATTTTAGTCATGATTCGTCCCACCATTTGACTGTTTGCCAATCATGACTTTTTGAAAGGAGCTTCACGAAATTTACAGAAACTTGAGAATCTTAAAAAGAACAGATAATAATTACATTTCGTGATTATCCTTCACTCTATCTGTCAGTCTGTCGGTTGTCTACCATTCTGTATTTGAGCAGTGCGTTGCTTGGCGGATGTTTCCGCTCTCGGAGTGCTCCAACTTTTTTTATATCAGTACTCGACCCAGGAATGTGTCTCGAATTTAAAATGTACTAACTACTAGGCAGGGGGAATCTATGAAGCCTTAACTAGTGATGCAAAAGAGAACTAAACTCAACGAATAGTAGGTAGGCTTACAAAATGCAACTTTATTATCATTATTGAATGATGCAGCTAATACTCTGTGAGAATTTCCCCAGATTTGACAATTTCGCTTGCATAAATAGCAGGCTTGCTCTTATAGTTTCCATCTAATGTTGCTATCAATAATAAAATACAGACTACAGCAATTTTTTTTCTATGCTAAGAACGTTCGAGTCATAATTAGTCGCAATATTTGGCATAGCGTGAAATCCCTAGCCAGCCAGGCAAGTTTAGGGAAGCAGGCGTGGCAAAAAGACTATGGCGCAGCAAAAAATGAATGGTGCGTGATGTTGCCTTTATCATGGCAACACTCCTAGCCCCGGCACTACTGGAATCAGCAGTGGTCCAGTTTAGCTGGCGTTGAGCTAAAATTTTGGACTTTGTTTGTCAAACAGAAAGACTGTTTACCTTTCGTTTGTCTTCCTACAAATGCGTGTCGAATAGCTGCCTTTCTATCAGTGACAGACCCTGAGCAAAGTCAGCTGTGATAAGACCCCTTACGTAGAAAATGTTTGATGCCAGAGTTTCAAATTTCAACGCTCCTAATCGACATGACCAATTAATACATGTGGCTCTGCACTAGGTGAAGGTTTTCTGTTCTTACTTTATGCTAATATTCGCCCCAGTAAAAGACTGATAAAATAAATATGTAATTTTTGAAATACGATATGACAGAACACAACCATGGAGTCTTATCAGGGCGAGGCTCTACACAAACGAAAGACGCTGAGCAAAGAAAAACATGCCAAACGGGCCTGCAAGTGTTTGATATTCAAGTCCTACTGGTAACTCTAAAGTCCGGAGTCTAAAGAAGCTGGACTTGTTTACAGTCAAAAAGGAACTGCCAGGTTTTTATCGTATTCGCTAGATAACAGGAGCCAAGAATACTTCATTATAACTGCGTTGGTAGGCTTAATAAAATCACGCCGTCTGTTTCTATGTGTAATGTGTAGAGATATGAGGACCTCTTACCATAATGGTGATTGAGTTTTTAATGAAGATACTTAGTAAACATTGTTATAGCAGTGGCTTGTGCAATAATTTTGTAAGATGGCAAAATATTATTACTTCAACGAAACTCTACTTTTCTTCAAACTCGATGGAATGTCCGCCCATCTTCCTTCGTCGACCGTTCATTCAACTTGCTCATCATGAGCTCAGAGAAACATTAAAAGATTGGCTGCAGTAAGGAATGCTACCACTAAGGCCGGCTGCCCACTAACAACTTTCGTTGCCGCTAGGAGCTTAGAGGCAACTCAACTTATCCGTGTACGTAGCTACGGCATGGCTTCAGCTTGCACAAAATTTAACTGCTTCAAAAATTTTCAAATATTTCAGTCGCTACTGGAATTCTTGCACCTTAGCGAGTGGCAATGTTGAACTTTCAACGAGCGCTCTTAATTATGAGCGGTTTGACTTCACTATGCCTGATATTTCAAAAATTACAGCACGATGTTCATAGACGTCATGCTGAAGTCACGGCCACGACTACGCAGTCGGATAAGCTAAGTTGCGTCTAGGCTGCTAGCGGCAACAAAAGTTTTTAGTGGGCAGCCGGCCTTAGAGGTGCTTCAGGCGTCTTCAGATCTTAGAGTCCAAAAAATATGGCAAGGCTATGGCCCCCTTGCCACGAGAAAAAATTTTTTTCTGCTTATCCTGCACATTGAGACGAATTAAGAGGCCAACCAATCGAGCATGCAGCCAAATGAAGCAACCAACAAACGATTACTAATAGATCTATGGTGGCATTTTTGCATCTGCAGAAGCTTTTCCTACTGAGAATAGATTTTAATAATGAAAGAATGTATCCGGCCATCAGAAGCGATGGCAAAAAATGTGCAAAAATACTTTTTCACGGACTACATTTGAAACACAGATGCCGTTATGAAAGACACTCCATGCCTCTCAGCACTTGAGTAATTAAAAGGGATGGGAGCAGAAATTACCCCCCTCAGGTAAGCAGAACGGTCCTCCCGGCCGTTCTGCAGCAAATTACTGCGCTGATTAACCCGTTTTATGTTGTCAAGTATCTTCGAGAAAATTTAGGCGAATCTTCTGGAACATGAACTGCATCTTCGGACAGTCGTGTGTATTTCAGTGCAGATGTCACTGTCCAAAGAAGCGTTGTGTCGTCGGCAACCAAAAGATATAGAGCATAGATAGAGAGATAATTAACAGAATCGTAATGAGCAGTGGGGTCAGCATCTCTATTAACGAAGAAAACTATGCTATAAACACATCAAGCACGAATATAATCACAACTGTTACAAATATCTATCAGTGTTTGTGCTTATTGCCTTATCGCAGAAAGTATTTACAGGCATGCACACAGGGTAAATACTACCCTATTGGCAGTTTCGGGGAAGTTTGAAGCTAGGTTGTTAGTTATTTTCACGGCACAGAGTACCTACTCGGTGGATGCATGAAAAATAAGTTTGTTGTACTGCTCTGCCAGAATGGAGTTGTTGGCACTCACCTCTTCTAACATTTTAAATCGTTTCTACTGTAAAATCACTAACAAATAGCATTAACAATGAAGAACTTTTAATGATTTTTCAACTCTCATTAATGATGGCGAAGCACCATCATATAGTAATGATATTGTACAACGTACACTAAGTAAGAAACAGAAGACGATTTAAAAAGGGTAACTTGACTTCAAAGTGAAAGAAAAAGATATCATTGACGATTTATTTTCATTTGTCACATCAAGAAGAATACAAAGTCAAATTTCTTCTGACGTCAATTATTCTAGAATGATTTTTCTCCAATTTTTCGATGCACTACGCGGCATCAGAGCCTGGCACGATGGCCATCGGTAAAACTACGACGTTACGATGCAACATCGCAAAAATTCATCGGCGATAGCGATGGTCCGATGGATGTCGTATAAAACAATCGGCGATGGCCATTTTCTCCATCGGCGATGGGGTTATGAGGAAGAAATGGTCAAATGAAATGACTGAACATGCCATCGGCAATGGCATACGATGGGGATCGTCATCAGTTATGTATATATATGTTTGGTAAAGCGGACATTAAAAAATACGAATCATATCTTTAATATATTAGAAGTATCTCTTGTCTATTCAAGAAACTTGGCCGGCCTTTAAATCGAGGCTATATACTTTTAATCAGCCTCATTCCCAACATCTTAATCCGTGATATAAATAGTGATGTAAATATTCAGAACCAAACGTAATTATTAAAGGGTATTAACTATGTCTTTGTTTACTGAGATTTATTATTTTTTTCATTACTTGCTTTGCTTAGAAGCTTTCACTACGCTGCTCCAAATTGGTTCTGTGCAGCTACATATGATTTTCGCTTTTACCTTCATTTTAAGACGGAGGTAATAAGGGCCAAAAATTTAAGTAGATTTCACCTCTAAGTTTCTTGGTCCATTTGCCTACAATTACTCCAACTTGTGTCGAATATGAACGCAGTCAACTTCCCGGGTGCACGGACCCGCCATGTTGGCTGAAGCCACTTTGGTGCTCAGCCAGTCGTGACCAGAAGGAAGGGACGGCAATACGCTATAATTACTCTCAGCCTCATCCCTTAAATAAATAAATGGTCGGTTCAGTTGACACTCAAACACTTCCTTACTTTACTTAAGTAGAGCCAGCGAAAAAAATGCGGAAAAGAATCTTTAGGCATTGCGTGGAGCGAACGTGCGAGGTGCGAATGCAAAGGGATGTAATTTTAAGGGTAGTCTGAGTAAATTTTGGTGTTAAATCGCTAGCTCAGACATAATGATTTCTTTTAATTACCTGCTTCGTTTCGGTGTTGTTGAAGTTCCCTGTGAGAGGTGAGAAATTTTGCGAATATTTTGTAAATTCTCAAGTCCAGGTCTTGTCTCCGAATTACCAGTCGACCTTTGAGTTAAATGATGATGTCATGCGGAAGGCAATGCTTGATTTTATCAGCCAGGCAGTATCCATGCTACACTTGGCTCGTGCCTGAACAAAAGCTGTGAGAATTCGCCTTATATCAAAATAAGAAGCAACGGTATATGATGGTAGTGCTAAGCTTACACAGCATATTGTGGAGGTGTCCAACAAACAATAGCTTTAAACTTATGTACATACTGTCTCCGTGCGTATTTGTCGGACAATTATGTGAAAGACTGATAATAACTGAAAACATGATATTTTCCTCGTTGTCGGAAGCTTAAGATAAGGCTTCAACATCATTAATGTTCGTTAATCCACAATCTGATTGTTTTCAAACCACCATTAAAAAGATGGTACAACTTACATTCTACTATACACACAGAGAAATGTAAAGGCAATATTATCAATACTTACTAAAAGGTAAATCTAATGAGACCCCTGTTTAGATTTATCTCTTTATAAAGGAAATAGATATATCAATAGACAAGTGGACCCTTGCCTAAAAAAATTCACGCAATAGTCGATGTGTTTGCTCTCTTCTCTGACGTGCCGTTTCCACATCTTCCCGCTCACGCTTATTATTAGCTCTTATTTCCTTCTGTAATCTTTCTGTTTCAAGTCTTTCTTGTCACTGTGTCGCATAAGCGCTTCATCTCTCTCCATTGGTAGCACGTCTTCGTTCCTGGGACTGTAGTCGTCTCGTTTTTCATTTACGTTCCCTATCCTCTTTCTTAATTAAACGTGCGCTTTCCTGAGTAAAAATCTGTAATTTTTTAATTAAACGTGCGTTTTCCTGAGTAAAAATCTGTAATGAGCTTAAATGCAACTCCAGTCAGCTTATATACAATGTGAGTGTACCGTAGCCCTGATACTGTCTTCCAAACTCAAATATCTACTTCAGTGAAGGGCTGAAATTTTGGCCTATGAAGCGAAATCTGCTCCGTCACAGAAAGACCTGCAGCAAGCTAGAAGAAATAATTGTCTACGGCCTTTGAAGTAATTGACTACTGCCCGTCGTGAGTGCTCCGTTGATCATCTGCCGAATACATCGTGACCTGCTCCGTTGATTATCTGCCGAATACATCGTGACCTGAGAGAAAAAAGTTATAGGATCGGACTCCAGGAGCTGCATATATGTACTGTATGTTGTTCCGATTTCAATGTGTTTCAACTAAGAAGTGCATTCAGATAAAGGGAAAAGGATCCCACTTTCGCCATTTTCTGCAACCTGGTCATCGATCTCTGTGAAACTGTAGCTTAATTACAAAATATGAAGCCTGGCCTATTTTACGCCTGTTTCCTTAAGAACGGACACGAAATAAATAATTAAATACACTAAGGGTTTTATTATCTAAGAATAGGCAAACATTAATTGTTTTCAGTGCTAGCTCAAGGCCGTATCATGTATACGAAGTGTGGTAACAGGTGTCAAGTCAGATAGTAAATCTTCTACGTATAACCCGTGAGTAGTAGCAGCTTATATTGTTCCCCCTAATACTGAAACTGCAACAGTCGTTCTAACTAAGGCAGGAACTACCTATACATAACGAAAGAACGTAGGGAGGAACAAATAGAAATGTAATATGATGCATGGACTGTTTAACAACGATGACCCAGGACTATATAAGGCACTTTTTACTATGTTGGGCATAGCACTGTATTTCTTCTAGTGTTGAATTGTAACTTTGCATGATGTATATCTAACAGTATTGTAAATCCATACAGAATTGTAAATCACAGCAGAAAATGAAAAAAATATGTTAGTGTTTTCTGGCTTTCTTCTCATATGTATACACGCATAAACTATGCTGTATTTGTTTTAGGTAGTAATTCAGTTGCTGTTATAGTAGGAGGTCACATATGTATAAACATAGAGGAAGGGAGTTTTTGATTAGTAGTTAAGATATTGTAATGGAAGTGTAATGTCTGTCAAGTCGGAATGACGCGCAGTAAGTGGAATGTCGTGAACGACGTGTATGAAACTACGAATGGTGTTTCTTTAATCATATGCCTCGAGTGATTGATTGTGAATGATTCATTGTCGAAAGCAATTGCTGCAAGTCGTGGGTAACCAACAAGAAAAGGAAATTAGTTAAGCGATTCAAATGTACCTACCTGCACACGCTAATTTTGGAAAGGACTATTGGTACTGTGTTCCTGCTGACATTGCATGGCTTAATAATGTCTTTCCTGTAGGACGAACACTATGTATTAGATACGAATTCAAGGGGGGTCAAGTCATTGTAATGAACTCTTAACTCAAATATTTTATATATTATATGGTTTCCCATTAAGGTTGGCAGTGGAGAACACATGACTACTTGAGTGCATTACGAAGTCTTCTAAAAGCACCAGATTATAAGCGAATTCCGACCGAAGTGCACAAACTCTTAACAGACTATATTGTAGGATGGCAGACCCTCTATTTCACAACTCCTAAACGAAAAAAGAGCTTTATCTCTATTGAAACAACCTAATATAATAACATTATGAAGGTTACAAGCTCTTCTATAAGCTTCGTTACAAGCTTTTTGAGCACATAAAACCTACTTAGCTGTACAGAGTTAATATTATTGTTGTATTGAGATGTTTAAGCCTCTCTAGACAGAACTATGGAGATTTAAGACAGGAGAAGGAAGGGATGAGTAGTACGTCTACAGAAGCGTGGAAGCCATGTGCGAGAGAGAGCAATATCCAGGGGAGTAACAGTCGTCCTAAATACTAAACACACAGGCGTCAATACTAGAAAGATAGGCGTCAATACTAAATACACAGGCGTCAATACTAGAAAGATAGGCGTCAATACTAGAAAGATAGGCGTCAATACTAAATACACAGGCGTCAATACTAGAAAGATAGGCGTCAATACTAAATACACAGGCGTCGTAAAGGATTCGATTTACGGTGCTTAGATTAGTGATACGATGCACCAATCTCAGGGAAAGCGACCATGCATGGTTCGTTATTAAATTCAGTCAGAACTCCTGTAGGGTTGCCAGAGCAAGCAAGACGATTAAAAACTATTTATTTGAAACGTAGTTAGCTCAACAAGTCGCAATGTTTAAAAGGTCAGACTCTTCAAAGCGATAAAACTCAGAAGCAAATCTATATGGATTGCAATTTGCAATGTGAATTTAACAGTAATATTGCTGAGCAACTACTGAAGAAAGCATCGATTGCTGCTAGCAACAGATCAAAATACAATTCTATGCAACCGTGCCCCAAAAATAAATGACCAATCAAGGTGTTAGTTCGACAACGACACGGCTGTATCGTCAACTTAGTCTACTCGATCTGAGCTTAGCTAACTAGTCAGCAGCAGCAGCAGCAGAAGCAGCAGCACCGATTGTGCCAACAGAGAGTTGTGATAGGAGATTGCAGTCATCTTCATACAGCAGTTTACTTCGTACAGCAGTTTGCTTCGTACAGCAGTTTGCTTCATACAGCAGTTGACATCAATTTGCAGTTGCAATCTGTGTCAGGTATCAGTTAGCGGCGACCTTCAGTTAGACGCGACATCACTAAGCTTGGGAAACAGGCATCTGGGTGAACTGCTCACGGGTGCCCTCGTGGGGTATTCGGTGATCCAACGCGACTGCAAACGACAAAAGCGATGAAGGACCAGGCCACCGACAGCACTCGGTGAATAATGAAAAACCTGTGCCCGGAGCGAGGCGTAAGAGCTCCCTATCAGTCTAACATTGCCGTTCCCAACATAATAAGATTATAATTATTATAGTGAGGCATTCTTAGTGAAAGCTCAACTGAAGAGCCATTCCATACGCACCTGTCGACAGCTGTAAATCTGGGCAACAAGCGTAACTCAAGGAATTTTGATAATAAAACTCCTTTCTGTAGCTCCTAGTGAGTTGTGTAGTATTGCCACCCAAGTACGGTATCATAGAAAGAAAACCTCAGTATTGGGGAATATCCCTTATAGCAGTAACACCACAATGTACACAACAGTACCTCTCGTTGGCTCTGTGTTACACAAGCAGCTTTGTGTGCCTTAAATGGGGGCTAACTGAGCTGTCCAAAAGTCAAATGCTTTAATTAAGAAAAATCAACGGGAAAAGAAGATATGACCGGAAATATTTAGTTAAGGGTAAGTTTTTAATGGTGGATAAGTAATACCTTTCTCTTCTATATGCATAAAATAAAAAACGTATTGTGAACATAGTTTATACGCATTTCTCGGAATTTAACTGATTACCTTTTATATATATATATACTGTCTTAGACACACTAATGCCTCAATACCATGCTTTAAGCCATTATTGATATCTATTTTTTCCCTTTTTTTATTATTATTATTATTAAATCACACCAGACTGGCGACGCAGGAACGGAGAAACTCCATGAGGTTAACAAACCCCCACGCAACCAGCCCAGCGGGTGGAGAAAACGAAAGAATGAAAAAAAGAAGATCCGAAATCACAGAATAGCTCTGTGTACAGATCGTTTAAAGCTGTCAATACCCGCACCAGCAAAGACAGAGCCATCAAGACCATTCCAAACATCCACACACGATGGACTTATTTCACTCGGCAGTTTTTTATTTCTTGCAAATTTGGCCGTAACAAGCGATCTGCTTTCCATAAACGTAACCACTGCATTCATTACAGTTTCCACAGTTTACAACGACAAAGCATCATATCCCTTAGTATGATTTATATATGCCACATGTTTTGTATTCTACGTATTCCACATAAATTATATGTTTAACTTTGTTAGGACCTTTCCGTTGCCGTATTTTTTTTTACATAAGTAACAGTGCATGCCAAACAGTATGTAGGCAGCTAACTTCACTTCGTATATGTAATGACAAGCAACCCCTCCGCCTAAAGGCTTTGTAACAGCACAGAAAATAATGTTTCGTATGTGCATTGCCATATCTATTGCTGGCTTCAGTGCGCATGGCTACAAATCATGTCACCGTTCATATGCGGCATAATTACACGGTTTGGCACCCAGGCCCTTTGATTCGTAGGCTGCAGCCAACACAAGTAACGGTGGTACCAAGTTGGGGCGTAAATGTTATACCTTCATAAGATGTACAGATGTCATACTCGTGACCAGTTCACCTTGCGGCCTTCACAGAGGATATTCTCTGGACTCTATTATCATCCATCGTTGAGGTCTTCTCGTAGGCCACATTGATGAGGGGCTGGAAAGATCGTCAGATAGAATTGAACAACACACAGATAGGATAACTAGGGCGTTCGCCATGCAAAACAGTGGAAGAAATGTAGGAGGCTTCAACTATTATACATTTTCCTGAAACGCCGAAAGAACATATCTATTACGCGTAATTATACGCCACTAGACGTAGACGCTGGATAACATCGATCGAATTAGGTAGAGGTATGAATTAGATAGCGTTTACGGTTTCCTCGATAGTATGAGAACGACCTGAGATACATCGTAGCTTAGATTATGTTAGCCCTCGGGGGGGGGGGGGGGGTATATTTTGGAGGGCCATTTCTCTGCCACAATGCATCCGGACATCACTCACCCAGGCAATGTCTCGAGTGTCTTTCCCGCAAGTGTTGCAGCTATCTGTAATTCCTGCTGATGAGATTAGTTTATAGAGTTAGGTAGGTTCCCTACACGTCTCCTTCTCATCCGTAAGGTGGGGTGGGCAACCGAATGTTGATAAGTGACCCGTAAGGTGGGGTGGGCAACCGAATGTTGATAAGTGACTCATCCCATGGGAAGCCTACTTGTTCCCGCGTAGGGGGAGGGAGGCACAGAGGCGACCCTCCGCATGGGTATTTCTTTCTACGATTTTCTTTTTTCGTCTGTTTGCCCTGCGCCGCGTGGCTTAGCGAACAACAGTGCCATGTGGCTTTTGAGATGCACTGCGTCCTATTTCCTGCCAGTAGAAGCGGCTGTAGTGAGCTGGCCACTTGACACCAAGAGAACTCATCTGTGTTTGCATTAAACTTGATACGTTCCGGCAGAAAAGCCAAGACAAAAATCCCTAAGAATTTCTCGCGATGCAACTTGGGCCGAGTTCAAATGTCAGGGAACTGATTTGACGGTCAATATTTCAATAACTTCCTGTGGCGCGCACAAAGTGGTTTCGACAACGACGCTACCAAGCTTTTGGATAAGAGTATGAATGAACGCTTTGATATGAATGACGTGAGAACTCTGCCTAAGTATTGCTACGATAACAAACCTGCTACTACCCGTGGTAGGTTGGAGTGCTGAGCTTATAACACTAAATGTCGCAGGTTCGAATGCCATCCAAGGCACGTGAGCTCTTGTGGTGCTTGACACGCTGGCTCAGCATTTGACATCTGCACAGCTGCAGTGAGGGCTTTTACCTTTCCCAGAAAAGTTGAGGGTAGGAGGGAAGGCACGGGTCGTTGCATAAGAACTGTCTGTTGATGACGCCATAGCTCTTGATGATACTTGTTCGACTGCAGCCGTACACTCTCTTGGACCCTAAATCTGCAGCACGAACCGGTGCGTGTGTGTATCTCAGTTGAGGGTCGGGCAAGTTGATTTTGCGATTACCTTTACTACTACAGTAACTACTACGTAGATTAGGTTAGGCTTATTAGAAATAGGTTAGGATAGGTTCGGTTCAGCTATAAATGGGTATATACATATATAGCCTGAGCTGTAGCCATACATACTGTATAATACCTGAAACACAGGTAGGTTACAAATACAATGCTGGCACCGGTTTGCCGTGCGTATTCAAAGGTATTGCAGGTTTAGATTTTCCCTCGTGCATTCGATTAGCTGTGTCTCAAGACGAGGTGGCATCTGAATCCGCTTTTGTGCTTAAAAGAGATGTTAAGCTGCTTTCAGAGTAGATTTTTCTCCTGGATCCAGTTTGGGATTAGTGTAAAGTGTCGCCAAAATCACCTTACTCGCGACAGGGGCTCTCAACCAGGGCGCCATGATTCCCTTGGAGGTCGTGTGGGCGTAAAACCTTCCTGTTAATATCTTAAGTCGTTGAAGAATACTTTTTTATGCTAACCTGCTGAAGCATTTCTTGTGAAATGCAAGTCAAGCTGTTTATAGTACGTAGGAGATGGCATATATTTTCACCTTTCAGGTAAATTCCGAACGTCTTTTCCTATCCATGCAATCACAGTTGTGTACATAGTTCAAATTTTGCTAAGCTGTTTGCTATCGTGTAAATTTACTTAGCACGATTACTGAAGTTTCGGACATCTCAAATTTACAAATTTGGAGTGAATAACAATTTAGAGGGCTATACACAGCCAAGCAATTGGACGTTGCAAATACGAAACAGGACAAAAGACGCTTGCTGGTCTAGACTCCGATCAATGAAGGTCAGAGGTCTGGTAACTCTCCTGGCCATCTCTATGACCGCATGTGCGCTCCGAATTAAGATTCACGAATGCGAAGTCCCTGCGAGCAATAATTTTTCAAGCCTGTGACCAAAATTTTTACACGTGCCTAGTCTAGGATGACCGTAGATAAACAATAGGCTAAACATTCCTAAAAGTATATTCCATTGAACCCTGATTAGCTAGCAAGAAAGTGGTAATTTGTCCCTGAAAAAAGAAAGAGGTCTTTTCTAAGCTGGTGGGAAATTTTTCCGTCTAACATAGATTTTCAAAGTATTCTGGGAGGACCCGAAAATAAGTTCAGGTTAGGAAATAACGTAACTCCACAGTACAAATTTAGAAATCTCATACCTCAATAGAAACATACCGAGTGAATAGTTATTTGCCTGAAATACTTATGTTTTTCTGTACAAACTGGTCGGGACCCTTTCCGTGGCTAACATCCATTCCCTTTCCATAATTTCCATTGAGCTAAGTTAAACTGCTAACCACTGAACTGAATTACAAATAGACTATAATAATATAGAGAGTGGCAAAGTGGCGATAAAAATCATATAACTAGAACACAATCGAAAAGTTTTTTAGTCGAACAAACTATATGTATTGCTAGTTTGCTTAATAATACCCACATATAAAACATAAATGTGATTAGAACAGTTATGCTATATATAATTTTCTATCACAAGTAGTACTGACTCTAAGAAAATGATCCTTGAGGAGGAACTTCAGTATATAATATCATCTGGGTATCATTGGTAACTCGGTGCAGCGGAAAACTGACGGCAGTTTTGATTTAGTATTATCATTATTGAAAACAAAAAATACTCTCTGCTTTGAATTTTGAAAAGATAA
Organism: Parhyale hawaiensis; assembly: GCA_001587735.2. Classification (NCBI taxonomy): domain Eukaryota; kingdom Metazoa; phylum Arthropoda; class Malacostraca; order Amphipoda; family Hyalidae; genus Parhyale; species Parhyale hawaiensis. Next base: position 10,880,116 of record LQNS02277717.1, read on the forward strand.
TTTATGGAAAAAACATATAAACTGGACTAACCTGTCTCAGAGTAGGAGGCTTATGAGGCTATAGGGCGAAACTTGGCTCGTTCGTAGTTCTTGTTCCTATGAATATATGATATTATCGTTGGAATAGCGGTATGTGAAACGTAATCCAAATGTTTCCAGGAGGCGTACTGCAGAAACAGCACTAATGAAATATGAACTATACCGGGTGTTCCTAAATTCTTTCCACAAAATGATACTAGAGGTTCCTTACACCCAGCCTAACCTATTCTTATCCCTGTCTTTCATCTGTATGCAATATTTCGCATAGCAAGTGTCTTTCCAACGAGAGATGTAAATCAATTCGTGAAGCAAAGGATTAACTAACCTGGCTTAGCTTATTCCATCAACAGAACAGGACAAATGTAAAGTTCGAAGTTGACCTTATCTTTAATCGGTCGCCTATGCTCATGAAAGCATAGTTTTTGCTATTAAATACAACCTTTGCGTCGGTATGAATAGTTTAAGATTGCAGCGTTGATTAGATAAGATTTTCTCGCAATTTCACGAATCAGCCATCTGACTTTTCTTTATTTTCATTGGAGTTGGCCGTCGAACTTTGTGAGTACTAGTCTACTGTAACAGCTATGGACTTTGTAGTAAAATGAATCTTAATTCATTTCCATGTTCAACATTAGAAATCGCCTTTAATGCTATATAGATAGATGACAACTATTGAAAAAAAATAAAGTAAATTGTTGTAGTTTTTATTGATATATTATTAAATTGTTACTCTTCAGAAGTAGCATTACAGCATATTTGTTTTTGTCAAGGAATACTAACCATTTTACGTATGTAACATTTGAAAGCAGTCCTAGTTGAATGAAAATGATACATTTGAAACGCTTGTCAGCGAAGTTATTCAGCATTTAAAGGTGCCCTAATTTTGCTATAGAGAGCGGATCCAATGGCTAGAAGCTTAGTGTTTGACGAAAAACGAAGCCTTAAAATGACCTACAAAGGCTATCATAGTCCAAGTTTCTCTTTTAAACATAGGGAAAAATCTGTGATAAAATTTAATTCAATTTAGACGTCTTGTCCAGATTTTTGTTTTTCAGGTAGATATAAATATTGGGACTTCGTCCAAAAACGTCTAATAGTATTTAGCAGAGTTCGGTGTCCCGATTATGGTACGATGATACGATGGTAAAATCGATCGTACGATGGCCATCACCATCGTTTTTACGATGGCGATGGCAATACCATCGCTCCATCGGCATCGGAACCAAAAATCGCCAATTTTTATCGGCGATGACTTACGATGAAATAACCGTCGGCGATGGCCATCGTAGGGCGTCACAATCGGCGATTTACCATCTCATTAACACATTTTAAAAATTCAAACAACTCAGACCACAAACATTGAATAAAAGCAGCCTCCAATGCGACACAGGTTGGATAACACCGGGTGATATCGACTACAACCCTCCTAAATTTTAGGGTTATGAGCTGGGTAACACTATCATTGTTCACAAACATTGACTATGATACTCGAATATTAGTATTACAAAATGTATGACTGCCATATATATATTGCTTGAATTCTAGCATGTGAAGCACTTCTGTATAGTTTTCTTAACTTTATATCCTAAAACACAGTCAAAATAAGACTTCGCCAGAAATGTATATGCTTTAGCTTACCGAAAATTCGGCAACACATTGTTGGGGCGCTGAGATCGCACGTCGCATTCACTGCTGCACGTGTAACACTGTGAGGGTAACACCAGCGTTTGATTGCAACACGCCCCAGGCTGGGCTGCCAGGGGAGACTGTACAAATTTATCTTTTTAGTAGCCCATTCATTAACTTCCACTAACTTGGTACACAGCGCAAAATACTTCTCACTAAAGCATATCACTGCGTACCATGAGCTATTCTATAAATAAATGTATCATTTGTAAAGGACGGGATAGAAGAAGGACGAAATAAACCTTAAGGATGAGAAACTAGAAGAAAGACCGAAAAAAATAGAGAGACGTGCGGCGGACACTGCAATTTTGTGAGGGCTCAGCGGCCAGCAGCTGGTCTATATGGAAAGATTTCTTCTTCTACAATGTAGGAGTTGAGAACTGTGGCAACGCCCCTTTTTGTTTCATTGTTACTAAAAAAAATGAATGTTTCAAACTCCTAAGGCTGTTTTTCTATAGTTTTAGCTTTATTTCACTATTTCATCGGCATCGGAAGTACAACCGATGACGATCCCTATCGTATGCCATCGCCGATGGCATGTTCAGCCATTTCATCGGACCATTTCTTCCTCGCAACACCATCGCCGATGGAGAAATTGGCCATCGCCGATTGTTTTATACGATTTCCATCGGGGCACCGGACCATCGCTATCGCCGATGGATTTTTGCGATGTTCCATCGTAGCATCGTAGTTTTACCGATGGCGATGGTCTACACACCATCGCCATAGTATAATCGGCGATGGCCATCGTGCAAGGCTCTGGTAATTAGTTTTTATCGCTAATCGTTTGTTATGTTCTTCAATACCAAACAAATTCTACGTTGTTACTCGCTGGTCAGTGAAGTATCACACATATTCAGTAATGTAAATTACCTTCATATTATCAAAACGATATATTTATGTTGTTATCCACTCAATTTTAATTGTTTCATGTACACAGCATTAAAATGAAGCCATTTTAATACCATATAAGTTGCATATCTGTTGTTTTATGCTTATCACGCTATGCACTTCCCAAACCCTCTCACTCCTCCCGCATCAACTCCCCCATTCCCCCCCCCCTTCTCCCTCGTGACTCCATACAATAAAGTTCAGCAAGATGCGATTCTTTGATGGCATTCAACCGGAGCTGCACCGAATGCAAAAGCTCTTGTTCACATTATTCTTTTATGCAGACACCAGGGTGCGCTTTGCCGCTCTCCCTCTGATTTTAAAGCATTTTTGGCTTGGGTTTTGCCGACTTTTGGTGTTTTTGTAGAAGCGGAAGATTAAATATGATGGAGTTATTGCAGCGCTGCTGCATCGTATGCATGGCTTTGGGTTTTGCCTGTGAGGGAGTCGCTCCCCTTTGGCGAAGGGGTCCGGGGAATGTAGCTCCCCAGCACCTTGTCCCTTCCATGCACGAGAGAAAATTTATTAAAAGTGCGCAGTCAAAAGAGTGAATATAATATTTTTTTATGTGTTGTGGACTA
>LQNS02277717.1:10917126-10928833 GCA_001587735.2 Parhyale hawaiensis
GAACCTGTCCCACAGGAGAAGAGTAGCAGAGCTATGCATGTTTTATAAGGTGTACAATAATGAGAGGCATTGGTTGTATTCTTCTCTCCCTGACCTCATGGTTTTTGGGAGAGCGACTCGTGCTGCGTGCGGAGCACACTCTTTCACTTTGGATGCTGTCAGATGTCGAACTAATCAGTTCTGTCGGTGCTTCGTGCCCTGGTCGGCTAAGGTTTGGAATTTGATGCCGGCATCGGCTTTTGGTCGTATTGGCCTGCAAGCGTTTAAGTCAGCTGTTAATGGTTTTTTGCTGAATTTCCTTTAGCAGTTTTTTGGGCTTCCAGGTGTTGCAAGATGCTTCATTTGGGTTGTATTACCTGTCGTGGGAGCTCAAGCGTGAAGTTTTAATAATAATAATAATAATAATAACATTGCCCTTTCAACATAACATTGCTCCTTATGGCATAAAACTGCCCCATCGAGATAACATTGCACGCTGTCAATTAATACTGTCTCCTTTTACACTACAGTCTCCCTCTCAAATGACATCGCTTGCGTACCGGTACTTTTCACATAACATTATTTATTTAGAACAACTTTTCTTGACTTAACATACCCAAACTTCCTTTCTCATCAGACTACTCTGTTTCCTCCACACTGCTAGTTTTCATATCTTTGTGCTTTTACAAACCATTTTTTTGTTCGAAATAACAAACCTTTCTTTTACAAAACATTACATCCTCTAACATAATATGACTTGCCTTATCGCAAGACCCCCTCATTTCATATTACCTGGACTCATTTAATTCCAGTGATACGAGACACTCTCATATTCATAACATTTCCCCTTTCAGATATATTATTATTCGCTCCTGATAATACTTCTTCTTTTGCACTACATTCTTCTCTCATGCTACCTACATACCGTAATAATTTACTTCTGCCTTAACGTAATATGCTCTTTATCTTTTCACTAACATTGCCTCATTTGCAAATGCATTACTTTCCTTTTTTAACACCCGCCTCTGATTACATTAATCTCTATCCAGGAGTATTGTCTTCCTTTTCAGATAGCCCTACTTATATAATATAATCCACTATTATGTTGCTCTTTACAGCGTATCTTTCTCAGATAACATATTGCACCCTTCAAATTACAAACATCCATTTACACTCTCCTCTTTTTTGCATAGTATATTGCACCCCTTTTAGTTGTACTACCAACATTTAAATAATATCCCCTCGTTCTAATAACGTTGCCCTTTTCCAGTATTACCGCCTTGCATAAAACGCTCCCTCATTCGCACCATGCTGCTTTTTTTCCAAAAATTATTCCTTGAATTACATGAAGTTTCCTCTTTCATACCATACTGCCTCCATTCCAACAATATTCCCTTCACTTACTAAACGTTCACTCTTTCACACAACATTGCCTCCTTTCCAATAATATTCCCTTCACTTACTTAACGTTCGCTCTTTCACACAACACTGCTTCCTTTCCAATAATATTCCCTTCACTTACTTAACGTTCGCTATTTCACACAACACTGCCTCCTTTCCAATAATATTCCCTTCACTTACTTAACGTTCGCTCTTTCACACAACACTGCCTCCTTTCCAATAATATTGCCTCTCCAACACGGCACCAAACAAGTTGCCAGAATACAAAGTTTATCGCCGCAACTCGACTGATTTGATCGACTGTCGCCGATTTCAATCAATGATCGAATGGCAATCAATTACTTTCAGCGGCTGCAGCGCCTCCAATGCAAGCCGTGCAAATTACTTGGCGAAATGAATGGTGTTGGGAGCTTTTGGGTGATGCCGTCCCACCCGCTTCCGTGCACCTCACCCGCCACCTTCCACCTGATGTTTCTGCATCCACTGCTTCTACGCCCGGAATTTTATACCTGTCGCTTTCGAACCTATACCTTCTATACGCTGGTTTTACATCCGCCATCTTTACACCCGCTCTTTAATCCCACTTTTTTAAATGTTTTTTTTTTCACCCGATATTGTTTACATCCGTTATCCTACACCCGCCAGTTTATCCCACTTTTTTATCCCCTTTTTTCACCCGCTGTTTTTACATTAGCTGTCACTACACGAGTCAGTCAAGCTTGCTGATTTGTACCCACTTTTTTTTTTGCTGTGCTTACATATATCTACGGTTACTGTACCTGCCATTTATACCCACAGTTTTGAGCCTCTATCTTCCACCCGCTGTTTTTACATTCGCTAATACATACAAGACTAGTCCTTTTTAAACCAGGTGCGTTGCACCCACGGATCTACATACATCTGCGGGTACTGCACCTCGTGTTAGGTAGAGTGCAATCTTGTATTTTGGATCCGTATTTGGATCCGTGTAGTTTGGATCCGTAGGCTGCACTGGTGTATATTCATGTTGTACAGCTGCCGAGCTGAATTGGAACGATATTAGCTACTGCTGAGTAGAATTGCTGAGTAGAATTGGGTGCGAGTTATTGATCTGCATTTTTTTAAACCTTTTCGAGGCTGTGTAGCTCTAGGGTGTGTACGGTTCGTTTGTCTGAGCAGTTTCAACCTCATCAATATATTTCCGACGGCTGTGAGGAGAGTTTGAGCTGTGCTGCAGCAGAAAGTTAACCGGCGTTGTATGATCCAGCAGTGGGCTGTGCGTGTTTGGAGAGATGTTAGTTTATGTGTATTGTACATTTTTGTTTCCATAAGAGACGGGAAGGGTATCATATTCATCTCAGACGGCGGGTGCGAAATTAAATTTTTAAGATCGACTCTCACTATTAGGAAAATGTATCATGTTTGCCGTATTTATCTTAATCCTAGACTTCACGATACTTGGCTGCCCGCTCAAATTTACAAGTTGGGCTGATGTAAAATTGATTTAACTTCGATAAAATCTTTTCCAGTGAACAGAGCGACCTCCAACAAAGAATAAATTGTTCTCGGTGATGTAGAACATGCATTCAACAGTAACATACACAAATTCCTATCTAGATATTAACTGTGGACGATGATAATTGAATCTTTGACACCAAGATGATCTAAATTTGGCTAAAATACATTCAGTAATTTACCATTGGCTTCCAATAAATGTGTTCCTTACATTTCCAACAGCAATTCGTTTTTGGTTCAGGTCGCTCTGTTGACTAGAAAAGATTTTGCAGAGATTTTATTAAGTTAGTATCAGCCCCACTTGCGAGAAGAGGACAGTCAATTATTATGTGCTCAATGAACAATGATGCATAGGATTTGTGGCTCATTAATGCGTGAAATATTACAGAATTATGGGAACATCTTGAAAAGTATTATGATTATTTCACAAAAAAAAAAAAATGATGACAGCGAAAGGAGAGAAAAACGTCAAATTTATGAATTTGTTATTGTCCCGTGAGAGTTCAGTTTATCGTTTGATAGTAATTATTTAATGGGTGCAATGCCAGCAGTTTTCATACGTTTGGTGTTCAATGACATCTTTTTAAGCTATAGCAGAAAATCTGCCAAGCGCCAATTGGCTGATCTACTAAATTAGCCTAAGGATTATGTAGAAGTAATGATCAAAGTGCTGCCCGTCAATAGAGTGCGCATATCAATTAAAAATCTGATTACTCACTCAGTGATATATTTCGCACTGCCTAGACTACGAACTTGTTAACTGGAGTAGTAGTATATAAAATATAAATTATTCAAAGTGCCTGGCATTACCCACTTTCAATCAATATTTATTTGCACTCAGGTCATCGCCGAATTGTTCGCCGGATTGAAATCATCCAGTACTATTCGTCCAATTCCAAATTAACTTCGAATTAGCAACTAGAATCAAGTCATCCCAGAATTATAATCCGGATCTTGGTCAGCACAGAAATGTCCATACAATTCCCAGTCATACAGCGTTTGAGATGCAATGTCTCTCGGGATCAGTACTGTATAATAATTCACGTCGTATTTTTATTTATTTATTTATTTCTAAATATATCTATATTTTTCCTGTGGCGCTCTACGGTAACATGTCTAGTACCCGTCCACAATGCTAGTAGCCGTCCGCTTGGCTTTAAAAACTTTCCGTGTAAAAACTAGCAGTACTAGAGAGCCGTACATAGTCTTAAACTGTAGGGTACTACTTAACCTACAGTTTAAGCCTATGTATGGCTTTCTAGCACTGCTAGTTTTCACACAGGAAGTTTTTAAGGCCAAGGGGACGGCTACTAGCATGGTGGACGGGTACTATAGACATGTTACCCTATGGGAATGAGATAGGAAGCAATTTCAAATGCTGAAGGCTGTAGCAAGGATACAGAAGTGGCAATCGGCAACTCTAGCTGAGAGTCCTGAACTCGCATGCATGACCTAGTTTTGCTGCGTTCAAAGGTGGTACCAGAATTACCACTTGACTGTGCTAAGTCATATATATATATATAGGCAGGATACGGAATTTTCATTTAAGAAGCCCTCTGAAAAGTACAAAGCACAGGAAACAGCGGGGTTTTTCCTGAAGTAATATTTCTGCTCTCGTAGCCTCCTGTATAATGATCGCTTGGGCCACTAGTTTGCATTACACATAAAGAGTTTGTTGCATTCGTGAGAATGCTTTAGGACTTTTACCAATGCAATATGTAATATCACATGGGCAGATAAAATAAAAAAAATGTTCAAAATACTGTGTACTGTTTTGAAATACTGAAAACTGCTCCACAAGCAAATCGTACCACGGGGGGGAGGGGGGGAGACCGACCAACCGACCCATCAATCAACCGTCTGTGTAAGCGAATAGTGTGACTATAAAGTGCTCAGACGCCAAAAATGACAGAAAAAAGATATTATGACGATACGTCTTCATTGTTTCTGCCTGTGGTTCTTAGTTTCAAATGGAAGGTGCCAGAAAGCGGCCATTTTGGATGTGGCAGAAGGGGGCGCAGCCCTTCTGGTTATGGAAGTGGAAAAGTTTTAGCAAAATTCACTATGGGTCGAAATGAGAATGTGAGAAAGGAGTTTAAAATTTATATGACTGGAATTCAGGGAACTGAATTGCGAAAAACCGAAAGCATGGGACTGCTAAACTATTAGTCGTGATAGTTTAATTGGAGTATGTAAAGTAAATTTAGTTTATACTGTCTATGGTTAGGTGAGGGTATACATCAGATAAGGAAACGCTATTTCAAAATAAATTAGTTAAGTTAGGCTAGATTAAATAAGCTTCGTAAAGTTAGGATAGGTTATGCTACGTTAGGTTATGTATAGGCTGACATAGATCAGGTTGAGCTAAGTTGCACTTTACGTGAGGCTAGTTAAGGCTAATGCAGGTTAATTAAGCTGGCTAGGTGAAGTTGCGAGTTAGGTTGCGATAGACAACTGTATTAGTTGAGAGCTTAGTTGAAAAAATAACGAGGAGCATGGGGCGGAGCCCCACGTTGTTACATTCACAAATTTGAAGTAATATTGAATAATATACTTAGGCGAATACTATCGTGTAAGACGTAACGAAAACAATGTGCCTGTAATGACATGCAGTGAATTGTACTTGTCTTTACAAATGTTGCAATTTTAGGATCTTTACAGCTATTCCTTACTTGATTTTTTTTCGATTTGTGTTCTATAATCNTTTGAAGTAATATTCAATAATATACTTTGGCGAATACTATCGTGTAAGACGTAACGAAAACAATGTGCCTGTAATGACATGCAGTGAATTGTACTTGTCTTTACAAATGTTGCAATTTTAGGATCTTTACAGCTATTCCTTACTTGAATTTTTTTCGATTTGTGTTCTATAATCATCCTGTAGTATTTCTAAAGTATTTCAGTCCCCTTATTCCCCAGCAAAATTACGAAATGAGACGTTCTATTCTCAATCTCCTATAACTGTGCGTGTTGACATTGAAAAGCGCGCTACAGTATTTCAAATTGCAACTCTTCTCAATAAACTTCCAGAGTATTTATTATATCTCATTTCTGATAATGTCTTGACAAAACGTTTTAAGGAGTACGTCATGCAATTTTATTAGCTTTTTTTGTTTTATGTTGCCCAAAAAGTATTTTAAGCTTTCACTGGCTACGCAGATGCATTATTCTATTGTGTATTACTACTTTACCAAATACTTGTAATGTATAAAATGTGTTTGTGAATAATAAACCTATCAAACTTATGACAGCGGACTCGTCACCAACTATAAGCCGGCGCCCAATCGGCCCTGCGTCCAGTCACCTCAAGCTAAAACGTTTGAGTCGAATACTATGTCGCCGCTGTCTCATGAGCCTTCCGTTTCGAACGACATAACTCTGACAATTTATGATCGACTGCAGCCGTGCACTCCTCTGGAACTAGCGGGTATCTCACTGCAGCGCGACCCAGTGCATACCCGTTGATATCCAATTTAGGTTGTGAGATGAAGTTGACTTTACCTTTAGTTTGCCCGAGAGACGTTTTGCCTCTGCCAGCTTGATTTTGTGTGCCTAATATAGGGGTCGGTAATGATATATTGGAAATCCGCGGATGCGGATCTTTAAGTGTTCTGACATTCGCGGATGCGGATGCAATATCGGATGTTACCATATCGACATCTGCAGATGCAGATATGGATATGCAGAAGAGGTGCGGATATTTTGTGGATGCGGAAATTCACTCCACCATAAACACACACAATTCTTCTCACGACGGCAATTTGTACAATACTTAGGAAGAAAACTTAGATGGTACTTTGTTGACAGGGACAGCGCTTGCACAGATTTCAATCCAAATGAGAATTTACAATTTTCTGCACTGTGGATGAGTTCAGTGTACAGTGGTAAACTTGCACATCCGTATCTCCTTTGCTGCAGTTTTTTAGCGGATTTTACAGTTTTGACATCCATAGATGCGGATGTTACCATCTTAGTATCCGCAGATGCGGATGTTCCACGGATGCGGATATTCGCTCCATCACTAGCTTTGAAGGTCAGGACAAATATCAAGCCTTTTGGTTTAGCTTAATTCAACTATGGCGAACCGATCAAGGACGCAACTCTAAATATAGTCTTAAGAATCTGTAGAGGCTTGTTGCAATGAGATTCCAGAGTTGACACTCACGGCACACCCACTGTCTCATAACTTGTGTGTACCCTAACCCCCCCCCCACCTCACCGTATGGCAAGGTCTTCCATGGCATCCCAAAACAGAGAGGCGGTTGTTGCATAAAGCTCTTGTCGCAAAAGGCTAGAATATGAGAGCTCATTTGACGTAAAATAATTTTAATTACAAAATTCAATGTAACTATACCGAATGACAAAAATCTCGTGCTCTCCTTAATGGCAACACCCGGTTTCCGGGATATCGTTCGGAGATGTACCATCGTGCGCACGCTCCTCTGATCCCCGCGAAGTTGTTTTACTCGTGTAAATAAAGTTAATGAAGAAAGAGAAGAAGAAAGCATACTACGTTTCGAATGAACCGAGAAGATGTTCGCCTTAGCCTGAATAGGTGAGCATGAGTAATATCCTTATTATTAATAACTTGTGTTTCTTGTTCAAACGTGGTTGGGTTCTCTCGAACGCCTTCTACACTCTAATGTAAATATTGCTCCCGACGCTCATTTTGCTAAGTAGTATTTATACAAAAGAGGCTGGCAGGAATCAGCAAAAGTATTTGGAAATCGTAGTACATAACGTTCAATCAAAACAATATAATAAACGCAGTCGAGTGTGTTTATATATTTGTATCTTTCGTGTCACATTTATAGCGAAACAAATAGGCAAAAATGGGCTGCACATCGATGAGCCAAAATTAAACCAGGTTGTAGAAGATGGCCAAAGTGAAACCTTTTCCAAATGCAATTCTTGCTCTACCAACGTTTAAATCCAATCCTAACAATGGAAATATTTACAGCTTCTCTTAGCACTGCAATGGAGTATGATTTTTATTATTTTCCCCATACAATGAACCTAGATAATTTACTCTCAGTTCGCGATGGTACAAATTCCGTAGCTAGTAATGAAGGATCCACAGGAGAGGCGATTTTTTGAGATATCGTAGATGCAGAATTCTTTTTTCCGGCTTGCAGTTTTCTTTCCAAGAAGCAGTTTTCGCCTGGGAGTAAAAATGTTTATGTTCTGTAGACGTATCATACCGCTTAGACATAGAATAAGCAGCCTGCAATTAAATTAAATTCAGTGAAGCTTCACTGCCTGCGAATATGAATTGATTTTCTTTTTTGTGTATCATCTAAGGGAAGGAAGGAAGGAAGGAAGGAGTGTGTTGCTCCGATAAAGGAAAACAGAGAGCGCTTTCTGCTAATGAAAAATTGTGTTAGCCGTTGAAGCGTATCCTTCAGAAGCTTATAAGGTGTGGAAGTATGGTCAATAAAGATGAGTCATCTCAAATTCCTCGCTGTCATTTTTGACAGCGCGGACAATCTGGTTTCTAATGAACTGAGCAGCAGGGATACAATATTCACCTTCCATCACATGATTCATGAACAATGGTAAGGCTTATAAACAAAGGCAGGGTTCCGCCAACCACATAACCCTCCAATTTTTGAGGTTGTCGTTGGTATCACAGTGAGTGGCACAGACAGATAAACACAGAATGGTATTACTTCAGTATTTTTGTCAGATAGTTAGCGACAACGATGACGTCACCATTGATTAGTTGCATTAAACGACGCGGTCGCGCTAATTAGGTATCTCCATCGGGCCTATGAGATAATGATGTCACAACGGTCGATTTGAGGTGCTCTTGGAAATTTCATGACTGTGACTGAAATTGTCTGGGTGTTACCCAGGGAGTAATAATAACGAGATAGCTAGACAGACTTACGAAGGAAAGAACGCGTGTGAAATGACATTTTTTCGGACCAAGCAGCTGCAGCACGCGCTCAACATTATGTGTATAAAATTGTTGCATTATCTTTATTGAAGTGCTCTATCTGTGCTTGTCTAATTGAAGGTAGTACTAGTACTGCCTCTCTACATCTTATAGGTGACATATATATGTTAAAAAATGGTACAAATGAAAACTAGCCTCGAGCGCTACGGCTGCTTGGTCCAAAAAACTTCATTTAATTCATGCGTGTTCTTTTACTTCGTATGTCTTACTGGTTCTGTCGTTATCAATACTCCCTGGTGTTACCTATCCACGTCGCATGGCGGCCAAGGTAACACTGGTGACACTGAGGAAGTTATTGCAACACGCCGTAGTCGCGATTGACCCCCTCAATCCAAGATGGCTGCCTGTGCCGGGCGCGCCTCCCTAATGAGATTATATTGCGAGGGCGGCAGCAGCGAGTGGTCATGATACGGTGAATAAAATGGCCGAATTTACAATGGTGATGAGAAATGTACGGAATTGAATGAAATAGAAAACTGATAGATAGCTCCTCATTTCTGTTAAAGCCCCTGTTTTAGAGGAGATCTATGTACCAGTTAAGTTTTTTATTTTCATATATTTTAGTTCTTTGCAATAAACGAACGGCAAACAAGTCCATAATTTTGCCTTTTCTTCTTGTAGACAAATGGGTTCAGGGTTCGAGCCAAAGTCTTAGTAAATTGCTTGGTATACTCCAATAGCTCCGTGATCAAGGTTACCATCTTGCTGCTATCATCGGGAGATCGGACGTTCGATCCCAGGCAGGGAGGAAAAAGTCTGAGGACTCAAGAATGTAGAGCGTCGGTATTTTTTTCACTCGAAGTCACTGCGTGGTGAGGGGCATTGGCCATAAGGTATGTCCACACTTGTTCAATTTTCTGTTCAACAAGCGCACAAGGTGTTGAAAGGCGGGGCGCATGCGTATTTGAAAAGTTGCATGCGCTATTGAATGGTAGTTTTCAGGACGCATGCCTCTATTCGTGATAAGAAGGGGAAGATGCATGAAGTCCCACCACTGGTGGGAAACCGTGCGCTTTTTGTTTCAATTTGTGAGTTACCAACACTGCTCGCACTTCTTTTGACGTGTGTAAATCTGTAGCAACATGGTTTCTTAGCATGGTAGGTAGTCAGAAATAGAACAGTTCAGTGCCCATCTGAGTTCTGTGGGAGCAGCATGTATATATGGTAAAATCTGTTGCTGAGGCATAATGGCTTTTCTTTATATATTACCTATGTCCATTAGCTATGTTATTGTTTTGACATCCGTGTAAAATCGTTAAAATTAACATCCGTGTGAAGTTGTTAAAATTGACATCCGTATAAATTGTTAAACAGTTCATCTTCATCTTGGCTAATGTCTTTCAGTATATCAAAATTGTGACCTCTGAAATTGTCGTTCACCCATTTTCTTGATTTTCTTTTCCTTCTTTATTAACTCTTGATAAAACCAACACTGCCGCACCTACACCCGCTAACGTACCGCAAGTCTCACTCATTGATACGTTCAATATTTTTCAAGTGACTTGAGGAAGAAATTTAAGTGTGCCACTCAGCGAGACAGTTGAAAGAGAACTAAGGACCAGATGTGGACAGAACTTAAATGCCTCTTTCTATGGAACTTAAGTCATGCGTCAGTAGATAATTGAATTGAAAGTTGAAAAGAAAGTTGAAGCACAAGTTGAAACGAAGATTGAACATGTGTAGACGGAGCTTAAATGGGCATATTAGTTGATTTGATCGTCCGTGAAGATGACGCCGGAGCTCGCACAGTCTGTTGTCAACTGCAGTCGTGCATTGCTGTGGGCCCTAGCGGGCATTAACCTGCAGCACGAACCAATGCACGTGGATTTCCTAGTTGGGGTGAGCAGTGATGGCGACTCTGTAGTTTGGCCTTGAGGCACGCAGCTGTAATGACAACGATGCAGCAAACTGTTTGGGAGTCATTCGAGTCGTACGTATATATGGAGAACAAAGCACTGCAGTGTGAATCCGCCTCTACATTTTAAAAAAAGATGAATTTAGAAGCACATCATTGATCTCATATTTTCATATCATCTATCTTTCCGTCGGCTCAGGTAGCTTCGTCTCTATACGGTGAAAATAATAAAAATATTCATCTACTTCTATAAACTTTTTGTTAGCCTTCTCCTTCCTTTTAAGCCTGTAATATTCACGTACTAAAGCCATTAACTTCTTGCAACCTGAGTAAAGTTTCCTCGCGAAACCCATCGACAAGGGTTTTTCAACCTTTTCTTTTCTGTCACGTACGCCTGTATAACTTTTGATATGTTCTCGCACCCCTACTCAATTCATAACACGGATGATGACAAATAAAATTATATCACATTTTTGCGAAGAGTTTAGTTAACTTTTAAGTTGCCCAAATTAGAACAAGATTTTACGACCCTAAAAGGTCAACTCGTAGCCCCAGGGGGTACGAGTACCCCTGAATGGGAACCCCTGCCCTTGATCTACCTGCTTTGGCGTGCGCTGCATTACAAGTACTTCATACAGTTACCTGCGTTTGGCACGCAAAGACGTGTTGATTCCATAAATAGAATGTATGACCATTAGAGCCGAAGGTACGCACTGCACTATGCACAGCAGCTATCTAAGCGGCTGCGGGTTAACGGCGTGCTTAATTATGCTGAGAAATTGAAAGGAGTTAAAATAAACTTTTCAAGGAAAAGAAATGACGGCATCAATAGATGGGCACCAGAAATTGCAGGGAACTGTAAGTACAAACTAAACAAATAAACAAAAGTGCACCATCATTGATTACGGACCCTTTGTTGAAGTTAACCATAACAACAAATGAATATCAAATTCAACAACAGCCTCTCTAAAAATCTCACAGCTATTCTCACCGCGTGGCAGTCCTTCATCCTCCTG
>LQNS02277717.1:10929041-10944066 GCA_001587735.2 Parhyale hawaiensis
AACAAAAGTGCACCATCATTGATTACGGACCCTTTGTTGAAGTTAACCATAACAACAAATGAATATCAAATTCAACAACAGCCTCTCTAAAAATCTCACAGCTATTCTCACCGCGTGGCAGTCCTTCATCCTCCTGAGGTTAATGTGTTAAGGCTGATTTTTCGTATGCTCAGCGACCTCTGCTCCATCTCCTCCAAAGATGAAAAAAATGTCTTCTCTTTTCTTCTACTATTTGTTTATTAGCCGAGATTTAATATGAAATGTAGAAAACAAATAAAAAATTACTACGATATAAAAGTGTTATAATGGGTTGTGCGAATTATCGATATAAAAGTGTAATCAATAAGTTGCGCGTATTCTTTTCTTGAAAATTAAGATTAGTGCTCGGTGTCCTGGACACCCGCTACAGTACGCATGCAGCAGGTGAAACCAAGCTCTTTGATGATCCCCGTTGGTTATATTTTATTTAACTCTCAATTTTCTGCCTCTCTTGCGAGATTCTTATAAATTCTGGTGCAGCATTGTTTTGGCAATCAATGGGCGAGTTTGATCAGTGTATTATTACCGATGTAATTTAATGTGCTGGCGAAACTTGAGGCTTTGAGGCG
This sequence comes from Parhyale hawaiensis, assembly GCA_001587735.2. Lineage (NCBI taxonomy): Eukaryota > Metazoa > Arthropoda > Malacostraca > Amphipoda > Hyalidae > Parhyale > Parhyale hawaiensis. The sequence goes on from LQNS02277717.1 coordinate 10,929,650, forward strand.
CCATTTGTCCGGAACTTCAGGCAGGAGCGTTGGCTCTACCATTTTGAACTATTTTGAATGTGCTAGAAGCAACGCGAATACGTTACGCTGGATGAAAATTTCATTTTGCAGAGCAAGATTCAGTTTCTTGAAGTTTCAATAGTAATCGATTAAGTGTCGCATCGAAGGCCACACACCTAGCTGTCTGAAGTACAGGACTAGTCAAGCCTCAAAGTCTACATTTTACTAGCCAGTGACAAGTGCTCAAAGTTTTGGAAATCATGCAGAAGGAGAAGGGCGCGCCGCAGCACTTACAGCAGAATCAGAGGAACTGAAATAAAAAACCAAGATTCGCCGATACAACTTCATCCGCCATTACTTTCGATTACAGGCAGGGTGGAGGCACTAGTCTCCTTTAATATTCACTCGAAGTTAGTTTTTATACCATTGGAACACTAGATATTTCTCTGTCATAAATAAAAGTGAGTCGAGTCACCCTAGACATCTCATTAGTATCTAGATATATATTTTGAGCTGCAAGAAGTAATCCGAATTTTTCGTCCAAACTTATATAGGCATGATGAGTATAATTATTATAATATAATTCTTCTTAAAACTATGCGCTCGGGTGTCAAGAGACAGTTCATGAAACCCAAATGTAGCATTGAGCTATATGCCCGATGTGGTGATAAGAACATTCAAACGAAAGCCAGCCATTCATAATTGACTTGAACGCCTGCATATAGGCGCTATATTCATGTACAGATGTCAAGTTTATTTATACTTCAGTCTAGAGTGCCGTTATCTTCTTGTGTATTCTCGGAGCGAGGAATTTGTACGAACACAATACATTTTTTCTTTCACAGTTCCAAAAATTTAAAAGTTCTCATTTTAATAAAAGCAGAAACGTTAAGGATCGAGGACTGTTGCGCTGGGCGCTCATTAGAATAAGAAGTAGGAAAGTTTCCCGTCTCATTAGGTCCGTTTGTTCGATGATAATGAGAGCGTCGCCCGCACACAAACTCAAATCATCGAACTTTTCAACAGGAGCCACAATAGTGAGCTGCTATTGTCCAATGGATAGAGCCAATCTTAGTTTTGGAAATGAATCCAGCCAATGATCAGTGTCTTGGGAGCGCATACAGCCAATCATAGCATAGAAAAAGTGAGTCCCTCTTCTCTCTACAGAAATTACGATAAACTTGAGAGCATAATACATCGGTAAGGGTTGGGATGGGGTTGCGTTTCGGTAATGGATCCGTTAGGAGTCATTAAGACGTGACGGTGCCGTAAATAATCGTAACTAAGTTTGATAGCGATATAGAGCGTTGGTACTATTGCGAGTTTTTGCAGTGCTCTGACATGAGAAATGGAGTTTTCACACTGAGTTCGCAAATGTTACGATCCAGTGAGGGCCGATATAATGTTGAATTAAAAGGTAAAAAGCTGATTCAACTGAAACCTGAAATTAATTTAAGGAACTGGTGATTGTGAAAAAAAATTTCGATTTTGACATAAGGTTGATGGAACTTATTTCTGAAGTCAAATATTTTAATATGTTCTCAAGTCTGTCATCTGTTCAAGTATCCAAGTGCAATATGCAGTATATCCTTCCCCGGTATATTAGTTTGTTGATTTCTTGCTTGCTCAATTTATTGGTTAATAGGTTAGTCCGTCTCTCCGCCTTAATGAAAAGCTTGGATTTGGTGTGGATAAGAGAAAATTCATCTGTTGAAAAACATGACGAAACAGCAGAAAAGTCAAGTCCCAAAATTACTATATGCTCGAGATGCTCCATTTCCTGATACCCAGTTCGCTTAAAAAAATCTAAATCGGTTCTACTTGACATATTTTTCTGAGCATTGTAGATAAAAGTTAGATCAAAGTTAGACCAAGACAATGCGCACTGAGTCTTCAGCTCAGGATAGAAAAATCTGACAACGCCTTACTCAAGGTGATCCGTAACGGGCCTGGCTACAAACTATCTAACATGTATAGCCGATGGCAGCGCATACTATTTCCAAGCAGGGGCCAAACCGTGGGCCGCAATGCAGTGCAGTTTGTAATGATAGTATTACCTGATCTTAGTATCTGATGTAACTTTAATATTAAGCTGTCTCCTGTGTACCATTCCCTATGTGTACCTAATAAAGCATATTAATATTATTATTATCGAGGGGATTTCACGACCCAAATTGGATCGGTTGAGCGATGTTGGGCTCTACACTCTGGTGCCGGGTCGCATCCAGCGACCTAAGGCTCAGAGCACTTTGCGAATGATGTGCGCTGTTCCGGGTAGAGCGCTCTTCTGGAGGGTTCCTGGGTGGAGATGGCCGCACTTGAGCTCTCGGAGGGCGGTCTTGAGATTCTTGGACATAGCCCCCAGAGCTCCGATGACCACTGGAACGACGTCGACCTTCATCTGCCACAGCCTCTGGAGCTCGATGGCAAGGTCCCGGTACTTTTCCTTCTTTTCCGCTTCCTTGTCNTTGACGACGATGTCCGGTCGGTTGGCGTGAAGTACGCGATCGGTTTCCATCCTCTTGTCCCAGTAGATCTGCCCGGCTTCGTTTTCAACCACGGGCGCGGGTTCGTGCTCGTACCACCTCTCACTGACCGGGAAGTTATTAATATATGAGGCTGAGTCTTGGATACTGTCATCGTACATAATCTATTTTGCTTCTGTTTTTCTTCGATGAATTTTTTGTGGCAGGTAAACTTTCAAGCTGAGCAGAGGCCAAATCGTTTTCAATTCGTAGTGCCGATAAATTTCGATCCTCTAGTTGTACTGCTTGTGTCTAGAATAAGGAACCGAGTATTTATGGCGAATTCGATAAGATTGAATTATATTTTTATTGTAGCAATTGACTTTCAGGCATTCCAAAACTGATATTTGTTCCTTTACTTATTGTAGGGAAATTTTACTCCCCCAAACTCATAGTAGCGCAACTTCTGTTCATTTAATGGAAGATCAAGCCTGCATTTATGAGACGCAGTTTGTCTCAATTAAGAAAAAGATTCAGCAAACGATCCTTGTTGCTGCTATTCTAGTTTAAAATAAGCATAGTTTTTAGATTAGCAGTCCATAGCATAGTGTATCTTGTACAGGGTAGTGCTATGTTTGGGATGTGATTGTGCACGCTAGTTTACCTACGGAGACACCGGCCAAGTAAATATTATATGATGTAGCAAGATAGTAAAAATCCATATATAAGTTTGGAGTGAAATGCATTTTGCTTTTCACTTAGAAATCGACTGAATTGCTTCTTGAAAAATGAAAAAAATGCAGCTATAGTTGAACTGCCAACTAAAGTCAGAGCTTATTGCAAGTTCACTGCTACAAATTCCAATTCTGATGAGTATCGTGAAGACCTCGGAGTCAATGTAAGGTGGAGCTCGCACGTCTGCTAATTCCCATTAAGGCCAGCGTGTGTATATTTCGTAATTTTTGACTGATAATGGGGAGTCGACATCCATCTCATACTAGTCTACAACTAAATATGAATTATCACCATGAATTCAAAATCATGGAAACCTCTAATTCAAAAAATATGAAGGAAAAATATAATGAAACTCAGACAAAAAATTGATCGTGAAAGCACAATTAATTGCTGTATATTCTAGAATATCAAAGACGTAATGAAACGAATGATAAGATTATTTACTATTATTTAGATCCTTACGATAATCTTCATCCAGAGCACACAAACACAGTATGGCGTGGTTTACGCCTTTATAAAAGTGAGCATATTACTTGTGAGTTGCTAGCATACAACAGCATGATGGATGATGCTTGCAGACACACAATCAGCCGAGCACGTTCACACGATCTGAGGTTCTCTACCAGCCGAGTACTGAAATACTAGCTATAGATGCTAATGTAAAATGTGGAAATTCTAAGATGGAAGTAATACGGAGGATCAACTAGGGCCAACCCATTCCTGGGCTACGTTATTGAACCATAGACTAACCTAAATGTAGCGGCTGATGCCGTACGAAACACACCACAGGTAATTGAACGCTGCTGGAAACCAAGAGGAAAGCCACCCTAAGCACTCGTCAAACGAGGACGTTACGGACACCACACGAGCGCAACAGATACTGCGTGAGCAGAAGACATACCGCACGGGCGCAATGGATACCACACGAGCGTTACGAACACCGTACGAGCGTTACAAACACTGTGCGAGCGTTACGGACACCATACGTGCAAAATGGAGAACAGCATGGGGGCAATAGATAAAAAAGAACAATTGGAGCTACGCACAAAGTTAAAGTGTTAGATACAGCACAGAAGTGACCAACCTATTACTTACTTGTTACGTGTACAAACAGGTATGAATTTTACGGTTACAAGCATTCATTTACAGTCCAGAAACTGAATTTTGTACTAGAACTTCAACTAATAAATGCTTAGCTTTTTCAAGTTGTGTCCATACTTCGTCCATTTCACTTGCTACGATGCAACACACTATGAAATGGTGCAAAAGTAATTTCAAGTGAATGTTAACCGTTAACGGTGTTACCTATTTGCAAAGCCGATCGCTCATGGCTTCTGATGAGTAAATCTGTGCTACACGTACCTAGACCAATACGGCTGCGTTATCCGTAAGTGCTTGGAATGAATCATAATATTTACTGAATAGATTAACAATACACACGACTACCACAGCCATAGTACAGAACAACAGAAGGAGATACGGTGCTACTCAGAGTGGGTTGCAGCACGATTACTGCTACGAATTCTTAATGCCAGGATAGACATTGCAGCTACAACGTACGAGAGTCAAAATTCATTCCTCAATCCCGCCCGTCTTCCAACAAGGGCGAACAACTATCGTAGTAATCACGTAAGGCCCACTGCAGACGATAGTCCTTTCGGCAGGACGTCCTGAGTTTTCGCTACATATGACAGAAAACTCGGGACATATGACAGTCGCTTCGAGAGGCATCGGTCGCGGGACACCGATCCACCATGTTTTACTTTTGACGAAGAGACTCGAGTCTTCGGGTTGATCATATCTCGTGAATTTTTGCCGATATTAAGAGTTTCATGCCCACAATCAGTTGAAATTGTATACAAGAATAATTGTTGAGATGGCAACCGCAATTTAATAAGTACCTAAAGGCTTTTTTTTAATGAGGTATAAAGAATTTGTTTGAATCACCGTCTTAAAACTTGTATGGCGGTACTTGGCAACTGTACAGGTCACGTGGATAAAACAGTGAATACCCGTTCTCTATGATTGAATATTTTTATATAAAATGCAATTGCGCCAATGCAATAGTGAATTCTAAACAGTATTATCTTTGTTTTAATTTTTTTAATCATAATATTACTCTTGATGCACTTTATTTATTGATTTTTCAATTTATTTGTGAACAAGGTTCAGGATCAGCTAATGCGTTCGACTCCATCGTGTGCGTGGTCGAAGCTTGAAATTCTGAGGCGAGCCAGCAGTCGAAACTGTCATTTTTAAGGTCATAGGACTATCGTCTGCAGCGGCCTTCACGGCAATTTTATACACAGTAATTTGTCGTCATATGACGACCGATATAATGCGGTCAGAGGCCGCTAATCTCAACTGCGAGGCTAGAGAAATATGAAAAATAAATTAACCCTCAAGACAGAAAAAACGTTTAAAAGATAAGCTTGAAGTGAAGAGAATGAGAAGTGAGACCTACTGACTTGTAGAAATAGAGCTTTTTTGACAACAGTTAACATGCATATACGAATATTGTTAACATATATTACACTCACATAAGAAAATATAACTATGAGGACAAATTGAAATCAAAACTGCAGCCGAGAGACCTCCCAAGCAGGCATGAAAGAACCACCCGTGGTAAGTACGAATGTTATCATCCAGAATGAATTTTTATGGAATCTGACTGTAAACGGCGAAAATATATATATATATACACTTCGAGCTCACGCAGCTATAGTAATGCATACTTCCATCGATTTTTCACATTTCATTACATTTACACTTAGGTTGATTTGCATATTGTAAGGTTAAAAAAAGCTTTCCTTTACCTTTTATGGAATCAAGGGGTTGCAAAAATATGCGGTATAATGTAAAATTAAATTTTAACTTTTGATATATACCTAATTTTCCCCACCCTGCTTCAGTTCACCGGAATAGTCCTACTCTGTAAGTCAACTTCTATGACGTCATCAAACTGAGGCTGAATGTGAAGTTTACAACTTGCAATGGCAGCCTCATTGTCTGTTCAAGCCCTGATTGGCAGACACTCTGTTTTGTGTGCAGGTATCGGAAATTTCTGGGGCGAGTTTTCGTCGCCAGTTAATGCTCGGGACAAGAGTGCAAATATTGAAAATTTTAAAAAATGTTCAAGTAGATATTACGGGACTCCATTGTTTCTAAAGCGACCAAGTGTGAACTGCGCAACAGAGCCGATAGAGCGAACTGTCGTCCTTATCTGTGCACCAACTCATTCCAATATCGGTTGTGGCCGTGCCATTAAGCGGGGGCTGAATAGTTCATAGACTATCTTTAAAACTCTACTGAATTTTTATGGAAGCTTGTTAGAGCTGAAAGTTTATGTGGAGTTTTGAATTTTAGCAGGAATGATAAAATTCCTAGGCTGTTTTAAAACCGCCTGAAGCTCCACTGAATTGCTATGGGGGAGTGGTAGCGCTGCAAGTTTATACTTTGCTTAGAGGCTTAGAGCTTTATTGAGGATGAAAAATTCCTAGGTGGTCCTCTGAGAGCTTTTTCTGAAATAATTTCTTGCATAAAATGAATAAGAATTTCATTGATTGTCCAAAGCATTAGCTATAACCAAGATTTTCATAAACTGTCCTGGGCCTGGTTGCTTGGAGGGTGTTTAAAGCTTAATAGAAATAAAAATTTCTAGGCTAACCACAGCTTCAGTAATTTTTTCGCCAGTATCTAGGAATGAAAGGGCAGAAAGTTCAGAGAATATCCAAAGCATTGGAAAAGGTTAAAACGTTTGTGGTAGTCTGCTACTTTTCCAGTGTAAGAATGAGGCTGGAACTGTAACAATATTAACTCTCAGCGTAACGTAAACCTTAATTTTTCGTAGAAATTTTACTAAGCTAATGAACAATATCTTCAGAACAGGGCTGTAGGTGTTAATGGGTAGTTAATATGTTACATTGGCTGTCTTAAGCCTCAGTATTAATAATCTACTGGTGTAGTGAAAAAACTGAGGGGACTAAAATCCATCTCAAGTTTTACTATGCGTTTGTTTTTGTATGAAAGTTTAGATTAGATTAGATAGGTGGCAGCTACTAGAGGAACTAACAGGCTCATTTCCAGAAAGACACGGGAACTTATGCCATGGCCCTCCATTAACTATTGCCTTTATGTCGGCATGATATAGATGACCGAGGAAAAAAGAATAAATCAAAGGGGAAGAATCTTAGCCAAAGGGACGATCAAGCTCACAAGCTAGGACGATTTACGACCGGTGATCTGCAGAGCTTAGAGACGGCTAGCGTGTTTGGGAGGAAGAGAGAATATTATGGATTAAGGTGGCCTCTGAAGCTGTGGCCGTTGAACTTATGACTCCTGGAGGAGGTGATTTTAGCTGTGGAGGATGTCTCTCCCAATATTTATCAAGACGATTTTTAAACGCATTGATTGTCTCCTAACCGACAACGTCAGAGGGGAGTCTATCCCAAATGTTCACTATGAAATATGGAAAGAACTGTTGTTCTTCGCACTTTATGCTTGAGATTATTTTGACCGTTGTTTCGTAGACAATCATTAACGTCTCTCTGAAAAAGCCCCGTTGTAGGTACGTTGCTGAAGCCATTCATATACTTGAATGTTCCTATTAGTTGCCCACTAACTCATCTTTGCTCTAGAGAGATCCGGACCAGATCTTGTAGGCGTTAGTCGGGTGGCTTGTTGTATTAGGCAGCGTTTAGCAGTGCTAAACAATGTTAAAAAGTGCTAAACAGTGAAATGGATTGCTAGACTCCGCTAAGCAGTGCTAAACAGGGCCAAGCAGTGCTGAGTAAACCATTGTGTACATAGGTTGTTAGCAGCGATAGCTGACTCGAACATTAGAGCAGGAGCGAAGCGTTACCTAATATTATCGACGAAATGTAGAAACGGAAGTCTTTTTAGCTCTAATGTATTTTCTAAATATTTATGTAAGTTATAATTTCAGAGAAAGCAGCTTATCCATTTCAGTGCTAACCAGCCTGTTATCAGAACGTATTCTCTCATACGTTATATATAAATATTACAGGTGAACACTTTTTCGCCAGCTCCAACGTCTAATACTCAACGATAAGTTTCCTTTTTAAAAGTAGAAGTCTTCTAATTTTGTAGAATTATTATAAGACGTAACCTAACTTTGCCTATTTCCGTAGCGAACAGCCCGTATATAATAAAATGCTTCGTGTATTTATTTAATTAGTATCCACTCTTAAGGAAATAGATAGGAGAAAAATAGGCCAGGATGCAGATTTCGTAATCAAGTATCTTTTCCATGGAGATCGATGACGAGGTTGTAGGAGGCTAAAGTGAAATTCTCATCCCTTTATTATCTGAATGCATTTCTTGCCAGGTTGAAAATTTTGGCGGTCCTGTACCCTTCTAATAGAATTCAGAAGGCAATAATTAGACCATTTTGAACACGGTACTTATATTATTAACATTGAATGCAGTTCTTGTGCTCTTCCAGCTTCTCGTGCCGTTTCCGTGGAGTCTGATATTCATTACTTTTTCTCAACATCAAAATTAAATTTTCTTTTGGTTCACGATGTATACATTTAGCAGAAAATCAGCGAAGCGTAGAGGAACCAATTTTTCAAGTGTATTGGACGTAGTAATTCTTTATTTCAACTTCTTGGGCTTGAGAATTTTGTTCTACTGAAACTATCACACTATGTATTCTGGATATGCAGCGGGAATGAAATTCAGTGATGTTTCAGGGCTTACTAATATAGTTTATTTTTTCTATATCATCTAATGGAGGGAAGGAGTGTGCTGAAGACTAATTGAAGTGTACTGCTCAGAAGAAAGCACGCATCTCTTACGATAATTTGAGTTGGCCGTCGTAGCGTTTTCCTCTTTCTGTATTTTAGTAAGGGAAGTACAATCAATGAAGAAGTGTCAACAGAAATTTCTTGTGATTGAGAAAAATTAAGTCAATGAAGAGAAGATTTCGCACCGGCCTATGTTAAACAAATATATCAATCATTGCGTGAAATTTTTTACGCGCGGATCTACAAGTTCAGAATCAGCTTCCAAAAAAGAGAGTTGAAAGTCTACGGTTCTTACTCTCGCATTTCATTAACTCTCTCCTGAAATTTGGAGTCTTCTCGAGAGAAAGTCTTACGACGCATTAGCACTGCAGGTAATACTGAAGACGTATTTCCCGGCCACATCGACGCGTGATTAGCACAGTGAGGTAATACAGTCCCTTGCAACGCCCCAAAAAATGCAGTGCTTCATTTAAATTTCTCTTTTAGAGATTAATCAAGAAACGGGATTTTTTTCAAGTTTATTCCGACGAATATTCTGTCTGTGATCTTCTTCATCAATGCTCATTTTCTCGTAATCTTTCTCAGTGGAACTTTTTATTAGAAAGCTAGGGTTTTGTAGGGAGCATTTTTGATAGTTCATGCGCACTCCGGCAGAAAGTTAGTGTTACAGTTAAATGAGGGAAACAAAAATGTTAATTATGGTTTTACTTGAGGTTTCATCCGTCATTTCGCTCATCTGTACGTTGCACTTTCAGCAGGAGATAGGAGAAAATTAGTGCAGCCTTGGTGCGGGCTTGGGAACAAAAGGTGTTTGTTTCAAGGTAAGCTACCCTCAAACCATAGATGGAATATGTTCTAAGTTGATAGGTATTAGATTATATACGAAGCACGAAGCTTTTACCCTGTGGAATTTTGGGGCAACTACGCTATTTATATTATTAACGTATCTGCTCGATTTCATTCATGCCCTAAAGTGAAAGAAATTGATATTACCCATCTTATGGTGTTATAAAACTGTTTCATTTTATTTCTGAGTTTTTGACTCGGTTTAAAGGACAGTCATTTTAAGATTACGAAAAAAAATTCTATTTGGTGTTTGCTGGAAAATCTTGTCTTTAGGAAAATTAAAATTTCAGTTGCAGCAATAAAAATAATATTTCTATTCTCTTTGTCATTATTATTATTTATAGATTTGGTACAATGTTAACAATAACATAAAGAAATGACTTTGATTTTTAATTGTTGAAACAGTCCTTTTATTTACCAAGTAGTTCATTCAGTCTGATGTTACTTAGAAACTCTATAAAGACAAGTTTATGCGGCATATATTATGAATAACGTATATTGCTTCATTGTTATTTTGAAAGTAAATACTGACCAACATATGGTAAAAAATGTTTTACGGTTTGATGTCACTTATCAAAGTAAATACTATTATATCATATATATAAGGAAAACATAGTTTTAACGTATTTTTTTCATTAATTTGTTTAATTGAATTTTTTGTAGAGCTAGTAATAAGTAAATATGAGTTAAGAATTCATATTTTTAAGCTTTTATACATAAATTAAAATACCCGATTCTCGTAGGATGAACATTGTTGTGAACGTTGGTATGAAACACGTTTGTACTTGCAGTTTTAATGCTTGTTTCTTTAAAACAAACATTTTATAATATATATAGCTCATGGAGAATGAGTGTAACTGTATTTTCTTTTATTATCATCTTAAAATAAATTTTAGTTAATATGATCTACCATTATGTTCTATTTAGAATAACTCTCAAATAAAAGCAAATATAGATAAAAATTCACTCGGTCTCACTGGGGGTTTAATAAATATTACTGAGCAAGTGAGGTGGAACATTCGATTACTTCATTATTTGTTGCCAAGCAAATATTGACAAATATATATGAGAGGAATTGATTTTCATTCTTTTTCAGATAAATTTTCAGCACATGATTCTCACTTTCATTACATAGTCATTATATTTGAAGCAAATATTAATCAGTACATACGAACCAAAATTTAGTTTATTTCTTTATTTTGTTCTCAAAAAAATTGTATTGAAGAAACGGAACACAACGTAGTACACGTGTTAAAGTAATTTGTATTCCACTACTCATAATGTGCTACACAGAGCTCCATGTTTCCCACCTTACATCCATTAGAAAAATTTTCCCGACTGTTCTGGGCGGCAAGAATAAAGCTAACTGCAATTTCATTTTTTTATGCATTACTCATATAAAAAATATAAAAAGAGGAGTGCTAGCAGCAAAAGATGTTGTGCAGAAGGCGCCTCATGTGCTCTGTTCCCCTCGTTTAATCAGTTTAATGAGAAGACTCCATTGTTTGGCTGCAGAGCTACCACGTGTTCCAACAATGCGCTCGGTCTCCGGCCTCGAATCCCTTGCTGGCCGCGCACTTATTCTAAAGACTAATGCAATAGCAGCTACCGGCCCTATAATTTTGTTGTAATTATTTTGATGGTGGTGCGGAAAATTTTCGGATTAATAAAAAGGTCCATAATATGCAAAAAAATGTTTACCGGGTGGAGAGGCGGTGTTCTCGGATTATAAAAATATGGCTAGAACCGTACCGAAAATCTTTTCCGTGTTCACACCGATATTCACGGATAAGAATGCATGTGATCTTGCTGAAAGAAATATTTACGATTAACAAATTTCCACGGATTATGAAAATCTGTGGAATTGTGTTACTGCTTCGTACCGGTTATTTTTTTCTAAATAAGTTTTCATCGTTAAGCTTACTCACGAGAAAATAATATGGCTTATCTGTTGGGCAAATTTTATCAACAATTATACTGCTGATTTTTGCTTATGTTAGACAAGTTCTGCTCATCTCCTTTGCAAAAGAAACATTACATTACCAGACAGTAGATAATATCATTATATAGGTGTCAGGTAAATAATATTCGTCATAAATAAGTCGAGTAAAATTTTCATTCCAAGACCCAATTGTACCGTTAGAAGCCTGAAATATTTCTAACCCTGATCTGATTACCGAAGGGATCCAGGTGGCGTTATGCACCCTACCCCAAGGCACAGTTTTGTTCACTTTGGACTCCTCTAGCCGGGTCGTAGCTTGAAGTCAATGGAAGCGCCCGGTAGCCTTACAGAATGAACGAAATAAAGAAATATCATAAGGGCCATGTTCGATAGGGCCCAAAATTGAGCCTTCGAGGATGACTTTCCCAAAATTTCAGGCAAACCCTTTAGCGTTGCTACTTTGAATCGCGTTGCAAGTGCTAGAAGCAACGCGATTACGTCGAGTCCGCTGAAAATTCCATTTTATGAACGCACGATTGAGTTTCTGGACGTATCAAACGTAACCAGTTGAAGGTCAACGCCTGAAACTCAATGCAGCGGGTCGAAGCCAGCGCACCTGCGTGAGGTTTTGAACAGGTGAGGCCTTGAATGCCTCATTAATATTTGGGCCCAGTCGAACCTGCCCTTATCGTCTCATCTGGACGCTGGACGCAGCATATTAAGGGCACAACACCCTAAGGTGTTCTTCATTAATACTATCATGGCAGCAGAGAGTTAGCAGCTGGCTTGTACAGTAGATTTATACTCCAATAGCGAGTCACCTCCACAGTGCGCGTTACCATTGACAGCTGGCTTACCTGGCAGTCTTTATGAATGAGAGTCAAGCAGTTTTTTATTTTGTCATATCGCTGGCATTTTTGATATATGGTATCTTTGTATTCTTTTAAACTCTGTTACTCTCAGAAGTTAAAAGACAGTGGCCTGTTTTTCTGCCGCAACTTCAGTCATCTGAAATTCGTTCTGAGCAGCCACAAGTTGAACTGTCATGAGGAAATCTTTTGGCTGCGCAGAAAAAAGGATGGCTCCGCCTTACTAAATTTAATGGGATTAATAATAATAACGGCAATAACTTTTATTAAGAACAAAATAAGCTCACCGATAAGTCTACCGGTAGGCATATACTTAACCGCATTATTATGCTAGTCATGGGGCCAGTTACATAAAGAGGAGGCCACATGTAGGGAAAATACAGGAATTGACTGAGCGCACACCTGCAGACAGGTGGTGGGGCTCATGCTCTTTGATACATTGCACCACAACAAAATTTGCAGCAACACGTTGATGGAGAAAAGAGCTACAAATTGTGCCATCGTATATAGCAGAAGAGCGACTACATTTGCGTAAACAATGACGGTACTACTTAAATAACATGCTGTGACACAATTTTTTACAGCTAGGAACACTAGCTGTAACTGTAAACTATACAATGATAGAGTATATATAATCTATAAACATCGATATGTTCTAAATTATTTTTCTTGGCAGCAGCAGAGTTTCACACAGACAGCGTATCGAGCTCGTATCCCAGTTTTATGAAATTTTTGAAACGGACACTTAAGACAACCCCCCTCCCTCTCCCCTCTGTCGCTTCAACAAAAAATACCTTGAATATTATAAAAAAGCTTTCTGAAATTCTTCGACCTTCTATGAGCCTCCAAGAAACTCATGACCTCATTGGGGTCATGAGGTCATCACCCGCAGTTTGGGCGCTGCTGCTCTACCGTACCTGATCAATTTCCCAGCCAGTCCCTCGCACTACCGCTATGTCGTCTGTCAACAGTAATAATCAGTTTTAATAATAATCAGTTCTCAATAATAATCAGTTTTACTAATAATCAATTTTAATAATAAACATAAGTTTTAATAACACCTTTAACACCTTTATTGTACTCTCATTACATTCTTTAGGAGTAAAAACCTAGTAAGCAATGGCATCGAATGAGTACATGCCCTACTAAAAGTATCTACTTATGGCGCACAATTATATTGTATGTCATATTCGGCTACATCAACATATGTACACATCGCTAACATTCTACAAACGCATTAAAAAACAAGCAACAGGGTTCAAGCATTTCATTCGTGATATATATACTGAGCTAGCGCAAATATCTTATGTCTTATTTGAAAAGTTTTATCAGACATTGGTTCCCTAAGCTCCTCAGGTAGTTGGTTGTAGCACATTACACTCTGATAAATAGTGAAGCGCTTCTGAACCTCAAGTCTTACTTGAAGTAAATTAAACATATTGTGGCGAGTATTATATCAGTGAGTAGGAACCAATGCTCTATAGTGCCGTTCAAACAGGTCAACATTAATAAATATGGCTCTTCGTAAAAATTTCAATAGAAAATATTTGTAAACATCTGGTAACTTTAACAGTTGCAAATCAAAATACATGGAGTTAACTTGCATTGTTGGTACGTTATTATGGTCATTTTTAACATTTAGCATAGCTCTGAGAACGTTATTTCTAGCAACAACAAGAGGCCGAAGTACATGTGCTGATGCCCCACCCCAAACCACGATTCCTAAAATAAGATGGGGATACACCAACGCAAAGTACAGCATTAACCGTGACTTTCGAGTCAGCTGTCTATT
>LQNS02277717.1:10945343-10959904 GCA_001587735.2 Parhyale hawaiensis
TATTCACACATTTCTTCGCCCGACCAAATTTCCTAATTTTTCCGCCCAAACTCAGTGAGGGCCAACAATGGCCACCAAATTTACGCTCTGACGATCTTATTTTCTAGCTACCTACGCCCTCCCCCCCTCGTGCCCCACCCCTTCCCCTCATCCCCCGACGCTCCTTCTTTTGCTCGGCGAGAGCCGACATCTCTTTGTTTGTCAACCCTTAATTTGCCCTGAGAACAATTGTTGTTCTTCATCGACTTCTGCGCTCATCTATTCAAGCAATCTAATGGAAATTAGAACTTTACAGCACACAGCTCTGCGTTATTGATTCGAGCGTAATTATTCGAGTGATAAAACAAAAGAAAATTGCCTGGTGGGTCGTCTCCACAGGAGAAGGTGGAGAGGCTTGACTTCTAGTGAGTGTATGTTATTTACTGGATTATTTATTCATATTCTTACTTTATTTCAAAAAATTCAATTTATTTCAATTCATTTTTATTCAGATTTCATTAGTTGCATTTGATTGCATTTAAGTTTTAATTTATTTTGCTCTGTTTCATGAACTGCATATAATTTTATTTTAATTTACTTTGCTTTTTTATTTGCTTTTTACTTTATTTTTACGTAACAATTAGTAGGCAAAAATCTGAAATGGACTACAAATGAAATTCAAAATACGGGGACACCGCTACAGCTAAAGAGGACTACTGTTTAGTATTTTTTTAAAAATTCTATACGTCTACATGGAGATGAGTGACATATATGCTTCTTGCATACAGAGAGCCCAACATACCGAAATTGTTCGAAAAATAAGGTTACTAAATTTAGTCCACTATAAGCAGTCAAACTAGTGAAAGCTTCAGCAGTCCACTAGCGGCCTCTATATCCATTAACTACTTCATGTGCCCACTTAATATAAAGTTGGGAGGTTACCTCCTCCACTATATTCAAGAACATTAATGTTATTTTTTCGGAAAGTGTTATTAAATCTTGGTTTCTCCAAGCGGTGCAAGCATGACCCAAATTTTTAGAGAGTAGCATCTCTGTCAGATTTCTTTCCTACGGCGAGTGGATAGTAAACCTAACTCGACTAACGAATATAAAAGAAAATATGGCCATTCTCTCGGCCAACAGGCTATACTGCGTAGTTTCCTAATTTCATACTGCAAGCGTTTCAACAGATGGAAGTTGATCCACTGGACTACTTGTATGATGCCATAATTGTATATTTGTATGTTTTATTCAACAGTCAGTGTGCCGCTGGCAATCTAGTGCAACTATCTGTAGTATTGAGGTCCCATGTGCAATCGACTGCTGAGATCTTCTTCGAATAAAAAATAAATTTAAATATTATAACTAAAATCTCAAAGGCTGACAGGCAGTAAAGTGCGGTAGTGATAGGTGTATTATAAAGGGTTGCGGGGCGCACAGAAAGTCCTATGCTTGGACTAACTGGAAAACGATTCAATACCACAAGAATTTATGAAATAGAAGAAGAAAGCAGGCGGAAAGTTAATTTCCAGGTCTGAGGATCAATTTTCAAAACTACTATTCAATCTAGGCTCACTTAGCCCGACTTACATTCTCAAGTCTTCGACAGGAATCTTACATAGAGACACGCAGCTTTTCCTGGGGTATTTTGGCCAGTCCCTCTTAAAAGACTACTTCAGAGTATCAACACATGAGTGATGACCACAGCAGACCTGTGCTTCCAACATCGACCACACACAGAAATTCAAAGCATTCAAATCAGGTGATGAAGGAGGCCACATTTCCTTGCTCCAAAACTTCAAAACATGACCAGAAAACTTTTCCTGTTTTTTTAGGTGTGGGAAAGAGAACCATCTTGTTGAAAGGTAAAAAGCCGATATTTGAAGCGTTTCTTCATCTCATCAAGTGCTCACCATAATATCCTCAATATAGCTAGCAGTTTGTGTGGATCTTTACACCTTATTTCACGAAAATTGGAGGGGACCTCCAAGTCTTTGAGATTATAACTCACACCATGGCAGAGGACGGTTTTCGACGGCAATAGAGTTCTCTCACAGAATGTGGAATGTTCTTTAAACTCCTTGCTATCTATCATCTGACAATTAACAATGGAATTTGGCCTTAACTGTAAAGATTTTTTTAAATGCTATGATCTCCCCTGATCGCGTGCCATTCTTCAACACATTGAAAAGAATTTTTACTCTGTCAAGCGTCTTCAATCTGCTGTTGAGAAAGTCGAATGAACCTCTCTGGGTTTCTCCTCCTTCTCTCTACCATCTTCTTGGTGTGAACAGATCCAAGTTTCCTACCCACTGAAGTTCTAAGTTCACTAAATCTGTTGGCAAGACTGTAAACTGTCAATTTTGGCCACTTTCAAGAACTGAATGTCCTCAGAATTGATTCTTTCCCCGTAGTTGAGTTCGATGATAGCATCTCATTTACTCATTTTTAAACCCAAATTGTAAAATTTATGAATAATCTTGCAAAATATAGTTAACTGATAGTGTCTTAAGATATTTAGGGCGCGTTTGATTTGGCCGCGAATTTAAGCCTTTAAAGCTCAACTTGTCCGAATCTTCACACAGGTGCGTAGGCTTGGACTTATTGATTACAAGTTCCAGGCGTTAGCTGTGAAACTTCCAGGAACTTAGCCATGCTCCGTAAACTGGAGAATTGATTCGACTCTACCTAATCGGGAATCGGGTGTTCTGCTATGTAAAACCTGTAACACAATTCAGAGGGACGAAGGCAAAATTGCTTTCTGCGTTTCAAGTCAAGTCGAGTTGAGTTGCTGCGGTCGACTTTCACGACCCATTCGAACGTGTCCTTTGTTGCTTGATGTTTTATAGTGATGAAGAGTATCATAATATATATTTTTTACAATTTAAAAAAAGTCCTAAGACTTTCTGCGCACCCTGTATCTTCTGAGGTAATATACACCTGGAATACTCAGGTAATTGTGCCACACACAGTAGCCTTCACGCGTTTTAAAAGTTAAGGAAATGCTTTGTGCAAAGACGTACTAAGTACATCATGTGCGTGTCATCCCACAACCAGCTCATCTTCCTGTACGTCATGGAAAAACCTGCCATGACTTACTTTTACATTTCGACTCTTGCATTGTTTTCGTCCTGGCGAAGCAAGGAAGGTGATATCGTGGCAACATTTTACTCAGCGTACATACTTGGTTGGTAGAGTACACGTATATCACAGCACTGCATTCGGACGACTGGATTTGTTCCAAAGCAGATTTTACAGCCGCTTCGAAAGCCAGTAAGTGCCTTAATTCAATTTCGGAGGCAGCCGATATTATACTGCTAGTTACTGGAATAAATATTCACTTTTCAAAACAAGTTTATTTTTTTAAGAACTTTATCGTCAAGGGTCGTCTTTAATGTATACAAGGAGAACAACGACAGAGACAACAACTATCTAGCCCTTGCAATCATTATGAAACCAGCGATACTAGCATGCTTGGACCTAGTGAATACTTCCACGGCGCTGTGGCATTGAAAATATACTTTATTGCTGCAGTGAAATGGCTTTACAATTTTCATGATAATGTGCGTAACAACCTATCAAACCCTGCGGATATTATTTGGTACAACAACATCATTGCTAGAACTGATTCTTAATTCCTCATTTGAAGCAGAGCAGTTATCACGGAGTCTGGCCAGCTTATCTCTAGCTACAGGATACACATCAGATCAACAGGACTGGTCTACTTAGACACACCACTTCTCCGTCCG
This sequence comes from Parhyale hawaiensis, assembly GCA_001587735.2. NCBI lineage: Eukaryota > Metazoa > Arthropoda > Malacostraca > Amphipoda > Hyalidae > Parhyale > Parhyale hawaiensis. The sequence goes on from LQNS02277717.1 coordinate 10,949,072, forward strand.
TCTCTGCTCTATACAATGATCATCTCGGCAACTTGATCAGCCACGATATTGGCATGGCGAAGCAAGAAAACCCTTGCGGCATTTATCTACAAGGGCCAAAGTCCCGTGCCTGTCCTGCTCCGTAAGTAATTGCTTCTATTTCAAAGCAAACTAGATCGGTGGAGGTCGGTCCGGCGAGCGCAAGGAAACGCTGCTGATGAGAATGGACCGATGGACCTTGGAAAATCCCAGTCCAGTGCGTCGTTTTTCATCAATTTCTCACGTAATTTGAAGGGGTTACAAGTTTGTAAGAGTCAGTTAGTATGACTGTGATTTATTCGTTTAAATTTTACTCAAAAGCTGGATAGAAACGATGGATATTTGCCGCAAGGAAGTCACTAGGCAACGCTTCCGTTAGGTTGATTTCCGCAGGTGCGGACGCTGCAGATTGCGGCTCTTTGCTCGGAGGAAAGTTAAGAGAAAATCGCCAGAGCTCTCAACTCTTGAAATTAAATCCATCTGAGTCCAACGGTAGACTGCAACGTCATTGGCCCATTGCAGAGAGGCTGAACACATCTCCTGATTGGCTAAAGTGCAGATGCGCCGCATATTCGAGCCTCGGTCGCTTGCGCTTGAAAATCTTCACGAAAACTGGCAATTTTCATTAAAAACTGAGCGATGAAATTGCGACGGACGACAAGTTGGTCGTATGGAAACCGGAGCGAAGAGATGGAGGGTAAAGCTGGGTAATATTCTCAGCTCAACATTACAGTTCAGAACTAGCAGAAGAGGTACGTTAATGACTATGTTGAAGCATACATCACCAAATGGAATTCTCTCGAACCGTTTAGTTATCACCCGCGAACGAAGTGAGAGAAGTAATAATGTTTTCGTTGAAGATTTAACTATATATATATAGACAAGTCTCGTTAAAACGAAGATGACATTTTTCCTTGGTAAGCGAAACGGAAGCTTTCTCTAAAACTCGATATTTATTCTTCACATCTTCACTAGATGTTCGAAGGATTATGAAAGACTTGCCTTTCCACCCAAAAAGTGGTCGAAGGAGTTGAGCAATGCTTGTCATTTTTCGTAGGGTGTTTGGGGTTGACCTAGATGTGATCTATGCCAAAAAACCCGACCTAACTGATCATAAAAAACGGCGTTGAATTTTCCTCCACCGGAAGAATTTGCCTCCACCGCAGCAGATCGTGTGCAGTACGGTACGTTCTATGTTTTTCCTACGTTATTATTAAAGGGGGATTGGGGCTGTATACGCTAAGCTCGTTCATCGAAAATGCCTTCGTTGAATTTACTCCCTACTGTGGGTGATGGTCTTACGCCACAAGGTGTTCTAGTTCTGTATTTCGATTACTTTCAAGATACATCATTTCGAATTATTTTTCAGAAATCTCATGAAAAAATTCATAGGTTGCTATAGAATTCTAGGGTACCCAGCAGATAGCAAAAAAAATTATCGGAAGCACTCAGTAACATATCCTGGAGAGCAGCAGTGACCCCTAAGCATCAAAATTTGCAGCATAAACATTAAAATGATTTGTCCTCGGCTTAGCTTGAAGTTTCAGCTGTCACGAAGAAACTCAGGTTAAAGAAATAAATGCCTGAAGTGGCTTATGCCCAACTGAATGAAAACTCCATCAAAGATAGAGCCTCTTAGCTACCACGCTGAAAAAAAGAAAAAAAAAGTATCTAGCTACTACTCCCGGTAAAGGGGCTTCAGAAAATGCAATCTCTTTAGCGTATGACAACTCTTTTAAGATGAGAGAAATATTGTCCTACCTGTCATTCAGTAGATGAATTTTCTCCTATCTAAAGCCTTCAGATTGGATTGGGGGTGGAGAGGTAACCGACTAACCAAGCAACCAACTAACAAACTGCGTATCATTAAGTTGTGAATCTGTAGGGGGGTATGGGATAATATCCAGTAATGACCTTTTAATTTTCGTCTTGGCGTCTCTTTCAAGAGATAGAAGTAACTCTGTCGGACGGGTTATTACATTCGGAACAATATAAGGAAATTCAAACAAAAAAAAAAATGAAAATAAAACAATTTTTCACTGTGAAAATCACAGAACACCGGCTTGTATATGAGTATTCCGTAATTAATTGAAGAAAACTGTCGCATAATTATAACCATGAGTTAGAGTTAGACCGCTTTGTACAGAGTGAATTTGACCCGTGTCGAATTGGGTTAACTCTTTACCCAGTGGTTGATAAACGCCGGCGTAGGAATAACAGTGGAGAACAAACAATATGTCGGCACTTGCTCGGTACAGAGAGTGTTAACGGCTATTTAAAATTCAGTTTTGCAACAATAGAATTATTCAACCTTTCAATATTCAAATGTTGTTTCAATTCTCTTAGGAATACCATTGGTTGAAATGACCTTTATAAAAACTGCTACAAAATGTTGGATTAAAAAGTCTTTAAATTGATTAGTGGTTGGTACTTCCGAAGGCATTTTTACAATCCTGCTGCAAGGGGCCTCTTACGCCAATCTCAAGAAATGGTAACCGTAACCTAACAGTATTTTTGCCGTCCAATAAGCTAGTTTAACGTTTTAGTTTCTGGGCAGTCATGAAATGTACTAGGGAACAAATAGTTTGGCTGATGCTTTATCAGTAGTACGCGGATGTTTTTACTGCTGCAGTGTACGTGCAATCTACGTACCTGCATTTATGTACACTGAGGAGTTACCTCGACACCAGCACGCTTCCATGTACACTGACGGAGACCCCTCCAGGAGGCAACATGTATCAGGATTTACGTATACGTGTAGGCAAGCAGTGTCGCCGGCGCCGTCCGTTGGGAATGTACTGTAATGTACGTGGCTGGATATCCTGTTACGCCACAACCTTGATGGCAATGCTTCTTTACTATTTTGATCATGCTTTAATTATGATAGGAACAACACAAGTGGATTTGTTTCGTGCAAGCAAAATTATCGTGCATAAAATATTTCACATTTCAATTATTTTTTAGCTGATTTTCTTCGTAACAGTGTTGAAACATCGCTGAACAAAAGCCAAAAACATTTTCAATTCATATTGCAGCCACATTTCGATCTTGATGCTTCAAATAACTTCTGGTATCAAGGATACGGACATACGGTAAGTACTGCTCATTACCCGTGAACTTTTGTGATTGAACCACAGTTCATTTACTACTGATAGTTACGGTATGTCAGCTCTAAGCGAACACCGTGGCTCCCAATTTCAGTCAATCTGGGACCGCCGTGACTGGCGTCAATTTCAGCCAATGGGCGACTGCCACGTCACTATGCTGGTGTAAACAGCTGAGGCCGCGAGCGGTCGCTCGTTGTACTTCAGTATACCACAGAGACTTTCCGGCCAATTATTTATCATTAATTACCTCAAATTGGAACTACGCATACGCTTAATTACATAAGTAAAGGAATATAAAGAACAGAGGAGATCATCCGAAAATGTTTGCCTAAGTTGAAGAGAATGCGTTGAATGAAATAGAATGATTCGCATAGCATAGACCGCAACAGCACTTGACTCTTAAATTTAAGTGGCCTCTAACGCTGGCGGCTAAAATGGGATTTTCCCAAGAGCTATTATGAACATGTCCAGACACGGACATGCAGGCAAGCGTCCAAGTGCGTCCCCGCCGTATCCAAGATACCTTCTCCGCAAAAAAATCTTGGGTACCTTGGAATTTTTTTCTTCAGTATTAGATTGGGGAAAAGAATAGCTCTTGAGGAAATCCCATTTTTCCGTTGCCGACTTTTGGCCGCCAGCGTCAGACCTAAGAGTCAAGTACTGTTGCGGTCTATGCGCATAGGTTTAAAAAGACAAAATTAGACGATTTTCATTCATCAAGAAAACTTTGCATCACAACAGGATATAAAGTAGAATGTTATGCATAAATGAAAAGCACAATAAACTGCAACTGAACCATTTTACTCACGTCTATATAAAAATCAATCGCGACACACACACTTCACCTCGCGCACGCACGGTGCTATTGTGGAAATTACCCAAGATGCCTCTGTCTTGGGATTACCCAGGATTCCCCTCTACAAAATGAGTAACGCTATTGACTGATACATTTTTGTATGACATCACTATGCTTCAACTGCTGGCTCTATGGTCTGAAATAACTATACGTAGCAAATGATTTGTAGTAAATGAACTGTGATTGAACTCTATATTTCCTTGGTGCCAGTTTAGTTTCAAGCATTTCAAAACTGATATTCGCGTTTTTACATAGAGGAGGGAAACTTTGCTCTCGCCAACGTATCACGGCACAACAGTCTCTCCTTTAATGAAACATCAAACCTACAGGTATGAGGCATAATTTCTGCAACAAAACCCTTTTCACAAGCAAGAACAATAAAAATCTTCATTACGAAATTGCTGTCGTCATTTTTGATGGCGAGGTACTCTAGGCAAAAAAGAATATCAACTTTCAATTTGCCCAAGAAAAGTCGTCGATACATATCTATTGCCCAGCCTTACCTTGATACGAATAGATTAGCTATAATAGTGCCGGTCTCTGCGCACCATGGAAAGAGTTTACGATGGCTTCGAGAGTGACAGAAAATTGCCTGAGAGATAAAGAGAGAAACTGATCAAAGAATAGATCTATTGCTGAAACTACGCAGTGGCCTTTGTTGTATGGTTTGATAGCGTAGTACCATTTTTGCATCGTAAAATGTGGTAACAACTTTCACGAGTGAAGTAGAAAATTCCCTCACTGTCATTTTTGACAGCGCTGACACTCTAGCAACCGCATAAATGAAAAGCGAGCTTTCCAGTTGCAGGGTTCAAAAATACGTTATTTGACGAGTATTCATTTTCTCCGTCTGGTTGCTCTGCTTTACTCGCTCCTGTTGCGTAATGTTCAATAAATGCATTCTTCAACGATGACGTCACGATTGATTGCTTCCAGTAAATCGCATGGTCGCATCTATGGCATCAGTGCTTATATACTGTAGATATCTCCAACAGCATCAGGAGACAATGATGACGTCACAACGCTCCAGTTGAGTGGCACCCAGAAGTTGTGCATCTGAGGGCGGGTTCACACGTCAGTCATCTCAACGCGTTCGCTCATCTCCTCGCAGCACAATTTTGCATAAGTGACAGAAAATTATTTGCATGTGAACCGTCAAATCAGTTTCCTCTGCAAGTTTCGCATTCCAACAAGTGGATGAGAGAACGCGTTCACATGAATGGCGTGTGCTGTGAACTCGGCTTGAGTTTTCCTTATCTGTGGAAGAATCACCATACTCTCATCTTCACTCAGCGTTGCCGACAATATAATGCAATTGTAGCATTATGTATTGGGAGTTTATGTTTTTATCAGGTTCATTATATGTCTGCCGACAAAATATAACTCAGAAAGTTATGGGCGGATTTTAACGAAATTTACAGGGATTGTTAGGTATGTTATGGGGAACAGATGAATAACTTTCGGTTAAGATCTTTTAAACCGTTTATTTGTTTTCCTGCCAATTTTTCCTTATAGCGTTACTCAAAAAGTAAAAAGTTATGAAAGGATTGTTATGGAATTTTTGACATGTGTTAACATTTTAATACGAGGAGCAACTGACAAAATTTTTGTGTTGATCTGTTTGTCCGTTTGCTTGCGTGTATCTGTATTTATTTTTATGTTTGTCCGCTACATAACTCAAAATATATGACCGCAGCTTCATAAAATTTGTAGAATTAGTTAAAAATGTCAGAAGACAGAAATTTACCAACATTTGGTGATGAGCGGTTCTCCCGTCTGTGGGTGTGACAATGTTTGTCTGAATATTTGTCAGTAACGTAACTGAAAAAGTTGCCAACGTATATCTTCATAAAATTTGTAAGATCGGTAAGAACTGCTAAAAGACAAAATTATTGAATTTTGGTGATGATCGTTGCGTTCGTTTGCATGTTTGACTTACGTTTTTTTTTTTAATTGTGTGTCAGAACACAATTGAAAATGTTATGGACGGATAGTCATGAAACTTGCAGAAATTGTTAAAATTACTCTGTTTTGGTGATGATCGGCATGTCCTTTAGTATTTTTGACTAGTATTTGTTAAAATGCTTGTCAGAACATAACTTAAAATAATTAATTCCAAGAATATTACAGAAGCTGTTATTACCGTCAAGAGGCACAAATAACTAAATGGTTGTAGTGATAATCAGGAAATCCTTTATCCAGGATTAATTTGAATTTTTCGTTAACATTGGCTGGCTTGGTGGAGATACGCGCTCTCAGAATTTTCTAGTTTTTTATAATTTCTTCACACTCACAGAAATTATAATTCGTAGGTTTAGTGACAGAAGTCAATAATCCGATACTCATCAAAGGTAATTTCCATGCATTCAGAATAAGTTCGACTCGCAGCAAAGCATTGACACATGATCTGCCCTGCTACAAAATAAATCTTTGTAATTATGTCCTGGCTTTTGAAACGTTTCATCGTTCCTTAAACGAATGCCATTTTAAGTCATCGCAAGCGATAGACAGCACACTATAAGAAACTGTAGAAAAGCATGGATTTTGAATATTTCTATTGATTCAAACAAACCGACAAATGAAATTGATGGAAGAAATGCAAACCATTTCTCCGGGAATAGTATTGTGCTACAGCACTTACTTAGTCTTAGTCTAGACCCACCCTTGGATGGTCGGTCCTGGGACCCACCTGTGAGGCGCACGGACTTAGCCATTGAGTGAATTACTCAGGACCCTCCTGCAGATCCTCCCATTGACTGGTGCTGATTGTTTTGTGATGATGGAGAGACGTTGTGCTCTTGCTGCTGTGGGGTGGAGGGGAGTATGGGTCCAGTGGATGGGAAACATGGATCCAGTGGCCAGTGGAGGGATGGTGTGGGTCCAATGGAGGGATAGTGTGAGTCCAGTGGAGAGATGGTGAGGGTCCAGTGGAAGGAAGGTATGAACTCAGCGGTGGGAAGGTATGGGTCCACCATAAAGATGGCACAGGTCCAATGGAAAAGGGGTATGGGTCCGATAGAAAGTAACTTTTAAGCAAGCTAGTTCCAGTAGAAGGGAGATATATATACGTCCAGTGGAGAGGGAGATGTAGGTTTCATATCTTCAATACCTACTTGAAAATCATAGCGAACTTGGTTATCGCCATCACCACTATCACCGCAAACTGAAACGCTGTCATCATCACTATAACAAAAATCTCCTCCACCATCATAACCTTCATTATCATTACTACCAGCATCAATATCCTCACCGACACCATTATCATCATCACAAGCGTCACCACAGCCAGAATCTTCACTGTCACCACCATCAACCACCAGGATCTTCACCACCACCACCAACGCCACCACGATCCTTACCATCATCAGCATCATCACCACTATCCGCACCCCTTCACCTCACCGCCCCATTGTGCGGGAAGCATTTAATTCCTCTCAACAATCTGTTTAGCTTGGTGTTCAAAGGAAGTCAGGGAGAGTTTGTGTTCCTGTTGGGACTTCAATGACAGGCTTCATATTGCGCCGAGCAGTTGGGGCTCGTGACAGATTAACTGGGACTCTAGTGGCCAAGCCCTTTAAATTTAATCTGAATCAGCAGCGTAATATTTGGAATTGAAGCTTTGGACATAAATGAACTGAGACTCTAGTGGCCATGCCCTTTTTGTATATATTTATTAATCTGAATCAACAGCGAAGTACTTAAAATTGAAGCATTCATTGGACACAAATTAACTGGCCATGCCATTTTGTTTATAATTATTAATCTGAGTCAACAGCGAAATACTTAAAATTGAAGCATTGGACACAAATTAACGGGCTATACCCTTTTGTTTATAATTATTAATCTGAATAAAAAGCGTTTTTGAATAAAAGCTTTGGACCACAGATTAACTGCGACTCTAGTTGCCAAATCCCCTTGTATATTATTATTATTATTAATCTGAATCAACTGCAGAATATTTAGCACTAGAGCTTAATTTGGAGCATGGAGTACATGAGATTCTATTGGCCAAGTCCTTTTGATTCTATCTGCTGGAATTGCCTAATTTTAAAAATTGAATATCAGCATTAAGTTGACAGTTACCATTCAAAGTATCTAATTAAAATTATATATAAACTGTATAACGGCGAGCTTCCTCATACCACAGATAATTGCATTATAAGTTTTATTCCATTAGGAAGCAATATTATAGTCCAGAAAATAAAATACACAGTGACGACAATATTCATATTGCCGGGAAATTCCTAGTTCAAGAAAATGTATTTGTGACATAGAATCCACCAAAGAATTTGGTCTAAAAATAATCTACATATTGAAACGCAAGAGCACGCCTATGGCAATACCCTGGAGAGCGTATGCAGAGAAAGCCTCCACAAGCTCCGTCGTATATGATATGTCAGCGGTGGCCCATTGTTAGGAGGTATTGGTGGCCATCCAAGTAAAAAAAACTTGGAAATTGGATGGATTTTGGACAGGATCAGCTGAGAAAAACTCGAATCAGTTACATGGACACGGGAAGTCTATTCTCGGAGCCTTGGAACGCTCACCGGATATTAATGGTTATAGGGAAAACTGTGAAAATATGCGAAAAAATCCTACACGCAGGAATAACAATCATGTCTGTTTGCGTCTTTTCGGCATAAATACCCGTTGGAAAATCGTAGGCATTTATCCGCTGACGACGCGTTTAGAGAGAGCGATAAGAAATAACACAGATAAATGTCATAGACTATTCAGTTAGGACCCTCAATGTCGTTCAACAAGTATGATTCAGAACAGGTCGCGGCCTTATAGCAGTAATTTCTTTATTTTAGAGGGTTCACTTCCCTGCAATTGGGATCAGTATTTTCACTGAACTCCTAGGAAATATGCCTAGTTCTCAGAAAAAAAACGGAACACTAATTCACAGTACTAGAGGCTGACCTTACACGTACTACTGGGGATTACTGTGTACATTTGCTGGAAGCAAAGTCAGTGCTAACGTTTTTTTTTCTTACTCTCGAAGATTTCGGGGAAGTACTGTCCTGATTTCCCACTTAAGGTTCGCTAACTTCAGCCAGCAACTCGTTTTGGAAGCTTTGCGGATTGTGGCCTTACGACCGTTTCTGCATCCCCAGGCCCAACGACAGTCTTCAATCCTATATACTTCAACTATGTTCTGCATCTTTTTTTTAACTGAAAAAGGTCTAATAGCTAACAGTAAACAGAGCATTGTTAGGATCGTGTTGCACTACGGCCCGTCCCCAACCCCTCCTCCAAAAGAAAATACCTTCATTGTAATAACCGAAACGTTCGCAGAACCACACGCCGTAAAGCTTTTAAAACAAGGTATTATTTACCTGCCGTTTTCCGCTGAAGACGCCTCCATATCAGTCGCTAAGGTACGTACAACGACTCGTCCTGACTCTGATATTGACTGCAGAAGCATATGATACTCACTCGTTCTCTGGCTTAGTTTCTAATCCACCAGAAATGCCCAATTGCGATGTTCGGCCGCCCTGACGTTGATTGTTGGTTCTTGCTTGTGGGACGGCCCAGAATTTTGTTATGGCACATTTCAAATCGTTCCATTTCCAGTTTCATTCACATGCAGTAGCAAATAGACACAATGCAACGAAATACAAGACAAAATACGAACGTACAATACAAAATGCAAAATACAAAAATAAACATACAATACAAAAAAACGACTATAGTTGTGATATGACTGAAATTTTCCGTCCCTCAAAAATGTTCATTTACCATATTATTTTCAGTCCGTCCTGTTTTTGCCTCTTATGTACATTACCAAATAGGGTACGTTAGTACTGTACATACATCACGGTGATAAGCATAGGAAGGTAAGTAGGAAAATAACCCTATTTCTTAATAAGCAATGCCTCCTCTTCAACCCATTCTAATTTCTACCTATTTCAATCAAAACCTTTTTTCCCATGTTCGATTTTCTCTTCTGCCACAACCGCAGACTCCTGACTGCAGCAGGCTCCCCTTATCAACCCCCTTCCACCCCCCCCTTCGATGCCCCCCTCCCCCAGCTGTCTCCGCTGCACCACAATACACAGATGCGATGATAGGCTTTAATTACTCCAGTCCAGATTAGTTTGTCACAGTTGTATGACAACCCCCCCCTACCCGCGGGGGAGAGGGGGGCTTCGACGCTTGGAAATGACGTCCCCGGAGCAGGGCGAGTGGAGCTCGCTGCTGAGTGCATGTACAGGCATGCAACCAATCTGCATAGTATGCAAATTAGAAAACAAGGATTTCTTGATATTTCCCATTTCAATAAATGCGTGTTTCCTCTTTAAGTATATGCGTGTCCTCTAGTCATATAAATATGTGGCCTATAAAAATATATATATATATATACTTTCTCTATGTAAAGAAATACGTGTTCCTGATTCACAGAAATACGTTTGCAATTCAGGTAATAAACGCCTGTCCTTTATTCAAATTGATACATGTCTTCTATTTAAAGAAATGCCTATTTTCGATTTTATTAAGTGCGAAACCTCAATTCAAATACATAGCTAAATGATCTCTATCTGAAGTAATATGTTCCCTGGTTCAATTAAATGCGCGTTTCCCACTGAAATAAGTAGGTGTTCCCTATTAAAATAAATGTGTGTCCCCTATTCAGATAAATAAATACATATGCTGTGTCATAGACTACAAAATGCCTCGACTGATCACTGAATTCGGGGCTTTCGCAAGTGAGCCTGAAGGCAGAGTTATTTCCCTCTCTGCTCATAATATGAGTTTTAATAAGTGAGCCTGAAGGCAGAGTTATTTCCCTCTCTGCTGATAATATGAGTTTTAATAAGTGAGCCTGAAGGCAGAGTTATTTCCCTCTCT
>LQNS02277717.1:10960289-10974853 GCA_001587735.2 Parhyale hawaiensis
AGGCAGAGTTATTTCCCTCTCTGCTGATCATATGAGTTTTAATGAGTGAGCCTGGAGGCAGAGTTATTTCCCTCTCTGCTGAAATATGAGTTTTAATAAGTGAGCCTGAAGGCAGAGTTATTTCCCTCTCTGCTGATAACATGAGTTTTAATAAGTGAGCCTGAAGGCAGAGTTATTTCCCTTTCTGCTCGTAATATGAGTTTTAATAAGTGAGCCTGAAGGCAGAGTTATTTCCCTCTCTGCTGATAATATGAGTTTTAATAAGTTAGCCTGAAGGCAGAGTTATTTCCCTCTCTGCTGATAATATGAGTTTCAATAAGTGAGCCTGGAGGCAGATTTACTTAAGCGCTGATAATATGAGTTTTAATAATCACAAAGACCTCAAACAAAGATTGATTTCTTTGTCGTACCGCAGGGAATGTATTGCGGAGCATGCAATATAAATTCACATGGAATATCTTCAGTAGGCGATAAATATCATACCTTGTGGCATCAACAATAATCGAAACTTCATCACAATTTGTAGGATTAGATTAGATATATGAATGTCGTAGAAAAAATTGGCACCGAAGTGCTACATGTAATGCACTTAGTATCACTTAAATTACGTTTCCTCCAACGACACAGAGTTGAAACAATGACCCTAGAAATTAATGTATGTAGAATTTTAGGTAGAACTCATCTCAATAGCCGCAAAAAAGGGAGATTAAGAAAACCCAGGAATATTAGAGAGTGAAACCACATTGGTAGCCATGAACTAAAAATGCATTATTACCCAGGAGATAAATACACCAGGACATCCGTTAAACAATATTAAAATGACATTTTTGCGCTGATACAACCCTTCATTACTGGAACCATTTAAGGCTGCACATCGTTGTTATCCATTTCATTTCACATTACTGCCAAGGTATACTACGCCACCTTGTGGTTGCCTACGTTACATCATTTCAAGTTGCATCTGTTACGTCACTTCAAGGTTACCTACATTACATTAATTAACGGACGACTATGTTTAATCACTTCATGGTTGCCTACATTACATGATTTATTGGATGACTATGTTTTATCACTTCATAATTGCCGATATTATTAAATGATTAAATAAATGACTATGTTATATCACTTCATGGTTGCCACAGTTAAGTCACTTCATGGTGGTCTACATTGCATCAATTTATTGTGGCTTACATCGCCAATGCTATATCACTTTTCGGTTACCAATGCAACACTTAGGGGCTGCCAATGCTTGTTCACTTCACGGCTGTCAATGCTATATCACTTCGCAGCTGCCAATACTACATAACNCTTCACGGCTAGCAATGCTATATCACTTCACAGCTGCCAATGCTAAATCACTCCATAGCGGCCAGTGTTTCATTACTTCATTGCTTCCATGGCTAGCTGCTCCAGCTCACCCTTCAGCTCTGCTCTCTCTTCTGATTTTCTCGCTTCGCCCGTATGCCAAATAATTCTCATTGACAACTCTATTAGATGCATCGACGAGTCTATAAATGTATATCATATTGCGTATCCAAATGATATACAACCTAGAGAATAGGGCTTAGTTTGGCCGTTAAGAAGCCAATTTTTGCAACGATACAAAGCTAAGGCGCCTTAAATATCTAATTAGTAGTCCTCAATATTGGTTCCTACCCGTTTGATGTAGTTCTATTATTTTGGTTGGAAATTTTTATTTTCATGTATTCGATATAACTGTGTTCTCTTAATTCATGAGTACAGAATTACGTCGAGGGCCTGGAATCAATCAATGAAATTTGATAATAAAACTGAAAAAAGAGAGGCCTATATTGAGAGCTAACTTTATATCGCCTTCGAGAGTAAAATATCTGCATTCCTTATAGTTTTAAAAATATAATCATGCATCTTTTGCGCTATGATATCAACTTCTTTATAATGTGTCGCAAAATCAAATTTGGCGTTTACAGTAAAACTTAATCTGTATATACATGTAACAGGAGAATTAAGTACGCATCGAACTGACAAATCGAAATGCGTATGCACTACTCTACCCCTAGCTGAAGATGAACTACAATTGAATCAAAAGTGGAAGGAAAGAAATTGTTATAGCAAAAATGTCTGTAATCCCAGCGCTGGTCATTCTCATTGTTATTGAAATTGCAAAATGCACCAAACATCGAACTCGTTAATTAAATGAAAACAAAATTTCCAAGCAGACGGATTTGGCTGGAAGGATCAGAAAAGACAGTTCTTCGGTCTAGAGATGGTATACTCACACAATACCACCTAGCTAATGTACGCAATAGTTACGCTAGGAGAAACTGAACTTTCCAAGCTAGGAGGACTAATCATGTGAATTGTACATTGAATGCGCAGAGGGCTGTAGTTTGGCTTTCAAGAGCAACTACGTTGGCTTGAAGCGCTTTGCGACATAATTTAGTAATTTTTCTCTATGAAAATTACTAAGGTATTCATATTTGAAAAAATACTAGAGAAATTTGTAATATCTTATGCTTAGGCTTCATGTTTCGAAGGATGATTTGGAATATCCACAGAGTTCTAAAGTTTTCTTGCAAAAGCTTTTGAACAGCTGCACGCTAATCGGTTATGGTCAGGGGAACGAAATTTCGAAATGCTGGAACTGTGTACAAAACCTTAGTATGCTGTATGCCAAAGAAAAGCATCGGTCTGATAAGATCACTCAAGATATTCAAGCGTCCGAATAAAGATTTCTGAAAATTGGATGTGCCCGATAGTAGAATATCAATTAGAATAATAAACGTTCCACATCAGTTTAACTAAGTGGGGTAGATTACCTCGATTGCAGCGTACAATTGAAATTCACTCTCTTGGCATCGAACAGTGGACAGAAAAATTGTTGAATATCATGGGTCAGAACAGTGTACGAGTAACTGAAACGTGATGTCTGAAATCCGTATAGTTTTTGGGGAGTAACTCCTCTGCTCAATCTTTCCCCTATCTTCAATGATGTAAATTTTGCATAGAAAACATTAAGGTTGTTAAAGCTAGCGTCTTCAAGTAACAAAAAGAACGAGCTGTACGCCCATAGATGGGGCATGTTATGATTACAACATCAGTGTAAAAATTACCTAAGCTGATGGTCAAAATGTTTTGTTGAAACATCGAAAAGACAACCATGTGTCTACCAAAACATCAAAACATCGAAAAGACAACCATGTGTCTACCAAAACGTCGAAAAGACAACCATGTGTCTACCAATACATCAAAACATCGAAAAGACAACCATGTGTCTACCAAAACGTCGAAAAGACAACCATGTGTCTACTAAAACATCGAAACATCGAAAAGACAACCATGTGTCTACCAAAACATCAAAACATCGAAAAGACAACCATGTGTCTACCAAAAAAAAAAATATTGAAATGTTAGCCATTAAGGCAGTTTGCTCAGCAAATGCCATAATTAAGCAAAGTTTAAAATTTTACATATCTCTTCAAATTCGAAGTCAATTAAAACTCAAATATTTTTACACTTTTCTGCTGTTTAAATAGACAAAACAATACGTTCAGACTTGGAGCTGAGGGAACTCGTTTATATGACTCTCATATGAACTTGTAGTAGGGTTGATTCATATTCTATAGTCTCTTGACATAAGTTCATAATTTTATTTCACAACATAGAAATGGCTCATTGTAACCCTGCAAATACAGCACCGTGTATCAAAACAGTTGAACAAATTACAAGCACAAAGTCAGTATGCCTATCGAGTGTCACTTGCAAAGTTTTGGGTATCATTTCAAATTTTGTGTAAACTAAAACCAATCAGAAAACTGAACACTTTTCTGTAGTTCAAAAGGGTGTAGCATCGCTTTCGGGCACCGTTAACTATGAACGTGGTACAGAAGAACCGATCGTTAAGCTATGTTATAAGTGCAGCAATGGTTTTACAATAACTTGCTACTATAACCTATAAGAATGAAAGGTTTAAGTCAATAATAATATAACAGTGATTTTATTGAAACTTGTACAGCAATCAAGAAATTAATACAGGAGGTATCAATTATTAAATGTAATTGAAACTGAAAAGATACAAGTCTCAAGGCCCTAATTATAGCTAATGATAATGCAGAAGACCGAAGCTCAATGACTATTTTGGTGCATAATAAAGACGTGGGTTGTGGGTCTTTCAAAATTTGTTATTTTATATATATACATATATGTTCATCCAGCTCATAGAACACCGTGATTATATGTGGCGCGCACCGCATAGTACTATTTCTACGAAAAAAGACAAAGCTAAACGTGCACTGGGTGGCTAACCCGAAAGGTCTCCTCTTTGTTTAGAAAAGAACCGCATGAGCATCAATTGCCTAGATTTATCGTAATTAATCTTACATGCATTGCAATAAAATAAATCGGCAACAGCAGCCTCCTTGTATTAATTAATTACTTCCAGGTAAACGTTGATGTCCATGCATATCATATTCCAATTCATTTTTAGTATTTTGCTGTGTAAATTCCAAAAACTGTGTAATTTTCCAAAACACATCTGACGCTGAAGCTTGCACATTTATGCTTATATGTGAATGCCTCATGCAGCCTTTAATAGCATACGCCTCAAAACCCACGTGTGAGTCTTGTAAAACTTAATTTGAATTTACATTTCCAGTAGCGCTTCTATCTGCCACTGATATATAGAATCTAGGTTTAGTTTTATTTTCCTTATCAAAGTATGATATTCATATATGTAAATTGCAAAAAGTAGCAGATAAAGGTACTTTCTCTTCTATTTATTTTTCTTGCTGCTTATATGTAATTTTAACGAAACCTTCCTGGGAAGTTTATCGAATGAAGAAGACTTCATTTTAGCGAGTCTTGATGCTGCAGAAACTAATTAGCAATCTTTCCATTATAGCTCAGATATCCGAGTCGGAAGGCAAGCATTGAAGACCTGCTCATCAAAAGTTCTCCATCATACAAAACAGAATAAAACGGATCATCCTTTGATGGCTCGCCGTAATTAATTAGGAACATTACCGCAGATTAACTTATTCTGATGGACGGGGCGGAGCCAAGCTGCCCTCGGAAGATGCCAGGCGTCACCAGACAGGCCGATTCTGGCGTAAAGGGAGATTTTGTTCGAATAAAAGCGCTTGCTTCGAGAAAATCAATATAATCACGACTCGTTTGGGCAACTGCAGCTGAATCTGTCTTACGGAAACAATATTCAAAAGATAACTAGTGGCAAAGTTGGGAATTTCCGAAAACATTTTGGCAAGCGAGGAGGAGCTGAAGGCGGAGTCAACTGCAGCTCACGAGGGAAGATGTCTTCTATACAAACAAAAACAAACAAACAGCGTACCGACAGGTTCCCACTCTTAAACAATGTTTTCACGTCAATACTTACTTACAGAATTCATGATTCTATAGGTACTGTCTCTCACTGCTAGGTAAATCTTGCTATCACCAAACTTTGAAGGAAAACATCGTGTTTACCCTCAGCCTGCGCCATGTGTGGAAATAACGCCCCTCTCACCACCGGCACTGCAGCGTTCGGACCTCCTGAGGTCACAGAGCCATATTTGTGCACCGTCAGCGTCTCGGCCAACATCTTCAGCATACCCGTAAGCAAACACTTGAGCTGTGATTGATTTGCCACATTGCATCGTTTTCCACAATCGGATTAAATCAGAGTGTTTTACGAGTAGCTTTCACTACTGTTACATCATTGTTTACGGTAAGACCACTAAACCGGATTGCATTTCAGTTGGGGCAGTACCCTGTTGGGGAAATCATAACCATAAATCCGGTATCTGCGTATATAAAGTGAGCAGTATCAGATAATCTACAATAATCGCCTTAAAATTTCGAATTTAGTAACAACCGTTTCTAATAGTAACTATGGATTTACGGGGGTCATTTGTTCTCTAATCGGTTCAATGTTTTAGTGTACTATGTACGGATTCTTACAATTAATATTATTTTCCCTTGAAATTCAATAGATTTGAGGACATTCCAAATGTGGATTATGATTTATAGTGGCAAAGCGATGCAGGTCTTAGACTTATTTGTTAGTCTGTGTCAACCCTAACGTTTTTTACCGTTTTTTTTCTGTCGGTGTATGTGTGAAAAGTAATTGCTTTCGTTTTCGGTATAGGGAAAACTTTCGAATTTTAGAACTTCATTGAGTCTATATTAGTCAGACACACGTAGTTTTGCTAGTAAACGTGAAGTGTTAGCTTAGAAGACTTAAACACTGACTTTTAAAACTATTATATACAGGAAAGTCTCACTTCTGAGCTTGAACTGCAGTCTGCATTTTGTCACGGAAAGTCTGTCCAAAATTTTGTTCATTCCGGTCGCGTTTAATTACCGTATAAAACTAATGCGTTTAGTAGCCCTAGATTGTACAAACGTTTGTTTTGTAAACATTTAATATTCCCCGCTCTCTTTTTGTTATCGAAAAAGTCTAATTGCGGCTAAAAATGCCAAAGTGTCTCGTTTTTATGAATTTGCAACCTTTCATGCATATGTTATTCCTGTTACAGTTTCTCGCAATTATAATATACGCTTGTATAATATAGTACGAACTATTTATAACATTTTCAATGTCAACGACATCAACACAAACATATAGAATAGTTTTGTCATGAAACTCCAGTGCTTTTAAGGCTATAGAAGGCTCAAAATCATATTTTTAATAGAAATTTTTATATTTAACTACTGCACTTATATAAATAATAACAATAGTACTAGATTAAAATTAGGATTTGCACAGCGAATACAAATTGGCATGAAAATATGTTCGTGCCTGCACAGCTTCCAAACAGTACGCATCTTATCGAAAAAGTGACGGCAAGATTTACTATACAGCAACCATTTTGTGCTACAGCTCGAGGGGGCTGTGCCGTCTTGAAATGCCGGCAAAATCACTTCAGTGAAATTCCAGTTTTCTCTCGCTTCTTTTTCAATCGGAAATTTATAGACGTTTATCCGATGTTATAAGCCGATAAAAGCCTATAAATTTCGGATTGGGTTTGTTTTTCTGCACTGTAACATATCGGTCTCTTGTACACTATTAGCAAAGTATGAGTCTATAGAGCCCTTGAAGTTTACTCTAGGAAGATAAGGAAGATAGCAAATTTACTATCTATGCTCTCGCTATGCCAGATGTCTTTGTTACTTGTAGGAATTTCAAAGTGGCAAAGCACAGGCCCCTCTGCTATTAAGCGGATGAATTTCTTCAATGAACTATAACTGCAAAAGAGAAAACCAACGAAGCAAGCCACAAACCAACAAAAAAGCCAATCGTTAAACTCTGTATCATACTAGTAAGATATATAATTATTGGTACACCGGCCTTATACTTCTTAATATTTTCTTGAATGACTCCAAAACCATTGTTTCTTCATGGCTAAGGTTTTCACAAGGTGAAAAGTCTGCAATTGCAAATAGAAAACGCAATTATTAGAACAAAATGTTATTTTCAAGAGTCTTAACAAACGAAACTTGCAAAAGATATTCAGAGAAAATTATACGTTCAGTTGAAAAACGATAGCATCATTACAATATTAACTAGAGCACCCTGAGAGCGCATACGTACTTCCGCCATTCGAGGCAACGGTAACAAAAATTCAAATTGGCTCTGAAACCATAATTTTCTTTGTATAAGCTCTAAAATTAAATCATTTATGACTTTTGATTGTAATAACAGTTTGTGCAATTTTCTTGAAGATCCGTTCGTAACTTTTTTTTTTGAGTTATACTGCTAACAAACGTTATGACAAATATGAGTCAATCATATAAACGAGCAAACTGATCTGAACCAAAATTTAATCATTTATGTCTCTTAGCATGACTAACTACCTCTATGAATTTCATAAAGATCCATTCATTGTTTTTTGAGCTATGGTGCTAACAAGCATAAAATCAAAAACTGTGACAAACGAACGAACGAACACACGGATCATCACAAAAATTTGGTCATTTATTCTTTGTTATATACCTAACAACTCATGTCAATTTCATAAGAATCCATTTATAATTTTTTGAGTTATGACATTGAGAACTAGAGCACTCTGAGAGCGCATACCTCCGCCAAGTGAGCCAACGGTAGCAAAAATACAAATTGGCTCTGAAACCGTAATTTTCTTTGCATAAACTCCAAAATCTAATCATTTGTGCCTTTTTTATATTAATAACAGCTTGTTTAATTTTTTGAAGATTCGTTCATAACTTTTTGAGTTATACTGTTAACAAACGTTATAACAAATATGAGTTAAACATACAAATGAACCAACTGATCTGCACTAAAATCTGATCATTTATGTCTCTTACCATTACTAACAACTCCTATGAATTTCATAAAGATCCATTCGTTATTTTTTTAGTTATTGTGCTAACAAGCAGAAAATTAAAAACAGTGACAAACGAACAAACTAACAAGCAGACCATTACCAAAATTTGGTCATCTACTCTTTGTTATATACCTAACAACTCATGTTAATTTCATCAAATCCATCCGTAACTTTTTGAGTTATGGCATCGAGAAAAAAGACGCAGGCAAATAAACAAACAAACGGATAGACATATCTTCACCAAAAGTTAATCATCTGTTTCTCTTAACATACCTAACAATCCCTGTAAATTTCATTCAAATCGGTTCATAACTTTTTTAGTTATCTTGGTGACAGACAGACTGACAGCCAAACAAACAAACAAACAGGCAGACAGACAAACACGACGAAAACATAACCTCCTTGGCGGAGGTAAAAAATGAGACAGACAAACAAACAAACGGATGGACATATCTGCGCCAAAAGTTAATCATCTGTTTCTCCTAATATACCTAACAATCCCTGTAAATTTCGTCCAAATCGGCTCATAACTTTTTGAGTTATCTTGGTGACAGACAAACAAAGACAGACAAACACGACGGAAACTTAACCTTCTTGGCTTAGGTAATAATCAATAGCATGGCCATTCATCTTGATAATGTTCAGCAACTTCTTCCTGTAGTTTTTGACGAGATTTGACTTCGTTTCAGGTGGGTCATTGCTCCATTCTTGTCTGGCAACCCATTTCAATTTTTGGATGTTCTTTGGAGATCGATTATTGACTCTGACTTTCAATTTTCGTCCTAGACTTTAGATAGGGTTTAAGTCAGGAGACATCGACGGCGATTGCAACAGTGTGACCATATTTCTCTGAAGCCGTAGACTTGCACGTGTGCTTCGGGTCGTGTCGTGCTGAAAGACCCACCGTCTTTCAAATTCCAAAGTGTAAGCCTATGTCATGAAGCTTTCGTCGAAATTCTCCCGTCCAAAATAGCTATATGTAGTCAATTATTTTAATTTTTCTTCAATTGCAACTAATTTACCAGTACCACTTGAAGAAATACAAGCCCAAACAATCAATGACGCACCCCATATTTAGTTATTTATTACACTGTGCTTCTACAAGACAGTCTCTTGGGCCAAATTTTCTTTCGTCATTGTGTCTAAAAATCTTGATTTTTGTTTCGTCACTCCATAATACTCGGACCCAAAAGCCTAGTTCTTTATCCAAGTGGGCTTTGGCGAAGTCCAAGAGAGCAGCAACGAGAGATGGTGTGTTAAGTGGAGTGCGTCGAGGTCGGTAACCGTGCAAGCCATATCTTCCTTCAACCCACACTGGGTTGTGCGCTCACGCACGCTAGGTTCCTCAATATACAATCTCTCGACAAAGTCATCTAGCACCACTTGTTGATTAATATTGACCTCAAAGCTCAGTTTTTGAACAGTTCTTACCGACAGTTTTTGTTTCCAGTCACGTCTAGGCAATGTTTCTACAGTACCAAACTCGGAAAACTTCTTTATAAAAGATAGTACAGTACTGTAGACCTTGGAATACCCAGGCAATTAAGATACCGCCAAAATTATTTCTTTTTTTGTAGAATGTCTCATGTTCACACTGAACTCCTTTGTCTTTCCCATTGTGGCACTAGCGTATGAATGTTAAGGAACGACCCTTCTTGCACCACGGTAGCCTTAGTAGAAGTTTCTAGAATGATGTTATATATATACGTCTGAAATATTCTAGAACGCTCTATACACTCAAAACATGAAATAATGCAGAAGTACATTGGTGCATTCCTCCGAATTTAATGCATTTTTTCAACTGTATGGATAATTTGAAAACCGGAATTTTTAACAAACTACTTCTTAAGGTATTATGACATACCCAATGGCTCTGAAAATTGTGTTTGATATTCCCTGTTGCGGGTAAAATAAATTAATGCTGGACAAACAATAGTATTCAAGTTACTGTTGATTATATTGAAAAGTAGAGAGTGTACGAATAATTTTGTCTCCATGTTGTATGAGATACATTAGAAAATTCGGCCAGCAAAAATGGTTTCAGTAACTTTGCGATGAATCTTATTATTGTTCTTGCTTAATCGTGGGGCATTAAATTTTGCTGCAATAAACGCACTATGCCCGAAGGCGTGATCTTCAGCTAATTCAACAAAGGTGTGATCAGTGCAATATATTGTAAATTTGGAGCAACAAGATTTCTGTCTTGCAAGCAAAATTGCATATTTTGATTCTGCTTCAAAGTCAAGAAAGACCAAAAAAACTGAGATCAATATCAAACAAATTTATCAAAATGCCCAAAAACACGTCATAGACATGCAGCAGCTCGTAACCCCATCATGATCAAAATGTGGGGCAATAAATATTGAGAATAGGAATCACCGTAAAATTTCTAGCGTTATATGAAGAAATTCAGCAATAGAAAAAATATTGGCGGAATAGATTGTGAACGATGGGATCTAAAACCCAATCGAAGACCGATTTCTTTGGCTTTTGAACACAAGAGAACGTCGAGAAAGACCGAGCTACCTCTTAAAGTGAAGCGGGCCTTAAAAAAAAAGCAGTATTCTCAGGACTTTGAGTAACTAACCTGCCTGCCAGCTAGATATTATTTTGAGGCTTGAATTTACACCTCTCTCAAACGACCTCTTAATTGGAATTTAGCAGGTAAATTTCTTTGAATGTATCAAACTAAGCATCAAATTGACCATCGATGAACTTGGCGGAAGTAGTGCTTCAAGACCAGTGATATTCTTACAATATCCACAAAATGTGCAAGCTAGGCATTTATTATCTGCCTTATCCTATGTGGTGTAAGTCATTGGACGACGAAGTACTAGCTACCGTGCACCGGCAAATATGCGATCATTAGTCCAATCTACAAAAATGCAAAGACTACTGATCCAGCTAATTACAGACCAGTGGCTAATTATATATAATTGGCCACGTTCTGGTAACGTTCGAAATTAAGGGGGTTCCGTAAACACCTGGTATATAGCAACTAGCAAGTAATGATCTACCTACGTCAAAACAGCGTGGCTTTTGACACACGTTCTACTTCTAACTGTTAGACTATTATATGTTTCTATATAATCCCTGTTCCAAAGAAAGAATGTAGTCATATTGTACTTGGATTTTGCTAAGGCTTTTGATAAGTTTGGCCACCGAATCCAGATGATAAAGTTTCTCGTATGGGGAATGGGGATCCATGGATAATGTCTTCGGTGGCTTGAACCACTTGTGTTAGCTAGAAAGCAAAGTGAAATTGTCAGCAAGAGAGGGTCTTCAAGACAGCCGGTACTCAGCGTCATACCACAAGGCACAATGTTTGGGTCTGTACTTATTCCCACCGTGATCACTGACATCATTTACGGATGAAACTCGGCAGTCCCTTCGTCATTCACTGACGCCAAGGAATACGTATTAGAGCTACTGTACGATTAGCGGAAGAAGTGCACTCCGTCAAACGAGAGTTGGAGAGTATCTGTCAATGGTTTGTAAAAAATGACACGTCTCTCACTCAAACAAAAGTCGAGCTGAATCAATACGGAAGAAAGACAACACATTTGAGTGCACAACATATGTAGTGATAACTGCTAAGTATGAAATGAAAAAAAAAAAGATTTACGAGAACTTTGCGTGAGAATGCAAGACGATGTTACAGTACCATTGAAGGAAATGTAGTTAGAGTTATAGCTGTACGAGTGGATGGATTTTATGAACTCTCTCGCCGTACAAAATAGAGATCATGCTCACTCAATGGATGCAAGTAACACCACCCAGGATAAAACACTGTTCACCACTTTAGATGCCGAGGTCGAGAAAAAGCTAGAATAACTTGACGCAATGCTCAGTTCGTTCACTGCCTAAATTCGAGCAACCAAGTGTTTGACTGTCACAAATGCAACGAAGACTCGAACGCTTCACAGCCATATATGTTAGCTTATTCTAGAGCCTATCACTGTGAATATCAATAACCAGATTGTTGCCAGACACTTGATCAGAAAGGACTGAAAGGACTTGTGAAGTAGGCATACCAAGCAGAGATTGTGCAGCAGGTAGTTGCGACTAAATATTCTCATATAGCTTCACTGTACGGGGAGAAAAATTTTTTAACAAATGCCTCGGCATATTCAAAACGACACTGATATCAAAGTTATAGATTTCAATACTGTGCCGGATCCTCAGTTACTTAGAATACTAGATATACCAGCGGTCAGCAGTTACGTGCACTGTGGAGATAATTCGTCCGTGGCTCTCGCTTTGTGCGCAGTATAGCTGCGATCCAGCAAAAGAATCCCAGCATCCACATACATGAGGTGCATTAACAACGTCACTGGAACTTTGTCAAAAAACCCTCAGAGTACATATAATAAACTACCTAATTCCATGTATAGATCGAGACGGAGATAAGAACCAATCAACCAAGTAACTGAGTATCATTGTGTACAGGGGATATAAATATGCGATCTGCAAGTCTTCCTTCAGCTAATTTTTCTACAAAGGAGTCATTTAATTGAAACGCGCGCGCATAATGACGTCAATTAACTGAGGCGTGCAATGACGTCATTTAATTGAAGCGCGCGCCCACAATGACGTCAATTAACTGAGGCGTGCAATGACGTCATTTAATTGTGGCGCACATGATGATAATTAACTGAAGCGCACAATGATGCTATTTAATTGCGGCGCGTAATGGCGTCATTTAACTGAGGCGCACAATATATGACGTCACTTAGTTGAGGCGCACAATATCATGTCTACAAAGGCCGACGCCTTTGGAAATGTTCGATGCACTTGGAAAAAGAGGCCAACATAGTACACAGGGCAGACGATCGAATTTGTTGTTACATTACAACGTAACAAGAAGTATGCTGACCTTCATAATAACACTTGTAGATAGTAGCAGGAGTGTTTCTGCAACAATGGAAACGCACTACTTAAAATATCGTCTAAATGAAAATGGGTGTACACTGTATAAAATGCGCTAATCAGCAAAGAACCAGCTATTGAACGTTAAATCTCGAAAATGGAAAATTGTTACAAAGAAATAGCGCAGTAATTTAAGTAGCGACTTTTTTTTGCACATCTGTAATAGATGTATAGGTACGCTTAAATTTACGATTAATCATATTCACGAAAAGATTCTTACTATTCAAAATTCCCTTAAACCATTTCTATTCGTAAATCACGACCAGTTTATTGCAATTAAATTCCAGATTTAAATAACACACGCATTACCCAAAGGTTTTGGAAGTGAAGCTAACAATGAATACGGTAAAGTATAGGAATAACATATTGCACGTATGAACACTGGATGAAAAAATCAAGTCGTAGAGAAAAGCGAAATCGAGAAGAAAAAATAGACGTAGTGATCTAGTCGGAGTACGAAAGGAAAGGAAGAAAACGCAAAGAAAAATTCGAAAAGCCTAAAGAGAGTAATTTGCTTTGGGTTTGCTTAGAAAGGCGCCACTGTTTGTTAAAAGTATTCAACAATAATTATTAAACGCGAAAGAAAGGAAAACCATTGATGAGTTTGAGAAATAAAATTCCTTTTATTTGAATCTAATAAAACTTACCGAATCATTGGGGAATCTACGCACGACCGCGTGCTATGGTGAACTATAAGAACCAATGTTGAAATCGATTACAATTTGTAACTTTCCCGTACCTATTTAAGTATTGCATTGCGAAGTTCCTAACAGATGTGTATGGTGTTAACAATATCATTTAATTGAGGCGCACACTGACATCGTTTAATTGTGGTGCACAATGACGTCATTAACTGCGGCGCACAATATGACCTCATTTCATTGGGTCTCACAGTGACATCATTTAAGTGAGGTGCACGATATGACGTCATTTAATTGGTGTGCATATTGACGTAATTTAATTGAGGCTCACAATACGTCATTTAATTGAGGCGCACTATGACACCATTTTAGTTGTGGTGCACAAGGACGTTCGTTACTTATGGCGCATAATGACATTATTTAATTGGGGTAAACAATGACGTCGTTTAATTGAGGCGCACGACCACGTCAATTCATTGCGCTACACAAGGACGTCAACGACGTACCCATAACGGGACTCTTTGAAAGAGACCTTAATGATCGCTTGCGTAACAACAGTCAAAAACTCAAGCATAAAGCTCGAAGAACAACCTTAAGTCAGCAGTTCTTTCCCTATTTCATTGTCAACATTTGGAATAGACTACCTTCCGATGTTGTTTCTGCGGAGTCGGTC
>LQNS02277717.1:10984557-10995769 GCA_001587735.2 Parhyale hawaiensis
ATGTTGGATGTGGCTGAGGTACAGAGCATTAATTAACATCAGATTAGAAAGCTGGCAACAGACGGACGGATGTTGGATGTGGCTGAGGTACAGAGCATTAATTAACATCAGATTAGAAAGCTGGCAACAGGCGGACGGATGTTGGATGTGGCTGAGGTACAGAGCATTAATTAACATCAGATTAGAAAGCTGGCAACAGATGGACGGATGTTGGATGTGGCTGAGGTACAGAGCATTAATTAACATCAGATTAGAAAGCTGGCAACAGATGGACGGATGTTGGATGTGGCTGAGGTACAGAGCATTAATTAACATCAGATTAGATAGCTGGCAACAGGCGGACCAACAAGCCCATTTCAAGCTATGGAGCCGATGTTTAAATAACATAGGCTGAAGGTAACTTTACAGCCCTCGCGTATAACCCGCTACATTTAGCAATGTTCTAAGTCTTACCTTAAAATATCGATAATATGACAGACGAGCTGTGCATGTTATTATTCAGTTAAGAACCTAATTATGCATCCCCTTTTAAGAACGTATCGTTACTATTCTATAAAGTAAAGCACACGTCGAACGACACAGCAGAATAGCTGAAGTGTACGCCAATGTTTGAGACACACTGAATGGAGCGGTGCATCGGCGGAATGAAGGCCGCTGCAGTGACTTGCTTCCCAAATTAAGTTTGATAATTTTATATTTTTGGGAAATTTTGCGTTATTGCTTGTTTTTATTGTTATGTCTTTTTTTAAAAAACTTGCTAGAGGAATTGCTGCAAGCTCACGACAGAGAAATGAATAGTAAATTAACAAGTAAAATAACCCATGTAAGAAAATGTTAATATACAAATGCTGTAGATGACCTTTGATCTAACGATAAACCAGCATCATTTGTGAATTAATAAAATATATTTTACATTTCTAGCTTAAATGCCGCAGCGGTGGCGGCAACACTACGCTGGTCTCAGCAGCACCCTCCTCCCCTACCCTCTCCCGTGTCCCCAGCCCTTTCATCCCCGAGCTCTACGAAATCCTCCCCATTTCCAACTTCAACTTCCTATTCCCACTCTTCCCCACACACTCCAACTGCTCCCTTCTACTCCCACGGTGTCACATTCCCCACGACTCCCCCAGCTCTGCCATCGGGGGCATCGTTGCTCCCCCACCACTCCTCCCTGCTACCCCATGCTGCTCCCCATGCTCCATTTCCCCACGTGGGGTGCCTGGGTCCGGGGCTGTGCCCTTGTCTCCCCTCAGCCCCGCTAGGGGACCCCAGGCTTCTGTCCTCAGCCATGACTTCGCTGCCCTCGGTGAGTACTGGTACAACTGCCTTTCCATAAATATACCGGATATCCGACAATAAATGTTGTTGCAGTTTAACAGGTTTCTGCTCTTTATCCATGACAAGGAAGAGCCTCTGCTCTTCACTTAGATAAATTCTCATACATTCTGCAAGGAGGCTGTTACAGGAAATAATTTGAAAACGCTGAGGGTGATCTAAAAAGGACGTATCAATTTTTATTTAACTTCCATATATGCAACATTCATTGCGGACAACCTTGTACATTTTTTATTGCACTCTACATCCTCGTTTGCATTATACGAATTATATATCCTAGCTGATTACTTTGTTCTGTTTATTTGTAGAGTGGAAACCACCTTCTCAGCCCTCCTCACCGTCCGTATCTGAGCCATGTCTTCCACGAGCTGCAGAACTCTTCGTCGTCATCGGCCTCCCCTGTCGTGTCTTCAGCGATGTCTTCTGCGTCGGAGGAAATACCCACAGCTCAGAAATCTGCGTCTCGCGATGACGGGCCTTCGTTTTCTAACAGTCACGATAATCAGAAAACGGAGGAAGCTAACCATGAAAAGACGACAGAAAAAATTGAAACCGGTGAACGTAAAACAGCAAGCCCCACTGAAAGTGCAAAATTACAATCCGATAATCCTCAGGACGAAAATGAAAACGATCGTCATATAAATGTTTTGCCCGATGTAACAGATGAACTAGTTCCGGCAGATTTATCCATCAAATCAAACGAGCATTAATTTTGTTATCAATGAAAATAGTACCTTCCAAAACAGCATCGTGTGCTGAATTAGAAGAATTTTCTCTATGTATTTTTGATGCCTCAGGTGGGTAACTGTCTTTTATATATCTCGGAAATTGGCGTATATTTTCCGAAGACTGTTGGAAAATCGGCGTCTTCGATTGGCCCATTTTACTGAAGGTAATCTAGTTCGATTGTTGTTAGCTGGTTCAAAATTCTAATCCTGAGCATTCAGTTCGCCATTTCGGATTACATTTTAGTCTTGAGACTCCCGACACCTTACTCTGCTTAGTATCTGAATGACGCAAGAGCATTATAAAGTACCAGTTATAACAATGAGGGGAGTAAAACTGGATTATGAAATGTAACATCCTTTATACAGTGTAAATAGATTTGATATGTGTGAATTCACCTTTACCAGCTTTTCGCTAATGTAACCACCTAAAAAACAAGAACCAGGTGTATAACAATAATAGGAAGGCACTTGTACAGTACTGCCGATACTTCACCTTCTCATAAAGCTTCGGTAACTGCCTCACTAATATTAAATGTAGGACTTGTGCAATGCGCCCAGTTTGACAGAGACAAACTAAAGGCAGGTACACACAACGTTCAAAAACCGAGGAAACTTATGGCGATGACACACGTTAGTTAAAAAACGAGTATCGTCATCTTTTCGTCCGAATGTTATGTTGAACTTTCATAAACACAGCTTTGAGATGGCCAAGAAATGACGTAAAAATGTTTACCGTAACTTCAGTTTACTCCGCAAGTGCCGTTAAATAACTTTCGGTCACATCATTATATCTGAAGGGATGCATAGCTCAAAATTCTTTGAAAGTGTGTGCTACTTAAATGGACACATCAACACATACGGACGAAAAGATGACTATACTCGTTCTTTTGACTAGTGTGTGGCATCGGCACTAGATTAGACAAATACGTGAATACTCTGCGTAAGACGTTGCAGCTCTATAGACACAAGAGAATGATTCAGTATCACGTGACGGCGAGGTCCATTCAGAAATCGCCGTGGTCATGGTAACTGGCTCAGTAGAATGGCGTATATAACTTAAGAGCACTCTGAGAGCGTATACCTCCGCCAAGTAAGGCAACGATAACGGAAAATCCAAATTGGTTAAGAAACCATGATTTTCTTCGTATCAGAACCAAAATTGAGTTATTTGTGCGGTTTAATAGTATTAAAAACTTCTATAATGTTCATGAAGATTCGTTCGTAACTATATCTTTGATTTATGCTGCTAACAAACATTATGACAAACATAAGTCAGACAAGCCGATCATTACCAAATTTTAATCACATATGTATTTTAACATTAGTAACAACTCCTGTAAATTTCATCAAGATCCATCCATAACTTTCTCAGTTATTATGCTAGCAAGCAGAAAATCAAACATAGCGACAAACAACTAACGAACAGACAGATCATCTCAAAAATTTGGTTATTTATTCTTCATATTATACTTAATAACTAATCCTTCCATTACTGGACGAGTTATGGCCCTAAGAAAAATAGGCAGCCAGACAAACAAACAGACAGATAAAAAGATTTTCACGAAAAGTTAATCATTTGTTACTGTTAACATGCCTAACAATCCCTGTAAATTTCGTAAAGATCCGTCTATGACTTTTTGAGTAATCTAGGTGGCAGACAAAGAGACACACAGACAAACAGAATAAAAGACAGACAAACACGACAAAAACATAATCCCCTCGGCGGAGGTAGAAATAGCGACGCCTATTTCCTTTCCTGCAAATATATGATGAAAAATAAAGTATTTGAAAAAAATTATAATCAACTAATGCAGCTACGCAATTGAACTCAACGACCTAGATGGCGCTGTAGGCGGTTTATTTACAAAATTTTCCCAAAATTTTGTGTTGTTGATAGAAGAATCCACGTAAAAAAGTACGCCATGTTCCAGCCATGAATTCTTGAACAAATGCTTGACAATACAGGTTTTTTTCCTTAGATTCGGAGGTCAAATCTCGTAGTAGACTCATTCATCTGACTGTCGTATATTCATCACACTTTAACTTGGTCAGCTTTACAGTTTCCACAATTTTAGTCAAAAGGGTCTAAATTTTCCACTTCGTTCAATTTGAAGGATTAGTCACCAACCGATTGGCCTGGCACTGGTATGAGTTTCAAAATTAGGTTTTCATCTCCTCCAAGCCTATCTGTAAAAAAAATCTGTAAAGGGGGTGTCACACGCTAATCAACAAAGACAGTTTGAAGGTTTAACTAACACAATCAAAGTGGAAAATCGAATAAACTCACTCAACTTTACAGAATTTCAGGGATGAAGCATTGTGCACTTCTAATTCTAACAGTGGTTCCCTAACTGGTCAAATACGCAGAATATTCTAAACAAACCGCCTGCAGCGCCATCTCAATTAGTCTTGAGTTCGCTCGCGTGGCAGCATCAGCTACTTATTTTTATGATATTTTATCACAGACTTCGACATAATTGGGAAGGGAATAGGCAGTATCTATAATATTATTTTGATTGCTAGATTTAGTTCTGTCATGATGTTCAACCTGTAACCATGGCAAGTTTTAATATCATGACAGAAATAAATGTAATGCCGATGACACACGCTAGCCAAAAGAACGAATATCGTCATCTTTTTGTTCCAATGTTATGTTCAACTCTTGTAAACACAGCATTGAGATTGCCAAAAATGGTATAAAAATGTTTACCTACCTCTCTGATCAGTTTACTCCGCAAGTACCGTTAGTTAACTTTCGGACATATCGTTATGAATGGAGGGATTTATAACTCGTGATTCTTTTGCAAGTGCCTGCTAATTAAATCAGTTCATCAACACATTCGGACGAAAAGATGACGATACCCGTTCTTTTGACTAGCATGTGTCATCGGCATTACAATCAAAATAAATATTAAACCTGTAACCAGAATAATTTAGTCCTCAGGGGTATATTCTGGCGGCCCCTTTCCCTGTCACAATATATTTGGGCCTCACGACTCCAAGGGTCCTTAGTGACTTCTCCGCAGAGGATGTTGCAGATTGTCGCAGTTCCTGCTCATGAGGTTAGTTCTGTAAAATTAGGTAGGCTCATTACTTCCCCTTCTGTTTCGGGAGGTGGGCCGCTGATCGAGGTGGCCGACCTATTCCTGCTAGACTTCTACCTTCTTGTTTTTCGCTTCCTTCCCCTGCGCGGCGTAGCTGAGTAAAAGCGTTCAGCCGTGCCCGGGGGTTGCAGATGCACAACTTATTCCTGTCAATAGCGCACTGACCACTTAGAACTCATCCGAGAGCACTTAGAATCTGAGACCTACCGGTAGAAATTCCCAGATAAAAATCGTTAATAATTTGAAACGAGACGTACTTCGCGCCCTGGTGGCGCACGAGCCTGTGTTAAACCGCAGCAATAATGCGGCGCGATATAGACAATGTGTCCCTAATGCGTTAGTAAAATTTTGTAGTATTCTGCTACATAACAATGACAATGACAGTTTTCTCAACTGAGCTCGAAGTTATTTGACCATCGGAACCTTTCTCACTTGTAAAATGAGATGCGTTTTGGGCAGCATATTCCGCGCATATGCGAGGGTTTCCTAAGCTTTTGACTATCGTGTGTACTCGGCTCTAGCAATTATTGACACCTTAAACTCAATCCAAAGTGAGGAAGAGGGGGGGGGGAGAGTTCTGGATGACATGAGGTTCCAAGGACTACTGTAAATTACGAGAAGTGTATGAAAAGTTTTAAGCAGCGCTGTATGAGAAGTGCTGATGGATGGCCAAACCTATGATTTTTTTTTTTTCAAAGAACAACCTTTTGTAAGTATTCCTAGTGAATTTGGGATTCCGAAAAGGATAAAAATATAGTTGAAAAACAAATCTTCAAAAATCCCTTATCCCTTTTAGTTTTTTCTGATGCCTGAAACTTTTCTTACGCCCCTCGGATATCGGTCGAATTAAGGGGCGGATCGCACTCGCCCAACATTTCAATAGTGTAGTGTTGAGGTCACGAAAACCTCTGGGTGTTTTGCCCTTGCGTGTCTTGGTCACAACATCCAAATGAGACATAAGCAAGCTGTTTTCTTTCTTCCTTCGTTCTTTCAATATGGTGAAGCGAGTGCATGGAGCTCTATGTCCAGTCCGTAAAGTATGAGATTCTCTGTTTATTAATATGCGTGTAAATATACGTTACATGTACACTATTACTACTGTTTTTATTTTCCTTAAAGGGGTTTTAATTAGACTGGATGTCCGAAAAGTTACCTATGTACTTTATTGCAGTAGTGTTATTCCAATGACACACGCTAGTCAAAAGAAAGAGTATCGTCATCTTTTCATCCGAATGCGTTGATGTGCCATTCGAATAGCACACTCTTGCAAACAATCTTGAGTTATAGATCCCTTAGTATAGTTAACTAACTGCTCTTGCAGAGTAAACTGAACTGACGGTTAATATTTTTACGCCATTCTTGCCAATCTCAAAGCTGTGCTTACAGAAGTTCAACGTAACGTTCGGACGAAAAGATGGCAATACTCGTTCTTTCGACTAGAGAGTGTCATCAACATTAGGTAGAAGTAGTCTTTAGTTACAAACATCATGCGCCGTGCAGCCTTTTTGCAAGTTCCAGCCGAAAGACCTTAATTTGGCTGTTTTCAAACGGTGTGAAATATGCAACGGAGGTTGCACCATTGGGGTCCGGGTTAGCTCCGCTTTGCCAGACATTATTTTCGTGTCCCGAAATGCTATTGTTAGAGCGTATTCGTGAGGTAAATTGTCCACAGCTCTGTTCGGCTACCGCAGCCTTGGAAATAGTATTCATTACTCTAGATTCGGCTGAAAGAACATCATCTATCGATGAGCATTGTAAACTTAACAGCAACGAAGTATTGTGTTGATCTTAATTTGCTGTCCCGAGATCCAAATGTTTACGCTTAAGAACCGGTACACACAAGAGTCAAAACAATGAGTTCCTCTTCTCCGCATCCGAATGTGTTACTGTATCCATTTAAATCGTACAAAGTATAAAACTATTGAGTTATATTTCTTGCAAGTTCAAAGAGACGTCCGTAACTTATGCTAGGGCCTCACTATGCATTCACACAGACAACCTGATGCAAGGATGCAAGACTCGGGCGGCATTTGCAGTGCCTAGACATAAGTATTGGCACAAATCTATTTTTTATGTATTTTAAAAAATTCAGGGACTGCTTTAGGATAATTAATACAAAAAGTTTATATAAATATAGTAGAATATTTAAACAGAACAGTCATATGTGCACTTATAACAGGAAAATTTAACACAAGCAAAAGTAATGAGGGACAAAAGTATTTGACAAAAAAAAAAAATTATGACATTAGTACTTGGTGGCGTGACCTTTATTGGTAGAGCTGGAAGTTAACTTTTCACATTCACTTGATGGTATTTTTTTCCATTCTTCCATACAGATAACAATTAATTCAGTAAGGTTTTTGGGACACCGTGTGTGGACACCAGATTTAAAAAGACGCCACAAATTTTCTATTGTATTAAGGTCCGGTGATTGGCTAGGCCATCGAAGAACATTTATTTCCTTCTTTTGAAGCCATTCTTTCGTTGAATTCGCAGTATGCTTGGAGTCATTGTGTTGTTGGAAGGTCCACCTTCGCCGTCCGTAGCATTTTTGGCACTTGGAAGCATCTTCATCTCTAATATCTCCCTGTACATGAAACTATTCATCTTGCCATCAATGATAAGAAGATCACCAACACCATGGGCAGTAAAGCAACCCCACACCATGATGCTGCCCCCTCCATGCTTCACGGTGGGGGATAGTGTTCTTGGAGTCATAGGCAGTACCACGTTTCCTCCATACATGCCGAGCTTCGTTTCGGCCAAAAAATTTTTATTTTAGTTTCGTCAGACCATATAACCCCTTCCCAAAACTGATTTCCTCTATCCAGGTGGTCTTTGGCAATTGTTAAGCGGCTCTTGACATGTTTTGATGTAAGAAGAGGAGTTTTGCGCGGAGTGTTAGAATGAATGCCAGTACGGTTAAATTCCCTAACAATAGTTTTCTTGCTGACGTACAGTCCCTGAGACGCCAGTTCGCTCTGAAGGTCAGCACGAGTTGTCATGGGGTCATTAGTCACTTTACGTAGCATGTAGCGCCACGGACGACCCATGATCTTACGCGGAGCTCCAGCTCGTAGCAGGTTGGAGACCGCCCGAGTCACTTGATGCTTGCGGACTATTGCTCCAACCGTTGAAAAGGGAACATTGACACGTTCTGTTATTACTCTATAAGTAAATCCCTCACTACGAAGTTGAATTATCCGTTTACGAGTAGCTTTAGGGATTTCTTTAACTTTGGGCATTGTACTGAGAGTGCGCGCCACTTCAACGAGGTCTAGAGAGGTAATAATTGCGTTTGTTTCGAAACGTTTCGTGAACGTTCTAGAATCTTGAACAATTTCCAAACTAATTTATTCAAATTATACTATTAAATATCAAATATCCAACATCATATTTATTTTGGTCAAATACTTTTGTCCTTCATTACTTTTACTTGTGTTAAATTTTCTTGTTGTAAGTGCACATTTGACTGTTCTGTTGAAATATTCTCTTATATATATATGTTACATAAACTTCCTGTATTAATTATCCTAAAGCAGTCCCTAAATTTTTTTAAAATACATAAAAAATAGAGTTGTGCAAATACTTCTGTCTAGGCACTGTATGCCACGGTATCTAGGCTACCGATTTTAAATATATATCGAAACGGCCAGCGAGTTGCTCATCCTAGCCAAGGAGCTTCGATAGAGAAGGAGGGAGCTTTGTGGCCCCGTTACAGACTTGCCAGCGAGTCAACCAAGGAGCTTCAATGGGAGGAGTACGCGCAAGCCTTCCCTGGGCGAGTAAACACATGGCTTTGTCACGTGACTCAAGCTGGCGTTTGGAGATCTTCAACTGGCTGAAGTGGCAGTGGTCAGCACATATAGTTAAGGAAGATACAGACAGGCAGTTCTTCAATATTTTTGCATGACAATCGTGTCTGAAGATTTATATCCCACTACTCACCCTGTTACTTTCATCATAAGCTGGTATACAGGATACAAGTTTCCTTAACATAGGTACTTCCATCCGCTCGGAATTTTGTCGATGGTTAATGGCTGCAAAAACTTGAGCTCAGGACGTGAGGCAATGCTTCACTTAGGCAATGCCGCTCTCCGATTAGATAAGCCACTCAGCCAGTTTAAGGGAAAAGTTTACTCGCAACGCTCCCGTAGGATAAGTAGATAGGGTGCACTCCTCTCTATTAGAACCTCCTTGGAGTCAATCAGATCTCTTATAGCTGAAACGCTCATTGGTGGAAAAGACGGGGGAGCACTGAGTTTCACGGGGGAGCAGCAGACGAACCGAATTGCTGATAAACGATTGGTGCTTAAGTGACTGGCTGCAGCCATATGAGACTCTTTACTGATATGCGATTGGTGCATGGGACAACTGGCTGACAGCCATAAGAGACTCTTGAGCTTCAACGGGCTAGGCTACTGGCTCCCTCCTTCTCTATTGAAGCTCCTTGATCCTAGCAACCAGTTGCGCGTACAAATGCCTACGTGGCATCGGCATTACCAAACGGCACTTGCTGAACAAATTGAACTTGATGGCTAACATGTTCACACCTTTTTGGGGGAAGCTCAAATTGTGTTCGGGCTTATCAAAACATTCGGACGATTAGCTGGGAACCGGCCTTATGCCTATGCCACACGCTAGTCAAAAGAACGAGTATCGTCATCTTCTCGTCCGAAAGCGTTAACAGGCTCATTTGGGTAACACACAGTTGCAAAGACTTTTGAGTTATAAATCCCTCCAGATATAATAATGACATGTACGAAAGTTAAGTAAGAGCACTTGCGGAGTAAATTGAACTGAGGGTAAACGTGATACACAATTTCTTGGCAAATTTAGAGCTGTGTTTACAAGAGTTCAACATCACGTTCGGATGAAAAGATAACGATACTCGTTCTTTTGACTAGCGTGTGGCATCGGCATTGAAGCACGTTTGATTGATCCTGATTTGAGGTCTTCGAGGCTTGACTCAGGAGCTTTTGGCTTTGCCTCTTTGAGTGGCGCAGCAAGTGTATTAGGCCGAGTTCACACGTCATTCACTTCAACGCTTTCTCTCATTCGAGTATTTTGTAGCGTCATGATCAGCACAACTTTGTGTACGCCGCAAAAAGTCATAAAAATGCTAACCGTTAAATCAGTTTCCTGAGAAGGACAAGTTACGGAAATCTCTTCAAGTTTCAAGTGAAATAAAACTAAAAAAGTGAACTTTTCTGCTACATTTAGGGCGGAATAACACCTTCGGACGAGTGGCTGAGCGAACGCGTTGATTTGAATGACGTGTGAATCGGCCTTATAAAAGCAAAGCGATTATTTTCATCCCGCCGAAAGCTCCATTTTACCGAGCAAGGTTGAGTTTTTAGATGTTTGAAGAGTAATCGACTGAGGGTCAACGCCTTCAAATCAACTGAAAGTATCAAATCCAGGCACCGGTTCCAACTTTGGGATGAGTCAAGCTTCGAAGGTTTTTACTTCTACCGCCCAAGCGAAAGCTCCCTTATTCACTTAATTGGAGCTACGGAATTCTTTCAGTGATCATATATGTAATTCTATATTACATTTCTATTCTTAGTAAAGTTTCTTATCAGGTACCTCCTTCACCATAACCTGCGCCGCACGTACTCGTCACTTGCTCTTTTCGGGTTAATTGTGACTGCCTCGGAATAATTGATCTTGTGGATGGCACTGCTGCAACGAACCTTGACGTGGGGCCACATTAGTGTCTTTTGTTTCCTTTTCATAGTACAAAGTTTCCTAATAAGTTTTATAAAAAATTTTATAGCAGAAAAGTGCATTGCCTTTCGAGTTTTAATTCATTTCAAATTTGAAATGCTATACGAAATTGTGCTACTGACATTTTGTGACAAACTGACTTATCGAGCTGGTAACATTTTAGCCACGTTTCCGGTGGAGAAATGACAGAATTGTGTGGAAATTCAAACTCAGCATAGCAACATCGTCAACCACACTAATTTAACCAACCAGTACCGATCTGAGATTAAAAACTCATTTTCATTTCTTGACCAAATCAGTTTAGTTCATTTTGTA
>LQNS02277717.1:10997738-11008328 GCA_001587735.2 Parhyale hawaiensis
GATGTGAAACACTCTAGTGACGATGTCTGGTCTGTCAGATGCAGTCTGTCCTGGGAAAAGATTGGTCGCAATTTCAGGCCAATTGGCATTGCATGTCATTGTGATAAACAGATGAGGTGGACCGCGCTTCTTTACAATAGCCATGGCGTCATGGTACCTTTCCCTCATGTTTCTGCGAGAGCCTTAGAAAGAAGAAGGCAAAATCACCGTACGTCCCACAGCCACACCAACATTGTCTGCTTGATTATTCAAGTGATTTGCAAGCCCAAGATATTGTTCCACTCTTAACCTTTGTTGTTAACATCGGATGAAGTTCAAATTATTAGCTTCCACCTGCAAGTAAGAATCCACGGCCCACTATTGAAATAATTTACCACCGTGTAGAATAGGACTGAACTCGCCATCTCGTACAGCTGCCAATGATACCTTGTGCTGCAGCATAGAAATATTTCGCCGTCTATTATCCTCTCTATCATTGGCTGCCATATTTGGCTGCCGTCCTGGTTCACCGAATGGAAAGAACAATACGTAAGTCATTGGATCCAAATTTGGACTGAGAATGTTTACAGGGATGGTAGGTTCACCTTCCCTTCTTTGATAGACTCTGAAATCCCTGTCGAATGGTGGTACTCCATCTGAATTTCGAAAAACCATTGCGATTTCATCAACTGTTGGAATGTTGTATCTTCTGTCCAAGTTTCGATCTCTATTGAAAGTAATATTAACAGTAGTTGGATTAAGACTTTCGTTTTGAGAGTCTAGCTCTTCCTGTATTTCGATTTCACGAAGGGTCTTAACGGCACGGGCGTAAACATTATTCTCTCTAATAAATGTGTCTAGATTTGTGAGAATTTGAGGGATGTATCGTTCATTTGCTGTGTTGTTCATGCGAGTCTCAGTGGCTTCATCTGATGCAACAACATCCAGTTGAGCATGCTACCGAGTTTGATCTTCGTTTGGGTGCAGATCTGAGGTCCTGTGGTAAATCAAACCATAGACTCTGAAACAATAAAGGCCGCGCTTAGGAGGGTCAGCAATTTGAGCGCCCATTGATTAGAGTCCTTAAATATTGGGGAAACTCTCATCGAACTGGTGGAGGAATTCGACCTTTATGACAGCAGCTGTTAAAGAAGCCGTCAGTAGGTTTTTCGGCTGCAAAATGTTTAGCATTGCAATAATGGCACAACACATCCATCTGACCACAATCATGCTACTAAACGCGTTATTCTGCAAATGTTCCATTGGTAACTATTAGATTATATTAATGCCTTGCGTTGTTCATACGTTGCGCATTGAGCCTCCGCCTTCTGTCACGGTCATGATCAATTTCATTTTGTAGTCTCTGTTGCATACGTTCTCTCATTTCTGCCCTCCTCGCAACAGCTTCGTGTTAATTTTCATTTTGCACCCTCTGTCGCATCCGTTCTCTCATGTCAGCCCTCCGCAAGTTAACTTCCCCTTAACTTTCATTTTGCTGTCTTTGTTCCATTTGTTCTCTCATATCGGCCCTCCTTACGTTAGCTTCCTCTTAAGTTTCATTTTGCTGTCTTTGTTCCATCCGTTCTCTCATATGAGCCCTCCTTACGTTAGCTTCTTCTTAATTTTCATTTTGCAGTCTTTGTTCCATTCGTTCTCTCATATCAGCCCTCCTTACGTTAGCTTCCTCTTAAGTTTCATTTTGCTGTCTTTGTTCCATCCGTTCTCTCATATCAGCCCTCCTTACGTTAGCTTCTTCTTAATTTTCATTTTGCAGTCTTTGTTCCATTCGTTCTCTCATATCAGCCCTCCTTACGTTAGCTTCTTCTTAATTTTCAGTTTGCAGTCTTTGTTCCATTCGTTCTCTCATATCAGCTCGCCTCGCGTCAGCTTCATCTTCATTTTCATCAATTGATTGAGTACCAACCTGCAGCATCGCAGATAATTAACCTTAAATTATGTTGGGTTTCGTACAGCTGTACGTTTATGGTGACCTTGCCTTACCATAAATTTTTTTCTCTTGTCAAAATGTTTTGAAGGTTTTGTAGTGAGAGCGTAATGTGAATTAGTGGAGAATTGTGAAGAAATAAACATGCATCTTTCAGGGTGTCAGTGTAATGCCTTATTATTCACGGTTACACCTTACAAGTTAATTTCCTTTTGTGCACAAAGTTTCGAACATTTTATTGTGATGGTGAAGTTAAGTACTGACGTGCTTCGTAGATAACCTGCCTTACATTTTATTGGGTTCGAGAATTTGGTTATACTTTGGTTACTCCTGCGGTACCGTAATTTTCATTCTCTTAATTCTAAAAAAGCTCCGATGCTTTTGTTGTGATTGCGTATATAGTAGATGATACAGTGTGTTTAAAAGAACATTGATCGTTGCAATGGCAACGCCGGAACGGAACAGGGAAAATGGCGGTTGACTTGTAATTTGTGGTAGCAATTATAGAGTAAACGGATCAGAAAAATACAGGCTCGTAAAATGATACTCTCATCATCATGCTTGCTGCACAGAAAGTAATAGGTCGACGTCGTACACACACACACACACACAAGAGAAGAAATGCCTGTGCTACCCAGGAAGCAAAGAGCGTAACAGGAAGACTCACGAGAAATTAGCACCAAAAAGTGACGTTATCATCGACGAATCTATGGCTGAGCAGCCTAGGAGTATTTTAACTAACTTAACCAGAAAAATCGTTTTAAATTGCAAAATTGATTGATCTCTAGCGTATAAATAAATTAAGAGAATATATGCTAATTTAGCAATTATCTATAGAAAATTGCAGTGCATGCTTGTGGAAGCCGAATTTGCTCCTTTTCGGCGATATGATTCAACATTTTTTCTTGATTGAAGCCTTACTTACACTTCATATTCAGTTCACAGTGCTTTTCACAGAACATATTTATTCCTTACCAACAAATATAAGCACCATGATAGCCAGTTCTGTACGCGAGAGAAACCACAGTAAAAGTTAGCCTATTGCTCGAACTTACTGTACTTGGCGACAACATTTTACGGTATTTTGCAGCTCAAGTAGCTGGCCAGTCATGAGCAAGAGATTGAATGCAATAAATCGAAAAAATACGGCGATATGTTCAAGAAAACAACATATAAAGGCCTGAGGTCCCACACTCAAATACTTCGACTCGTCGATGTGATGTAAATTTGCTACGTGTGGTCACGGCTAAGTTTATTTTAGTCCTATTGAGTCCTCCCGTTGCATTCTTTGCTTCTTGGTGCTACCCTTCAGCGTGCAAGGTACGACAACCGCGACAGCCAACACGTCACAATGGCGAGAATAACCACTAAACTAGAAAAACGATGAAAGATATGCAATTAAAACGTAGGAGACGATCAGCAACCAAATACTGCTGGATACAGACATCCGAAATCCCAAGCCCGGTACCTCGTCTCAACGACAAAATATAATAAGCACAACGTCGCTTTGATGACGTACGACTACGCTGCCACCTTGTGGGCCGCCATGACAGTACACAACCCAGCGAAAGGACTATGGGAGGGATTTTAGAGTCAACATTGGTAAGTTGAAGAGTCAGGTATTGGTTGTGAATGGGGGGAGGGATGATGTACGGACTTGGGTGCTGGCAGGGGAAGATATACAGAGAACACACAGGTACAAATATTTGGGCATGGGGGTGGATGAATTTGGTATGGCTGAGACCTTGAATCTGAGACTGGGTAGGGCGTATCAGTGGTGTGGTAGGTTGACGAGTGTGGGGAAAGTGAAAGCGAATAAATATGACGTTATAAGAGGGCTTTGGAAAGGGATGGCAGTTCCTAGCCTCATGCATGGAATGGATTCTTTGCCAGTGAGTGCGCAGGTATGGGATAAGCTGGAGGTAATCCAAAATTTGGTAGGAAGGGCAGCCTTTGGGGCAAACAAGTTGGTAGGTGTGGAGGCAATTAGGGGGGAGGGGGACATGGGGTGGAGCACTTTCTGACAGAGAATAATGAAGGGGTACCTGAACTTTAAAGTGAGAATAGATAAGATGGGTGAGGAAAATGGATAAAAAAGTGAGTGTATGGGTAAATGGTAACAGTAAATGGGATTTAATGTGCAAAAGACTTTTGACTAGATGTAATCATCAGGCGGTGTGGAGGGTGCCACTGGTGGGGGAGGTAACTAATGGTTGGAGGATGGTTGATGAGAGAGGTGAGAGCTTGGACTGGGAGGTTGCTAAGTGGAAGAGGGTTATTGACAGGAAAGTTGAGGAGATTGGTTTGCGTAGGTGGAGAGAGCGAATGATGGGGAAGATAACCCTTGACTTATACAGGATGAAGGATAGCCCTAGGCACGAAATATTTCATGATGGTACCTTTGGGAGCGAACTTCTTTTCAAAGTTAGGACTAAGAACTTGGGGATAAATGACGGAACACATACATAGGTGGAATGCGTGGGGTAGTAGGAGATGCATGGCGTGTGATTTGGATGTGGATGAGAGTGTGGAACATGTAGTAGTTGAGTGTAGTACCAGTGATTCCTGCCCCCAGCATGCGTGATGATGTCACCCAATCTCTAAATAGGGATCTGTCGCACATTATTGCATGGTGCTCGGCCTGGAGTATGATGCTGAATGCCAGTAAGACCAAGTCTATGATTGTCAGTCGGTCTTGCACACTTGTACCGCAGCATTCACATCTGGAGATAGATGACACTTTGCTTCAGGAGTCTAGCTCCTTGGAGATTCTCGGTGTTATCTTTGATAAGAAGCTTACCTTTGAGTCGCTTCCAGCAAGATTAAGCTCCTGCGTAAGGTGAATTCCGTGTTTGGTGACAGTGAGGTTGTCCGCAGATGCTTTTATGCTCTCCTATTGTCTGTGTTAGAGTATTGTTCACCAGTCTGGGCTTCAGCTGCTGACAGTCACTCGCGTCTGCTGAACTGACTTGGAAATTCAGCCAGCAGGCTGTGCGCTGTGAAAAATTATCTGGTGAATCTGTCCTATATGAGAGAGGTAGCCGGACTCGGCATGTTTTATATGGCTTACTACTATGAAAGACATTGATTGTATTCTTCTATCCTGGCCCTCTAGGTCTCAAGAAGGATTACACGTGCTGCGGTTCACTGGCACTCTTTCACTGTTGAGAGTGTTAGATGCAGAACTCGTTAGTTCAGTTGGTGCATCGTCGCCTGGTCTGTCGGGGTTGGGAATTCATTGTCAGCATCGGCTTTCGGTCGTGTTGGCCTGCAGGCGTTTAAGGAAGCAGTTAATGGTTTTTTGTTGGATTTTCTTCAGCAGCGTTTCGGGCTTCCCAGTGTTGCAAACTGCTTCATTTGGGTTGTACTACCTGTCCGTGGTGGCCCGGGCGTGAAGTGTTAATAATAATAATTTGAAAATTCACAAATGCCTTCTTCGCGTATCAATACTTCTTACCTTAGTTTAATTACCGACGTACACCGTAATTCTGATGGTAATAATTTTATTCTACAGTAATTCGGGGGAATTTTTTTCCCTCCCCAGGGGTTTGAAATTCATTGCCGGCATCAGCTTTCGATCGTGTTGGCCTGCAGGCGCTTATGACAGCTGTTAATGGCCTTTTTTTTAGTTTTCCTTATCGGCGTTTCGGGCTTCCCGGTGTTGCAAAAAGATTCATTTGGGTTGTATTATCTGTGCGTGGCAGCCCGAGCGTGAAGTCTAATCATAAGAAGATGACTAAATGGGAGTGGTTTTACTGATATATACCGCTTCCTCTAACACAGTGGTTCTCAAATTGTGGGGCTATGGCCCCCTGGGGAACCATACAGCGAAGTGTAGAGTATCATATTCTGCTGGAAATAATAAAATAAAATAGAATTAATATGATTATATGAAAGGATTCTAAAAAGTTGTTTTTATATGGATTTAATGAACGCAGGACTGTACGGAGTTATGGTGGTCACCGGCTATTTTTTGTGAGGGCCATGGACCAGGATCATTTATAAAGAGTGGGTAACGACCACAAGATGTTTGGGAATCACTTCTATAACAGAACGTAAGGGTTTAGCATTGGCCTATTAACCTTAGTTTCGCCAGCACATTCCATTTCAGCACCAACCCCAATTAGACTTCTAATAATTATTATTAACTGTCTTTTAATAATAGCTATAGCCTATATAACGTCCCCCCAACTTTTGGACGGTGTTTACGCCCCTGATCCCAGGGCGTGGCTTCTAGAGGGTGC
The DNA here is from genome assembly GCA_001587735.2 of Parhyale hawaiensis. NCBI lineage: Eukaryota > Metazoa > Arthropoda > Malacostraca > Amphipoda > Hyalidae > Parhyale > Parhyale hawaiensis. Next base: position 11,003,907 of record LQNS02277717.1, read on the forward strand.
CAAACTGAGACCAGAATGAAGTGAGGTGAATGAAATATCTGATAAGGTAGCATTCCGTAGTGATCAATTAATGAAATATACGAGGATGGGAATTGTGCCACATAGAAGCCCCTGCGCTAGTGCGAGACGGGCTGCACTATGGTACACCATGGTATAACCTACGCACTACTAACACTCGACGTCGAGTCAATGTTGTGAGCTGCGACTCAACGTGCTATGCACGTTGATTTGTGGACTTTAGATAACATTGTTAGCACGTCGCATCACAATGTGCTAACTACGTGCTGGGCACGTCCTTGAAACCTTCTATGGCGTTACACTCCATGGCACCCACACATTATATTCTAAAACTGTGTGAGCTCAAATTTCAGTTATACGCTTATTACTATCACACGCTAAATTGGGCCTGGTTTCCAAATCCCATTCTGTGACAGTTTTCGATAGATGAACTCACGAACCAAAGGGCTGTCCAGAGTGCTTTCTCCGCAAGGAATGTCGCAGCTAACCACAGTTCGTGCTGAGAAAGTTAGTTTTATAAATTTAAGTAGGTTCTCTATCTGCCTTTCCCCCTTTCTGTTCTTGGAAATGGACTGTTGCTCGAGATAGCTGACCTTGTAGACGAGACACCTCTAGTCTCTCTCGTGTAAGAGGCAATGTAAGGACCAGTCCACTCGGGTGTCTTTTCCAGTTCTTTGCGCTTTTTTGCTGCCAGTAGTACTGCACTAAGCCAACTTATACTATATGGCAGAGGAGAGCCGACGTCGAGATAGGATATTCCTAATTGCGCCTCCTGCCCTACTAGCATCACTGTGCGGATCGCTTTTTGGCGGAAACGGTGGTTAAGCAAATCAAATAATTAATTATCAAATGATAATTCACTTGATGAAAAGCGTCCTATTATGAGATATAAATACATGATTTAGAATTTACATGTTTATACTGTAGGTCGTGCTGTATGATACTGTCATACCTATTGGATAATATTGTATGTTACAGTATTTAGTCAATCAGGTGAAATAGTGTTTAGCCATGCAGATTTCTCATTGGGAAGTAATAACTGCATTTACCCCATTTTTATGTAACAAGCTGTAATATTAGCAGAAAATATAATTACCTCCGCCAAGGAGGTTATGTTTTCGTCGGGTTTGTCTGTATCTGTGTTTTTCTGTCTTGTCATCAAGATAACTCAAAAAGTTATGGACGGATTTTGACGAAAATTAAAGGGATTGTTAGGTATGTTAGGAGGAACAGATGATTAAATTTTGGTGAAGATCCGTCCATCCATTTGTTTGTTTGTCTGCCTCATTTTCCTCAATGCCATAACTCAGAAAGTTACGGTGGATTAGTATGAAATTCATATGCGTTGTTAGGTATATCAAGAAGAATGAATGATCAAATTTTTATGATGATCCATTAGTTAGTTAGTTTGTTTGTTTGTTTGTCACTGTTTTTAATTCTATGCTTGTTAGCACACCAACTCAAAAATAATGAATGGATCTTTCTTAAATTTGTAGGAGCTGTTAGTATTATTAAAAAACATAAATGATTGAATTTTGGTGCACATAGGTTCTTTCGTTTGTATGTTTGACTCATGTTTGTCATAACGTTTGTTAGCAGCATAACTCAAAAAGGTATGAACGGATCTTCAAGAAAATTGCACAAGCTGTTATTACTTTTAAAAGGCACAAATTATTAGATTTTGGAGTTGATACAAAGAAAATCATGGTTTCAGAGCCAATTTGAATTTTTTGCTACCGTTGCCTCGCTTGGCGGAGGTATGCGCTCTCACAGTGCTCTAGTCTTCATATTGCTCCTCCTGTGAGGATAATCGTTAGCTGGTACTATTGGGGTGCCAGTTCAGTTAACTGGTTTGGTCTGTGATGGCGCTGAGCCTTGTTAATTAGGTTGTAAACTCATAACTGTAATATTATTAAGAAATGAGTGTACACGAAAAAGCTTTAATGTATGCTCTAATAGAATAATCTAAGAACACCTCCCGCCCGTTGAGAAATGTATGGTAAATAAATAAATTGCCGTATGCAGCTTGGAAGGCGTTGTCTGATTGCCCCTCTGGGTTTTGTAATGTGAGTATTAGTATTGGGAAAAAGAATACTTCCACGCGTCGGAAAGATGAATGACTTATTGTTATTTTCTACAAGCTTCCATTGATGTAACAAAAATAATGCATTTTATTCTAATAATATGTGAATTATAACTTCACTTATTATGCCGATCTCCTTTTATTAAATTGCTTTACAACAATGGTTCCCCTCTTTATCTACGCGCCTGGCACCCCTAAAAATCCTTTACAGCTGTATATTCGCTTTTGCTTTTCTTCTGGCTTCTCTTTTCTTCTTTATTTTATCTATAATTTCATGTTTTCCTAATGTCACCTATTTTCAGCCTCGAAATTAACATGATGTGTTAGTTGATTGACTTGATTCAGAAAATACCTGTGCGTGAACTGTGAACCTATTGTTATCATAGAGCGTAGCACAGAATATAGATCGCGAAGTAGAATAGTGCTATAAATTTGTTAGCTAATTTGTAAGGCTCATTGCGATGCTTTAATCTAGTTTCTTCAGCAATATTTTAATAGAATTGTTGTATGAAAAACGGGGAGAAATATATATTCTTTTTTTTTGTACGAACAGTAGGCTGTCAAGTAAAATTGTAGTCAATTCTAAACCTAGCGTGTAGGACTCATTGCTTATTGCTTTACACTAGTGTACTGAACATGTATTGTAATGGAACTATTGTCTGAATACCTTCCTACGATAAGAAAGAAATGTTTTTGAATTGTACTGGGCGTTCCCTTAGTACGTTCTAATACGACGTGCTAACAACGTTATCTGGAGCTGAAATGACAATGTCAGGTAGCTAGGGAGGTTGTCACAACGTTGTAAGCACGTTGTCTCACAACGTGCTGGTCACAACGTGCTAACAACGTTATCTGGAGTCCACATATTAACGTGCATAGCACGTTGATAAGCGGACTCACGACCTGATATCTACGCAAAATCAAGGTCAAATTGTTTGTTGGGATGGACTATAGCAAGGAGGTTCCATTCAATCTTCTTGGGCTACACTGGACGAAGTTTTGAGAAAGCGCCTCTAGATACAAAAACGCAAAGATATTTGCACAAAACTGTGAGTCACAGGGCTATTTCCTAATATCTTTGGATTTTAATAACAATCGAAAAAGACATGTCTTTGCTGTCTTTAAGAGTGTTAAGCTATGTGAAACTAGTAACATTTGTTAGTGCAATTTAATTATCTGCCGGTGCAGTAGCGCAATGGAGTTCAATCTCTTCGACGAGAGCACCTCCAAGTGCGCTACTGCAACACAGCGGCTGGTCAACAAGCTCTTTCTATTTCTGGAGCTATGCTTTGGAATGCTCTGCCACCTGCAATTGAGGATGTGACTGAATGTAAACAGCTCACCGGGATGGTTTTGGTACACTTCGAGCAACCCAAATAATTGCATTAAAACCCTCCACATGACTTGAGCTAAAATTCTTTAACTGAAAGAGGCATACTTTTCTGCCTGTAATAGAAATGGAAATTACTAATACTTGTTACACTAGTTTTTTTCATCCGAAATATCAATACTAATAGATACACTAGTTGCGTACCACACAACGCGTTTGTAAACATACTATATTTCCTTTGCTGTGTAATTTCACGATGTAAATTTACTATACATCATGTGAAGTGTGATTATATTCAATCTGTCATATATTCACTAACGCACTGCTGCGTAACATGCAGCGAATTTGTTGACTTACTCTGATTATTTTGATGTTGTGTTACATGCAGCGCATTTGTTTATTCTGAAGTGTAATTGTATTTCATCTTTGATCTAAGAAGCATCACAATATTACGCCAACGTGCAACGTATATATCACATTGTTTTCAACATCTCTTTCTTCTTTAGTTTAATTTTTGATTACTTTATTTTATTATTACTATTATTATTTTTTAATCCTCCCCAGGGGTAGATGCTGGCGGGGCCCTTTACCTGCCAGAAGATTTGAGGTGGGCTGAGTGCCGTCTCCGTTGGACATGTTGCAGCTTGCCGCAGTTCCGGCTGACAAGATATATATTTTTTCTAACATTAGGTAGGCTCTCAATACTCACCCCTCTATTTCGGGAGGTTCATGCTTCATGAGGTGGCCGACCTATACCACGAGGCCTCGACCTTCTCCCGTACGTACGGAGGGCCATGGAAGAGACCGTCTGAAGGGGCGTAAAGTAATCGAACTGTGTAATCAAAGAGAGAATGAAAACGTTAATCCAACTCTGGCCAATCTTGCTGCATTTTAAACTGTTTTCGTATGTCTAGTTTTCGTATTACATTTTCCTCATTTTCATCATAGAATGAAGACGTTAAACAAAATCTGGCGTCCGGCGTCTAGCAAT
>LQNS02277717.1:11074786-11094088 GCA_001587735.2 Parhyale hawaiensis
TTTTCAATGAGTTTGCTGCACTGACAGAGGCTTTGTTATAGTACGGGAGCGAATGAAAGAAGTCTAATTTAGGGACAGAGGGTTTGCTAATGCCGGGATCGAACAGTTTGTTTAGGAACAATTCAATTTCTTTCAAGCTACGACGTTGTGTGAAATTTAACTCCTCAAGTCGTTCAATGGAACAGTAGAGAATTGCTTTTTTGGGAGACCACGATAAATTTATCGCTCCATTTTCTGACTTGTTCTACCTTACTTTGTTTCAAAAGCCAAAACTTTATTTTTACCTTAGTTAATATCTCTATATATAGCATATATACGATTATAATGAATATCTTGGAGGTTAAAACTTTTATTAAAGAGCTACTGGTTAACAATTTCAATACGTATTTGTTTAGTTTCTTCCGTAAAATATCTAATGTCACTTTGTTTCCTCATAGGCTGCTTTAATATATGCGATAAAACATTGCAATGACTAGGGAGTTTTTTTGTTATGCCGATGCCACACGCAATCCAAAATAAAAACGAGTATCCGAGTTTTGCGTGCGAAATCGACTTCTAAAAACCTGCACACTCCCGCTTTTGCGAAAAATTCTAGGATGGAGATGCAGCACTTTTGCGCTCTATTCACTGGTCATACCGCCGAAATTCTGTTAACAAATCGCCACCAGCAGGAAGGAATATGCTACTGCCAAGGCTACTGCCATAGCTAGCGGTAAACATTTTCAGCGCATATTCTCTCCATCTTTTATTCAATGTTATTTATTTATATCGTATTGCGTTTAGAATACACTCTTTACTTCCTGGCCACCAGAGATATCTATCGGAAAGTTACTAGTGCGCTCAGTTTGCTTTCGGAGCCGCAATGGTTCATTATTTTCAAGTTATTCTATCAGATAATTGTACTTAGAATTCCTTTTGAAGGCATTGGATAGTATCTATTATACTATTCTGCTTGTCAGAAATATTTTTATCATTGTGTTCAGTCCGTAGCCATGACAACGTCGTTTGGATGAGCGGAGCTCGAAGTTTTTTGACCAACGGACCCTTCTCACGTGTGAATAGAGAGGTGCTTTTTTGCCCAACAAATTTTGCGCGTCTGCGAGAGTTTCCTCAGCTTTTGGCTAGGGTGTATCACAGCCATTACAGTGTTATCAAGTCAAGGAGAGCTATACAGGACTTTTTTGCAATGAACCGCAATATTTTAATTGAGCTGTTTATTTGTTGCTATAACTAAAGAAAGTATAATCATTTGAGCAAACGAAACTCGTAAATAGAGACTACAGCGAGCCAGTCCGTTTTGACATCCTGATGACGTCACAGCTGGCCAGCAAGCAAAGGGGTGGAGTCTTAGATGCAAGCAAAGGGGTGGAGTCTTAGATGCGCGTGGGGCTACATGTAACCACGCGTAGAACTGCAGCACACGATCACGTGTCTCGAAACTTACGAAAGACCTGCTTCACGAACTAATAATTTCTAATGTTTCTTGTATCAATTCATGAACGAAATTGGATACAAGACCTTAAAAAATAGAAGAGAAATAAATCACCCAGACCACACTCAGAAACAGTTCACCGAAGTCGCGTACTTCAAGCAAATTGAATTGCGGAACAGATCAGGTTTTTTAGCGAGGTTCCGTACAGTATTGTTTGGACACATCACATTACACAAAAAGATAGTAGCGGGACTAAAATTGTCCAGACACGGTTAGTCTAGTTTTCAGAGACAATATGGCTGTTTCGGCCTACTATAGCTATTAAGATTATTTTTCTCAATATATGTGAGATTGTGTATATCTGAACAAAATCTCTGTGGCAAATATGGGATGTCTCTTCTTTAGGACTGATCCTTTTCTGATGTACGTTGGCTTATAGCAAAATAAATTTTTGTTCGTTATCTAAAACATTCGCTCTACTCATCTTTTTCGGTCAATAAAGTTTTTGATTTACCTTCGTTTGCTTTGTGCAAGGATGCAAAACTTTCACTGCGTAATTTCAGAGCACACTGCCCGGTGCGGCGCCTCGGACATCCGCGGCCTGAGTCACTATCAGCTTATCTCCTGCTCCCTCAACAGATAAAAGATTGAGTAGAAGATATATCACCAGTTCTGATAGCTTTCAGCCAACCCCGCCGCGCCATAAAACGCTAAGTATGAGAAAAATCTCGCGGAAAAACTAATAAATTTACGAGCGTTATCTGCTCTCCAAGCCCATAAGAGTTTTCACAAATCAGATCCGGAATTAGCTACTGCTGCTGTTCCTCAAACCTTGGCGCGATCAGGAATAATCAGAATCCGATTACGACTCGAAGCGGCGAAGCGAAGACGCCTAGAGAGAAATGCTCAGTTTCTCCACCGGACTGAATGATTTTTGATGCACCATGGATCTCTCTACCGATTGCAGATACTCAATTCTTAGTACTTATACACACTGCATTATCTCTGATAGACTGTGATTTTCTATGAGTTGTAAGTAAATATTACTACGGATTGAATGATCTTTTGTAAACTATGGACCTCTCCACCCGCAGTACACGGCGAGTGTTCAGTACGTCCAGAGGCTGGTTACAGATCGATTGATTTTGCTGGACTATGAATATTTCGTCGGTTTTAGGCCAATTTTTAACATTAAGGATTGACATTGACTTCACATTGGTTTTCCACCGTTCTAAAATGCGCCTTAGCGATTGTACCAAGTTTATTTAAAACTATTCTTGAGTAAAGACAAGTTACTGCTCTAGTAACAAAGAATTTAAAATTGACATCGACGTTTCTGCATCTAACTAATGTCATTCTCAAGATTAATAAAATCTGCAATGGAAACACAGAAATAAAATGTCTGAAAATGTGATAGTTGTCAAAATGTAGACATATACAGGCCTATAAACTATGTCAAACAGATAAATATCTACGATGAAGACACCGCGGTGTCCAGCAACGGCAGCAGGAATTTATGTTGTTATCTACTCGGCGACAAGACAGTAAGTTGGGCTGTTCCACATTATTGGAACAATCCTGACTACTGGAGTTTTAGTAGACTGAAAGATTCATTGTACTTGAGAATGATAAATCAATTTTGGCGTTTGATTTCTATTGCTTCGGCAAGTTTGAGGTCAATGGTGTAGGAGAAGCTATGTAAGATACGGAAGCGCTCTTTAACTATTTCAAAGGGTGGAACGGCCATGTGGTGGTCATAGCTAAAGTGTTTATAGATACTACTGGAAGAATATCTATGTTGTTTTATACGGGTCTCGAGAGCGTTCGTCGTATAACCAATATATGCAGCATTGCAGCTGCTCTGGGCACAAGTAAATTGGTAAACTACTCTCGCTCTCGAGATATCTGCCTGACGTTGACGGGTGGAGAAACAGGATGTTAATTTGAATGGTTTAAAGTAGGGGTGCAGGGTTACAGTTTGACGTTCATCGGCTGGTTTAACATGCTTTTTGATTATCGACTTCAGAGTTTTGCTGTTAGTTTTGATCGTGGATAGAAGGTATTTTGTGGACTTCGCTGCTTGTTGTAGGAGAAGTGTATTTGGCAATGCAAGTGGATATTACTTTTTCAACTATCGATTGTGGGTAATTATTGTTTGCAAAGACTTGTTTTAACCGTCGGATTTCACTATCAAGTATCTGCCACGTCGAAGAATATTTAAGGGCTCTAATATATTGACAAGAGTTCGGACTAGGGACTTTTTGTACACGAGTGGGGCATAAGAATCAAAAGGCGTATAGATACCAAATTATTGGGCTTAATGAACACTGAGGTTGAAATCCTACGGTCGTTGTCTAAAACTAGTTTCAAGTGTAGAATGTGAAATTCACTACCTTTCATCTCCTCTACAGTAAAAGTAAGAACTGAATTCCTACGCAACCTATCAGTAAAGAATCTAATGTGGCACTTAGATCTGAATATTGCAAATATGTCGTCTACATATCTAATGTAAAAAGGATTGGGTGATTTATAATACAATTATGTGGTACGGATCCCTCCGCCAAGGGTACAAGTATGGTATTTGTTCGGCTCGGGGTAAGATAAGTGTACCATTACCGTTATGAAAGACTTTTCCATACGTTATCAAATTAAATTGATATATGTACGTTTAAAGAGATCGGTTGCAACGGTCGTATTTTACAGTGCACCACAGGTGTTATCATTAAGCTAATACTAGATACTGTACTTCAATTTTATTTGAAAATGTAATGTACTGTTCTACCGTGCGTCGATCAATGCCTAACCTTGCCTTTGAAATTCTTTGGACAAGGTCCAGGTGACGCTATGCACTCCGTTGATCATGTGCGAAGATGTTGGTGTACTCCGTGACAAGTGAGAGATCCAGCAAAGCGTTATCACCACATTGCACGTATCGGCTTACCTTTGGATTATCCAATACTTTTAGTACTCTAATGAGAGTCCAGCAAATTTTTCAACTGCCCAGTTTCAAGGCTAATAGAATTTCGAAAATAATAGGGACTTTCTTGAACAACTTCGAGTCCCACACGCTGAAACTATATGAATTATATTACTTCGTTACAACTGCGTCGAAGCCAACTCTGAGGTAAACTTGTATTTTCCGAGCATGACTTGCTCGTCTCGAGTGCCTGCATGGCAACACTTCGCTCGATATTCTGTGGTGATTCCTTCAAGAATTTTTTACATTCGTACGATTAGTGTGAGTAGTGGATTCACTTCATGCGAAGGTGGGCATTTTATGAAAGTTTTCTTCCTACAACCCTCAAATTTTAGCAGTAAATTAAACTTATGCGTTTGCAGCCCACTCTAAACTGCTCGATGTGAGGTGCTGTACGTCTTGGCTGGTCTGCTAGAGAAACAACATTCTTGCGTACGCGACACGCCGATAAGTACGTAGTTTATGGGTTGTAAATCTCGTGAGATAACATTATATCAAATGTAAGAGATTTCCGGTCGGATTCAATCTCAAGCCCGTTGTAGACGATAGTATTTTGTCTTGGGAAAACACTTCATAGTGTTCTAATGCGTTACTGCGTATCTAACACGAGTAAAAGTGCTCTTGATTTTGACTTGTAATTCATTTAAAATTTGGAGAGCTATTCGAAACTTTACTATAGTGACACTTCCTATGTCGACTTATTTATCTGCTAACATTTAAACTTAATTTTAAGTAGAGACACAGTTGTGCTTACTTGGCCACAAAAACTATTCAGACGATTAGCAGGATGAGCATTTTGAAAAGACTAACGTGTGAACCTGACTGTGTTATTTTCTTATATTATTTCATTTCTCTGTTGTATTCTTATGGGGAAACAACCTTCGTAACCTGACAGTGCAGCTTGGCATTGAATATTGAATATTCAAAGTAAGACGGTGACTCAAATAAATTCTGTATACTCCGCTGAAAAAAATTCAAATACTATTAGAATACGGTTGCTCTCCCAGCAATTATTTTTGAACACATTTTTAAATGACTGTGTGCATGAAACTCTTAATATCAGCAAAATACACGAGATACAATCAACCCGAAGACTTCTTTTCCTCCGCAAAACTATACAGCAGCATGCTGCATTGGTGTCTTGCCTCTCGAAGTCACTGTCATATGTCCCAAGTTTTCGTTTCATATGCCGCAAAAACTCAGGGAGTCCTGCCGAAAAGACTATCGCTTGCAGCGGGCTTAAGGGCTGTACGTTCGAGTTGACTTTACCTTCATCTTATTTACCAAGATGCGTGTCCATTGTCACTATGATCCTAACTCACTACGCAAATATTCTTCAAGGCCAACCAACAATGAGCTTCGTTCTCGCTTTCAATGGATTCACTGCATGATAGAACGGGTTCGGGAAACATACACACTGCTTGCTACACAACTTTCTGAAAACCTGCTTCCTCCTACGATTTATTACTTAATTTCTACCCGTAGATGCAGCTTTTCTGAAATTCTTTACCTCATCCTATTCCTGATTGAATATGTATGTATGTACATCAGTGTGCGCTACTTCTCAGTGTTTTTGTGTTATGCGATTGAGGTAACGGCATGGACCAGATTTAAGAATATCTGTTCGAATATTGGATCTACCAATAACAGTTTCTAGAGAATTTGAAAGATTTATGTAAAGTACGTACCGCGGTTGATTTCGGCATCTTGGAAAGGACGGTGGATGTGCTTTGCTAAGTTAGAATTGATCTTCTCTGGCGCTTCAAATTGAAGTCAAATCCCGCAAACGCATTTAATCAATGTGTACCTAATAAAGTGAATTTATTTTATTTAACGATGGTAGAATCAAGACCCCAAGCATGAACAAAGAACGTATATGAATGCAACTTTTTCCTGTCGTTTTTGACTGCCTAGCACAATCCCGCTGTATAATAATACGGAGATGATTGGTTGGTTACTTCTTTGCTTGGTTGGTTACATAACAAGAATTTATTTACGCAACGGTGATGTATAGGGCACAGCTCTGCCACATTTGAGATTTAAACATTGAAGACGCTTGTAGTATAATATTATATTTTTATTAAGGCTAGCTTGGAGACGGAACGTCACTTCCATCATAAAGCAAAGTTTTTTTTGCTTTGGGCTTATGACGAAAAAATTGAGAGAAATGTTGATGAAAGAAAAGAGAAAATATTCTTCAGAGCACAGATACGAAAAAGAGCGAAGAAAACGGGAGGGGAGCGGAAGGGGGGGGGGGGTTCTATGAAGTAATTCAATTTTCCCATCATTTCATGACGGCTTCGGTGATTACATAGTAGTAAATATAATAATCATATGATACTTCTGCGCATTTCTTCGTTAGTTAACACGACCGTATCACCTTCACAAGTGGCGGTGTCTTATCAATGACATTTGCCTTACCCCGTGAAAATTAAAAGCAATCAATGTAGGAGGTATTTCTGTAAGTCCCACTGGCAGTAACACGAGTCCCACTGGCAGTAACACGAGTCCCACTGACAGTAACACGAGTCCCACTGACAGTAACACGAGTCCCACTGACAGTATCACGAGTCCTACTGGCAGTAACACGAGTCCAACTGGCAGTAACACGAGTCTTACTGGCAGCAACACGAGTCCCATTGGCAGTAACACGAGTCCCACTGACAGTAACATGAGTCCCACTGACAGTAACACGAGTCCCACTGACAGTAACACGATTCTTACTGGCAGCAACACGAGTCCCACTGACAGTAACACGAGTCCTACTGGCAGTAACACTAGTCCTACTGGTAGTAACACGAGTCCCATTGGCAGTAACATGAGTTACACTGGCAGTAACTCAGCTCCGTGACACCGAAGCAGTCACTACCTACTGGGCATAAACACAATAAAATTTCTGTCCTAAGGAACGCTCAGTGAAAGCATTCGCTGTCCATGCTTTATTTGAGCAGCTGAGGGCCGCACGCCTTCGCTAAAGCGAGGCAAGGTCCCCCTGGCCTAGACGTCGTATCCGTATAGGGGGCGCCTCTCCCTCCCCGAGCAAGGCCGCGCTGCGACAAGAGTCATTTTTGTGGGCGGGGCTTGTGCCACGTCACTGACGTCACTGGAGGCAATGAAACCTTTGCTGCAATAATCTGTTATTCGAATGAATCTTTTACTCGAATGACTGTGTATTACTCGAACGAACTCAACCCGCAAGATAAATAGTTCGAGCAAATTTGTTAACGAATGAATTGTCACGGAAGCCAATTGTTATTGAAGACATATAACTCGAATGAATTGTTTGTTTAATGACTAGAATAAATACCTACTGAAGTAACTTGTTATACATAGAAATAGTTCGTCATTCAAACGATCTATAGCTCGACGAGCTTGTTATTCGATCGACTTAGTACTTGACAAATTTGGAACGTGAGTGACCTAAAATTTGAACACATTGCTTTTCGAATGACTATTAATCGATGACACTACAATCGAGCGATTTAATAATCGCACAAATCGTTACTGAAGTGATTTAATAATTGAACAATTCGTTACTCGAAACTACTTAAAAATCTATCAAATCGTTACTCTAACGATTTATTATTGCACAAATCTGTGCTCGAACGGCTTATTATTCGAACGAATCTGTTGTTGAAATAGCAAAATTCAGAATATCTAAGAAAACAGAGACTTTCTCCTCGATTACTTTCCCACGACTCAAATTGCACGAGCATATTTGACGAGCGCGCAGTTAATTCTGTGCTTCCAGGATAATATATGTAAGAGTTATTAAATAATTTTCATAATTTGTTCTTAACGGGAACGAAACGATTTTATTAGTCAAACTGCCTCCAGTAACTATATTATCTAACAGCCAGATTAATTTGTGTAACGTAAGTCGTATACAGAGGCATCATAGCACTGTACCCTCTTATAGTTACGCAACTATGGGAGGCCAGTAGTGACGTCACCATGGGTGGCCAGTGGTGATGTCACTAAGGGAGGCCAGTAGTGACGTCACCAAGGGAGGCCAGTAGTGACGTCACCAAGGGAGGCCAGTAGTGACGTAATCATGGGAGGCCAGTAGTGACGTCACCGAGGGAGACTAGTAGTGACGTAACCAAGGGAGGCCAGTAGTGAAGTCACCAAGGTAGGCCAGTGGTGACGTCATCGAGAGAGAGAGACCAGTAGTGACGTCACCAAGGGAAACCAGTAGTGACGCCAGCATGAGAGGCCAATAGCGTTGCAAAGCCCATGTCCCGCCCTGCCCCAGAACGCTTTGGATCTCAGTAGCCTCTTCTGGAACCTCGCGACTCGTGTGCTCGATAAGTTTCGCGATACACGAGCACCTGTCACCACAACCGCCCAAAGTCAACTGAAGTGATTTGCCGAAGAGCAAACAGCTACGTACCTTTCTTTACCAGGAAGAGCTACGGCACGCGCCGGTCAACGCATGTCAAGGTCATTGCCGTAAAAACCTTATCTGCTTCGTAAACGTGTCGTAATTTTGTAATATTAGGTCACTACTGCTTCAGTTTCTTGTTCATAGAGTTCACCCAGGTAGTAAACAAAAACGGTGCTTGGCCTCAGTAGTACCTATAAAAAGTTCTGACGAACAACTGCGAGTGCTCGTATCATTGTTACAATCACGGTCAATGATCTTATGATAATATCAGTGCTGGAGGAAGCGGGTGTACGTCGATGCGCAGTGTGCGCAAAGATCTTCTGAGCGATTTGAGCTTGTGGTGCTTATGAATACAGACCGAACTACGTACTTCGAGGAAAGCCATGAAGGCATCACGGAAAACGGGTTTATATGATGGTCGGATGAACACATTATAAACTACAGAGCACTCTGAGAGCGCATACCTCCGCCAAGGAAGGAAACGGTAACGAAAAATTCAAATTGGTTCTGAAAGGATGGTTTGCTTTGCATCAACACCAAAATCTGATTATTTATGCCTTTCAATAGTACATATTAAGAGTTTCTGTTATTTTCATGACGATCCGTTCATAACTTTTTGAGTTATGCTGCTAAAAAACATGATGACAAACGTAATTCAAACATACAAATGGACCAACCGATCATCACCAAATTTAATCATTCTTTTTAGCATCACCAACAAGTCCTGGAAATTTCATGAAGATTCATCCACAACTTTTTGAGTGAGTGTGTTAACCAGCATAAAATAAAACACAGCGACAAACACACGAACGAAAGAACGCATCATCACAAAAATTTGGTCATTTGCTCTTCATTATATACCTAACAACTCATGTAACTTTCATAAAAACCAGTTCATAACTTTTTGAGTTGTGACATAAGAAAAAATGAGGCAGACAAAAAGCAAACGGACGGACGGATCTTCACTAAAAGTTAATCGTCTGTTACTGTTAACATGCTTAATAATCCCTGAAAATTTCATAAAAACCCGTTCATAACTTTTTCAGTTATCTTGGTGATAGGCAAACAGACAGACAGAAAGACAGAGAAACACGACAAACTCATAATCTCCTTGGCGGATGTAATTAAATAAGGATCGGCGTATGCTGTAAAATGTTTCTGCCATTAGTGGTCGGTTTACCCTAGGGATACGCACACCGTTGCTTAGCTCTGAATAAACCGAAGGTATGGTCGGTTTACAGGAGGAAGATCGGTTGATTACAAAGGGATCGGTTTACTCGAAAATTTGTTAAATGAGGTTCGGTTCATCTAGGATTTACTTAATAGCATAAGGCGTCATTCATTGGGAGAGTTCATCGAGAACAGCAAATCCCTTTAGCTTTAGCTTACCAAGAACTTCAGTCGTAGACGTCGGCTTCGTTATAGCGGAGCAGGATTTAATTTGAAACAGTCGGAGGGAAGGGATTCTTGACCAACAGAGAGGCTTCACTCAGTCTAATGCCGAGGCTACACTATGCATTCACACAGACAACCATAGGCAGGGATACGAGATTCGGTAGTCATTTATGCCACTGTATCTATGCTATCGATTCTAAATATGTATCGAAACGGCCCGCGAGCTGAGCATCATGGAGGTTTAATAGAACTAGATATTTGGATGGCCCTTATTAGGGGGATAAAAATCAAAATTATCTTTTTTAGAGCTCTCAGCCTATAAAATGGATCCAATTGCTTCAAAAACGTTGTTGTACAATTTATTTGTAATTTAATTAATATTTAGCGGTAGTCCAGTGCGCTGGAAGGTATCCTGTTGTTAGATTGATTGTTAACTTATGAGAAGTATGACCAAGGCTAATAGCAGCTTCAGTCAAAATAAATATAGCTCCTCTATCTGATACACAGGTAGCTACGATGAAGAGCAGCTGCAACAGAAAGTGTAAGAATCCATTTTTCTTAGTAGGTAGCTTTAGAGCACTTGGAGCAAGTCTCTTCTTTTTCATCAGAAATGCTTCCTTCAGTGCTGTTTAATTTTTACAGCTGCTGCATGGTATATATGAAGTTGCTGCTTCGCATGCCTTCTTGCTCCTTTCCTTACACATGTCTTCAGCCTCTCTTCTTAGTGCTATACCCTTTCCTGCCTTCAGGCAGCTGCGCTGCCATGTAAGAGAGCACAACTTGTGGGCGGCTGGACTACCTCTAACCGTTATCAGAATGCTCTCAAATTTTACACAGAACATTTTATCCACGAACGGATCCAGCTTGGATGCTGAGAGCAAAACTTTTCAAACCTTCAACAACAAGGGCCACCCTATATGTATATAAAAGCTCCGTGCTGAACATCCTAGGAAACATTTGGGTGCATGAGAAAAAAAAACACAAAATTAAGTGCTTCAGATGCTAGGATTCAGGCAATACATGGCAGTCATACATTTTGTAATACCAGTAGTTGAGCATCAAAGACAATGTTTGTACACAAAGGCAGAGTTACCCAGCTGGTAACCCTGCAATATTTGAGGTTACCGTCGGTGTCACCCGGTGTTACCCAACCTGTGTAGCAGTGGAGGCCGGTGTATAGCACGGGTCACACCGAAGGCCTGATTGCAACACGTCCCTGCAATACCTGAGATAACGGCAACAGCTCATCAAGTGCCAGAGCGTCTGTTCTGGATGCTTTTTGGGATAGACCTGTTGGTCCGTCTACTACCAGCTATCTAATCTAAGTAATTTAATTAACTTAATTTATAAATTTATATAATAAAAAGAAATGCCATAATAAACGAAAAAATATCGTCTTCTGGCTGTTTTTATGTTTTGGTTTGACAGCTTCCATTTAACACAAGTAATCGCATTTCACCGTTTTCACAGAGGGCTGGATTTCGCAGTCAATCTGGATCAAGTAATTGCCCCTTTCAAATCACACATTATCTCAGATAGTCTTATATTAGATACTGCAATACATAATGTACCTAGTACACGAGTCATACTTCATTTGATATAGTTTTTTTTATTTGTACGGCAAATTCACTTTGTCCTTTCCACGTGCTTCCAACTTCATTCGATAGTAATTGGAATAGTAGCGTGATTTCAATAACTCTGTATAGAATCATACGGTTGTTTGGTAAGATTACATGAATACTGTACTCATGAAATATCATACCGTGTTTATCAAGTAACAGATTCATATTTCTAATTTTTCTTTCCTGTAAAGCAAACTGACTTTGGGGCCAATTGAAACCAGAACGCCTCGTGGCGTTAGACCATCACCCGCAATAAAGGGCAAATACAACGCCGTCATTTTTATGGGCAGCGTACTATAGAGTTTTGGCTCTTTTAACGTCTCAGTCAACCAATTTCACTGCCTAAAAAATATTTTAATTATGACTCAACTCCTGTCTCTTTTTGGGTGCGCAGAAAACAAAATTCATCGCCATCATATTTAATGGCCAGCTAATTCTAGTTTTTGGCATTGTTCACATTTAAGTAAACGCACCTAACTCCCTACAAAAAATATAAACGTTGCTCAACTCCTTTTGCCTTTTTTCGGGTGAAGTTAGAGAGTCAACGCCATCATTTTTGTTGGCCAGCTAGCTCAAAATTTTTGCTATTTATCACATCTCAGACAACCTACCTGACTGCCTAAGAAAATTATCATGATGACCCAACTCCTTCAACCACTTTTTGGGTGGACAGTAAACAAAATTTATCGCCTTCATTTTTGATGGCCAGCTAATTATAGTTTTTTTTAGCATGGGTCACATCTAGGTGAACCCACCAGACTCTTTGCAAAAAACTATGAAGATTACTGAACACCTTCTACAACTTTTTGTGTGGACAGACAAATATATAAATAGGTATATACAAATATACACAAGTGGAAATAAATTTTCGTACACCATGAAAGTATTTGTTAAAAAAAAAAAAATCTAGCACACCAAATATAAATATGTTGATACAGCATTTGTATTTACGTGTTATAGATTGATATATGTTAACAAAACTAAAATTATAATGAATTATATAAATTATGGTAACATTTCACATGTCTGGGGTAGAAAACAAAACGATTTTTTCATTTTAAAATTGATTTGACTGTTCAAGAACTTTCCAAAACCTTCTAGATTTTACGCTGGAAGTCTACTATACTCCATGAACAGCTTTGGGGTCATTATTTTGTGCGACATCGTAGAAAAAGGTTGTAACCCTGGCAAAACGCAAGAAGAGTTGACTATTAAAGAATGGAAATCCGGGAAAAGTTCTAGGCATTTATCACAGACACTCAAAACACCGTGTGCCACCATCAATTTATTTATCAGAAGGTTCAAAAGTTCGGAAACAGTTGAAAACCAACTCAGATCTGGCAGGCCGCGGAAGATTTCCCCTAGAGATCCAAGAAAAAAGGCCAGGAAAGTGTCCGAAAATCCCATGACTACTCGCAGATAGCTTCGGGAGGACTTGCTAGCAGCAGAAACAAGCGTTAGCCTTCGCACAATAAGCCACGAGCTGCATCAAAACCGTTTAAGTTCTCGAACTCCTCGTAAAACTCCCCTGCTGTCGAAACGAAATAGGGAATCTCGTCTGAAATTCGCCCGTGAGCACAAGGACAAGCCTGAGGTGTTCTGGGAAAACGTGTTGTGGTCGGATGAAACTAAAAAAGACCTGTTTGGATGAAATTGAAATAACTATGTGTGAAGGGCGGACGGAACGGCATTCGCACCTAAAAGCACCATTCCCACTGTGAAATTTGGTGGTGGTAACAGTATGATTTGGGGATGCTTTTCATCACGTGGAACAGGTAACATTCATACCATAGAAGGGAGAATGCATTCACGCTCACATGTATCAGAACATTTTGCGGGAATATTTGCATGCATCGGTTCAAAAACTCGGTCTACCGAAAGAATTCGTTGTTCTGGAGGACAACGACCCAGAATCTACGACGAAAAAATGGCTCACCGATAATCATGTACAACCACTACAGTAAAATGGCCATGCCTGTCTCCGGATTTGAATCCGATAGAAAATATGTCGCGATTTCTGAAAGTAAACATTAATGCAAGGAGGCCGTAGTCCATTCCTTAACTAAAAAAAATCTGATGGAAAGAGTGGGTTAAAATCCCTCAGAAAACATGTCATGGCTTGTTAAAAAAAATATTGAAAGAGATCCATTGCTTGAAAATATGAAATGTTGGTTTGAAATCGTTTTTGTGTTGTATGAATACTTTTTTCAATCAAAAATGTATGAATCGTTGTATAATTTCTATTAAAGAGGAATTTACTTGTTTTGTTGTTGCATGTATAATTGTATATTGTTTACGCAAAAATGGAAATACTTTATCAATATATTTATTTTTGGTTCTCTGATTTTTTTAATACACAATGTCATGGTGCACGACTGTTTATTTCCCCCCACTGTATAATTATGTACATATATACTTATATTTTCAACGAAAACATTATTACCTCTCTCACTACGTTGGCGTGTGATAGTTAAAGGCAGTTCTCAGAAGCATGTACTTTTCCAGATACATTCAGCTGTATCCAGTTCACACGAGTCCGTCCAAACACCAAACCAGAACATTCTCTCGTCTATTTCCCTCCAACTTGGTGGATACTCGTCAACCAATGCTTCTAATTCCTTGCAAACTTTCACATTATTGTTATGAGAATAGAATTTAACGCCCCTAGTTATTTCTGTAAGGGAAATTTCCGACCCGCACGGATGTTCCACCTCGCACAAACCGTTTCGACGAACTGAAAGAAAACGCGCGAGGAGAGCTAGCGTGCAGCCGCGTACCACGGTCGCTAGGTTGCGGCGCTCGAGCCCGCCTCAACCTCTGCCGCAGTGAGGAATTATCGAGCGGTGCGGGTCATGTCACTGCAGTTCGCTCTCGCCTGCCAGGCCCGTCAGCTGCAGAAAAACTTCCATAAGTTGAGATAACGTCTAATGTACAGCTCAGGTTTTGTCACTTTGTTATATGTAGTTATCTGTACTGAGGTTGTGCTGTGTTCACTGCAAGGGTTCTTTCTGCAGCAGGAATACAGTTAGAACTAGAACGCTTCGGTGGCGTATGACCATCACCCGCGGTAGGGGGCAAATTCAAAGAAGTCATTTTTGGTGAACGAGTCTAGGGCACAGCCCCATTCCTTCTCAAAAATTAGCTGTTCAGTAATAACATAGGAAAACAAGGCTTGCGCTGCGCTCACCTATGCTCTACTAATAAATAGGCAACTAGAGCACTCTGAGAGCGCATACCTCCGCCAAGCAAGGTAAAGGTTACGATAAATTGTCTCTGTCTTTCTGTCTGTCATCGAGATAACTGAAAAAGTTATGGACCGATTTTGACGAAATTTACAGGGATTGTTAGGTATGTTAAGAGAAACAGATGATCAACTTTTGGTGAAGATCCGTTCATCCGTTTGTTTGTTTGTTTGTTTGCCTCATTTTCCTCAATGCGATAACTCAAAAAGTTATGGGTGGATGTTTATGAAATTGACATGAGTTGTTAGGTATATTATGAAAAGTAAGTGACCAATTTTTGTAACAATCCGTTTGTTTGTTCGTTCGTTTGTCACTGTTTTTATTTAATGCTTGTTAGCACAATAATTAAAAAAGTAATCAATGGATCTTTATGAAATTTATTGGAGTTGTTAGTAATGTTAAAAGGCATAAATGATCAAATTTTGGTGCAGATCGGTTCGTTCGTTTGTATGTTTGACTCATGTTTGTCATAATGCTTGTTAGCAGCATAACTCAATAAGTTGAGAATGGATCTTCAAAAAAATTACTAAAGCTTTTAATATTATTGAAGGGCAAAATGATAAGATTTTGGAATAGATACAGAGAAAATAATTATAGTCTCAAGACGAATTTTAATTTTTCGTAATCGCTGCCTTGCTTGGCGGAGGTATGCGCTCTCAGAGTGCTCTAGTTATAGCTGAAAATGCCACAAAAATCTTATATTGGTCTGTTTTCAATATGCCCTACTGTTGCCCTGATTACTTACTGTCTGAAGTCTTTTTCTGTTGGTGTGCCAAAGATATTCCTGGAAAATTTTCTCCTGTGCCTTCTTCAAAGACACATCAAAATCTTCGATAGTCGTATGTGGCGCATTGCACAGGCATCAGCTTTCAATGTGGACAACACAGTGACGTTCAGGGGATTCAAATCAGGAGATGATAGAGGCTGCGGTTCCTCGCTCCAGAACTATGGAAAATGGCCTGGCACCATTCCTGAGTTTTTGGAAGGATGTAGGGCCAAAACGTCTCGCAGGAAGATGTAATCATAATTCTTCAAATGTTATCTTCGTGTGACGTAGAACAGATGCCAGAATTTAATTACTGAGAGAGTTTAATTTCACTCCCGTGGCTCTATCAGTTCGAGGAAATTTCCTCGTTTGGGGTACTGTTACTCAAACCATGAACGAAACCGCTTTTAGTAACGATAAACATTTCTCATACCATTGGAGGTATCTTCAAGTTGCATTCTCAACACTCTGTCATGTTGAAGGTTCTGTACTTTGACAGCTTTTTAAGCCCAAAAACAATCTCTCTTCCTCGCGTTCTATTCTTCAGGAAGTTCACACGCAGAGTTCTGTCGGCTCGCTTGTGTTTCTAGAGGTCTGTGAGTTGCTGGCACTTCATTATCATTAAAGAGGGCAAAGATTGAATTCAGTTTTGACCATAGTCGCCATCTATTTTTTGCTGATATCTATCTAATAGTCTGAGTCCATATATGTGCGAGCTGAGAACAGGAGTCTACTTCTGGAACGGTCTTTGTAATACCAAGTTCAGTGAATCTGTTCTCAGTATCGTAAAGAGGGGATTTCGCCCCATCTGGCTGCAAAGTTGATATTAACTTTGACGATCACTGACAGGTAGTTTTCAAGATACTTGAAGCGACATATGCAGATGATATCTACTTCTATATGTGTGTTGGTTGAATTTGAAGCAAATGCTCTTCATTCGAAACTCTTTCTATCTGTCGCAGCAGAATACTTGTTTTTCACTTTCCGGTAAATATTCTAGGGTTCTCGAGCCGGAAGTGCATGGAGTCATGGAAACATGTTTCAGGAGCACCTCAATGCTCCAAATCAAAACATGTTTCAAGAGCAGCTCAATGCCCCAGATCAAAACATGTTTCAGGAGCAGCTCAATGCTCCAAATCAAAACATGTTTCAGGAGCAGCTCAATGCTCCAAATCAAAACATGTTTCAGGAGCAGCTCAATGCTCCAAATCAAAACATGTTTCAGGAGCACCTCAATGCTCCAAATCAAAACATGTTTCAGGAGCAGCTCAATGCTCCAAATCAAAACATGTTTCAGGAGCAGCTCAATGCTCCAAATCAAACCATGCTTCAGGAGCAGCCCAACGCTCCAGATCAAAACATGCTTCAGGAGCAGCTCAACGCTCCAAATCACATGTTTCAGGAGAAGCTAGACTTATATCTTCCTCTGTAGCCTATATATAAATACTTCTGGTAGCTGGCATTAATTAACCACAATTTTTTATGTTTTTTTTTTTCTGAAAGCTGAAATAAGCTGTTATGACTGTAGTTGGGACACTCTGGAAAAGAATGACTTTGATAACCGAAGTGAGCTGGTAGCACTAAGTGTTATATCAACTTCAAAGAAAGATGGAGCGGGTATAATGGCTGTGGTATATAATGGGACCATATCTTACAGCAGAACCATGTCCGAAAGCGTGAACACTGAATACCAGCGTTGACGCAGGTTTTTTGCTGACATTTTTGACATTGAGATGCACCACTGAGAACAATGCATTGTGTGCCTATAGGTCTAGAATTATACATTTACAAATTTATGTATAATATACATAAAAGAGGTTCTTGTCAGCAAAATCTTTCTATGTTTTACATTGTAACTCACGATTAGAAAAAATTCCAAGAAACTGTCAAGTTTTGTTCGTATAATTGGAGTAGCATCAGCTGCATGCGAGTTAGACTGTTGGGCAACAGACGGGTCAAAACGCCCAGTTTCAAGGAAGAGCCGAGACCTTGGTTTTAGTTCATCCTGAGTTACTGCCATCACTTTATTACATAGAAACCGAACTGATGACGTACGTTAAACGGAAAACCTCAGTTAGTGAATGGTGCGAGTGTGCAAACACGATCAGTTGCAGGAGACTTGTCGTAAGAATAGCTTGTATATCAGTTGGAAGTTGATGAACGAGCTATGTAGCAGGTATTCGAAACTTTGGAGGGTGCTGCTTCCAGTACTTGTTCTGTTCAGATGAATTTTGAACTGATCATCGACCACTTCTAGAGGAGAAGAGGAAATTTAATCTTCACTCTCAAGTAGCCTATTTGAAAAAAACTACAGCCCTCTCTAGTAATTTCATGATCATGTTTGAACCTTTGCTCTCAATAGTTCCGGAAGCGACAATCATCTCGGCCCAAGTGTTAATTCATCAGTAGGAGCGTTAAAGCTCTGCAAGTCCTTCAAGTCGGGCAGAAAATTAACAGGCATATACAAAACTTATACATAAACTTATAGATGCAGAACGCCGTTAATTACTGTGTTGGTAGAAAGAAAAACTTCCTTTAGATTGTGAAGCGCTTGAAATCTTAAGAGACCTGCTTCTCTATCTGAAATTCATAGACAATTATTCCACACTTTCAAAGAACTGGGTCTCATATTATCGGATAACCGCCTATAGATTTCCGAATGGGTACCTTTGACGTATCAAACGTTTAATCGTGTCAGTACAAAACTACCGATTATCGAATTTCTCTGTGAGTCAACAATTCTTTCCCGTGAGAATAAGGAACAATGATGCATTAATATATAACTTTGATTTAAACCACGCTCTAGGAAAGAGATCAATTAATAAATGACTGTCAATCTTATTTATCATCTCGTTATAGAGCTGTTAGCTCGCTGCAGAGGAGATTAACAGTGTCTTCTCTAACAAAAAAAAAAAAAAACATGCCATGGGTCACCGTTTGCATTATACCGCAGTTATTGCTCCATAAATGCAGGGTTGGAAACTGAGAATTAACGTTACAGTCTGACATCTCAACGTTTTTTAACTTTTGTATTGAATTTGTCACGAATAACAAAGGTCTATACTCTATAAGAAATTAGAGTATTGCCAGCATTAAATATACAAAGAGAAAGCCATTTAAAGTAAAATTTTCATGCTTAACAACCTTTCTGGAGACCTTAAATTGGTACTTAGCGACTTTTTTCTGTGATTCAAGTGACATTGAGTTAACCACAAGTGACAAACTGGCAATACTCTGTCGGCAACGCTGCTGCCAGTTGCAGCTTGACCCTGGAAGTGTAAGGTTGTGTCATCATTTTCTCCTCATATTTCTCACTCTGTTACTTGTTTAGTTGAAAATTATCGCAATGTTGGTGATGCACGAAGGTATAAGAAATCAGCCAAAGTGTCGGGTGAGTGTTCAAGTTTTTTATTTACTTGTAATTTATTCCGCAATGTATTTAATAAACTTTTTGTGCGGCGGGATAAATATTGTCCTTCCC
>LQNS02277717.1:11105190-11123887 GCA_001587735.2 Parhyale hawaiensis
ATACTCCTAGGCTGCTCAGCCATAGATTCATCGATGATGACGTCACTTTTTGGTGCTAATTTTTCGTGAGTCCTCCCGTTACGCTCTTTGCTTCCTGGTAGAGCTAGAACCCGAGAGTGTGCAATAAGAGCAGTCTAGCGTGACTCTCAGCAGTGTACACAGATGCGAGAGCCCCCTAGCGAGCGTGACGTCATGGTTTCACTATGGTCCCTCCAGTCTAGGCAACGGTGCAGCGTACACACATCCGAAAGCTCTCGCTTGCCCGCTCTATTCACGTCATTAAATAGACTGCCTGCTGTACGGGAAGGGCACCGGGCTACTATTTTCGAAATAGCAGTGGCAGGTATGCGGGAAGCGTACATCAGGGATTGATTTAGCTATCACCTAAAAAAATCAAACCGTCTGAAGCATTGCATTGTTGCGAAACAGTGGATATAAAATGTATATATATTTTTTATTCGTATGAGAAGAAATAAATATATAAATATTTTTTTTGTACGAACAGTAGGTTGTGAAGTAGAGTTGTACAGTCAATTCTTAACCTAGCGAGTAAGACTCCTTGCTTATTGTTCTAGACTAGTGTACTGAACATGTATTGTAATAGAACTGTTGTATGAATACCTTCCTACGGGGAGAAATACATGATTTTGATTTGATTGATTTGATTGATTTTAACTTTTGTATTGAATTTGTCACGAATAACAAAGGTCTATACTCTATAAGAAATTAGAGTATTGCCAGCATTAAATATACAAAGAGAAAGCCGTTTAAAGGAAAATTTTCATGTTTAACAACCTTTCTGGAGACCTTATATTGGTACTTAGCGACTTTTTTCTGTGATTCAAGTGACATTGAGTTAACCACAAGTGACAAACTGGCAATACTCTGTCGGCATTGCGAATGCGGCAACGCTGCTGCGGTGCTGCCAGTTGCAGCTTGACCCTGGAAGTGTAAGGTTGTGTCATCATTTTCTTCTCATATTTCTCACTCTGTTACTTGTTTAGTTAAAAATATCGCAATGTTGGTGATGCACGAAGGTATAAGAAATCAGCCAAAGTGTCGGGTGAGTGTTCAAGTTTTTTATTTACTTGTAATTTATTCCGCAATGTATTTAATAAACTTTTTGTGCGGCGGGATAAATATTGTCCTTCCCACAAGTACCATGAAGTGAGACGATCTACAATACTCGCTCGGTATGAGTATGATTGTACTCAACGGTGATGTAATCACGCTGGTCTGTAGTGTATGCAGGTAGTCTGTTACGTGCAAAGGCCTACTGCAATGACTAGGTATCTACTTTTCTCTATCTAGTCGTGCTCTGTATTACCGAAACTTGTATCTGCTACATAGCCTATGCCGTTCACGTAGTACCGTAATCAATAATTTTTATATAGTGTACTAGCCTCAGCACTACTATGTAATATAGATAAGAACGTACGACATGTGATGCGTTTTTTCATAGTATGTCTGCTATGCTCTTTCCTTTCATCTGTATATTTGACAAGTTACTTCCAGCAGTGCAAGTAAGCAAGCCGTGGTGTTTCACCCAGAGCGTAATAATAACATTGTTAATCCCCGTTGTCACTGTTAGCCTGCTCAAAAAGCCTGTCTACACGTTAGTCTTTTGAACATATTCCCGTCGTCCGCATGTTTTGCAGCGTCGTTGTAAGCGCAACTATGAGTATGCGACAAACGATATTAAAATTTTGGTCATCTAATAAGTTTTGCTAGACAAGTGTCAATAAGCAAGTCATGGATGTTTTTTTTTTAATTTGAAGTGAAGTAAAACTAAAAAAAAAAAAAATAATGCAATTTCCTACTGTTTCTACTTGCTACGGCGCAATAACACATTCGGATGAATGGCAGACTGAACACGTTCAAACGACTAACGTGTAGACAGCCCCTCACTCAGCGTACCTGCTATTTAGCGCGGTAAAACTCTGATTGCAACACGAACCGCAAACCTTCACTCGGGTGAAATCTGAAGAAACAGATTATATCCACGTCACATGCTACACCGGGGCCAATTTTACTCAAGACAGATGTTCAGTAAAAGAGCCTATGTATAGCTACACCCGCTAGTCTAGAGAAAGAGTTTCATCGTCGTCTTCTCGTCCGAATGCCTTGATGTGTCCATTTTAATAGCACATACCTGCAAACAATTTGAGTAATAATTCCCTCGAAGTTTGTAGAGATAACTGAAACATTACTAACGGCACCTCCTGAGCAAACTGAACAAACAGCTAACGCTTTTACAATTTTTTTTGTAGACTTAAAATCACCGAATTCCTTAGCAAATGAATATTATCGATGGAACTACCAGGTATGTTTTAAAGTCTGCTGGGGCGGAATTCTACAGGCTAAACCTGAAATTCAGAGGTGGTTTGCTTCGTAGGTACGTGAGACTCAGCCACGAGAACTGAAAAAATAAACCGCTCACCTCTGTTTTTTTCTCATTGGGTCGAACCGCAAACGCCCGCCTCTGCTCAAATGCCACATGACATGCTACTGAAGTCATGCCGCATTCCTTTTAAGGTGCAGGTCACGCTTATAAGCCAAACCTGGCTGCGTCGTACGTGAGGCTTTTCGAACTTTTTCGGAGCTTCTAAGCTTGCGGGTACGTACGTGATGATCGTGCTTCTTGCTGCAGCAGTGCCGCCCACCTCGCGTAGCTCGGCGGCAGGTACGTGCGCAGCGTTAAGTGACCTGATGGACAGACTTACTTTGCTTGAACCTTCCTCCGTCTAAATAAATTTCAATTTTCACAGAAATGGGACTTATTTGAAACTGAAAGTGGACTTTCTGACCCACCTGGCCAGTGTAAATGGTTGACCAGTTACCAAGGGCGTGCTTGTTTTCTCTACTTTCAAACGATATATTCTAATCCGCTTAAAGCTAGCTTTAACCTAAGTCTATTCTACCCAGGTTAGAAAAGCTCCTGTGGTAACATAAAAGAATATGGTTATAGGGCTACATTCTCGGCAACTCCAGTCATGAACATTCGATTTGCCACTTTGATGCCATTTCAGGCTTTTGAACTTGATGGACTGGTTTCATAGTTTTCGAAAGAATCATGCAAATAGGAAAAAATGAATTGTGGATATATGAAGATCGTTTTATGACGCATACTTTTTATTTGGAAATTCGGAACTCTCCTAATAGGAATGTCTACCTGAATTCATTGTATAAAATACACACGATTCGAGCTCATACTGTAGGTAATTTGTTATGAACACTTTGTTTATAGTAACCGTGCCTCAAACTTCTACACACCATAAATCTTGTGGGTATTTCCGCTCATTAAAACTGTTGTTACTATTATTAAATGTGAAAGTTATTAGTAAAATCAACTTATTCGTTATCTTGTTATGGCTGACGTAGATATGATGTAGTAATGAGTATGAGTAGGTATGAGGTATGATTAGCTCATTTATACGTATATAATGGCACACTATGCGTTGTTACATTGCTCAACATAACACTGTATTTCTCTTGGCAGCATCAAATTTATAAACCCTTTTATTAAGAAATCTTCATGGCGATCAAACTATCTTCATTTTTAAGGTATAGCTATATATTTTAATTATCTTTCCAATATTTTAGAACCACTCCGCGGCAAACGTACAAACAATAGCGGGAAATCCATTTTTTTTTCTTGTAGCTTCGTTAGAGCGAGGATGTTGGTACATAAATTTCATCTCCGACCCAGCAATGCATGTCGACTCACGCTTGGTCCTGCCGGCGACCTTGGACCACAGACTCAATGCGTTGCCAGGATTCCCGTCTGCTGTTGTGATAGCCAACCGGCGACCGCGGAAAACACGTTATCACTGTTATTGTGTTCTCCGACTTTGGTACTGAACGTTAGGTAATAAATATTAGCGAGTCTTCTTGCATGCCACACGTCGAGCTGTATGCCCTTCACTGGTGGAAATGCTTACCTATTTTAATTATCTGTTTATATATATTTTCTATACCTACGATGCTTTCCTTACTTCTCCCCGCTAATTGAAAATTTAATACATTTAGGCCTATTACCTATTTTACTGAATTTTTTCTTGCGCACATTCTTTGATCCATCACCTCTATGTGGAAGTACGCACTAGCTATATTCATCTAGCATATTTATTTAATGGTATTCATTCAGTGATTAATGTATTGTTTGTAAATTTTTTATGCTGTTATTCGTTTACATTATTTATTCATTTATGTTTATTACTTCATTAGTTAGCTTTTTTATGTACACGGTGCATTCTGTGCCCCACCCAACCATTGTAAAACTGTTGGTATTTATTTATTTAGTTAGGATAGGCCCTATGTATAAATAACGCCCGTTATTTGTTGTTACCGAGTTCTACATTATTTGCTGGCGTACCTATTTGGCACTGGTCCTCGAGCCCTTCATTGCATATTCTATCACAATAATGTCGTTATTCCAAGGGAAAAGCAAATTTGAATCTAGTCATTACTTGCCAAGCTAACCATAGAACCGCCGTGTATGTTTATGTGTTGGAAGAACGCCGAGCACTTGCCTTGATAAGCCGATAGCTATATACGTAGTTTCTATGCAGATACCGTACCTCTATGCCCGTTAGACAAGTGCCATGATGTAAACAACTTGTAGTGTGAAGCTCTAGCCATGTGCTGAGTTCTGGTTTACTGTAAATTCATCCGAAGTTCATTCATTTGACGGCAAATGCATCGCAGTTAATTCATCCAATGGTGAATTCGGTTAGGTAATTTCATCCAATGGTAATTTGTCGACTGGTAAATTCATCGAATGATAAATTCATCGATTTGTAAATTTCATCAAACGGTAAATGTATCGGATGCTAAATTCACGGAATGGTAAATTTATCGCAGTAAATGCATCGAAAGTAAATTCGTTGATAATTAAATTAATTGAATGGTAAATCAACTGAACATTTACCAGTCGATATATTTACCGGTAAGCGACTCTGGTTGCTAAGAATCTTGCGACATATGTGATGCTTTCAGCTCTCAGAAGATCTCATTTTCTGATTCTTGAATCTTCATTGTACCTACTGGAGAATGATTCTTGTACTTTGGAGGTCAGTGTGACTTCACTATTCTATAAGAAGCTCTCGTTAGACTAACTACCGTACGGGTACTTTATTCAATGTACGAAGCACTTGAAACGTTATATGCACAGAAACGTTTGGTCAAACACGCGCGGTACCTACGGTACTCCTCCAGCGTTTGCGTAACGCAAATGCACCCCAGATCATTTACCTAGGAAGTCCCTGTATTTTACAGCTACGTGTACAGTGCTTACTGTACATATTATTCAAAATGAGTAACAAATTATTTAAAGAAGAGGTCAATCGAATAGCGTGGCCCACTCTCCGTTCATATCTTTCCTATAGGTACATCTAAGCAATCCAGCCAAATGGATGTTCTGGAAATCCCGAGAAGATGAGACTCCTCATTCTCACGCCCTGGGCAGCGCTTGCTTCAGTTTTTTTCAATTTTATTTTTATTATTTTTTCTCAGCGCGCTTGGCCTTGAATCAAATACGCAATTACTGACGATCAGCTGCTTTGATGACAAGGATCTGCGATGTTATCATCGGTGATCAGACGAATCATGTTTTTATTTCATGGCTATGCATTGCGTTCTAGAGAAATAGCCCGCGGTACAGTTTCATCTAATTCGGAATTTTATATTTGTACAAAGATTCCTACTACTGCTCAGGTTTCACAGCCTTGGTAAGCTTTACTCCCGCCAATCATCTCACTGTTGCAGACAATGCCAAAATCAAACACGGCCGGAGGCCCCGCTGCCATTTACGGTATAGCAGTTTTTTTGATATAGCTACATCTTCAATTATGATAGGCCAGTTTATCCCATTGCCCATTCATCCATTATAATATGCTGTACAGTTTAGGGTGGCCCTAATTTTTGAAGGTTTGAAAAGTTTCGTTCTCAGCATCCAAGCTGGATCCGTTCATGGAAAAAATGTTCTGTGTAAAATTTGAGTGCATTTTGATAACGTTTAGAGGCAGTCCCGCCGCCCACAAGTTGTGCTCTCTTACATGGTAGTGCAACTGCCTGAAGGCCGAAAAGGGTATAGCACTAAGAAGAAAGGCTGAAGACATGTGTAAGGAAAGGAGCAAGAAGGGATGTGAAGCAGCAGCTTCATATATACCAGCAGCAGCTGTGAAAATTAAACACCACTGAAGGAAGCATTTCTGATGAAGCAGAAGAGACTTGCTCCAAGTGCTCTAAAGCTCCCTACTAAGAAAAATGGACTCTTATACTTTCTGTTGTAGCTGCTCTTCATCGTAGCTACCTGTGTATCAGATAGAGGAGCTATATTTATTTTGACTGAAGCTGCTATTAGCCTTGGTCGTGATTCTCATAAGTTATAGCAATCAATCTAACAACAGGATAACTTCCAACGCACTGGACTACCTCTAAATATTAAATAATTTGCAAATAAATTGTACAACAATGTTTTTGATGCAATTGAATCCATTTTATATGTTGAGAGCTCTAAAAAAGATAATTTTGATTTTTACCCTATCCTAATAAGGGCCACCCTATTGTACATCCAAATTCCAATGTAACTGGGTAAAATTACTAATAAATTGTGCATGCAATACCTACCTAGCATAGAATACCTACTGTATTGTAGCCATTTTCAGTTTATTTGTGTGCATCAGAATATATCATGATGGACTCTTTTACGCTTTCAATTAATTTAGTAAAAAGTACATTCAGTTTGGCACGCAATGTTTACAATATTCTACTTANCAGCAAATTCATCTACCAGCAGCAGCTGTGAAAATTAAACAGCACTGAAGGAAGCATTTCTGATGAAACAGAAGAGACTTGCTCCAAGTGCTCTAAAGCTACCTACTAAGAAAAATGGATTCTTACACTTTCTGTTGCAGCTGCTCTTCATCGTACTTGTGTATCAGATAGAGGAGCTACATTTATTTTGACTGAAGCTGCTATTAGCCTTGGTCGTGATTTTCATAAGTTAGTAATCAATCTAATTAACAACAGGATAACTCCCAACGCCCTGGACTACCTCTAAATATTAAATAAATTGCGAATAAATTGTACAACAATGTTTTTGAAGCAATTGGATCCATTTTATATGCTGAGAGCTCGAAAAAAGATAGTTTTGATTTTTACCCCTATCCTAATAAGGGCCACCTACTGTACATCGAACTTCCAATGTAACTGGGTAAAATTACCAATAAATTGTGCATGCAGTGATCTTATATGATACATTTCAAATTTTATTTATTATCACCCACGAACGAAGTGAGAGAGGTGATAATGCTTTCGTTGAAGATTTAAGTATATTTGTATATATAGGCCTACCTGTACACCCAATAAGTGGTCGAAGGAGTTGAGAAATCTTCCTAGATTTTTGTAGTTTGGTGGGTTAACCTAGATGTAACCCATGCCAAAAGGCTAGTCCGAGCTGGCCATAAAAAAATGACGCCGTTGAATTTTCCTCCCCTGCGGCAGACCGTCTTATGCCACGAGGCGCTCTATTCTTTCCTATGTTATTATTAAGAGATCTGAAGGGGCCACTCTCCCCTAACCTTGTTGGACAAAACATACATATAAAAAACTAGGATTAGTTGCATATCAAAAACGACTTCATTGAATTTACCCCCGTATCGGGTGATGGTCTTACGCCACGAGGCGTTCTAGTATTTTTATCGTCATACTAATATCATAGCGCTCAAAAACTGAAAGCACTAAACTGATATATCTCGTACTTTATCTCCCAAAAATTCTGAGGTTACCGTAAAATACCCGGTCTTATTGCCCATCTAGCATAGAATACCTACGGTAGGTACTGTAGCCATTTTCAGTTTATTTGTGTGCATCAGAATATATCATGATGGACTCTTTTACGCTTTCAATTAATTTAGTAAAAAGTACATTCAGTTTGGCACGCAATGTTTACAATATTCTACTNACTGACCATATTTGTACCAGATAATTGTACCGTGGCCGCGTGCCTGCGTTGCTGCTATTCGGGGTCGTGACGTCTTGTTAGAAGACCGCCAGCATTGCCAGTTGGCCCTCAGCTGGTCAGTGCCTGGATTTCACTGTAGCTACTCGACGTTGCAGAACTACAGACTTCCCAACGTCACTCCCGCTATAGTTCGAAATTAAACTGATTCTACATGTATCAGCTATATTATTTTTGGCACTAACCTCCCTGTTTAATTTTGTTACTCATGTTATTGTGGACTACGTCTCGTTCCCTATTCTTTATATATAATAACAACAAACATCTCATATGGATGCAGTTGTACTCACGGGAGCCGTGGACGTTGCGTGCTGCAGTTGTGCTGAGAGCCCCGGGAACGATCCCTAAGCCAAGTGACCGATCTTTGTGCAAGGCGCTCGGCGCGCTGAATCAGCATATTTGTTTGGTGCGCATATCTATCGTGGAGGCACTTACCTTTTGGTAGCCATTGGTACGGGGTGACGGATCGTTGAACTTTCCGTTTCTGCGCCATAGTTCACAGCGACCCGTCGTCGGCTGCAGATGCACTTATTCATCTGGGGCCAGTTGGCTTATGTCTGCCGCACGAACCAGTGCGTGTGGGTTTCCCAATGGAAGGTGCAGTCAAAGTTGCCTTTATTTAGTTAGGTACTGTAACGGTACACGCCTGATTGGCTATTTAAGGCAGGCATCCTTTTCATTCCACTCATTTTCTTAGAATATACAAACTAGGTAACAGCAAGAAATCTCACCCTTTAGGAACGTCAAGTTCTGATCTTGAGTTTCAAGGCGAGATTTGGTATTCTGTGCAGTTGCAAAATAATGAAAATGTTTTGTTCTAAACTTAGATTTTGCAACGATACCTGGTACCTATCTATAGTTGCTATATTGTATGAACCGCGACGTCTTTGTGATATTCAGGATATAGTTCTAGCGTGTTGCTTCATCTGCTTACTGACACGTTTTCGGGTAACAGAGAACACGATGTTATGTTTTTTACTTATAGCCTATACTAAGCCAAGTTATAATGTATTGGTTATAGCTATTAGCAGCTGCAGCAACGAAATGTATATACCTATGTAACAGGGATAATACGGGCGAAGCAATGGGTTCCGCACTTCGCTTTACACTCGTATGCGTATGCATAATCTAATGTGTTATTTTCGTCTCATCAGACCATGGGCTGTGGCAGGGAGTAATAATAAATTATCATTACTCCCTGGGTTGTGGTACACCGACAAAAATCTAACCTGAGTACCTAAGGTGCTATTATTATCGTCAAAGCTCGACTGCTGGGCGTCCATGTGCGGATAACCCAGTCAGAGCATAAAGCTACATTCTCCAGGACGCCCAAAGCACTGCTATGAAGAATCACACAAAGTTAAAAAAAGAGCTTTACCATTCATAACTGACTTTAACACCTGCATATCAACACGACTGGACACGGATCTGGGCAACGAATGTCATGTCAGCAGATTTGGGTATAAAATACCTTGAGCATCTTACAGACTCCCCTGACTAACACCATGTTTGCAGCTAATAGGTATTGTAGATATGTGCTATGCATTATGCTGGGGACACATATGCATTTCTCCTCTAAACTGGTTGCTCGGATATGCAGCTCCCGTACTGTTTCGATACATAGCCTAGTGTCCTCAGCATTAGGTATTTCTTCATTACACTATTAAATCTTGCCCTTTCCCGTACGACCAATGCTATTTTCTACTAGTCATTTGGGTAAGCATTGTACAATGTGCACTGAAAGGCTAAATTTATTTTTTGCTCGTGGCCGCGGCCAAGCATCATCGGATGACCGCACGCAATTGTTTTTACGAAAGCCCTGTTTCCCCTACACTGATCGGTGGCTCTGTTCTCACGAATATCTCGCATGTTCTATATGCTTTGAAAATTACATCTGCATCATATTATGGCAGCATTCCATCTAGAGAAACTGATAGTTTGGCCTCCATGCTCACCTGATCTAAACCCAATTGAAAACTTCTGGGCCTTCTGAAAAGCAAAATTTACGCAGATGGAAGGCAGTACAAGCCACAGTCGATGCTCAATTATTCTAGACAACGATATAAATGTACGGTAATTTCCGGATCACAGTCCCGGGATCCGTTGTTTAACCATTAGAGAAAAACTAAAATTTGCTGAGGAAAGGAGGTAGCTACAATCTAATATCCATGGTATCACTTAGAAGTACTTCAACGCTGAAATTAAAAACAAAAGTTAGCTAGGCAACGGCCTTCATACCGATCAGCAGGTGTATCCTCCTATTTTATGCTTCAGATCGAGAGGGAGAGACCGACCAACGAACTGTGTAGTACTACGTGCATATAAGTATATAGTGGAACTGACATTACAGCTGGGTAAGTTTTTTTTTTTTTGGGTAAAAAAATGATAATAATTGGTTGCGGAGGCCCGAGTGCAGTGCGGCACAGTTTTGGTGACATGCGGACAGCATGTCCACTCGTTGCCGGCAGTAGAGTGCGGACCGTAAAAGTTTCCCCAAAAGGAAGTATTGACAGGACAACAAAAAACTGCCCAGACACGCAGCCGAAGTCTGCCATGGGGCTACTTGTGTATATGCACAGCGACGGTATGTGCTAATGTGTAGTCTAGAGCTTACCCATTACGGTATGCGTATTCCTAAGATGTTACATGCGAAACTACGCAATTTTTTCCTGTTCCTAGGTAATTAAAACCGACTCATAGTTATGGGCAAAATTTCAGGCATCATAATCTGCAAAAAAAGGCTGCCGGAAAACTGCTGTTCTTTCCAACATAAGTATAGGTACACTGTTGCAGTGAACTCAATGTTGCTTTCAATTGAAGATTGTTGCAATTACCTAATTGAAAAATATTGCAGTGAATTGAAGATTGCTTCACGCTAAGTTGGAATGGTCATTGACAAGTGATCAATTATTTATTACCGCAGATTCCCTTGCATTCCTATGAAAAGAAAAGATGTTATTGGAATATTAGCTATAGAAATTAATGGGCCCCTGCGAGGTGCTCCTGTACACCTAGGCTTATGTGTATAGTTTACCCTGGGATTTAAAAATCGGCATTATGATATTCGTTATGAAGATGCAAGTACCGTATAAGCACACTACACCGCACTGTAGAATTAAATGCCGCCAGTTACGGTGATGTCTATAGGCAATGACTATGATTCGGATATTACCGTGCATTAATCTCGTTGTCGTAGCGAAGAAGCAGTCTGTGGATCTGTCGATTGACCATCTCTGAATGTAAGCAGTTGCTCCCCGACTTCAACCTGTCTGCGCGAGTTATGCTTCAATTAAGGCTAATTTGTTGCAAGTGCTCATTATCTTTTTCTATTTCTTCGGGGAAAACAGCTTTTTGTTACAAGATTAACTCTTCTACTGTAGGACAACGGTTATAGCCGCCACCCATGGATATTTTTGACCAGGGTTGCAGAGTCGGAGTCGGACAATTTTTGAGACCAAGGGTCGAACAGTTGCTTGTTCCAGACTTCAGAGTATAGGATGAAAATGGGTTTATCTCGTTAAAAAAAAAGTGTGAATCGGAGCAGGTTTTTGGGTTTCACAGAGTCGGAGTCGGACAGTAACTGGATCCAGGCGTCGGAGTTAGTCCATTCAGCTCGGCAACCCTGTACTAACATCAGTCCCGTACGGTACTCGACGGGTGCGTATGCATGTGGAGATGAATGAATGATGAAGCTATCACTCGCTCGTTGGTTCCGGCGTCTGGCACTCCGAACGGGTTGTGGAATTTCCGGAAAGCTTCGACCGCCCGATCGCTTCTGAGAACGGTCGTGTCTTTTATACTGCGGTAAAATTTTACCGGGTGAGACTTCTCTGTCTGAAGATGCTCACGTCTTAGTCTTTCAGCTTTGTGTGTTGTGTGACTTTGAGCATCAGTTGGGGCGGTCAATACCCATAAGTTACAGAACATTTTTTCGTGAATTGCAAGCTTTCGTTACGCCAGGTTTGTTGACTTTGACAGTTACATATAATGGCCGACTTTCTTCGGCGTGCAAACCAGAATTCGGAGTCAAATAGTCAAGTCTGACTCAGACACCTGAGCCCTGCCAGTCTTTGACTCCGACTCCTTGGACCCTTTGCAAAAATGTCCAGGACTCAGACTCCGTTTCTTAATAGACCCATTTTTTACCCATTTTCTCCAATTCCCGGGCCCATTCAATCAAAATTTCCGGCAGCGACTCCGACTCTTGGGCCCAGAAAGCTCCGACTCCTGTCTTTGCAACCCCGGTGCAGCGAAATCTTGCGTTATCGCTCTGCTCCGCACCCACGCTTTTCTGCTCAGTTCTTACAAGGAGAAGCAACTTTCAGTTTCGTACTTGCATGGGAAAGTTGGATCGATGTTTTGGTGCATGCAGTTCTTAGTTCTTCTCCGTAACTCTGTACAACCGCCTGCTCCCACGAGTCCTTTCAAATGAACATTTTCGGACGGACCCTACAGTTAGTGAGCAACAATGACAAAACAAGCAATAAAATTCAGTCCGGTTTCCTCAAATTTGAGAGGTTAAAGCCAAATTTTTCGAACTTTCTGTTTCAGCCGAGATCATTCTTAAGGCAATATGCAATGCAAGATTTTACTCATTAGGTATTATGTTGTTCGTCCGCGAAATTTCTGCAGCACGTTATATACTGCAATGTCGTCTGTGACACATTCCATATTAAGTACCGGTACTTTTTACCCAACTCCCCGTTGCGTTTCTGTATGGTATTTTGTATCAAAACAATTTCTATTCTCTTAGCTTCTTTTGAAGCACTGAGTTCAAATAAGGCGATTTGAATTTTTGAAATGTATGCTTACCTGAATAAAGATGTTTTATATCATTCATTTTTGCCCTTATAATGAACTTGTGCAAAGCAATGCAACATATAAGTTAATATTAATATCAAAAACTTGTATTACAGTCTAGTAACATGGAAGCTAGGTACAAATTGTTGTTGGTGTTACTAGTACCTAGAAATTAGGGCGATTAAATAAACATGTCCTTTAATTTACTGGTCTTAGTCTTTCTATTTACGGTACCTATATTTAGCTTGTGCAACACAGTGCACCCCAATATAGTAACTATACATGTGCTGGGTTGCTGCATTACATTAATTCGAAAGTGTGAATCACTACTGCAAACGCTCTAGAATTTTCCGCCGTGTCGAGTACCCGTATATGGCAGGTGTGTGTCCCTGCACCGGCCGCTGTCGTAACGCGTTGTGTCAATATCGCTTTCACTGCTCCGTAATGTGCCCAGCCCTCCACTGGATATGAGTTCCAGTAATGCCGGAGCCACAGTATGAAGTCGCACGCTGCTCTTGCGAGCCGACGTTCAGACCCACGTCGTTCACGCTACTTTCACTGTGTAGCGGGACGACGTGCAAGCTGAACGGCCGATCATCAGTTGAGCGTGCGATTGTTTAGCGTGGCCCCGACTAAGGCTCTTGCCAATGCTGCACTGACTGGTGCTGCACACGCAGACCCACTCTTCATTGTTACTATAGCTAAATTCATCAAGCAGACACACTTGGTATTGAAGACTGTGTCATCAAATTACAGTATATGTATTTTCAATTTGGTCTTTTCAGAAAATAGCGCTCTTCATCCGTGTACTGTCCAATTTCTAATGTACCCCAACGTCATTTCTGGCCGCGCCAGAGAGAGTTTTGCCATTTTAGCTTCTGGGGCGGCTAAAATTTTTGTCAGGAAATCTATTAAAATTTAAGTATCTACGTAGAACTAGTTATCTAGCCCTGGTAACCAAAATATTTCTGATCGAAGAATTTATTTAAGTTATCTGGTGAGTTTTGCACTTGCACTGTTTCCAGGCCTGCCTGTTTGATTTTCTCCCGGCTCCGAGGGTGCGAGCGCCGGCTCGAACAGTGTATAGGTAACCTCAACCGAACCTCACGGCCCAGGTGCGCCGGCCGCTCATGAATGTGAGTGAGCTGCCCCTCAGTTCTGTGATGCGACGAATCGACCCAAATTTCCCATACATATTGAGCCAGTTTGATGCACCTGTGACAGAAATTCAAGGCCCCAATCTGTTTGAATTTTATGCTCAATTTTTGCTTTTTATAAAAAATCCTTAGGTACTTTGAAAATAAGGGAGGGGTCTGGCTGTCTGTCCGTCTGTCGAAATCCTTCTAAACTTGATCAGTTATGGTAGCTCCATTGACTCTGTGGACTTGGTTGGTGCTTTGTGGACTTTGTGGATTATGTGTAGCTAATTGTGAACTTTTTCGTTGACATAGTAAGTTGTATTCAAATACTTGAATAAATATTTCTAAACTCAGTGAACTAAAGGGTCGTGTGTGGCTTAATCTATACTATAATAAGAGAGCTGTCTGTCAGTCCGTCTGTCCGAAGCCTTATTTTTTCCCCTATCTTATACTAAAGAAGAAAATTCCAAGGCACCCAACTTTTCTTTTTGCCAAGCCGTATCCAGGATACGAACCCTGGAATTCCCGGGTTATTAGTGAAGGCCTGGTCACGGGCCTTTATGAACTTGGTTGCTTTTGTGCACTTGGTTAAGTTCGTAGACGTAGTGGATATGTGGACTTTGTGAATTTTAAAGTAGTGTGAAATTTTTTCGATGGGATGGTAAGATGTTTTAAATTACATATTTCATGACTTATTCAACACGAGGGTTGCGTTTGGTGCACTAGTAATTATAATAAGCCGGTTTGAATATCCACGCGACACTTTACAGTAGGACTACCTAATGTGCGTTAGTTCCAGATATGGGCTAATAAGTCTCACGGTTAATATGAAGACTTGTTGTAGGTGAAAGTTAAGGTTTTATATGTACATACCGGCTCCATTGCCTTGATGCAAGACTAATGTATTTATAGGCCTAATTCCCATCCGACGGCTTGCCTCCCAACTCCAACCATCCCCTAAACATTATTCAGAAATTCTGTGAAAGATTGATTTAGTCAACAAAAATTGATAGAGATTTTTTAATATGGCCGTATTGCAGCAATGCAATTACAAGCTAAATTTGCAAGATTGCCAGCAAGCAGGCGAGCAGTTTTTGTCGGAGGCCGTGACCTGCTCTTGTGCTTCTTTTTGCCATGTGGATGTGTCGGAGTCACAGACGGGTTATGGGTATGGAGGAGGTCACCTGGCTGCGCCGATGGCAGTATGGCAGAGAAGTTTGTGTCTGTTGGGAAGTCCTCTTATCGCTGCTGAACTCTTGTCGATCTCGATGGAGCATCCATCTTTATAGATGTCTGTAAATCCTCCTATCGGTCCTGGATTACTCTTGATCTCAGTGCCAGAAAAATTGGATGTGTTGCGAATCCATGTTTTCGGTGCTGAATTGTCCTCGGCCCACAGTTGTAAAAATCGGTAGATGTCGGGAATACCTTTTGTTGGTGCCTAACTATTATTGATCTCAGTGCCGGTAAATTTTGTCAGAGCGTTTAAGGAAACTCCTGTTATCAGTCTTAAACGATTTTTTAACCCTTCAACAGATATCGGAAATTCCTCTTGTCGGCGATGTTAGATGTTCGTCGACTCGAATGCTGGAGAAATGGAATTAGCAGTTTGAGAATGCACGTAGGTACTTAGTCTTTGCATATTCATCGATTACAGTGCCGGGTTTGTCTGCACATATGGGAACATTTTTTCATCAGTAACGATCGGCGCTGAGATCTTTGTTCGATCTGTCACAGCCTGCTTCAGATCACACTGTGACATTCTCTCCTATCGTTACATAGCAACAGTAGGCTATCTCCTATCGTTACATAGCAACAGTAGGCTATCTCCTATCGTTACATAGCAAGAGTAGGCTATGTACTGCAAACTGCAGTGACACTTTTCATGGCTCGTCTTTCCCATGTGTCATCACTTAAGTGGATACACTCTTAACGATTCTTACCTCTTTATTTTGAGACGTAGGCTTATTTGAATATATAACCTAGATAAGATTTTTTCAGTCCTTTAAAGACCACTGCAGTACCTAAATGACATTTTATACAGTATTTTTCTTACAGCTGCGAGCGGTTTCTTTCTTATATAGGATAATATGAGTTAGCCTTTTTCATTGGCATGCCTCTCTCTTCTGCCACAGGTGCAACTCCACGTGCATTTGGATGGTTCTATTCGCCATGAGACCGTATGGGAACTGATGAGGTAAGTAAATATATTAGGCAAGCACGGTTTTTATTGTTGTTATGTTGATGTATTGGGACCTTATGCATGTCAAATTTCTACCTATTAACTACTGATACTGTGCTTCGTTTTGTGCTTTTACATCCTTATAAGATTTGTTCCCTTAATAATATTGTTCGCTGTTCTTGTACGGCTTTATCGTCAATGTGTCTGGATGAAGAAAAAAATGGATGCAATTTAGGATGGCTTTAAAGCGTTACTGCGGATTTTATAGGTAGGTATCTCGTCCAGCTCGTCTATAACAAATAATAACAAATAATATTCATGAATGGGAATGTTTCATTGCTAGGCATAAGGAGATGCACTTGGTCGAGGTTTCTTGCATGTTCTATACCGGACTCCTGAGGCACTCCTCTCTCCTGGACGCTGTTGAGAATAGAAGAGTAGAAAACTTCAGTGACCTATCAAGCTTCACAAAATTAGACACCCGTGTATGGCAACGGTACTGGGGGCGTTGGCAGAAATTGAACATTTTGGGAAGTCAAGGGTCTCACATTTTGCGAGAAATAATTTGGAAAAAAATTATTCCCGTTGCTAAACCATTCCATGCTTAATGAATTATCACGTCTCATAGGAATAGCTCCGCCAATAGCATGCCCAAATCCGCAAGATATTTAGGCACAAAAGGTTTCAGCCATGCAGGATCCTCTGCACATTTTTCAACATTTTTCCTGCTCTTGCGTATAATGTTCCTCCTCTGACCACTTTCGTTACCTACTGCAGGCAGAAGAAAATGAAGCTGCCAGGTGATGGCTCGCTTGCCGATCTCAAAGAAGCCCTGATGACCAAGGAACCTACGGATCTTACCGCCTTTCTTAAGCCCTTTACACTCTTCATTCCTGCCATACAGTGAGAACCGGTATACGTTTTGACTTTAAAGTTCGTAAGCTAACTGGCGGTCCTTGTTATTATTGGGTAGCCTTCTCAGCCTCTTTGACCGCATGGAGGAATGAGGTTGAGGCATTTCGATCCTGCAGCGAATTGCTACCGGCC
Organism: Parhyale hawaiensis; assembly: GCA_001587735.2. Lineage (NCBI taxonomy): Eukaryota > Metazoa > Arthropoda > Malacostraca > Amphipoda > Hyalidae > Parhyale > Parhyale hawaiensis. The sequence goes on from LQNS02277717.1 coordinate 11,122,382, forward strand.
CCGGTCCACGCTACCCCCTGGGTAGCCTATGCCGCGCCTCAGTCAGACTACCGGCGGTCCTTGAATTTGCAGACATAAAAGCCACAACCAGCTAACTGCGTTCTCCTTGTAGGACGTGATGACAAAGCCAGCTAACTACCTATGTTGTCTTTTGTGGCTGATCCCAAATGATTTGTTCCTCTTTATGACCAATTTTTGACGTGATGCTGATAGCGATCTGCTTTGATTGCTCCGTGATAACGACTACAATATGATTTTCCTCCAGAAGAGGTCCAGCATGATCAAAGAGAGATTCAATATGTTGGACAAGCAAAAATTTATTGTTGAAATTGCAAGTTCGTGATATTTGCTAATGTTTAAGGATAAACTGAATTAAACTAACGTGTGTTTTAAATTATTGCTTTTCAGAAGCTTGTTTTCGTTAGTTTGAAACATGTTGAGCTCACATACCGCTATAGCTACTGTCAGTTTAATTGATTTTTATTTTAAGTAGATTAAAATTGATGAAAAGCCCATTATTTACATTTCTTGTAAATATGATAGGCACCTATTTTTCAAATGTAAACATAGCGTCTCTGGTTTATTTTCAAAGATCAGTGACCGTTTTTGTGCTTTTCAGGGATCATCGTGATCGTAGTAGTTATACTAGTGATTCTAATTACGAACATGGACACAAAAAGGCGCCTCTAACTGTAAAAAGGTTGGATAACTGTTTTTTTTTCTGCTCATTAACCCCTTCACTTCTTTAACTTAGAAGTGTAAATTTGTATTTGATAATGCTTATCTTAGAATACAAGTGCCAGCAATGCTTCTCATGGTGTCAAAGTAAAAGTAACTTGATTTACCAACGTTTCAAAACTAATTCAGAAATTCGTTAAACTTATGGACAGGATGTTGAAATTGTTGTTGGAGATGTTGAAGATCGCCCTCATTCTGATCGAGGATCATTAATTGTTGTTGTTATTTACTGATATCGTCAATAGTCACATTACTACTCACATAGGCAGTGTAGTAGATAGCTAATTACAGACGCCATAGTACATTCTCCATTACTCGTTGTGCCTTGTTGTTTTCTTATTGTTTTCTAAGCTTGTTTTCTTTTTTTTTTTGTTTTCTAAGTGTAGAAGCTTCATTTTGATCGCAAAACGAAAACTATTTTGAAACGTTTGTTTCAGTCATATAAATTTGAGAGTAATAGAGCTACCTCGTGCAAAATGCATTACCACAGTATTGTTGCTTCGTTTGAAATGTCATGCGGAACATTTTTGCATCATTTAAAACACAATGTGCAACAGTGTTGCGTCGTGCAAAATAGGACGTGCAGCATTGATTCCTGTCGTATTAAAGTGTAGTGCGCCGCAATGCTGTCACATTCACAAGCTTGAAGTAATATTGAATAATATACTTAGGCGAATACTGCGTGTAAGACGCAACGAAAACAATGTGCCTCTAATGAGATGCAGTGAAATGTACCTGTCTTTACAAATGTTGCAATTTCAGGATGTT
>LQNS02277717.1:11124386-11175372 GCA_001587735.2 Parhyale hawaiensis
GCAAAGCGTGATGCGCAGCTCTGTTGCCTCGTGTAAGCGTGATGCGCAGCTCTGTTGCCTCGTGCAAAGCGTGATGCGCAGCTCTGTTGCCTCGTGTAAGCGTGATGCGCAGCTCTGTTGCCTCGTGTAAGCGTGATGCGCAGCTCTGTTGCCTCGTGTAAGCGTGATGCAGTGTTGTATGACGTCATCTTTTCAGCACCCATTTGGTCCCGTTTGAAATAGTGTCCTTATTAAAGAAATTGATATTGAAGCGGTTAACACAAGTCCGTTAAATTTCAGAGGAGACTTGGTGGCGATAGAGCGCATATCGCGGGAGTTCGTAGAGGACTGCAGCAGGCAACTCATCGCCCACTGCGAGGCGCGCTTCTGCCCGCAGTTACTGCTGCCTCCTGGTGATGCTTTTAGTGGCAGTGACCTGCCAGCCTGGGTCCCCTCTGCACAGGCCAATGGTGGCAGCAGTTCTAATGGAGACGTCACTAATGGTAAAATTGTTAAGCATAATATTATTATGAAGACATGACTAATTGTAGTAATAATGTGTAATGGTAGTAACCGCAATAAAAGTTGTTGTAATAATAATGATAATCATAATGGAGATATGACTTATTGTTAAAGCGCTAATAACAATGGAGACATACATGAATAATGGTAATAACATTAATAAGTTGACCAGAGATTGTTGCGTCGCTTAAAACATGATGTGCGAAATTGTTACTGCCCAACCCAACCGGGATCCGTGTTTGGACGTGTGGATCTGTAAGCGTTCTAGTCAGCCGTAAATTGTTTTTTGAGGGATTTTTCGCTGCAGCACTTTGGGAGACCTGAGGGTCCCTAATGCTTCTTTATTTTTTTACTCGTCCCTTGCCGTCCCGTTAGGGCTGGATTTTTTACGGTCCCTGCGTCCGTTTTTTCTACTCCTGTGGCAATGCTGCTTGTGCCTCGCTCTGTAGATCTGTTGGGCTTTTGTTCCAAAAGAGAAACTCATTCGCAGGAGAAGCAAACAATAAACATGCTGGTCTGTACTACCTAAAAAAATTCAACATCATTCAACAAAGTTCATGTATCGTTGCCACCAGTTTTCAGAATAACCGAAGCGATACCATTTTTTTTGCGCGGTATAGGAACATACTCGATATAGATAAAATTGATACCTTTCTTTTTGCGCGGTATAGGAAGACACTCTATATAGATCAAATTAATCGGTTCGTCTACGCCCCAGTTATGTGTAGGGCGTATTGGATGTTACCTTCGGCAGCTGTGCGCAGGCACAATAGTATTTAACTCGAGATCGATCAGCAAGCCCGAGTAGTCAGCTCCATAGTTTCAGTCCCTTGGAATATCGTGAATATACAGTAGGTGTTATTTTTGTACTGAAACTCGATAACCATTCGAATATACGACATAACACCAATTGATAATTTGTTAAATTGAATAAATATTGCCAGGTCTTGAACGGGCTCATTTAATGAAATCAGTATAGTGTAGTACATTGGCAGGTCGTGGGAGGGTCAAGATATCGTCGGAGTATAGGACTTATCGGTACGTCAGCCACCTTCTGAGCATTTTACTGATCAACTAGACCAAATACATACTGCTATATAACGCCATTGATGTTTAAATGTGAATAACAAATGGGGAAGAACGGCCTTATGTACGTGCAGTGCTTATTTCGTTTTTTTCGTATTTTTGTCAAGCGCTTGCCACGCTAGTATAGCAAGCGCATAGTTCCTGTCTTTATAGATTGCTGGCCACGTAATTTATCGAACCCGCCGCCCCTACGGATATCTTGCACTACACCACAGGTGCGCTTACAAACGAGTACAATAGTGTCTCCTGTCAGTATAGGAAGCTCTGGTATAACGCTAAGTACCTCCATCCTTTGTATTCATTTCATCTGCCTCATACGCCATCGCTATCTTGTTTGAAATATCTCAGTTGATTATTTTGGGCTGGCCCTAATTATGGCGACACACCGTTTTACCTACGAGATTGCCGCATAATTGAGTAAGACTGTGCAAGGTTGCATTGTCTCATAAATGAGCATGACTCTGCAACATCACGGCTCATATTTCTGACGCATAATTCCTCTCTTCGTGGTACCTGCAACACCCAGTTACGTCCGAAAATCCCTTCCATCTTCTTTCGTATGATTTATCTGTCTTATTGTCACAACTTCCTGAACGGTATCAACTCTATTTCAGTCTTATTTTTAGTTTTTTAGTGCAGCTATTTGTTGTGGAGTTTGGCAATGAGTGCAACGTCGCATCGAACTGCACCGCACAAGATAAACTTGACTTTTTTTGTTTATCTCACTCTGAACTATTTGCAGGTACCCGAAATGCGGGTGCAGTTTTGCAAATTATGCTACTATGAAATTTTGAAGTTCCATTACTTCATGACTATGGCATCTTTGCACTGGATATTGCCATCCCTTACGCAGGTAACATGCACCAGCTGGCGAATATGCCCCACTTGCACTATTGCTACCCATATGACAAATAACAACGTACTTACTCACCAGGTGGCGGCCCAGCAATAACAGTGGACGATATCGTCGAGGCGGTGCTGAGGGGCGTGGCGGAGGGGGAGAAGACCTGTCCCGGCACCACCGTCCGGCTGCTGCTCTGCTGTATCCTGGGTTTTCCTGGTTAGTCTTCTCACGGCTCAGATCCCAATCTTTCATTTGATACCAAATGCTTATGTTATCTTTCAAATCCTGGCATTGTCCTTCCTCCCCTCAGCTTCACAAATTCGCTACAGACTGTGCCTGTTTGTTTTTGGGGTCTTTCATCTCACAAGCGACGTGGCAAACTTTGTATCGCAGGGGTACTGATTTATTTTGGGCTTGATTATGTTTCAATAGCCTCTTAAAACTACTGCGTTGTAGCGATTTCCTTTTTTCGTAATTCAAGTGCCATAACGTTCCCAGACGTCCGCGGTGAGTGTAAGTGAAAGTACATCCAAGACGCTAGAATTTTCTTCGAATTTGTATGATTTTTGCATCGATTACAGAGTGGTCCCCGGAAATCCTGCGACTCTGCGAGAAGTATAAAGACAAGGGGGTCGTCGGTATCGACTTTGCTGGCTGCCACAACGAAGAGGCCGATCGTAAGTATTATTAGATTAGATTATATTAGATTAAATAGCTGGCAGTAGACGGTCCAACAGACCCCTTCCCAAGGAGCAGCCCGGTCTTGCCCCCCTGACCTGTATGAGTTAATTTTTTGTCATTACGTCAGAATCGTTCAAATATCTGAGGAAGAAAAGAAGATGAGAATAAACTCAATACTAGAGCACTGTGAGAGCGCATACCTCTGCAAAGCGAGGCAACGATAACGAAAAATTCAAATTGGCTCTGAAACCATAACTGTCTTCGTATCAACTCCAAAAATCTAATCATTTGTGTCAGTCAACAGTCTTAATAGCTTCAGTAATTTTCATGAAGATCCGTTCATAACTTTTCGAGTTATGCTGCTAACAAACATTATGACAAACATAAGTCAAACACACAAACGAACCAACCGATCTTCACCAAAATTTAATTATTTATGTCTTTTAATATTACTATCAACTCCTATAAATTTCGTAAAGATCCATTCAATATTACCTCCGCCAAGGAGGTTGTTTCCGTCGAGTTTGTCTGTCTGTCTGTCCTCTTGTTTGCCTGTCATCCAGATAACTCAAGAAGTTATGGACGGATTTGAACGAAATTTACAGGGATTGTTAGGTATATTAGGAGGAACACATGATTAACTTTTGATAAAGATCCGTCCTTCAGTTTGTTTGTTTGTCTGCCTCATTTTTCTCAGTGCCATAACTCAAAATGTTATGGACGGATTTTTATGAAATACACATGAGATGTTAGGTATATCGTGAAGAGTAAATGACCAAATTTTTGTAATGATCCTTTTGTTCGCTCGTTGGTTTGTCACTGTCTTTGATTTTAACCTTGTTAGCACGATAACTCAATAAATAAAGAATGGATCTTTATGAAATTTATAGAAGTTGTAAGTTATGTTAAAAGACATAAATGATTAAATTTTGGTGCAGATCAGTTAGTCCGTTTGTATGTTTGCCTCATGTTTGTCATAATGTTTGTTAGCAGCATAACTCAAACAGTTATGAACGGATCTTCAAAAAATTACTGAAGCTATTAAGACTGTTGACTGACACAAATAATTAGATTTTGATTTTGATACAAAGAAAATCATGGTCTCAGAACCAATCTTAATCCTTCGTAACCGTTGTCTTGCATGGCGGAGGTATGCGCTCTCAGAATGCTCTAGTGTTTTTGAGTTATTGTGCTAACAAGCATAAAATTAAAAACAGTGACAAACGAGCAAACTAGCTGATCATTACAAAAAATTGGTCATTTACTCTGCATAATATACCTAACAACTCATCTAAATTTCATACAAATCCGTGCATAACTTTTTGAGTTATGGCATTGAGAAAAACGAAGCAGACAAACAAACAAACTGATGGACGGATCTTCACCAAAAGTTAATCACGTGATCCTCCTAACATACCTAACAATTCCTGTAAATTTTGTCAAAATCAGTCCATAAGTCTTTCAGTTATCTTGATGAAAGACAGAATAACAGACAAACAGAAAACCCGACAAAATCATAACCTCCTTGGCGGAGGTAAAAAAAAGATCGTGCAAGCACGATCAATTGCTGCAGATCCGCGGAGCTCGGTGCATTGAGTTAGTTTGGGCATGAATGAATTACGGTGGCCTCCGAAGCACTGACCGTTAAGAGTTTGTGACTCGTGGAAAAAAAGTTCGTAGCCGTGAAGAGTGTTGCTCCCAATGTTTGTCAAGACGATTTTAAAATGCATTCACCTTTCTTCTCGTACTACTTCGAAGGGGAGTCTATTGTTGCTCTTGTTAATAAAATTTATTTCCCATGATGCATATTAACTCTTTAAGCTTTCCATTCAAACATGAATCACTATCAGGAGTTAGCAGATGTTGCTAACTTCCTGATTTTTTCAACTATGTCAATCCAATTCTTAAAGAAAGAATTGTTCTTTGTGCCATGCAAATTGGGATAACTGTTGGCCGACTGCCACTAAGTTTTTCTTTAATATTAGTTCTATTCCGTCGCCAAAAATGCTTAACAAAGTAATGTAAACACAGTACATTAGCTAATTATAGCCGTTATCTCCTTATGTCTGACACAAAGTGTCTGAAAAGTTGTCTGGATAGTTTTAAACGCTGCAAAAATGCTTGAATAGATTTGTGGCGTTAGCAGAAGGATGCGTATTTTAAGGTCGGTTCATTACGTTAATGCTTCAACACGTTCGAATGTTTAGTCATTTCCTAATAAATACTTTTGTGTACTCGATACATTTACTGACTTGTTAACCGTAAAGTCAGTCTGCTTAGCTAGTGTTCTTCTGTTCCTTAAACGGACACAGCAACGCATTCACTTTTTTCTCATATTGTAATGTACGAGTCGACTTATCGTAAACGAACGCTCGTATTTCATGATTATTTATATTGAAGATTTATTTGGACTATAACAAGTGTTAGATATTTGCTGCTGGCTATCACGAAAATATTCCTCACTTCTCAGGGTCAGACTACAAGGAAGGTTGGGAGGTGTTCCAGGAGGCGGCCGCTAAGGGCATCCGCCGCACCGTACATGCTGGCGAGGACGCGCCTGCTGCTTCAGTGCTCGTTGTGAGTTGTGGTAGTTGTAAGGGGGCCTCCATCCCCCACTCAGCACTGGACACTACAAGTACCGTAACTGACAGTTTTTTTCCAGGTTTACGGAGGCACCCATATCCCAGTGGACCACAAGAAACAGGATTGTGTAACACTATTATATTTCCCATTGTTTTAGGCAGTGAAACTAGAGAATCGTTAACAAGTTAATGTCATCACAGAAATGTACATTCCGCCATCTGGCGCAGCCTCTATTTACATCAAGAAGTCTATCGAATAAAAATTTCACCCTCTCTCAGTAAGCATATGAACTTCCACCTTTTTCTTTGTGTAGCTAACAGTATTGGCACAGTACGTGTCAACCATCGTTCGTCAGCATCATTGTGTATTTTTTTATTAGAAGCTTGAATGAAAATTTTGTTATTATTAAATACAAGTTCATTAATAGTTCACAGTAGATGTTGATAGGAAGAAACGAACGATCAAACCTCAAAAGCTTTATTATTATCATTTTAAACTTTTGCTCGGATACAGTGGGTGTCCAAGAAATCTTTTTACATTTCGGTACCGAGGACCTACCAAATGTTATGAGATTCTCTAGACGTGGTGAGACGCGACTCCCAGTTCTCCTGAAATTTCCTCTGACACTGGTACATGTTCTTTTTTCTATCATACTTCAGGCAGTGGAAGATCTTAAAGCAGAGCGCATTGGCCACGGCTACAGGGTGATAGAAGACGAGAAAATATACGAGCAGTGCAAGCAGGCCGGCATACACTTCGAGGCGTGCCCTACATCGTCTTATTGCACAGGATCCATAAAGTCTTTAGCACTCCCTTCCAAGCGACATCCTCTCCTGAGGTAATCCTCATCTAGAGCAGTGGTTCTTAACATTTTTGAAGGTACTGAACCCCACAAGTTCCATACATGCGTTCATCGAGCCCTTCGTAGTAGGAAAATTAAAGTGCGATGATGTTTTTCTTCAGAAACAAAGCATATGCATGTATATAATCATATACTGCTGTATTAGAACGCAAACTGTAGCGTGCATCATTTGCGCACAAAATCGCTGTGTTCAGAGAATAAAACCAGCAAGCAGAGCGTGACGTCACGAATCTTACGAGTGGGGTGATCTACACCGCCGGACTCGAGTAGCTGACTCACCGAACCCCTGAAGTTCGATCGGACCCAGGTTAAGAACCACAGCTCTAGAGGGAGCACTCGATAGACTGCTTTTTTATTTTTATATGCTATAATTGACATGTAAAATAGAATAGATAGCTGGCAGTAGACAATTCACCAATCCCATACCCAGAGAGCACCCAATACTTCGCAAAACTTTGCTCCGGTCCTCTATGAGCTATCGACAATAATTCAGAGTCGTGGAGACTTCTGAGGAAGAAAAGAGGAAGCAGTCTGTTCATATGTTCTAATCTTCGTGGCTGCCTGCAGGCATAGGTTGATTATGTTTGGACTTGTTCAATTAGGCGCCGAAATGAAGCCTTCGAGACTTAGCTTTCCTGAAGCTCCTCCAATCAGAAGCTTTGACCTTGCCACTCTGACTCGTGTCGCAAGTGCTATAAGCAACGCGATGACATTGAGCCAGCTGAAAATTCCTTTTTAATGAGCAAGATCGAGTTTTTGTGAATCTCAATAGTAACCGATTGAGATTAATGATCCAAGCTCAGCTCGCCCAGTCGAAGCTAGCGCACATGCTCAAGTTTCGAACAAGTCAAGTCTCGAAGGCGTAATTTTCGCGCCCAGTCAAGCATGCCCTTAAAGTAAATCCTCACTATATTATCTCTATGTTACTTGTTAAACCTGTTCGTAACTGGTGTAGTGCTGTATAAACTAAGCCAAAGTAGGTCCAAATGTGGACCTATGGCTGTAATGGTGGCTGCTCCGTTCTTAATTAAGTTTTTATTACAGTTATTAATAAATCTCTAATGTGCGCTTACTATGGACCAATTTTGTGGATCAGGTTCACTGAAGAGCGCGTCATCCCCTACGGTAGCTATATAACAATATGATAAAAACTTTAATAAAAATCCAAACAATATTACAGCAATTGGTAGGTCTACAGTTAAGCGGACTTTGACTTTATTTACGCATCGCTATACTAGATTAGGCAGGCGGCAGTAGACGGACCAAGAGGCCCATTCCTAGAGAGCCGCCGGGACCTACGGGAATTAGCTAGGTGTGAAGCTAAAAACAAAACTAAGTAAATACTCTAAGAAAAAAAAATAACTATGCACGTACTTTTGATTCATGTTTTGTATCAGGTTCATTGAAGACGGCGTGAGCTTTAGCATCAGCACAGATGATCCCTGCCTGACGGGCACCTCCCTACCGTCGGAGTACTCCCTGCTCCGGTCCTGGGGCTGCTCCGAGGCGGTCTTTGCTAAAGCGGTAAGATTTTACGCCCTTCTCAACAGGGCTGTAGGATATTCTTTACTTTTATTCTTTACTTTTTCAGTAAAAAGTTTCCGGTGCCGAAGAACCATCTCCGACTCCTGAGACCAGCTGGTGTCTGACTCTTATTCCATGAACAAAAATCCTCCGACTTCTGCCCCCATCGGAATAATGCCGTTGAAACCGCCGATATCTGTACGAGAGAGCATCGGATGATATCGGCTGTTTGCCTAAAAACTTTCTGATGGGGTGACGACTTGGACGTTGACTTGTGGCCTCCTGTTTACCTTACTGTATTGAATAATTGAAGTTTAGAAAGCCTTACTGGACTACTAAATGAACTCCGAAATGCAGACGGCGTGATGGCTGCAATAAGTCATTATTGATTAGGGTATGTGGAGTCGGATGTCCCAAATTTGATTACGATTCTTTGACCCCAAAAGTGTCCGACTTCTACCGACTGCCACTCTTTTTCGTAACTCAAAAGGCCTGTGTTCATCGACTCGAACTCTTGGCTGTTTCCTACTCCGCACTCCAAACAAATACTCGACTTCGAGCAACAGCCGTGTTGCTGAGTAGCCTGCTTTGGTATCAGTAGCGTCTCATGAGAAGGGACCTGATCAGTTGGGCTGCCTGCAAAACGTGTGGAGATTCCTTGGATAGTCGGATTGCGGAGTCGAGTATATTAGGAGCAAGGAGTCGGAGTAGGAACTTATAAGAAGGTTGGTAGTAAATCTATTTTGTTGAACCGTCGATGAGTCGAAGTCGGGCTTCAGCTGGAGCATCCGACTCCACTACTCCGGGTACAAAATCTAGTCCATTGAGCACTTAAACTATGACAGATTGCGAGTACGGTAGTGTCTTGAGGGTTTCTGTCTATTGTGCACACTATATATAAACTATGTATGCATAGGTACTGTTACTGTACCTATATATTTAATTACAGTACCCGTATGTACTTAAACCATTTATGATATATGCAAGTGTTGATTTCGCAGCATCCATTTCAACGATTGCGCAATTTTAACCAGCCAGGGTTGAGGTGTCTTGAGTCAAAAACGACCTGACTGTGGGAGTCTGACTCTGAATAAAGTGCCTCACTCTGATTTCTGAAACGGGTTCATAAAATCTAATTTGTGTTACAAATTTGTTCGAAATATTGGGTTTGAAGTGGTGCAAATGATGCAAACTCTCTGCAGATTTAAAAAATTTCTCAATATTAATCCTTGTATATGTATCTATTTTTTTTTTGACGGCGAGCATTTAGGCAGCACCCACGGTTCTGCTAACTGCTAATTGTTCATCTTTTAGTAAATTTATCGAAATTCACTGCCCCAAATTGTCCCAATGCTGCAAGATGTTATTTATTGCGAATGTTAGCAATACTTTCTTTAGCTGCAAATGTGCACTGACTTTCGGAGAGAGTAGTTGGTCAAATGTTGCTGGTGTTGATAATGACCTTGAAAGTCGAACCGTTCAAAAACTTTATTTTATTCTTATGTTAGTGTGTTTTTTTTTCGGTAGACCGTTAATCATGTGTACCATACGAGTTTCATCCCTTTCTATCCTGTTTCTTACTTGTAAGTAATGATCGTGAGAAGTGCGAATCCTGTTGAATTTAATTTTGTCAACTCAGTCCCTTACCAAAAATTCCGTCGTGCAGAACTTCAACGCGGCGCTGCACAGCTTCCTGAGCCCCACAGAGAAGCAGGCCCTGCTGCAGCAGTTGCGGGAGGCGTACGGCGTAGTGGACTACTCGCCCCCTGCCCCCACGGCTCAGCCTAGCAAACCTCCAACTGCCGCTGCCCCCGTAGCCAAGCCCAACATAACCTTTAATACGTGGGACAACCGAGCTTAGCACTTGCCGCAGACAGGGCTTGACCCTTTCTCGGCCGGCTGAAAAACGCTGCTGTAGCATTAGTATTATGGGAGTGACCATATATGGTCCGTTGCCCGGTAGAGGGTTAACCCGTTTAGGATGTTCGGTTCGCCCTCGTTGGTCGAGATTATCTAATGCAATTAGTTAACTTGTTTAAAATTTCCATCCTGATCATTTGATTTACCACTTTGGGTTGAGTTTCAGGCATTAACCAAGCAAGACTGTGTGTTCGACCGTCTCAGGTGTAATTGGTTTGCGACTAATGTTCGAAACTCGATTCAAAGCGGCGATTCTAGAGCTAAAGATTGAAGCTTCAGACTAGTCGTAGATAATGTGATTAGTTACATATATCGCGCGGACAAGGCGAATTCAACGCACCCCTTGTGCCTTGTGCTTAGATCCATTTTATAGGACCAATTGAATTTTATTTTTATAGTTACAGTAATGACTTTGAGGAGAAGCTATAGAAAAACAGGGTCTGAAGTTTAGCGTTTGGGTTTGACCCGTCGTGCCAGTGGTATAGTTCTCGACTTAAAGCCTCATGTCTGTGGTACAGTTCTGGGCTTAAAGCCTCATGTCTGTGGTACAGTTCTTGGCTTAAAGCCTCATGTCTGTGGTACAGTTCTGGGCTTGACCCGTCGTTCTTGTGGTACAGATCTGGACATAAAGGGAATGTTACAAACATGATCATTATTTGATATTCAAACATCATGTGCTTGCCAAAAATACAACGACTTCGAATGGCACTGCGAGGACTGGTTAAGCTAATCTCCTTATTTTGTGCTTGTCTTGATGTCCTGAACTTCAAATAGGAGTGTTGGTTGTGCCCTTTCAAATTATGTTGAATTCGTTAGTCGCAACTCGACTGCGCTCAAAGTTGCGGGAAACCCTATTTTTTCCGGGCAAAAATTGAGTTTTTGGCCATCTGAAATGCAATCAATTTAGGTTTAATGGCTAAAATTCCTCCCGAAGTTTCAAACACGAATGCCTTGACTAAAGTTCTAAACAAGCTAAAGTGTTTAGCTTAACTCGTCGTTACAGCGCCCATCGATGGCGTCTTTCATATTTTCCTTTTGGGACCAAGTCACCTAGTATCATTGAACTCACTGTCTGCATCACCGTATCGTCTGTGAGACTACTGTATCCCAGTGCCTTTCGCCCGTCTTCCTACTTGTATAACTTAACAGATCTGACTTTCTGGACGACTTCTTTCGTGTGGCAACACCTCATGTGTTCACTGCTGCAATCACTCTTCATCATACTCGCGATCATTGCACGACTTTCTTCTTTGTAATTTTTGCAAGATTTGCTCGAAAATTCCAAGAAACAAAACCTAATTCTTGTACAATCTGATTGAACTTTCAGTTCGGCTGTCAAACGGAAAGATCGCGCAGATGTTGAAGAAACAATATATCACCTGTGTATATTTTTCTAAATTTGATCGTATCTCATGCGTCATGCATCGGCGAGCATTACTTTGAGTTAGAAGTTAGCTGCTATTATAAATATTTCTGCTGCCACTCAGTAGCCTATAAGTAGTCAAGAGTAATCTTTTCGAATCGTAGAAGTGCTATTTACCAATGGTGCCAAGTTTATAATTCTAGACTATTATATCACTTTTATGATTTGCGGTTTTGTGTTCCAATTAGCTATTGAGTATTTTTATGGTATTCTTTTTATTCTTAGATTTGAGATTAAGTCCGCTTAACTGTAAACATTTCCAGTTCTAGGACGCGATTTGTTCGAGTACTTGGATGGATGGATTTGCTTTTGCTCATTCAGCAGGATTGAGTTTGATATCTCAAGTGTAGTTGGCTGAAGATTAGCGTTCGAAATTCCATCTAAAGTGGCCAAGTGAGTTATTGTTCGTTGGCGCCGTCAGAGCATCCCAGTGCCAGCTTGGAAAAGGGACCTGGGCAGCGTAGGGAAAAAGTTGAACAAGTTGAACGTAACCAGATTAGCTTTTATCCCAGTGAGAGAATCGAGCACACCCTTCATCTTTGGAGCGAACATGCTGCAGTCCGTTCACGAGCTGATATGTGTGCATACTTTTATTTAAAAATCCCAGCGTAAACCCACCGCCTGCAGCACAACAAAACGTGACGCTCTAACGTGCCCTGAACACTTACCCCTGAACAAGCGTTGCCTCGGAAGTGAGGGCTCGCCATATTGGCACTTGAACATCCCCGCTTCCGCTTCGATACCCAGCATTGCAGTTAATTGTAGTGGACCGAGCTGCCCGGACCACTCTGGACCTGGAAGACCAGCCAGTGCCTGGATGACAGCTTGGGCCTGGCAAACCAGCCAAGACCTGGAAGACCAGCGTGAGCCTGGCAGACCTGCCAAGTCCTGGAAGTCCAGCCAGGGCTTAGTCAGGGGACATACAATGTGCAGCTCCATACAAGTTTGTAATGTGGACAGCTGGCGGGGCCCATGAGTCTAAGTCGGTAAATGTTACTATTTTATTATGAGAAAGAGTCTCAGGAGTCGTAGTTTTTTGGTCCAAGTAGTTGGAGTTGGAAACGAACTGGACGTGTCACTGGAAATAGTCCTGTACTGGTGAGAAAAACATTTGGAGTCGTGGGAAACTGTAGGGGTCTAATGAGTCGGAAAATGCTTAGACTCAGGAGTCGGACTTGATCGATCTTCATTAATATTGAGATAACGATTTTTTCTCTATTTAGTCAAAAAAACTATCTTGAATTATCTGGAATTTTACTCCGCTGGCACTTGACCGAGTGCCTTTGACGTCACCTGGTCATCAGATGACCGGTGCACTCCGCTACAGCGCTCCAAGAAATGCTAATCGCGGTATCCTACATAATAATAATAACTTGTAACTGATCTCTGCTGCACTGACACTCACAATTCGTGTGCATTGCTCCGAGCTTCTTCGTATTTTTACGTCATTAGCCGTGATGTGCCGTGCGTTCGTATGCGTGTGTGCGTTCGTATGCGTGTTTGCCTTCGAATGCTGGTGATTTTCAAATTTAGCTGCAGTTATCTATGTTTCTATAATGGGAAATTTTTAATTTAAACTATTTACCTTAACTCATCTCCATATACATCAGTTTCAGTCATGGATATTTCAAACATTATGATACCACTCCTTTAAGACGACAAACAGATACTTTTTATAACTTTTAATTAACTTTCCTCTGGCACGCTGCCTGGTCCTAAGCATTGCCAGACGTATCAGCTTGCAGCTGTTCGGTACATAGATAATAGGAATTCCTTTTAGGAATAGTTTGGAACAGTTGTTTCGCCATGATATCCGTCACTGTTTTATATTCACGTATTCACTTTTTTCAATAAGTTTAGCTTAGTGTTTGTGCCAAACTAGATGCATTTGTTACGTAGTGTGTGTCCATAGTATATTCATTTATTAAAGCATTTATAACAATTGCTAAAATTGCTTTTTTGTTGCCTTATTAGACCTCCAGGAAGCCAGTTGAAATCAAGATAAATGTATGTCGAGTATTTAGGATAGAAATTCTATGTACCTCCTGATTTCCACCGTGATCAAAATAACTCGAGTGGGACGTCACTCACTGCTTGGCCAATCGCAACTTGGCAAGAAAACCCGAATACCATGACGTCATCTGTAATTCGCTGGCTGTACTTTCAATGGAAATCTGGGAACGGTCACTGGTACAGATATTTTTAATTAAAGTAATGCTTAGTGACTTGAGAAGCGTAGTTTAATAATTAGCAACTATCGGTAAAGCTATAAGTTATTTTGAACTTTTTGTTTCAAATAGAAGAAAACTAGTTGTTTTTTGCTACAATTCGCAGTTCATGTTTAGTCAATTGAAAATTTACAGAATATTACTACGTCGCCTGCAGATGGGGTACATTTATTACTACCCTTGAAATGATCAAATTTTGCAGTATAACTTCCAAGAGAATATTTTATGACCTAAGACAATAGTAAGGGAGATTCTTCAAGCGTCTTCTCTCGATATGCGTGCAAATTTTCTTAGGTCAGCTTCCCGTTGCTTTGCTCCGTTCAAAAAGAAGTCACAAAATCGTAAAGCTCTTTTTAACCCCTACTTGAAGGATATGTGAAACTTGCTGAGCAAACTCACGTAACGGCTAAGGGCCGATCTACACGTTCGTCTTTTCAACATGTCCGCTTTGACAGTTAACATTTTTATAACTTTTTTGGCACTCACAAAGTTGCGTTGACAACGACGCTACACAACGTTCCGATGAGTGAACGCGTTGAAAAGACTAACGTGTGGCCGGGTCTTTTACATTTACATACTTTTTTGGCGAACACAACCACGCAAAAGCTAACACTGTAAGTCAACTTCTGTGCGGCGGCCTAAATTTTGTTAGGGTAGTTTTCTTTACGAAGGTTCAATAAAACAGTCGGATGAAACTCGCGCATTGGAAGATTTTGTGAATCCACCCTTAGAGTCCATTATTTTAGCATCTTCATGCCCCAGCCCTTGCAAATTATTAGTTGTAGTAGTTGTTGTTTGAGAAAATGTCGTCCTGTGACTGGCTGCTTCAGAGAGATCAAGCCTTAATGATCATACATAGACTTCACCTCTAAACCGACTTGGTTGCATCCATTGCACAGTAAGACAGTTCTCTTTGTATTCTACGTATAGCATTCTGTTTTCTTTTTTATGTTTTACCTGCAGTCCTTTCTTCATTTTACCATACGAGAGGAGGTTTCCTCTTTTTCTTGGTATGCTTCGTGTCCATTTTTCCTTCTTTCTTTAATCGTGTGCATATAGAGGCCAATCTGACAACATCTCCAAATAATAGGCTGTAGCATTCCTTCTCCAAATAATAGATAAGAGCATAGACCGCAACAGTACTTGACTCTTCGGTCCAAGTGGCCTCTGACGCTGGCGGCCAAAATGGGTAAAATGGGATTTTCTCAAGAGCTATTATGAACATCTCCAGACACGGTCATGCAGGCAAGCGCCCAAGTGCGTCTCCGCCGTATCCAAGATACCTTCTCCGCAAGAAAAATGTTGGGTACCTTCGAATTTTTTTCTTCAGAATTAGATTGGGGGAAAAGAATAGCTCTCGAAAAAATTCCATTTTTCCGTTGCCGACTTTTGGCCGCCAGCGTCAGACCTAAGAGTCAAGTACTGTTGCGGTCTATGGTAAGAGTATTCCTACGGCATTGTGCACCGTATCTGGCGCACATTGCGGTCACACTGTGAAATAAGTTAGTACAGTATACATATGAGCTGTTTTCTTCTTTGAGTGACATTTGTAGCGGAGTTTATGAGGTGATATCACCCATTAAGATCCTTAGAACTGCGTCTGGGTATACAGTATTTACGGAACAACAATGCAAGATCGATAACTTATAATGAAATTCATCGTATGTGTGTTTGTTTATACAAATCTGCGGGCGCACCAATAGCCACTTTATTAGGAGTTTGCTGGGTACTTTTATGAAATGAAAGTGAAATAATAAAATGGCACATAATATTAGGGCACATAATTCGTAATCTACGTAAACGAAATAAAAATTCCAGAAATTTGAAAATTCATGGGGGCTCGTATATAATTCTGCAACAATAAAAATTCTTGTAAGCTTGTACCGGATTATTCGCCATTTCTAAAAATATGACACATTTCTGGAAATCGCAAAAATGCACGAAAACCTGTAAGTAAAAGTGCAGCAGTAAAGATATATTACGGTAGGTCCCTCCTAATTTTTATTGGAAAAATGAAAACTCTGGATATTTAAGTAGCTTTATTGTTAATTGCAGATCTCAAAGCGCTTTTCGAAGTATAAAATTTTGGATGATGAACGAATAGTTGAACAATCATGCGATTTAGACAATTTTTTTTTATTAAACCGATTAGGCAATTACTAAACTAAATCTGAAGACGCCAAATTTAATTTAATTTTCGCCAAATAATGACACAAGTTACTTATTGAAGCCAGCACGCAGTCGCTTAGATCTCGGTAAGTATCCCTGCCTTACGTTATTAAGTCTTCAATATAATAATTCTACTAATTATATTATTGCACATCATATATATTTTTGCCTTCACTGTACTGACATACTACGTGTGGTTCGGAATAACCTCCATATGCGTCTGCAGCCAAGCCCTACAGTCCTGAACATTATGTTTTAGCATGCTCCACTTTCCCCAAATACCAGAATTCGTGTTTCCAGCTTGGCCCTGGAATTCAAAACCTTTTTCTTTTATGCACTGATTTCCCTGCGGACCAAATTCGAATTTCGATCCCGTGGTTGATTACTGTTTTTTTTTTTCGCATGTGCCGAAATCCCCGAATCTCAGCTTTTAGTTAACTCCTTCTTGCCCCATTTTTTTTTTTTTTTTCAAAAGTATCTGCAGCTGCCTGAAAAGGTATCAAGTGATATACTGTGCAGATGGAGAACTCAACATCCCCATTGATTCAAAATTGAGGTTTTTTCCCGATACGGTATGCGAGTACAACAAAAACACCATAATGTTTGGAAACCAACAAAGGCAGTACCATTTCAGTAAAATTTCCAGCATATCTACTGCACCGTATGTTGCAGCTTCTCGTCAAACCGTTGGTTTAACTCTTTACTGTCGTAGTTAAACATAAAAGTTTCCAGCAATATTAATATTTGCAACGTAACCACAGTCTCCGTGAACAGTGGGGCGTTCACGCTCTGTCAGTTAGATGCTTAATTAATGGCTAATTCCTAATCAAATGTTATCTATATTTTTTTGCTGCAGACCGTTCGAAATCGGAAACTATGCCTGATTTCAGCGTAATATTAGCTAAATAGTTATTATCTAGCTATAACAGAATGCAGAGGGCACTTATATAGCAAGTGTTAAGACTACATTGTACTCAATATCAGGTGCCTGGACTGCCTATATGACCACCGTAGTTATCATTTCAGTGAAGGATTATGTACTGACTGAAGATGTTAAGCATTTATCCAAAAATGAAAGCGTTCTGATCAAAGGCGCCCATTAAATTCTGCAGTTGCTCATCGGCTTTTACAGGCGTTTTACCGGAGTAGGAAACCTCTGCCGGCTTTTTTGCCACAGCCGGCTGATGCAGGGCAGCCGGAGCGGCGATTTCGCCGCCCATTGGTTGATTCACGGCCACCTGAGCCGCGTCATCGGCGGTCGCCGGCTGGCGGATCGCCGCGTTTCCAGCGCCGACATTGCGTCTCTTTGCTGCATCCCGTTTCTTTTTAGCATCATCGCTGATCTTCATCTTCTCGCTGATCCAGCTCCTGTAGTGCGCCACTTTGGTGTACACACCAGGCAGACCCCGAGTGGCGCAACCGATACCCCAGGACGTGACTCCCACGAGGTTGCAGCTGTCCGACCTCAGCATGCTGTTCTCTTGGCAACACACCAGTGGTCCTCCGGAGTCACCCTGACAATAATTATTAGTTATAGTCTGAGATTTAAGCGTCCTTTTCTGCGTGAAGGCGACGCTATTGCGAAAAGAATAAGGGAGTATGTTGAGAGAAACTTGAAACCCATGCTTGAGGGTGTTCCCACGCAGAATCATGGGAAGAGCAAGTCGGGGAACGAGAGGAAGAAGAGAACAAAAAATTATGAGTGGTAGAATGAAAACAGAATGACCTAGAACGCTTAGTTGCGTAAGACCATCGCCCGCGGTGGGAGCAAATTTCATTGCCGTTGTTTTTTATGGCCAGCTAATCCTTTTTTTTTTTTTTTGCTTGGGTGAAATCGAGGACAGCTCACCAGACCCCCTGGAAAAAAACATGAACATAGCTCAACTCCTTCTACCTGTTTTTGGGTGGAGTACAAATTACAGCGCCGTCATTTTTTATAGTCAGCTATTCCCAGTTTTTTGGCTTACGTCACATCGAGGGCAACTCATCAGACTTCATGCAATGAATCATGAACAAAGCTCAACTCCTTCGACCACTTATTGGATGGACAGACAAATATACAAATATGTGTAGACGTATAAACAAATATCGAAAATGTAGCTGGACGTCTGTAAAAGTCCTTAATATCCTAATATGATAACAAATACATATATATATATACATATAAGCATAATCCAGAAGAAGCATTATTTTACGTTAATTAAATACATGGAACCTGGATGTCCTTTATTTTCATCAATATAAGCATATATATACAAATATATATACTTAAGTCTTCAGCGAAAACATTATCACCTCTCTCACTTTGTTCACCGGTGATAAAAACAAATTGGACAGGCGTTCTTCGCCTCTGACGTTATAGTTCTAATGATCTGTGGCCGACTGGAGCCGTGCACTGACTTGGTGCATAGCAGGATTTTGTCTACTGCACAAACCATGCGGATCTGATTTCCCAGTTGGTTGGTGTGTGCGATAAGGTTGATTTTATCTTTCACCGTTGCCTCTATACAGGTATTATAGATTTAGTTACAAGGAACAACAGGCTTGTTTTCAAATTACGCATCTAACTATAATAGTAATATAAAACATTTTGATCTGTATGTTTGTTTACTTGTAACTTGTCTTGCACACTCTGTAGAACGTTAAGCTTCTAATTAGCATCTTCGACAGGAGGTTAGGCTGGTGGATACGACTTTCGTTCAGTCAGCAATAAATGGAGAATGATCACATCAAAATTAATACATTGAATATTATAAGTGATCCAAAGCGTTAAGGGTTGCCTGGCAATACCTAAAACTTGCTTGAGTGGCCTTCAAAGGTGAAATATTTGTAGTTCAAAGTAGTTTAGAATATAGTAACGCGACGGTTTCTTTGTGCAATCTGTTATCTTGTTATCTTGAGGTACTTACCTGACACGCATCCTTATCTTCACCCCCGGCGCACACGTGGCCTCGGTTGACCGTGTAAGAGGTGGCCGGAAAGGCCTTCTGGCACTCCTGCAGTGTCCTCAGCGGCAGCTGTAAAGTGATGTCAATATTGTAATAATAAGGTATTGGCTTTCACAAACAATTTCAAAAGTAACAAACCTCAAGTAGCAAACCAAATCTTGCACAGTATGACAGTTCACTACCGCCGAGTAGGTTTGTTAGGCTCATCGTCCGGGCGAATTCCTTCAGCTTGTCATCCGAAAGCACTATTGTGTTGTTTAAAATTTTGACTGCTCTTCGAAGAATGTAGTTATTGGATTTCTATGGAATATGCCCCATTTGTGACACACAATACAGCCGACGTGCAAAGTGTTTAGGCTTATGAATGTTAATTCACTGTGAATTGGAAGCGAAATAAGAAACTTCGCTGGCGACACTTTCCTGCCTACTGACTTGACGGTTAACATTTTAACGAGATTTTGGTAGACTTCCAGTTCTGCTTACAAGAATAGCCTACAGCAAAATATTCTGATTATCAGCTAAGAGAATACGTTCAAAAATATGTCGTATGAAATGCCTTTACACAGATACACTTTACCATAAAAAATTATGAAGGCATAACTCATTGCAAGTTACAGTGAGGAACTGTTAGGGCAAGTATGTTACTCTGATATCGCAAACGTCCCATTTCACTAAGCTACCTGCCGGTGTCGACTGTAGGTCTGAAGACCCAGATGTGGTATAGCGAAAGGAAAGGTTTTAATATGAAATTTGCTAGTAGCCCACTAAGGGTTTCTGCTCTTCTTATGCACAGCGCAATAACTTGTGCATACATGAGGCGTAAACATAAATAAAGTAATGAGACTCATAGCAGCTTGTTAGATCTGGCGACATTAGTGGCAGGCCGTTTTGCTGGGTTGCAAGTCAACATCTAGTGAGAGTATGAAGTTGGGAGAGATATTGCAAGTTGTCCATAGCGATAACTTTTGTAAACTTGATTTATCTACTGCGTTCTGTGCAAACGTGAAGCTGTCAAGTTTCATTCCAGATTCTTGCATGATGCGTGGAAGTGATTTTTCACTCGAAAGGGATCCTCTATAGTGGGATCTTGTGTCTAGCAAAATAGCAAATCTATACTTTTTTTAATCTTTGCCACTCTCAAATCTAGCATTGCAGGTCGTGGCAGTGACAAAGTGTGTCATCCATTTCCCTGGCGCTTTGTTTGCGGGTTGTATTCCAAAACACCAATTTCGTCTCTGATTGTGAAGCTTTCATGGGAAGAGGGTCATTTTTAGCCCATGCTTTGTCTGGCTCTAACACTGTATGTGCGGGTCGTATAGCAAAATTTAAATTTCATTTCTAATATTGATACTTTTCAGAGAATGAGGGTCTCTTTGAACTTTTTCCGACAAGTCAAGAGGCTAAAAAGAACGTGACCCAGTGGTGATAATGGGCATGAACGGGTTAAACCAAGGAGGTTAAGCCAATAGTGGCCGGGAGCTGTGAAAATTCCACAGACCAGGACCAGGTTTCACTTCTCACATTGATTCCCAACCCGTATCATAGCTACACACAATGATACAAAGTTAGAAAATGGTTTGGAAGTCAGACAGTACTTGAAAATTTTTTACCGATAAGGAATAAAATTTCAGAACCAAAAACTGTTTTTGTCTAGACTAGACCGTATTAAAGTTGTACCCTATGATCTTCTATAATTATTTAACGCTGAAACGGGCGACCGGACGTGCGGATGGAGCCACAAGCAGAATAAAAAATCATATTAATGCACCAGCAACAAAAGTCGTAAAGCAGCCGAAATATTTATTCTTCAAATGATGTACCCATCTTGTTTTGCGGGGAGACACTCATTTACGGAAGACCTAATAGGTTACGGAAGTTCTAAGTAGATATTTGGCATATAGTTTTCTGCGCCCTGTTTGATTGCTTCGTTTCTTTTTTCCTATTCTCATAAACAGTTTTTGTTCAGCACTTCCTCTACTTTTCCGGGGTTACCTCACCACTCACCTAAAAATTACACGTACCCAATGACCCCACACTTTAGGCCCTATTGTCGGAAAACCCAAACTAATTTCGGGTAAGTTGGAAAAGAACCCTGCATAAATTCGGGTAGGTTAGGTGAGGGTAGGTCTGGTTTTCCTAACCACCTATTTTTTCAATTTTGGGTACGTCAATTTTGGGCTCTTAGGTGAGTCGCGGTTAGGTTACGTTTCCACGTGGTGCTCTTTCCGTGCTTGCAGTCCTCAATGTACACGAGCGCAACATTACTTGATGTAAGGCACGTTCAACTTCTTCCTTTCTCCAGTCACCCATGTTGTGGATGTTGAGACATAAACTCTTAGTATAACCAAGGCCTACCAGAATACATGTGTCCCGGTGGCCTCAGTCTAATTCACTAGTTTAATCTCTACTCAGTCTACTACATAGAACTGTGTTACTGCGACCAATATTTCAATTTTTCGGCTCTGAACTCCACATATGTTTTCACTAAACTGTGCAACGCTTTTACTGTTAATTTAAGTAATGTTTTAACAGACTTTGACAGTGCTGGATATGCTATTTGAAACCACCTACTAAGTGAAGTAGCGAATAACAAAGTTAGCCCAGCAAGCTAACGTACAGTATGACAGTGTCTGCGGTGAAAACGTGAACTCGCCACAACGAATGTGAGGTTGGCCCCTCCGCACCTTCTGTCGCCGAACTTGAGCCTATAAACTGGATTTTCGGCCCCCGCGAAAGGTGCTTTCTCATTTTCGCTGCTGGAGCGATCAAGAATTTTCCTAGGGAAATGGAATCCAGTATTGGTAATCTATCAGTACTATATAATAATTCACGTCGTGTTTTTATTTATCAGTACTATATAATAATTCACGTCGTGTTTTTATTTATATATTTATATCTTCCCTGTCACGCTCTATGGGAATAAGATAGGAGAAAATTCAGGTGCCGATGACGGTATCTTGGATACNACGTACCCAATGACCCCACACTTTAGGCCGTATTGTCGGAAAACCCGAACTAATTTCGGGTAAGTTGGAAAAGAACCCTGCATAACTTCGGGTAGGTTAGGTGAGGGCAGGTCTGGTTTTCCTAACCACCAATTTTTTCAATTTTGGGTACGTCAATTTTGGGCTCTTAGGTGAGTCGCGGTTAGGTTACGTTCCCACGTGGTGCTCTTTCCGTGCTTGCAGTCCTCAATGTACACGAGCGCAACATTACTTGATGTAAGGCACTGTCAACTTCTTCCTTTCTCCAATCACCCATGTTGTGGATGTTGAGACATAAACTCTTAGTATAACCAATTAAGGCCTACCAGAATACATATGTCCCGGTGGCCTCAGTCTAATTCACTAGTTTAATCTCTATTCAGTCTATACTACATAGAACTGTGTTACTGCGACCAATATTTTAACTTTTCGGCTCTGAACTCCACATATGTTTTCACTAAACTGGGCAACGCTGTTACTATTAATTTAAGTAATGTTTTAACAGACTTTGACAGTGCTGGATATGCTATTTGAAACCCCCTACTAAGTGAAGTAGCGAATAACAAAGTTAGCCCAGCAAGCTAACGTACAGTATGACAGTGTCTGAGGTGAAAACGTGAACTCGCCACAACGAATGCGAGGTTGGCCCCTCCGCACCTTCTGTCGCCGAACTTGAGCCTGTAAACTGAATTTTCGGCCGGCCACCACTAAAGGTGCTTTCTCATTTTCGCTGCTGGAGCGATCAAGAATTTTCCTAGGGAAATGGAATCCAGTATTGGTAATCTATACTATAATAAGAGAGCCGTCTGTCAGTCCGTCCGTCTGTCCGAAGCCTTATTTTTCCCCTATCGAATACTGAAGAAAAAAATTTCAAGGCACCCCCGTTTTTTTTTTTTTTTTTGACAAACCGTATCCAGGATACGAACCCGAGAATTCCCGGGTTATTAGTGAAGGCCTGGTCACAGGCCTCTGTGAACTTGGTTGTTTTTGGTGAACTTCGTGGACATGGTAAAATTTGGGAGTATTGTGAACTTTTTCGATATGATGGTAAGATATTTTAAAATACATACTTTCATGACTTATTCAATAAAAGGGTTGAGCTTGGTGCAGTAGAGACAGATAATTCATTATGAGTAGTTCAGATACCCAATGGTTTCTTACTCACCCAGGCGCTCATCATCTGCTTGGGTGTCTGTCCCCCGGAAGAGAGCCTGCCGAAGCCTGTTACCCGGCAGTTGTTGCTCTGCAGGTCCTCGCGGCTTTCCAGGGGTATGGGCGAACCTGCAGAGCGGCATATTCATAATGAATAATACGCTCTCTGCTACGAGACACGGTTTATATAGTACCTACCTACACTCGCTACTGCACTGCATGGTTATAATGTAGTCTCTCCAGCAAGACCCGGTTATTATTCACTGGTCTCTACAGAATACGGTTATGATAAGCCCTCCTCTGCAGGACACGGTTATGTCTTACCGGTCTCTCCGGACCTGCCGAGCGTCTCCAGCCTCAGCAAGGCGATGTCGTTCTCCATCGTATCCTTGTCGTACAGCTCGTGCCTGTACACTTCTGCCACTTTCACGACGCCCTTCATGTTGTGCAGAGAATTTCCTCCGTACGCCACCTGCATGTTTTCCTTCCTGCGTAGACGTAGAACATCGATTTCAGATGCACTTGTGAATAAAAACAGGATCTGTGCAAAGAAATTTTTCTCAACTTTAAAGCAAACCGTTCGTAATATCCACCAGATATCAAATGATGTTGTTGCCCGCTACTCCTCTTCGACAATGTAGTTTCGTCCTCAGAATACTGACAAAATTTAGCTCGACAGTGGCGTTGCTCTTGGCTTTGATACAAATGGTAATCATATGGCAAAATAGATTGGTGTATACACTGCGTCCAGTAAAGCTGATGTGGAACGAAAATCTACCTCTCGGTTGTAAAGAATATAGTCCTTGTAGAAAATATTAGTGGTAGAATGCATGTTTTAGTCCGGGAGAACAGGAATACAGTTCAGCACAAAGTAAAAAGAGCTAGTGTGAATAAAGGAGATATAATATTTGGTACGGTAAAAATTATTATTGATAAATGCTTAGCATCAGTGAACAATGGTTGAAGTAACAACAGGAAATGAAGGATTTTTGTACTCCAGCTTGAAAGATATATAACATCATTATATCAAGAGCGCCGTTACATTAATTGTAGCGAATTTAAGCCTCTTGATTGGCTCTTACCGCAAAACTCAAATTTCATTTCATCGTATTTCCAAAGAGCAGGATTAATGATGTACAAATTATATGAAACTGCAGATACATAACGACACGACGGTATTAGTATTCCTTATGGCATAAACATATTTTTAAATTCGTAAATTCCGTAAGTACACTGCGCAAATCTTAATATAGCCCTATACCAGATTTGGCTGGGCAGCCCAGTGGCTAAAATCGTAATTTAGCTTCTAAGGGAAGCAAAAACTCAGTTAGGGACTAACGATAGTGGGGTTTTACATGAGAATCCTACTCCCCATACTGAAGTTTCAGACAATTTAAGGCTAATTGGATTAGAGTGCCTCAGTTTGAAGATGGGGCTCTAACACGGTTTTTACATGCCCTTAATCTACTTAAAAACTTAAAGCTTGGGAATATTTTGATATGGTACCTGCCATGTGCTGAATCTCCGACAGAGCGTTGGCTTTTCCCATGATCAAAGCAGCCAGATTACGGTGAGTCGACTAAAAAGTCCATTTTATGAAGTGAGGCTGAGTTTCGGGAGTCTCCATCTAGCTGGAAGAAACCAGCGCACCTGTCTGGAGTTCTTGGCAAGTCAAGCCTATTGAACTTAATTGGCCGGTCGATCAAACGCGTTCTTTGGATTTTAGACGCTTCACTAGCTACCACCTACCTGATCCCAGTATAATAACAGAAATGGCTGAGACAGATAGACAGTAATTATCGTCAATTTTGTTAAAAATGTATAAATAGCATCCGGCATCATGCTATGAGGTATAGCATAAGAAGCCTAGCACCTCGCAGTGTCTGTTGACGATAGAGCAAAGAGTGGAGAGACCAGCTTCAACTTACCATGCCATTAATTGCTGCATTTGGTTGTAGTAACAAGGGTATGAAAAACTAGAACGCTTCTTGGCGTAAGATCATCACCCGCGTTCGGAGGCAAATTCAACGCAGTCATTTTTGATGACCAAGTTCATATATAGGGCAGCCCAGAGATTAGCTCTTTAATAATAACATAGGAAAAAACGGAGCACCTCGTGGCGTGAGACGATCTGCCGTGGCCGAGGCAAATTCGCCCCGGTGGAGGAAAATTCAACGCCGTCATATTTTATGGTCAGCTAGGTCTAGTTTTTTGGCATGGGTCACATCTAGGTCAACCCACAAAACTCCCTACAAAAAATTATGAACATTGCTCAACTATTTCGACCACTTATTGGGTGAAAAGACAAATATATATATTTGCAAACTTAAGTCTTCAATAAAAACATTATCACCTCTCTCCCTTCATTTGCGGGTGATAATTACTACAGACATTCGCTGAACATCAAATTCAAGTGGTTGCAGCTTATATATGTAAAGAGTGAGATCGATTACAGCGTTAGTTTTAACATCACCGACAAAAAAAATTGAAATGTCTACCGCTATCTCAAGTAACGTAGGGCTGACAGTAGATGGTCCTTATACCCAGGTGCTCGCATATGTGCCAAGCATTAGACATAGTAATTTGAGGTATTTTTGGTGGATGTTTTGAAGATTTCTTGTCCTTATCTTCACCCTTTGCAATAACTCTGCTGTCATAGACGGCGAGTCAGGCTCAGCATAACACTTCCTATTCGACGGTATTCGACCGCAATGGCGGGCGAAAATTCAGAGCAGGTGAGTGTTTGCTTCTGTGCGATTCTCAGCTTCGTAGATGAGTTATTGCCGACAAGATACACCGAACTGGATAAATATAGCTAATTCCAATGCCAGTGCATATCTTCATGAGGAGAAACTGACTGAACCGCTCGTAGAGTCTCTGGCGGTGTAGACTGTAGAGTGGCCTGCCTCTGGTGACGTCAGAGTATAAGACTGAGACTGCCAATTCTACTCAATGCTGCCTGTCTTACCCGCTGTGTTATTGTGCCCCGTACCTGATCTCCACTGTGTTAATTATGCCCCGTACCTGATCTCCACTGTGTTAATTATGCCCCGTGCCTGGGCCGGGATGCACAAAACGCCTGCAACGCTAAAGAGAAATTTCGTCCTTAAACCGCTTAAATGGCCTTATCCTGAGGACATCTTAAGTCCACTAAATTTCCAATGCACGACACAATTTCAAAGGCATTTATCGTCTCTTTAAGTCCCTTTTCGTGCAAATGCTTAAAATCGTCCTTAGCCCGATATCGACCAATCACAGCCCCCATTACAAGCAGAGATGGAACGCGAAAATAAAACATCGACGACCAGCTGATTTCTTCCGTTCCTGCTGTGACAGGGATACATGTCATATTTTCTTGTTTTAGACGCCTTACAATAAATTTTAGTTCGAAAACAGATCAGATGATAAATAAAAAATCATTATAAATATAAAGACAATTTTTGCTCTTTAAATTGATGCTGCAACCTGAAAGCTTCGCAGCTGGCCCTCAATTATCGGAATGGAGCACCGCATATTCAACGTTGCGTTTGCAAGGCCGCAACAAAATAATTCTGACGATTAGAGGAGAAAACTCATTGAAAAGACAATTGAGGCTCGTGAACAATCTTTTGTTACCCGTATGCACTACAAAGTTTCGGAAGATTTTGTTTTTTCCCTTCTAGTGTAGTACTACTGTATGTCGACCGAAACAGCTGTGAAAATATCAGCCTAACTAAAAGTTCCGCTGCTCGCTATGGAGTTGGGTGTTTCTTTCGAAGAGCTGTGGAGTTTTATAATTTTTAATGAAGCAACAAAAGTTAGAACTCGCCATACTATCAAGGAATATCAAAAGATTATGGTGTAAAATGAGTTTCATTCGCATCTCAAAGTGTTCGACAGTATCCGATAGAAAATTGGATGCTTCGAAGCCCGTCCGCAGTTGCCAGACGTGCAAGGAAATTTTCTGCCAGTTGAGCGCTTTGGTAAACATCACTAGAATAATATTTTTAAGCGATACGTCGTAGAATTACTTAGAGAATGCAAATATTATGTAAAATTGACCAGATTTGCCCTGGTTATATGTTTCTTTGTCGAGGTTTTAGTTCTGCTGCTGTTCCTTTATTGTATTTAAGGATGGTCTTAGCACCCTTAACTTAAGTACAAAAATAAAGGAAAATCTTTTTTGGCGGGAAAGCGAAAATCGTTCATGCATGTGCCCCTAGCTCACAAAGTACATTTTTCGGAAGTTAAGGGAAAGCCTGTGAGTTAAATACACTTAGTGAAGTTTCGTGCATCCCGGCCCTGATCTCCACTGTGTTAATTATGCCCCGTACCTGATCTCCACTGTGTTAATTATGCCCCGTGCCTGATCTCCACTGTGTTAATTATGCCCCGTACCTGATCTCCACTGTGTTAATTATGCCCCGTACCTGATCTCCACTGTGTTAATTATGCCCCGTGCCTGATCTCCACTGTGTTAATTATGCCCCGTACCTGATCTCCATGGTGCAGTGGGCGGCGGTCACCACCCACTCCGAGGTGGCCAGAGTTCCTCCGCAGAAGTGGTGGCCAGTACGGGTTTGGATGGATACCTGCCACAGCGCGTCACCTGCACAAGTAAGTCCATCATCGCAATTAGGGATAAAGGTTCTTAATATGTTGATAAAGCCTTCCGTACTCAGCATGAGCGTAGTACTTCCTTACTTGAGTGCGACTTTGTACTACCGCAATTAAAGACAGGTATATTTTATGCTTAAGTTAAAATTTCAGGGCAACTTTTTCCCTTTACTCGGAGGACTTGAACAGTACTGTTTCTTTTGTGTTACTTTTACGAACGCATTTAGTAATAGAGGCTCTAAATACCAATTATATTTCTAGTTCAGCCATCAGGACGTCCTTCTTACCATGAGCACGGCATGGCCTTCCCTTTGGATTACAATTATTGACACTGATTCCTTTCTTTCTATCCCGGTTAATTTTTTCCATGCCGAATCATCATCCTTGCTTGGATATCTTTCATTATTTTCATAATTTAAAAGTACAAGTTTTAAAGTTCTTGGAACTTGACAAAAAATTTATGTAATACGTATGAGTTTTCTTTGATTTCTGCAAATGTACTGAATTGCCAACCGCAATGTTTTCTCCTGGCCTTATTGATTCGACCAACGGTGCTGCATGGTTGTATAATGACTGTAAAGATTAAATTTTCAGGGAATCTTTGACCCACCCTCGTGCTACTTTTTCCTTCTTACTTCTCTCAACATAACTACATAGCACCTTCATAGTCATATTCGTAGCTGCACTTTCTACTATTCCAAATTTTCCTATCGGAATGCTGGCTATACAATTGTCATAATGGCGTTGTAATAATAATAATAATAATTATGATCTTACCCTCAGGTACAGGCTCCCCTCCAACGATGCGGTCCGGTCGTACGAGGGCTTCTGAGAGACCCACCATCATGGCGGTCAAAATCATCGTTACACCAGCCCTCATCACCACCACCGCCGCCATTCTAAATTGATGTATATAAAGTTTTCAATCCCTGAAAAATATTCTGTTGATGAAACTTCACGTAAATAATAATGATTCTTCATACAATTAGAGGAATTTTATGTACTACCTGAAAAATTTGCAAAATTTAATCGGATTAAAAGCTACAGACGAGCAGTAAAGGCAAAAATTAATTAAAAATATGAACACGCTCCTTTTGCGGGTTTGCATTCTTGAAATAGTTCCGAGAAACATACGAAAAAACGAAATTAGTTCCGGATTTATTTTTAGCTCTATAATTGTGGGATCGGATCAGTCTTACCACCGATATTTTTGTCAGAGTTATTTTATCATGGGAGTTACCCTCTCAGTGGCTCTATGACAACGGCTCTCTTTCGAGTGTGACGGTACCGAGTTCGAGTCTCGGACTCAAATGGAGTTACGTTGTAGGGATCATTCCGGCAAAGAGATGAGGGGGGAGGTACGACGAAGGATCTTAAAAAATGGCTCCCGACAGAGCAGACACAAACTACTTCGCCTACTATTACTTCTCCTGGGCCCAGATTTACCAACGTTAAACTTTCCAGGACTTACTGCCTTTTAACTGACAACACTCTTCATTCCAAAAGAAAAAGAATCCATGAACCCCACACTTGTAGTTTCACATTTAAAACGTTGCGCTCAAACTCCACTGTGAGAACAGCCAATGATAGCTCGTTGCATGTACTACTTGGGCTCTCATACACCAGGGGCTACTTTGGCTTCGTAAATGAACTTGCAAGTGATAACTGTGAGATACAATACTACTAAGCTTCATAAACTTATATTCACCCATCCTATGTTATGGGGAGCAGTGATACCAAGGGAACCCTGTAGATTACCTTACCCTCGACTAGGCCTTCGAAACGTCTCTCCTTCCTGCCCAATTTGCTTCTTTACATTTTCGTATTCGTATTCATGATGCTTTATTCTCCCTATTCTTTTCTGATTTACAGTTCCCATGCGTGTTGATCCTG
The DNA here is from genome assembly GCA_001587735.2 of Parhyale hawaiensis. NCBI lineage: Eukaryota > Metazoa > Arthropoda > Malacostraca > Amphipoda > Hyalidae > Parhyale > Parhyale hawaiensis. The sequence goes on from LQNS02277717.1 coordinate 11,153,781, forward strand.
TGTGGAAACTCCCTCGTACATGGACTCCGAGTTCCTATTGAAATACTAAAAGTTCCTTCGTTCTTTATTCTCTTCGCGTTCGCCATTGCAGCGGAAATGGAGGTTTAAGTACTCAACTCAGTAGGACTAACAAGCTTATTTCAACCTTGATAAATCCAGCCCCTGTTCGTTACGCCACCTGTTCTTCGAACTTCTGAGGCAGAAAAGCGTCTCTAGGGATATTCACTGTGCATAGAAGGTAATAAGCGATTTTTATTCCTATGAATGTAGTGATGTCACTGGGTCATGGAGTGAAGTGTGGTGATACTCTTGCAGTGACGTCATTATATTTATATTCATGGTCATAATGTATTCATCCAAGAGAAACCAGAAATGACGCTCTGGCAGTAGTTCCGTCCATCGATTTGGTCTTGCATCGCCTTGGCTTCTTCCTGCTCAATTAAGTATCAACGAATCTAACTGAACTGAACTGACTTTATTGGAGAGACTGCAGTAGCCTGGAGGGTAGGAATACTAGTTTTTGCGGAATACAGTTATAGCAAGAACTAATTGTCTTGATACCAAACACCAAAGCGATATTTTTAGTTGAAGTAATGTATTCAAGAAAGTGCGGGTTGCTTTACAACGCAATGCTAACTAGAAAACCTCGTGGCGTAAGGCCATCGTCCTCGGCGGGGTCAAATTCAACGAAGTCATTTTTGATGGCCAGCTAATCTTAGTTTTTGACATGGATGTTTTGTCGAACAAGGATAGGGCAGAGTGCCCCTTGAGATCTCTTAGTAATAACATAGGATAAAATAGAACGCCTCGTGACGTAAGACCATCTCACACGGTGGAGGCAAATTCGCCCGGTGGAGAAAATTCAATGCCGTCATGTCTTATGGCCAGCTAGGCCTAGTTGTTTTGCATGGGTCACATCTAGGTCAAACCACCAAACTCCCTACATAAATTTATGAAGATTGCTCAACTCGTTCGACAACTTTTCGGGTGGACAGACATATACACAAATATTTATACAAATATATGTTCAAATATACATGCTTAAATTTTCAACGAAAGCATTATTACCTCTTTCGCTTTGTTCGCGGGTGATAAAGAAGCATTTTGCTCTATAAAGGATAAGTCAACTTGACAGCGCACCTCAGCTGGGAAATCCACATACACTGGTTCGTGCAGTAGCTAGATGCCCACTGGCCCTAGATGAGTGCACGACTGTAGTCGCTCATGGATTGTTCAAGCCATGGCATCAGATACGGAAGGCTGATGCAACAACTGCAACCCCCCCCCCCAAACCATCCTGATTTCTGACCTGCTGTTGAACGTAATTTGATCGTACGTTGTTAGCCACCCCGCTGGTCACGGACAGCAGCATCACCTCTGCACAAGATGGGTCGCGTGCGTAACGTCGCTTGAACCTCGTCCGAAGTATCATCAAAGGCATTACCTACACGCACTGGTCCGTCATGTTTATGGCACATTTTCTATACGTCCTGGCCCGTCGTAATGCCGGCGCAACTGCTCACAGCGCTTGAAGTTTATATGCTTCCTTTTCGCCGCAGTCGAGGGCTGTTATGTTTCTCAGAGTTATTTACTTCCTGCCCTTTCCCTTCTTCTCTAATTGCAAATTCTGTGTTTGAGATAATAATTTGCATCCGGAGTTTCTCTACTCACGACACATTCGCCAGGCGAAACATCTCAATGAGGAGCGGAAACGTGATTAAACAAACCTGATCGTAGTCTATCACTTACATTGTAGCTATCCTTTATAAGAGATATACTTCGAAGCTGCAACAATGAAGAAGGGAAAGTCTCCAAGACTCGTAGATTCCAACAGCTATACAGTGACCTTACTATGCAATCACCCATTCAACTTATACAGGGACTTGCAGATAGAGCTCCATTCACCTTTAAGTGTCTTCGCAGGGATATCTCAAATACTGACTGGCAGTTTGTCATAAGGACGACGCGCGAGCTCAGCGTCCACTAATCAAGTTGAGCGTGCGGTTATATAGTGTGATCCCAGCATAAGTACTGGTAGCTCGTTGTCTCTGGGTTTGAGGTTCACTTCCTAAACTGGGAGCAAAATTTATGCGATGCTCAGGACTGCAGAGTTAGCGTTTGTGACAATTAAGAGTCCACTGCAAAGGCAATGACCTAACCAGCTATGCGAACGGTTTCAGAGGTGAACAGAGCCTTTCATCTCTGACGCCATGGCTCGGATAATCTAGATGGTCGACTGCAGCCGTTCACTGTTTTGGGCCTCAATGGCTCTGATTTGCAACATAAAATATAAATTACAGCATGTGGATGTCCTGCAGTTGGAATGTGCGGTCAAACCGACTTTTAAGATATAATACTTCTGCTTTACAATTTTTGGTCCTTGCACTCTGATTTGATTCAGGTGTAATTAGAGATAGGAAATATATACTGTAATATGATACAAATTTATCGTAAAAAAGATACTGTTTAATAATAAAAGGCAACTAAATACGTTAATTAATACTCGCTTTCATGGCAAGCTAGAGTGTTCAAGATTTGATGTGACAGCTTCTTTTGAGTCTATGCAAGTGTGTAAGTAATTAAAAGAGTTACCGTAAAACTGATATTGTATCAGAAAGGTCAGTACTACACATCTTTTAACGGTAATACTTCCGGTTTGCGTCATTATAACACTGACGATCATATAGAAAGCATATACATATATACTTTTAATTATGCACCCTTTTTTCTCTTGCAAGTTCAGTCCTCTATGGTAAATATTTTGAAATTAAATCCATAGAAAAACATCAGCTTGTTGAACCCAACGACACTTGCGGAGTGGGTCCAACGATCCCTCCCTCCCTCCTTCAACGATCCCCCCTCCTGACATCTATATACTGTCAGCGGGCTCCATGCTGCGGAAATTCGCTATCAACGCCTAGAATTGAATCCGAGACAGCCGCACACTAAGTAGACGTTCTTGACCACCCTTTACCGCCCAATTGGACCCCAGGGGCCTATTTCAGATAGTGCTAATCCTATGAAATCTTACGAAAAACATGATTAATATTTACCGAAGAAAGTTCAATAGTGCTATTCCTGCATACATTAATGCTTAAAACCTGCAGTAAAAGGATAATATCATCACTTCCGGGTAAATGTGCTGGACATCACCCAACGATGTCGCAGTATTCACATAATATCATCACCTTCCCACTTGATTTTGGCTAACTGATTTGTTTCACTGGGTAACAAGAAAGTTATGCAATGAACCAATTCGCCGTAAAAAACACATTACCTTTCGTTTCTACCAAACAAGTAAACAAAAACATATATTTCTCCCCAGAGGGAGGTTTTCCCTGTAGTGAAAACTATTACGTACGGTTTTCGTGTAATGAAAAACTATTACGCACGTATGTAATACTTTTGTGCTGTGTATCAATATATCACATCCATTGATATGCGCTGCACATCTCAGAACTCAGAAGTATGTCTCACGCATTCACAAAATAGTGGCTTCTCTCTGGAACGCAGTTAATCTGGTTTAGTTTGATTCTCAACATTCATTACTTGCGGTTATATATACATAGAACATGTCAGAAATATGTTTCAGGCAATAACACTATTTGCATTCCTCTCATACACATGTTGAACTAGTTTAGGTTGATTCTCTTTATGCATCACTTCCGGTGATGTGCGTTGAACATCAGCATGCCTGTTCACATAACAGTCTACACATGACGTGGCCTCGCCGATGCTGCACAAGTGTTGTGTGCGTCAGGCACCCCACACACGTGTTCTACACCAAAAGCTTTTTACATATCGATCTTCACAAGGCCACTGACTGTTCCAGTTCATCTTTTCTATAGCCCCAGTTATGTGGAACTCAATATGAATCGTTGCTAAATTGTTTCGCGCGGCCACTCCTCACTATAGGACACATATGTGCCCGCCACAGTATTGGTGTCCACGTTAAAGCATGAAATTTTATTTTTGATCGCTGATTATTTTGTTTATAAATATTGCGCGTGAATCTTTTTACACGGTATACTTGTAACTCAATCGTTCACAACGAGCAACAATAGTGTTAGAATATGCAATTAATTCTTTTTGTCCCGTTCCCGTGCATTAAATTTTGAAGCAACACATTTATACAGTCGCACGGCCAGTTTACGAGCGGACGTTCATCTCGCACGTCGTGTCGATATACCGGGCATCTGGGTAGCAATGATATTACGAGGAATGTCCGACATGAGAGATGAACGTCCACTGAGAATGAAACTATGTTACCCTAGTGTCAGTATTAAGTCTGTTATACCTTAGGGTGCTGTGCCCTTAATATGCTTGGCACAACATTCAGATGAGATAATATATGAGTTTTTATTCATTCTGTCCCCAGGGCTGACGTATATATCTATCACGCCTATCTGGGTTCCAGTATCGGTTTTCTATTGACTAACATCAGTTTTGCATTGAAGTCTGTGATTTACGTATTCAAATTGACAACACGCATGCGTCACGGGAACAAGTGTTACACTTTTTCGTGCTGCATATTTATCCTGATGTGAGTTCTATTCAGCGAGTGAACCTCGCTTTATGTACCCGCAGTTGTGCAGTGGATACCGTGCTCTCTGGCCCATTCCCATGATATTGTTTCTAAAATGCTGTTCGTACGTGCGCGTTCTTCAGCTGCACTGTAAAAGGCAAGGCTTCCTTCCTCCCGTAGCAATACAGTAGGTAAATGAACCCTACACTACCGAACCAAACACCACTCAAGTAACATCTGATTAAACTGCTGGCAATGGCAGTCATGTTAGCCTCATATTTTCTTCAACGACCCCGACATATTTCTGCGCCGTCCTGGAAGTTAAAACCATATAGCATCTGTGGCGGCCGAAATTCTGTTAGGGTATGTAAGAATCAATTTCCGTAGGTATAGCACTCGTTGATCGAGACAGGTCATTTCGCCGTCGGTCAATTGGCGTCGGCCATTTCGCCGTTAGGTCGGTCATTTCGCCGTGATATAACATAAATGGCGTGATAATACATAAATCATACCCAACCCCGCCCAACCTAATATGTATGTTATTATTATTACTAGGAAGAGTTTTAACATCAGCTTTTGGCCCATATAGCAAGTCGTGCTGCATAACTTCCCTGGGAAAGAAAGGGCAATAAAAAGAAAAAGTGGCATAAGATTGAAAAAACAGTAACTTAAAATGGAATGATGCACAACATTGGCGATCTTAGTTATTTACTAAACATGAAATAATGATAAAAAAATCCATCTAGTGCGTAATGAATAACAAAATTTCAAATCTAGTCATTTATAAAAAAAAAATGAAACAAATTTAAAATCACTTGTTGCATGGAACTATAAATATCATAATTCCCTTGAAATTTGCACATCTTGGTCATTTACTAAGACCTGACGGAGTAACTATAAGAATGACTCGGATTTTTTCAATCGGCAGTCCCCTTGGAAGTCGTTAGTTATGCTGGTGTTACCACTTCTTTGCCTTCCTTTGCATTGCTTTTAGATAGATTCTTAATTAGGCTGTTGTTGCTTTGTTTTGTTCTTACTTACGTCTCTTAGTGGGTTATAGTGAATGCTTTCGTCCCTAACTTTATTCCGACAATTTCATACATGTTTTCTTTCTCTCTTTTACAGCACTGATGATGGATATATTTTGATGCGAAACGTTTGCCGTATAGCTACATAGTATCTTAACATGTTTTTTATACGTAGTGTGGTTCTCCTTTTTATTCTACGAAATGTTCCATTGTAATAGATAACTTAAATATTGATGTCAACTTTCATGCTCTAAATGCTTTGAATATTCTCGGCACAAGGTAAATTGAGTTTAAGTGCTGGCGATAGCTTGATCAATTATAAAATTTTAATCAAAACGCATTGCTTTTCATTTTTGTTTAACACATTTTAGTTATTTTTAGTCACTCGGTTATACCTAATCATTTGACCAAGATGTGCAATTTGCAAGTGAATTGGGGTATTTTAAGTTCCAGTAAGAGATTTTTAACTTATTTCATTTTTTCCGTGAATCACTGGATTTGGAATTTTGTTAATAATTATTTTTTAGTTTGAATTTTTTATTACTTTATGCGTAGTAAGTGCCTAAGCTCGGTGATTTTATGCATCATTGCCTTTCAGGTTATTGTATTCCACCTTTTCTTTTATTATCCTTTCTTTTCTTGGGAAGTTTTGCTCCTGAAACTGAAACTTTTCGTAATAATAAAGATAATAATGATGATAGCATATTAGGTTCAGCGTGGTTGGGTGTAATTTACATATTACCATGCCATTTATATTGCATCACGGCGAAATGACTGACGGCGAAATGACCGATGGCTATTTGTCGTGTCCACAAATGTGTACAGAAGGTACGAAAAGATTTATATCGGGTGAGATATATATATTTTTTGCTTCACATAAATATGCAAATCGTAGTTGCACTTTACGGCATGGATGCTGTACGGTATAGTTATTTTGTGGTTACGGTGCAGGTTTTGTTTGGTGTTGGCATAATTACATTTCAAAATTGAAGTGTACAATGGTGTAGTTACATGCAGTATAACAACAGTATTAGTTACGGTAGAATTACGATGTATTACCTAAACCAGTGCAGTGAGCAGTTACAGTATAGTTATAGCACAATTCGCTATAGTTACAGTATGTTTACGGTATGTTATGGCATACAGTGCGTGTGGCTTGATTATGCAAATCGTATTTTTGCTATAAAAATTATGTTTTTCAAATTTTACTGCCGAAATTTTGGTGTACCTCGTTTAATCAAGATGTTCTCTTTTTTTCTCTCAGGCGGAATACATAGCAATATTCAATAATCCTGTTTTCAGGAAAATTGAAATAAGTGGTGTTTTTAAGTGTCCGGCTTGATTATGCAAGTGTTAAAAATGGGGAAAAAACTAGATAAACTGATCACATAAACGCTGGGCAAGGGAATGACTACCATCGAAATATCCAAGAAAATGAATACAGATCATCGAAAAATCAAAGCATATGTAATAAATGGTAAGACCTGTAGGAAAGCATCTGAAAGAGCTCATATAAGGATACTTACCGATAGGGATAAGCGCCAAATTGCTAGGGAGATGGTTAGAACACATCATTCTACTAGCAAAAGAATTTTTGATGAAGGTGGAGTACCGCGAATGGGAAAAACTTCGAGGTGTGAGACGTTGAGGTGCCTCGGAAAAGTGAAGAACCCGGCTAAAAATCCGCAACTGAGCAGAATTCACCGGAAAAAGCGTGTTCAATTGGCTTAAAAGTATGATAAAATGAATTCCGTGAATGTTGTTTTCACCGGTGAATGCCGCGCCGTGCACGCTGGATAGACCAGATGGATAGTCGTCAGGTTGGGCATTGAAATAGCACCATATAGCAACCAGGATTCGCCGACAGCAAGGCGGCGGAGGGTAATGTTCTGGGCTGGAATCAAAGGAAATGAAATTATTGGACCGTTTAGGCTTCCACAAGAGGTAAACTGGATTTCAAGGGATACTGTGAACATCATAAGAAATTCTTTGTTCCCTGGTGGGAAGATCAAACTTTGTTGGACATAAAATCCTTAGTCTTTTAGCAGGATAATGCACCAGCGCACAAGTCCCGTTATACAGAGAGCTGGTTCTTGGATCACAGATTTAATAGACGCAGTTTGATGGTTTGCCACCCCCTCGCTACCCTACTTTGAAAATTTATGGGCCATCATTCAATGGAATATTTATGCTGATGGAAAGCAATAAAACTCCTTGGATGCTCTTTGAAATGCAATTGAGGGTGCCTAAGGGTCGACGCAGCCTTGTGAAGTGTTAAATTCGACTTCATCTGTCGACAAGCGTCTCCTGAAAATCCTCAAAAATGGAGGAGGCTATGTTAACTACTGAGGTGATATGAGGAGTATATCACCAGTTTTGTTTGCGTTAGCTCCTAGTTTGTTGATTTCTTTGTTCATTTTAATTCTATATATATATATTAATTAAAAGCGTTTGAAACAGTAGAAACCATTATTATTTATTTTTGCATAATCAAGCCCGACACCTAAAACACAGATAATTCGAATATTTATAAATTCAAAATTATTGAAGTGAATATTAATACGTGTATCACCTACTAGTGAGGAGAATACCTTGCTAAAACTAATTGCTTCAAAATTTCGGAAGTAAAACTTGAAAGGCAAAATCTTATTGCAAAAATACGATTTTCATAATCAAGCCGCACCAACTGAAGTTATCTCTACAGTGTACATTACCGCTTGAAGAAGAACAACACCAAGAGACAACATAGATTAATTTCCTGTTGCCACTCAGTGGGATAACGTCATATCGTGTCGTCCCGTCTACACACATTTAACACGCCAGTCAACCATGCGTGCAGTTTGCCGTGTACGAACCGCAAGCATTTACACGTTATATACGTGCACGTGCGGTACAGCGAAAGGTGAGTTTGAAAGTAATCGAAAGGCATGCGCTTTAAACGGACCTTTGTATATCTTCCGGTTTCCGAATCATCATATTAATTTTTGCTCACAAACATTTTCGACAAAATCTCATCCACAAGATAAAACAGCGCGTGTTTATATTTTAAATTACCTATATACAGAGTAGTGGTTGAATGCGTAGATAGCTATCGACAGCGCTCTTCGCATTGTATATATGTGTTTACGTGTGCCAGTCACAAGACCGTTACAGTGTATGCAAATCACATGACTGCAGCTAAGAATAAATGTAGCTAAGTGTACCAATCACATTAGGTAAACCCCTAACATATAAACGTTTAATTATTCCTCGTAAACATAGCACTGTTAATGTCATCAATAGAACAATGGACTGTATGCGTAAATAGATTCAAAAAACCAGTGTGACGTCACAGCCAACCCCGCTTCGGTGTAATCCTAACGCAGAAGCACCGCCTGTTGTGACGTCACACTCGGCATTGTTTATCTCCGACGCTGCCACTGGATCAGCACACGTACTGCTATTGCGGTTAATTTCAGAGACGTAATTATGTCGCATCAAGTCGACTATGCAATTTTACCATTCTGGGGGCGCAAGTTAGGACTTTTCCTCAAGCATTTCCGATGGTCAATTTTCTCTTCAACATTTTGTCTAGGTGAAGGTAAAGCCACCTTGAGCCCACCCATTAACTAGGAAATCTTCAGACCCTGGATCGTGCTGCGAGTAAGTTACTGCTGGGATCTGTGGAGTGTACGGCTGCAATCGAACAAAGACTGTCAGAGCGATGGCGTCAAAGAGGGAAGAATTATGAGAGAACTGCCATCCACTGACTCTCCTTATTCTTAGTTGAGTCAATGCTCTGCCAGTGGACTGTAAATGTCAGAAGCGCACGCATGGTTTTGCGTTTAGAAACACCGAAATGGCTAAAGCATTTACTGCCAGACGTACGATCCTTAACACGAAGTTTCACGGAGACCGTTCGATGTTTATCAAGGAAATACGCCTCGAAGTATCATGGGATTTCTCCCTCTAGATGCTATAATGGGTTCAAGTTTTTTCTCATTACCTAAAAAAACTGAATTCAAATAGTTTTCACTTTTTTTAGAGGTACGATAAATAAATTGCTCATTAATAGTGTTCTCATAAAACCAAATAGCACGGCATATTCCCATTGGGTATCAAACTGGAATAATCGGCTGTACATTCAGTTTCCAAACTTTACTTCTGCGGTGTTTTCAATTATTTGCGATCTTAAACAGGGATATAAAGTTAGTTCTCTAATGCAAAACAGCCCTCACCTTTTATATTGTGCAAACTTGTTCATATTGATAAAACGTTAATTTTAGTAGCAAACTCTTGTTTGTCCCCTCATGCCAGGCACTGAATAATGCAGTTAATTCTCTGTTAATGTAACCACGATGCTTTTAACACAAGCAAATCTACTGATTGATTTCGACATGATTTTTCCTTGAAAGGGCACTATTTCAAACGTGACACAACGGTCCGATTGAGCAGCGAAAGTCTAAGGACCAAAGCAGCTATACTTCCTAATACGCATTCTGTAAATTATTGCCATCGCTAGTTCTTTTTAACTAAAAAAGGTCTAGTAGGAAATGTTGGTCTCGAAACTCATTAGCACTTAACATAGGCATATGGACACAGTTCTCTATCGCCTGATTTGTATAAATTATATATACATAATTTTTCTTCACAACAGCACTGTTTGTTCAAGTCCACAGTATGCACAAAAGACTTTTAAGTCTGCTACAGTAACGCCCAGTATTCTCCACAGGGGTCTACAGCATTTGTCATTCGAATTGTTCAACAAGTTCAAAATGTTGAACAGTTACCATGGATGTTCTCTCCATGCATACAGGTACCAAATAGTTGTACCTGCAACTTGGAAGTTTGTCAAAAGACTACGGAAATCCGAAGAGGGAGTAAAATTTGCTATAGAAACGTTCAGTGATATTCCTTATAAATGTTCATCGTTCGTCACTTCAAATTGTTCACCAAGTTCAGGAGAAAGGAGTTACCTTAGGAATTCACTTCGTGTGTAGGCACTCTTAACTGTTCCCCTGAATGCAGAAATAGACGCACCAGAACACAGTTTGCTTCAGGATCATCCAGTATAAAGCGTACAACTCTGCATCGTTTGACACTTCGGATTGTTCAAAAAGCTCAGAAGGCAATGAAATACTTTGAGCGTTTTGTCTGCATGCTTAGACACTTCTAACTGAGCACTTTAATTTTTTTTTCACTGAAACCGAAAATTCGGGAGCGTGAACGAAAAAACGATGGACGCAAAGACTTGTGAAGTGGAACTGACCTGGCCAGAGCTGCTCTCTGCTCCACACACCTGTTAAACGTCATCGTACACCTGTTTAATCTCGACTTAATGCAGCTGTACGTGTACGTGAAGCTGTGTGTGCGTCTGTATACATGTGTACTCTTTCACTAGTACGTACGAAAACAAAAAGAAGCGTCGAAAACTTTCTGGTAACAAGATCGTACCGTATTATTATTTTTTTTTTAATCTCTTGTACTAACGAACGTTATTTGGAAGTGACTGACGCCATTTTTACTTTATTATGGCGATCTAAATATGCAATGTTTTTATTTAGTAAAGTGAAAGGTTAATTAGATCTAATTAGACACTCAATTTGCACTAAGAAAAATTTTGATGCACTTAGATGCATAAAAATTTAATGCATTTTTACCCCAAAACCGAAACGCGCAAGTGCATCATGAAAATAAAGTGCATCATGATGATGCATATAGGGTCTAATGATGCATGATGCACTTGGCACGACTGACTTGATGCACTCATGTGCTTCGGTTGTGTGACAAAGCCGATGATGCACCAAGATGCATCAAAAACAGGTAAAATTGATGCACCTGAAGAGACGAAGCTTTGAAAAATAACAGCGAGCTGCGTGCTGGTATGTACACGCGTCTCGCTTTTCACGTGTAACAAAACTACAAAGTGTTTTTCACTATGTTTTTTGCGGAAACATGTTTTTCTGAATGAAATATGTTTTCCGTCTGTTCGACGATACACCAAACTACGCCATGTAACACCTGCGTGTATCCTGATGTTTCTCTGTGAAACACCTAGGTGCATCAAAGTTTTTCTAATTGGGTTTAAAGAAATTCCTTTTAACAAAAGACTGACCATTTTATGAAGGCGGTTCAGTCGTGGTCAAATTTCTCTACAGCGAGGCCAATCCTTTAATACTTTTGCGATATCTCTATATGCAGTTAGTGGGCGTGTCTAAGATATAGGCCGAACAAAATCTCACATATACTCATAGAATTGGCATCGCTATAGAGGAATTTGACCACGACCGAACAGCCTTCATAAAATGGTCAGACTATAATTAGTGGTATGTTGAAAGCACCCTCTTCGACAAGCTTATTCAATTAGCTTCAATATTCAGGAATTTCTGCATAGAATATTCGGTTCATCACCTTTGGATCTAGTTTCAGGTTTAATACGTTCATGGCAATCCGAGTGCGCTTGAGACGGTCAAAAATGTTACCGCATTCTGTACCACATTAACGTCTACACCTCCTTACCCTTCCCCCCTCCCCCTCCTCCTCCCCACTACGACTCGATTAAGAGTCACATATGGAACGGAGAAGTAAACGCTGACTGGCTTAATCTATCTGGATCGAAGAGAGAGAATAAGAGTCACGAGAAGAAGAGCTACTGAGAGAGAGAATATAGAGCATAATTTTGCCGTACTGTATAGGTCCACCTCCTCATCCCCCCGACTGTAAAACATCAAGAGTAGACCTCTTGGATTGTTTTTGTCCTGTAGGGAATCCTTCTCTCTCTCTCTCTCTTTTATTTTTTATTCAAATAAATTGGGCATGACTAACAACTAATACAATATATATATATATAGTTGCCGGCGCCGTCATTACAGGTGACGGTGTATCATTTCTTCAAAAGGGAGCTTCGTCTCCTTCACTCTTCTCCATTTTCTCGCTTCATTAATGTTCTTCACTTTCCCTTCGTTTATTTTCTAGGGACTCAGTCCGACTAATAGGAGCTATCACGTATCTATGCTACCGCTTAGAAGTATTTCAAACGTCTTTGAATCTTGGATAAAATATATATATATATATATTAGCCAGGTAACTGTCCTCTTGCGGAGGAGAGAAAAATTTTCTCCTGTCTGACCAATGTGACTTGTGAATTGTTTTGCATCATATGCATATATATTTGAAATGTCTAGCACTCAAGAGTTGAGCCTAACAAAGGGGTGAAAACAGCGGTTCAGTACTTTTATTCTTCAGAAATAACAAATCAATTTTAATAGGTATTAATATGTAATATGTCATAGATCAAAGCAGTTTGAGGCTCAATCATACATGGATGCGAAATTTTACCGCGAACAGGAAATGGTTTCTTGTGCAATTGCAAATTAGGCGACCGAGTCATATAAACTCCTTCTTACCTCTACCTGGTGAGAAAAAATAAAAAATAAAGAAACGCTATAGGATCAGCAAAATTGGAAAGGGGAACATTTTGAGTACAGCTCTAAGTAACTTATCATGTGCTCCCCCAAATCCAACGCCAGATATTTTTCAGCAGCCCTGTGTACTACATCGGTATTTTTGCAAATGCTCGGGCACGTTTAATTGGACGCTGAAATTAATCCTCCGAGGCTTGGCTTATCCGAAATTTCAGATTTAACCCTTCAATTTCTAACTTGGAATCAACGCTTCAAAAGTTAGAAGCAACCCGATTACGTTCGGACGGCAGAAAATTCCATTTTAAGGAACAAGATTGAGTTTCTGGAAATCGCAAAAATAACTGATTTTGAGTCAACGCCTGAAACTCAATTCAACGAGTCGAAGCCAGCGCACCTGCCTGACGCTTAGAACAAGTCAAGCCTACAAGATTCAGTTTGGCTCCAAAAAAATTTGCTCTTAATCTTCTAGGTATTGTGCATATTAATATTTCTTCGATTTTCAGTGCATGCCTCAGGGACCCTATAGTATAACGGTATATTTGTCTGCGTGTTCGTTATATGTATATTATATTATTCAACATTCTTACAATGTTTAATTAAACAAGTCCCACGCTTGCATAACAATTAGCGTGCGAAGGTTCTCAAGAAGCTCCGGAAGAGAACGGTTTGGATCAATAGAAAGCCGTAGCCACGTGCAAGTCTGAAAGTGAATTGTATTCTTAACCATGAGTACGCCATATGGTGACTGTGTGTATGAGTGAGCGTGTCCGTGTAGTGACGGCGCTATGCACACGAAAATATATACAGTACGTGTTCATATATTTATTCATACATTGCTACACAAGACGTGTTTTGATCATAGCTAAGCACGATGCTATGGCAGCAATTTATTCTTAATTGCTGCAGCTTATAGATGTGAAGTGAAAGCGAGAGCTGTATTGGCAACAGTACGGTGCTTGACCATAGCCCAGGACCTTTAGCGAGCCCCACCAGTATTGTTTGTTTGACGAAAGTGCGATTTGGAGTTTGTCGCATAACGTTGTGCTCTGCTTCCAGCTTGGATTTTAGCTAGGACTTAAAATTTTTAGCTTTTCTATAGGCCTGCAGACGTCTGTTTCCTTTTTCGGAATCCCACTGTGTCGCCAAATGCAACCATTATCTGATTTCCCCCCTCTGTGTTGTTGTATGATAAGTATTTGTACCAGTTATAATAGTATTAAAAAACGAAAGAATAACACCTTGAGTTTTAGAAATAAATTATATTATTAATATCACTATCACTTTTTTTGGAGGTTTTAAATATATATGGCCTGTGGTCTTCACCCAGGTCTTGTAGACATTGCGCTCAGTTACCTTCTCAATTATTGCAATGATGGTATAATTTTGTCTCATCCTGGCCACTGAGTGGAAAATCCCCGACGCTATTTTATTAGTATTCACCTAGAGCCACTCTTGCGAAAAGAACGTCATGGCTCACATTTTTGTGCCTGAGGGCGATCGAACTGGCGGTATTTCTTCAGAAAAAAAATTAATAATAGTAATAATGCAACGCTAGTCGTAATTGCTTTTATATAATAAGAGCACCTCCATGCAGTTCCGACGCAAGTTTACATCCATAACAACCCATGTCAATATCTGCTGAGTACGCGCAAGGAATTCTCTGTGACTTAAAATTTATACTTGCATATAGAGACATAAACGTAAACAAGAGTTTGATTAGATTTGCATTTCAAAAGTTAAATTTAAACGTAGCACTACAGAGATTTTTCTGTGTTTATAGGAGCAGCAGTATATGAGGAGTGTACCAAACAAAATAATCTTTTTCAGCTATAAGCGTTAAGATATGAGAGTTCGGCGCTCAAGCAGTATTGGGTCAGTATTCTGTGCACGGGAAATGACGCTTAAGATTGGAACAACATTTCTATGCTGCTCTCAACTTGCTCTTCTTCCGCGTATTCACGTAAAATACGCACAGATTAATGTATTGATATTCTCTCAAGCATGCACACAGCTGCAGCCAAAACTACCGGAAAAATGCACAAGTTGATACTTAACAATTGCACGCAGACCTTTATTTTGGACAGATTGTAGTAATTGCTCTACCAAGCGCTGGCTCGCCATTAATTTTGCCCGAGCTGTACTTGTCCCAGCAGAAAAAACCGAGCATCGTCACTTCACACAAGTGACGTGAATGACGTCACTTAGTCCGTGTACGGAGACCCTCAACGTAGCCCAAGAATAATAACGGGGTAAATTTTCAAAATGTGCAACGTTGTACATTGGCATTTGTAAGGGCTTGAGTTGGCTAGTATAGTCAGCTTCATACTGCACTGAATGGTAGCTCTTTTGTGGTGCCTTCTATACTATGTATTTTTTATGACGTACATCTTAGCTGTCAACGCAATTTTCAAATGTTTCCGCGTCGCTCTATACCGCGCAAATTTTACTCTCTCTGTAGTGTAGTGTCCGACGTGTCGTAATCAAAACTTGCAAAAAATAAAGGAACCAGTTCCCTACTATTATCCTAAATTGGGGTACGATATCTTTGGCGATTACGAACCTTAAATCCATGGATTTCAAGTCCAATGATGCATTATTCTTTAGGGAGGGAAGCGTAGGACTGGTTCTGCCAGCAACAAAGAGCGTAACGGGAGGACTCAATGGGACTAAAATAAAACTTACGCAGCGTCTACACGATCCCTCTTTTAGTCGAAGTTTGTCTTCGTCGAACGATTTTGACTGACAAACACAAGCGGTGAGCCTTCGAACTTGGTGATTGACAGACATCGAACATGTTGGAAAACTTCAGCACAATTAGCTGTGACCGCACGTAGCCGAATGACGTCACATCGACGAGTCGAAATATTTGAGTGTGGGTCCTCAGGCCTTCGTAGGTTCGGTTCTTAATCCATACCAACAAATATATGCAGCGTTATATTCTGTACGCGAAAGAAACCACAGTAACAGTTATTGCTCAATCTTTCTGTACTTGACGACAGTATTTTACCGTGATTTGTGTGTGGGTGCAGCCCAAGTAACTCCATGGCCAGTCAAGAGAGGGAGATTAAATGAATTAAGTCGAACAAATACGGTGATATGTTTAAATATGTTCTGTGATGAACACTGTGAACTGAATATGAAGTGTAAATAAGGCTTCTGTTAAAATAGTTAAATCAGGTCGCCATACTGGCACAAATTTCGCCGCTCGTGCTGTGAAAGTTTCCACCAACCTCCAATTAGTATATATTCTCTTAATTATTTATGCCCTTAAGAGATAAAATTCGCAATTTACGGCAATTGTTCTGGCAAAGTTAGTTAAAATACTCATGGAATGCTCAGCCAAATATTCATCGACGTGACGCCATTGGTAACGTCACTTTTTATGAAGCTAGTTTCTCTTGGGTCCTCCCGTAACGCTCTTTGCTTCCTAGGTTCTGCTAACGAAAGAGATTAGGTAAACATTTTACAGAGAAAAAATGGCGCACAGTAGTGAACACCAATACTGATTTAATACTAAATTCTATCCATCAATAATCTGAGTTTCAGTGGGGGTGCTATAGTAAAAATTTACCCTAATTTTGAGCGGGGTTTATAGTAAAAATTCACCCTTTTAAAGAAAAACAATTCCACTTGGGTCTATTGTCTTTATATACTACACAAATATATAACTGTAAATAACCATACCAATCGTGACTTGTATTCTAAAACTTGCCTTTAACGCGCACTGATAACCACATGTTTCAAAATGGCTAGTCGGTATATTTGGAAATTCTATTTTCACATGCTTCAATATTAATGCAGTTCATGGAGCATTAAAAACATGCGGTTTCAGTGTTTTTTGACGTTTATGTTTACTGCTTCATGCGCCTCCTCACTGAAGCGGAGTTTGTTTACAAACAAATGTGTCCATATAAAATCGCTCCCAGAGGGCGACGGAAATTGGCAATTAAATTTGCACGCATTCCAAACTCTTTAGTTCAACTGTATGGATCTGTGGGAGTTCAAGTCATTTGCAAAATTTTTTTAAGTGGTTTGTTTCATCAGGGCTCTATTCGGATTTTCCTTGTCCTCGCCACCACCCCTTTGTTGTTCTTGAAACAGTAAAAGTTTCCTAGATAAAGAATTGACTCTAAATAAAAGAAAAAAAAAACTAGAGTACAGTGAAATAAATAGTACTGCAATTCGAACAACAGTGCCACATGGTCTAAAAACGTCGGCTCGAATCCTTCCAGTTGGAGAAAGTTCGAAATTATTGCCTGCCGATGGCAAAGAAGCGCCAGAGTTCCATTTTTTACTGTCGTTATTGTAGAAAAAAAATTTGCTCCGTTTTCTTTTTCGACAGTTGCGTTGATGAAAGCGTTGAACGTAAAACACTCATTCTTTTGCCTTGAGGCACACATTGACACCCATACTATAGGGAAATACTCGTAAATATGGACGACCAGCGGTACTACTGAGTAGTGGTACAATACCCACTGTAATGATTTTGAGCATTATTCAGCTTTCATACTCTCACCATATGTGATAACTGTAATACGAAAAACAATTCAGTTAGTAGATTAGATAGGCGGCAGTAGACGAACCAATAGGCCCATTCCCAGGGACCAATAGGCCCATTCCCTAGTAGAGAAAAGTTCCGACACAATGCCATACTACAGCTACTGTACACTAAACGTTTATGGCACTTAGTAAACTAGAGCACTTTGAGAGCGCATACCTCCGCCAAGCTGGGCAACGTTACTTAATGAGAAAAATTTTGATTCAGGTAGGTGTTTTACGAAGAAACATTAGGATGCACGTAGATGTTTCATGGCGTAGTTTGGTACATCTTCGCAGCAGTAAAAAAAAAAAAATATTTACACAAAACATAAGTTAACAAAAGCTTTGTAGTTTTGTTATGGCAATGACACATGCTAGTCAAAAGAAAGAGTATCGTCATCTTCCCGCCCGAACGTTATGTTGATCTCTTGTAAACACAGCTTTGAGAATGCCTAGAATAGGTGTAAAAATGTTTACCGTCAGTTCAGTTTATCCGCAAGTGCCGCGTTAGTTAACTTTCGTACAAATCATAATATGTGGAGAGATTTATACCTCAAACCTATTTGCAAGTGCGTGCTATTTAAACGGATACATCAATAATTTGGACGAAAATATGACGATACTCGTCCTTTGACTAGCGTCTGGCATCGGCATAACACGTGCAAAGCGAGACGTTGTTACTCTATTGTAATTTAGAGTTTCGTCTCTTCAGGTGCATCAATTTTACCTGTTTTTGATGCATCTTGGTGCATCTTCATAATGCACTGGGCACTCGTCCCTATATGCATCCTCATGATGCATTTTATTTCTACGGTGCATTTGCGTGTAACGGTTTTGGGACGAAAATGCATGTAATTTTCATACATCTAAGTGCATCAAAATTTCTCTCAGGGTAACGAAAGATTCAAATTTGTTTTGAAACTATTATTTCCATTTCATGAGCTCCAAAATTTGGTCATCTGTTCCTTTTGACTGTAATAACAGCTTCTGTCGTGTTCTTGAAGATCCGTCCATAACTTTTCGAGTTACCGTATGTTACTGACAAACGTTATTCGAACAAACAAACTAACCGATCATAACCAAAATTTGATTATTAATGTCTTTTAACATAACTAAATTTTTTTTATAAATTTTGCAACGATGACGTTACAGTCATTGCTAAACTTCACAGCTATATGAGAGTATTTAGTTTGTTGGCAGCAAGATATTGTAAAAAACATGCCATATATAGTCAATAGGTAGATAGATAACAATCACCTAGACCGTCTTTAGTCTAGAGGCAGCAAGGTAATGTAAGCAGTACCGGTATGGTTACATTGAGAATAAAAAAATGAGTTTTAGCTGATTGAGAACTTTAATAATTGTATATATTATACGGTTTGATTAAATACTTTCTCTACCATTATCAACAAAATTCTTGGCCGTCTTCGAGGCTAAAATTTTTCCTCCACCGTAATTCACTTTCATTCATGCCCCAACTTTCTTAAAGACAACAAGATCCGCAAAAGTACAGCAACTGATTGGGCTTGCAATATTAACTTTTTGACTGAGTTTATTCTCTTCATCTTCCTCTTTTCTTTCCTAGATATCTCTTTGATTCTGAAGTAATGGCAATAGCTCATTGAGGGCTGGAGCGTGAGTCCCAGATACTCTATGGGAGTAGGCCTGTTGGTCCGGTCATTGCCAGCTATATCTAGTCAAATTTAAAACCGTAAAACAGGTTCTGGACCAGCCGCAAATTCTGTTTGGGATATGATTGATCTTGCATTACAAGATCCTTCTGCGTACACGAGTGATTTCTGTCCATGCGCCGCGTCTTTACCCCTATATATGCCCGTATATAGGAATAGCATCATGGTTGTGATAATATTGATTGCTTGTACGGTAAAGGGTTAAGTAAAGATCTTGTCCATAGGACAATTATAGATATTGTAGTTGCATACAGTAGCAAATGAAGCGTATTTTAGCCTGCATGAGAAAACTCTATTTAAAATTGTCAATTATTCAGCCATAAATGCATATTCAAACTTGACTATCGTATCAGTTTTGCTTCTGATCTTCCGCTAAGTAAATAAATCACGCAGTCGTCAATTAGCTTATCGACCGATGAGCTCATAAATAAAATAAAACAAAAAATCTATTAGATTTTCGGACTGTATTCTTTAGATATCACAGAGAGAAAGCAACAAGTATGCTAATACTTTGTTCATTAGCTATAAATAACATCATCTACAGATATGCTGTCTACAACAGAAGAGTTAAAGAAAGCAATTCTATATCGGACAGTCAAAGTCCCAATTGACGAATTTTGTATAAATCGACATGTCGTGCAACACATGCACAATCCTAACCAAGACTTCAGCAAACGTTGCGCAGACAGTCGACAGCACGTGACCACAGCACTCCCAGTGACGGTCACGCTCCGCTCACGGTGCTTATAGGCGCTCATCTCACGCTTTCTTGCTAGCCATTTACTTTCTGTGCCCATTTTCCTCCCATATCTGTTTTCCTGTTTGCTATCCCACTCTCTCACAGTGTCGTACAACAACATCGTTAAACAACAGACAAGTGAACCTAGACGGACATATATTCTGCATTATTGAGACAAAATAATGACAACGATGACAATAAATTGATCCGCTTGCAGTGAATCGCATGTTGATATCAATGATACCACGGCTATTTAGAGATCTCCAAGAGTGAATGATGACGTCACAACGGTCTCGAACTGTCGATTTGAGGTGTCCTTAGAAGTTGTGTGTCAGTGTCTCCTTATGTCTGTGGTTGTACCATTGTTGCATGACAGAAGCAATATCAAACCTCTGTAATTGCGAAGTGATGTTATTACGCAGAGACGTTATCGTGAAATGATGTTATCGTGAAGAGACGTTACGGTAAAGTGCCGTTATTTTGAAGAGATGTTATTGTGAAGTGACGTTGTCGTGAAGTGACATAATCGCAAAGTGATGTAATCGTAACTTGACCTTACTGCGAAGAGACATTATGGTGAAGTGATGTTGCCATCAAGTGACACTGTCGTGAAGTGACGTTCTCGTTAAGTTCAGTCACGGAAAAGCGACATAGTATTAGCACGAAAACTTTATTTTCGGCGAGGTTTGGTGGGCCTATTTCCCGTCAGGCTCAAAGGCACCTCTCGTGTTGACGAACTGCCCTAACCCAAAGAGGATTTTTGGCCACCCTAAAGTTGTTTTACAATTTTAGCTACCTGGGGTGGTCAAGGATTCTATTGAGGAAAAATTGTTGCAAGCACTACAACCATATGTTTGGGCCACTGCAGCTCGAGAAACGCGTGCCGTCGACCGCATTCTAACAGCTGAGGCTTCTTTATGGAAGCACGGTTTTCGACTGCAACTCCCGTAACTCTAATTGAACTAATTTTAATTATTTTTAAAGTACACGGTCACTAAGTGCAACAGGATTTTAGGATTTTTGAGTGGCAGGTGACTCTGATAGTAGCATAGGTAACCTTGGAGTTGCGGTTACAGCGCATCTGCAATTTATTTTGATTATGTATCTTAATTGGGGTATTATTGAAATCACACACATAGAAAACAAGTTGGTTGAAATAGGCAACGTGCATAACTGATATTTTATTAAAATGACTATCCTTTGGTAAATTGATATTTTATTATTTTATTTTGGCATAACGGCAATAGCAAAGACAGGGCCAGAACGTGAATTTCAGGTCCTGTTTAGGAATGGGTCTGCTGGTACGTGTATTGCCTGCTCTCTAATCTTATGTATATAATATAGCACATGTTATTTATCTCAACCAATCAGTTCTCTGTGTGCACATAAAACAAATGCAGGTGTGCTTTCACCGAAGAAGGTACAGCACAGAGTGCTATTGAGTATTGAGACGTAGCTATGAGGTTAAATTACTGTTCACATACTAGGATTGCACCTGCCGAGGTTTCTTTTGCCGTAATTGTCATCCATGAACGAAGTAAGAGAGGTGATAATGTTTTCGTTGAGGATTTAAGCATATATATATATATATATATATATATATATATATATATATATATATATATATATATATATATATATATATATATATATATATATATATATAT
>LQNS02277717.1:11218217-11236668 GCA_001587735.2 Parhyale hawaiensis
CAGTTGCCGTGCGGTAAACTGCTACCGTGCTCTACGAAATGTCAGTTACCGTGCGGTAAACTTCTACCGTGCTCTACGAAATATCAGTTGCCGTGCGGTATACTGTTACCGTGCTCTACGAAATATCAGTTGCCGTGCGGTAAACTGCTACCGTGCTCTACGAAATGTCAGTTACCGTGCGGTAAACTGCTACCGTGCTCTACGAAATATCAGTTGCCGTGCGGTATACTGTTACCGTGCTCTACGAAATATCAGTTGCCGTGCGGTAAACTGCTACCGTGCTCTACGGAATATCAGTTGCCGTGCGGTATACTGTTACCGTGCTCTACGAAATAAAATTCGAAACATAGATCATTACGAGCTTTGAATGCAGCTAGACGTTCCTGGTGTCGTTCACTGTCACTTCCGAAATTGATGCGGTATCATTCAATTAAAACTGTTTCAGTTTTATTTTATAGCCACAGTAACAATCAACAGCACGTTAATTGCATAATTTCACTAATTTCGGTCTACTTTAGAAGATCTTACACCGTCTACCCAAGGTTGGTGCCGTCTACCCTCTGTCGTAGGCATAAGAAGCAGCTCCATTATATTGAACCGACTGAAGCTCTATTTTACGAAGTAAGACTAAGTTCATGGAAGTCCCACATTCTCTGTTCCAATGCAGTCAAGAGTTCTTTCTATCTCCTGTCTGAAATTGAGCTGCTCAATGCCATTCGTCAGACGTCCACATCCGACTCACATAGATAAATAAGAGTAACATGCAGGCCACCAATATTGGTGACTGGGCCTAATTACTAGGTTGAATTTTGGCTACCTTGTTTGTACCTGTAAGCTTGTAAGCATATTTTGTGAACCCATTGTGTTCTTAATAAAAGCTAATTATTAATTATTATTATTAACTTAAGGATCACCGACTGAAACTTGAATAAAAAAAATCCAAGCCAGGGCAGCTGTCTGAAGATTCGTACAAGTCAAGCCTTAAAAGCTCAATTTTATTGTCAAATCGAACTCTCCAAAGACGTCATTTACGGTTCTACTAAAAATCTGAATTGCGTCGTACTTACCGTGGACGACATAGCTACAGCTATACCTCTTTACTGTACAAACTTAAATGCAACCTCTATACTCTATGTCTGTACTACAAAATCTGTGTAATGAAACATTCTATTGCAATGGACCACTACCAATTGTGCCATATTAATTTGCATAAATGGGACGCTTCATATAAATAGTCTAAGCCATAACTAAGTAATTTCTTTCTTTCGTAGATCATCAGTTAACAGTGAAAATGTACACTTTATGTTTTTGCCCTTAATTTTTATTCGCCGCTTATCTATGTATAGTTTCTTCGTCTATTCCCAATTCTGGTTCTTTGTCTCCTTAAATTAGCATATGCCAATCAAGAGAATATACGTTCTCTAATGATTCTGCGATTTGTAACGTACTGTGTCATACAGTGGTGACAGCAATAGTTCAACAAGTGAGTGGCCGGGTTTTATGCCAGGTCTTGTTATCTAATTTAAAGGAAGGAAGCAACTGCGACGAAGAAGAGAATCAGCTTTTGCTTTCGCTAATTGCGAAAGCTTTAATTTGGAAGTTGTGATGAGCAGGAAATTAGCTGAGCATGTCCCCCAGCGGATTATATCTGTCGTTGAGAGCCCGGGAGCAAGAACGACTCACCTCTCGTTTGCTCACGGTGTAGTAACCGGTTCACTTTGCGCTTCTTAACCACCGGTGCCCTCATTTAGTTCGGTTATGAGAGCGACTTTCGAAATAATTTAATGTTTTGCGCCCATCAAATGTTCTGCTAACGGTCTGGAGCGCTTTATTAATATTTTCTATGCACTCAGTTAGCTGTTGGCAGTATAGCTTTAGAGATTGTTTTATTTCAGTTGATTAATTCGAAACGGCTCATTCATGTTTTATATGCCCTTCTTGTCTTATGGTAGTTATTCGTTTCTGGAAAGAACTTCAATGCTGTTTGAAGTTTTGCGTGAACACCATATGCGTTTTTAAATCATTGATTTAGGAATAGCTTACTGAGATGTTACTGATGCTTTCGTTGTGGTGATAACTGTCAAAATTAACGTTTTCCTTTTTACACAACTACATGCAGCTCTGGCCGCAGCAGCACTTTAAATTGTGTCAGCGGTTTCTTCGAAATAATATTCCTCGGTAATAAACACTGTATATTTGGTTTGTCTCAAAGTCTTTCTACGGTAGAACAACTTCTACGACTATTAAGTTCAATTTCTGCCAATAACCTCTGAACGTTGATCTTCTAACGCCCCTGAGAAGTTTAGCGCCTTCTGTCAGAGATGTTCTTCTGCAGTATAGCAACAAAGATCTAAAGTTTTTATCAAAAGTTTCTAAAAGACAATCTTCTTCCGCAACACTCAGATCTTCAGCGTCTTTTAAAAGACAACCCTATTCGGCAACACTTATTTTTACTCTTTTCCAAGACCCCCGAACACAGGGTTCAATAATATAATGATGTTTAGCTTCTTTCAAATCATCAAAGGATACACTTTTACGGCAAAGCTAATGGTCAACCTCTTTCAAAGGCCTCTTGAAGACGATTTACTTCGGCGACCTTCGACTTCTTTTCAAGACCTCACAGGGTTTACATAAGGTTTCATTTTCTGAATGATCCCATACGGTTCCACTCTAATTATTCTGTATTAGATATATCCTCATCTTTCATTCTCATCTTACTCCTGATCTTCCTCTGCAACAAAGTTAATTTCAGATTCGTGCGAGCGTAGCCAAGGTTCCCGTATATTTATCTTAGTCACACTCGGCGCATCGAGTAGATAATTACAGGATATGTGAGCGATAACCACGTGCCGTGAGCTGGGGATAAGCACACCATATAATATATGAGCCTTAGTGATGATGAGCGTGTGAAGATGAAGGCCGTAGGGCTCTGTCACCCTGATTGTGAAGCAAGTTTCCCAATAATAGTATCTTCGTGTTTCTGATGAGCGCCTCTCCCTAACCCAGTGGCGAAAGGCTGTAACTTCGAGTTGGTCCCTGGTGTGACTTATAACCCTCCTGCTGTCGATTGGATTATCGCAGGTACTGACGGATTTTGGAAAGTTGGGAACAGTTCGTCTAATGGCTGTCGATTGCTGGGCTTGATGTTTTGTTTGTTCATCTTGCTCACCATTTCCTGGAAATTCATCGAAATTAAAGCAGATGCAGCACTACCGCATCATATGTTTTGTTGCTGTGTGTACTCATACATTCATGGCTGCCGTAGATGGAGCAATATTATACCTACTGCTGCGTGTACATAACAACAATCCTGATGCGCAACACAGTTTCGAATGCACGTCGGCAACAAGGGTGTTGCTAAGTGCATTTCGGCAACAACCTTGCTGTACGTGCAACACTTTTGCTGAGTACCTGTACGTCCGCAACAGTGTCATAGCTCAGTACAGTGGCTGCACGAATATCGGCCAATTTGTAATTATTTTCATCAAAGTTGTGCGAGTTTCCAAAGTTTCAGCACGCCTCCCCCCTCCCTTGGTTTCTGTTGGACTCATGTACCCCAACGATCTCTTCTTAAGACTCAAATTCCTCAGCCTGGCACTGTTGGTAACTCTCTCTGCTTCTGACTACCGACTAGCTACGAATCACCGAAATAAGATTTTGCACCAGTAGCAACCAGACAATTCGGTGGGAGTTTGAGCTCTTGGACTCAAGCAATTAGCAAACAAACCGAATATGAGTTTAGCTTGAGAAATTGTTTAATTTGAACCGGCTTTTATTAGGAAACAAAGTAATTCCGAATGGCTGATGTGAATTTTTCGTTTGGTACAGCGAGTCCCGTCCCGTGGTGACAGGCAATGAGCTGCTCGCAGTTCTAGTTTTTGCCGACGTCACTAAACAGCGCTCACTTAACTCACATTTTGACGACGTCATTTACAAGTGGTCGACTGAAGCCGTTCACTCCTCTCGGACTAATTGGCATACATCCGAAGCACGAACAAATGCCTGTGGGTTTCAATGTTGGGGTTCGCGGTCAGAGTCGGCTTACCAGTCTGTACCTTGCCTGATTCTGTCTACAATTAAAATACAATTTACACCAATCACGACAGCTACAAATTTCTCCTCAACACAGTTGCTGTACAATTCTACAGTGCAGTAATATTGCTGCCCCAACGCAATTCATATGCGCAACAAATTATCTGCAACTATTATCTGGCGGCAAGCAATATGGAATATATTAAACATTGCCTCGAACACACGCCAGGTGTGGTTACTATTTTTCTGTGCCTTTTACAGCTCAAAGAGACGGTTCAGTCTCATTTTATCCCTGCGTTTGCGTGAAACTTGACGGTAAATGAGGAAAGTATAATAATAATAAGGAGAATAAAAAGTACCATTCAGTCACGTTCCAAACTTTGCACATTAAGTTTGACGTTCAGTAGAGAAAGTATAGGGCACAGGTAATGAGCGTGCGGACTGCAAAGAATTATGTTAAGAATCATGCAACTCTAAGTCCATTCAACCTTTTGGTTGGGGCAAATACGTAATTCAGCGAGGCCTTCCTCCTACACCACACTTTCTCGCTTCTTTCTAAAGCTCATTAGAGAGCAGGAAGCTCAGCATTTCCTCTCCTAGCCGCAATTGCTGCTCATCACTTCCTTTCTTTCCTGCCTTACCATTAGAAAACTTTTTTCTCTTTTATATCGAACCAGGTGCCGTGCAGAGGAGTCCTTGCGGGACAGGAGAGAGTTACAAATGTTTGCGGATGCGATACTGAAAAGTCACTAACTAGCACTCAGTACACTTGCTGTGCGCTTACGCAAACATATCTGTACCAAGTCCTTTCTCCGACGGCGTATCATGTCGACATCGCTTCTGTTAGTGCGATTCTTGAAACGATGGCATTAAACGAGAAAACAATGCAACTATTACAAAAATATGGAATGTCGAATTCATGCATCACATGCTATACTGAGACCGTGATAAATTGAATAAAACGCTACCATCCTTACTCACGCTTGAGATGCCGGAAGCACGTACCTACGTCTGTGAATACTTAAAAATACTTCATCAATTGCACGGAATGTATCCCGTCAGGCAGCACCTGGAAGTCTAAGGAGGCGACAGGGTTTCAATCAAGCTGAAGAAAGTGAGTCGAGTCATGCTGTGCCCTCTGTTGTCGCTGCTGCAGATCATGCATTTCATGGTTTGTGGGGACTGCCGTGTCATCCTAAAGGCCGGTTCATATGACGGTGGCTTAGTCATGATATGTAGGTATACAGAGACCGAATACGATGCTGTGTCCGTGTAAACAGCGAGTAGCTTCCTGAGTCTCAGTTCACACCAAGTTTGAACAGACAAGCAAAACTTTACAAGGTGCTCGTGCGAAGCTAACTGAACATTACACCTAACAAGTTAGCACAGAACCTCGGAGTTACCGAATATTTTACGAAAGCGTCAGCCAATAAGTCAGCTGGCTTAGCATATGTCGCTAATACTTTAATCTTCCGGATTTCTTTTCAAACATGGACTGACGGGTAGCAGTTAAGCAGGCAGTTATATTCACAAAGACTCAAATAAACTAGCATTCGGATGCTGAGTGATAGATATGGGCACCAAAAGATTTCCGTGTGGACAGGTAAGATGTCGATACGCGTATCAATTTTCGCTACTAGTTGAATGCACTTATTTGATTATGCTGCTTCTGAGACATGCAATAATCATTTTCGCCGACGGTATTACTATTGTAACACAGACACCAATTGTTAATTTAATAATTTAATTTATTGATTAATTAAAATCGAGTTGCATAATGCCAATATGCTATATTACGGGAATTATTGATCTATTACCTTGTTACTAAACTAAGCTTTTTTTGTTTTTAACGGTAAGCACGAATATGTATTCTCATCATACATAGAATATAGAAATCGGCTTCTTTATCAGGCTGTGTCTGCAGGAACCTGTCAAAAATACAATCACGCCCATCTAACTACATCGATATCATCAAATGATGCATTATAACCAGCAGTAGAAAGTGTTTTCGTTGAGAACATCAGAAATGACAATAACTGTATCGTTTCAATGGTGAAACATTCATGGGCTCATAAAATAATAAGCTAAATTAGCTACTACAAACCACATCGAGCAAGATCTTGCTTTTCTTTCGATTTGTACAGGCGAATAATTTGAAATAAACTTTATCTTTACGAGATCTAGGAGCTATAGAAACTCGCCAACAGTGCAAAAGTGCACTGTGAAGTCTATGATTAAGGCAGTATAGTTCAACACTTTTCCTAGCAACATAGTACAGAGCTGTGTCTCCGAAGAAGGTACTGTTTATATAGCAATGCAAGTTCAGTTATATGTGCATGTATGCCGGTGCAACAACGGAGATGGCGTTTCTGAAGAAGGTCACCAACAGCCTCAATAGGCATATATTATCTACACTAAAGCTCTATCTATTGTAATGCAGCGACAGTGTAGATAACGCGTTTCTATAGTGATGCGCTATTAGCTTTAGCGTTTATGACTCTATTCTAGACCCACTATGCCAAGGCAGAGCCTTCGATAAAGTAGATCATGAAATATTATTACTCAAACTCTTCAACATGGGTATCCGTGGAAAACGTCTAATATGAATCGAAGCTTTCCTGAAAAACCGAACCCAAAGTTTAATTATAAATAATAAAGTGTCCAAACGACAGCCGGTACTCAGTGGGGTCTCACAAGGCACCGTGCTTGGTCCAATACTCTTCCTCATCCTGATAAATGATATGGGGTACCAATGCAAGCTTGCCGTTCCGTCATCGTTCGCTGATGTCACACGGATATTAGCAGCGGTGCAATCAATGGCAGACGTACGGAATGTGCAACTAGATCTCACCAACATCTTTCACTGGACATTGGTTAACAACATGACCTTCAACGAATCAAAATTTGAACCATTACGGTACGGAAAGAACTTCTCTCTTACTGAATCTACGTCCTATAAGACGAGAGATGGGAGCGAAATCGAAAGAAAGCAAATTTTAAGAGATCTTGGTGTGAGAATACAAGATAATGCCACTTTTAAAGATCACGTGGCTCGAGTTGTTGCTGTAGGCAAGAAATGGAGCAGATAGGTGCTTCGAACATGTTCTTCACGAGAGGCAAACACAATGCTCACCTTGTGGAAACAACTAATACTACCGAGGATTGAGTACTGTTTACCTCTGTGGATGCCAAGCAAACGGAAAGACTTAGAGCGCCTTGAGACTTTCCTGCGATCGTTTACTGCCAAAATCCGGGGCGTGCAAGATTTAAACTATCACGAAAGACTGGCTCAACTTCAAATGTACTCCATTCGAAGGAGATTCGAGCGGTTTACGATCATATATGTCTGGAACATTGTAGAAGGAATTACTGTCAACGTCTATGGGCGAATCCAGGCCAGACACTCAGACCGTATTGGTCGCACATGTGACGTGCGACTTCCGATCAAAACTGGTGGGATCGCAATGGCCACAAAGTATTCTAATAGTTTTGCAGTTCGGGGGGGGGGGGTGAGATTATTCAACAAAATGCCACGTCACATCCGAAATGTCACCGGTGCAGAGACTGCGAAATTTAAAAACGTACTGGACGGATACTTACTGAAAGTGCCCGATATACCTGTCGTAAGCGGCTACGTGAACTGTGGGGATAACTCACTGTTAGCCATCCCGCTGGTCACGGACTGCAGCATCACCTCTGCGTAAGCTGGTAGCGTGCATAACGCCGCCTGGACCTCGTCCGAAGTATCATCAAGATGTGATAGCATCCCCACATATACAAATCAATTTCAATACGGCTGCGACGAAGATACCGGGTTGCAGGAAACACAACGGCCGTCATAAGTATACGGTGAACGTAAGAATACGGTGACTGGAAGAGAACGATGACCGTACGAATACAGTGACCGTAAGTATACGGTGGCCGTAAAAGCGGTGCGTTATGAGAGCAGCGACACTTGACCTGCGCACCGCCGGCATTCCGACACGACTAGCATCTGGGCCAGTGGGTCGACTGCCGCACCGGCCGGTGGGTTGAGTTTAATAAATGTTATAATGCCAGCAGACTTGTATAACATACAGTAATTTAATGTTCTACTAGATAGAAATCTATGTTTTCATCCAACATATTGCCTGTAATATAGTAAACCGAAATGAAATTCATATTGCACACCCTGATATATACATAATTCGCAGTTTTTTTGTTGTTTGCTTGCTTGGTTGGTTAGTATTTCTATCCGGATTTGATGGTTTATATAGGAGCAAGTTCATCAGCTGAACGGCAGGGGACATTTTGTTTACCAATTTTTTTTTAATCTGAGCACTGAAGACAACAGGCGTAGAATATTTTGAATGGTATCCCAGGTACTATCGATTACACATATAATTCCCTCAACGAAATTTTTCCACCGAGCTTATGATTTGCGAAAAGAGTAGAAGATAAAAAAGAGAAAGATATATTCCTGAAAATAGAAAAGCTTGCATTTCATTGAAATAATTATTTCATAGCGTTATTTAATGACGACTCGGGTAAATAGAAATTACTAATGAGATGTCGCATTTTTATTGCTGATAACTAATATTGAAAACGCAAGTGTGTTGGCATACTTACTATGTTGAGCGCCACCTGTCTCTTGCATACACACATCCGGCTCATCCCTTTCTGCTGTGGAAGTGGTCAAACCGAAAATATGTCAGAATAAATGGACATACTAGAATTTCTAGAATAATTTGAGTCCGCCCAATATGTACGCGGTATTTCAAGATATTTAGAAAAACCAAAGTCGTTGCTTTCTATCCTGACGGCATTTTCCCTCTTGGGGAAATTATTTGGTAAGTGTCCTTTTGTCTTTGGCAATATGTACAGCGCCATAATAGATAATCTGTTCAAGACCTGGCTCTCCAGGGTGGTGGTATTACCCTTCCTGTATTACCCTTCCTGTATTACCCTTCCTGTATTTTCTCACACGGGTCAATATCCTTCAACCGCATTTTACCTGGGTTACATTTCATTTTATATGGAAGTATTTTCAAGTGTCTGTCTACACGTTAGTCTTTTGAATGTGTTCTCTCATTCACTTGTTCGGATGTTTTACTGTGCAGCAGAAAGTTGTACTGTTTTACGAGAGTAAGTTCACCCCAAAACTGAGGATATGTCAATAACTTGACTAGCGAAAGCTGTGTTTATAATGATACCAAAAACATATGGATGATTGGAAGTGTGAATGTGTTCAAAATATTAAGTATAGACAGGTATGGTGACATGGTCTTCCATGCTGGAGTCTTTCTCCAAATTGGTGAATATATTTCTACGGAGCATTTTGCCGCATGGGAAAACTAGAGCACTCTGAGAGTGCATACCTCCGCCAAGCGAGGCAACAGTAGCAAAAAATTCAAATTGGCTCTGAAACCATAATTTTATTTGTATAAACTCCAAAATCTAATCATTTGTGTCTTTTGATAGTGATAATAGCTTGTGCAATTTTCTTGAAGATCCGTTCATAACTTTTTGAGTTATACGGCTAACAAACGTTAAGACAAACATGAGTCAGCAAACATACAAACGAACTAACCGATCTGCACCAAAATTCAATCATTTATGTCCTTTAACATTACTAATAACACCTATCAATTTCATAAAGATTCATTCATTATTTTTTGAGTTATTGTGCTAACAAGCATAAAATTAAAAAAACAGTGACAAACGAACGAACGAACGAACGAACAAACGGATCATTATCAAAATTTGGTCATTTACTCTATGTTTTATACCTAGCAACTCGTGTTTATTTCATGAAAATCCATCCTTGACTTTTTGAGTTATGGCATTGAGAAAACTGAGGCAAACAAACAAACGGATGGACATAGCTTCACCAAAAGTTAATCATCTGTTCCTCCGAGCATACCTAACAATACCTGAGAATTTCGTCCAAATCGGTTCAGAACTTTTTGAGTTATCTTGGTGACAGACAAAAAGTCAAACACGACGAAAACATTACCTCCTTGGCGGAGGTAATACCAGTTCAAACTGCTCCCTTTCCCCGTTGGCAACATTTTCTCCTACGCAAAAGTACATCTGTACTCCTGAAACAGAGACCTCCAAAACCGCAAAAACCCTGCATTGGAGATCTTCGAAACTAAGAAAAATATAGAAATGTGATTGCACACAGCTCCGTGTGTCATCAGATATATAGAAGTTACCGATGCTACGTAACTAAATTAGCAGTGAGAAGGTGCAGTAGACAATGATTGGTTGAATATTTAATTGTACAAATTCGCGATTTCTTATAATGTTTGTCGGAAACAAACGTTTCACGAATGTAGAGGAAACGAGCGTGCTGTAGAACTGGCCATCTTGAAACTGACATTCCTGCCGAAGCTGAGACAATATACCTGTTTACTTTTTAGTAGTGCCGCTGTTTTTCGGATTTCTTGGAACTGGTTCTCAGCTCAAGCAACCGTCTCTCTCTTCCTCTCTCCTCCCTGACAACTTTTCCCCAATCGAAATATACTTCTAAGGTATAAATTTCCACCTTGGCAGGATTTTCCCCATGGGAAAATACTTCAAAAGAACCTCTTTTCACCCTGGCAACTTTTCCCTCTACGTGGAAGTCTTTCAAATTTATGTTGCTCCCCTTGGCAGTATTTTCCCACATGGGAAATATTTCAAAAGGCTCACTTTCCCCCCTGCGTGAGGCTCCGGTATAGACCATTTATGTCAATGTGAGAAAGTCGCCCGTCCGTCCGTTAGTTCTTCCGTCAGCTTTGGGAGAAACCTGGAAGCATCTGCTGTGCTGCCGCAGGGGCCTCTGCCGCCAGCGCCGTTCTGCCACGGATGCTGAACACTGACGACTTCTACGAGAAAGTTCCGTCCAAATGAGAGCTTTATGGAGCACTGAAACCAACCTATCCGTAACGCTAATGTCCGCACTGCCTTGTGATCACGAAGTCCGCAAAGCGTCCTTTTGTTTGGAATATTCTAAAGCTAGTGTCCTTGCTACCGGATAATCAAGACGTCCAAAGTGCGTCCACATATATGGAAGAACTGTTCTAGCAAATGATTTCATCGTCGATAGATGAAAAACAACCGCATTTATTTCTTAGGCAATACTGAGGCTCTTCCTAATCTGTTAATTTGTCCTAAGCTTTCCTATGCTTTACCTTTGATAACCACATACTGTAACATTAAATTAAGTGACCACATTAGGTAGATAGCAATTTTGGACAATTTCTTACTAGGAGTGAACACATTTATTGCTGACTTTGAGTGAAACTGCGAGTATATAAATGCGATCATTTGGTGTCCACGAATGCACCTCATGTATTAGCATCCTACAAGTATCCTGCAGTCGACGTGTTTTTTATGTATGGGTATTTTGAGGTCAGCTTGTTACTTAGCCTCCATCACAAACACACAAGCGGAAACATGAAAGATGTTCTGAGCTGTTGGTTGACGCCACGATACATAATTCTGAGAAGTTTTAGAGAATAAACTCTCATATTGTCTTAATCAAAACTGAGTCCGGCGAGTCCTATGAGGTTTTTAGATAGCAACGTGGATCGTAGGAGCTAGATTTGACTGCCATATTGATCCATAGTGGCTGGCACCTGCTCTATATGGTAAGGGTTCACATGCCACACGAGCCAGGGTGGCCGCCAAGTAACAAACCTAAAAATGGCTTAATTGTGTCGGCCCCTCGTGATTTCCACGAAACAATTTTCCACTGCACCGTGTGTCCCTTTGCCCTCACGTGGTAGCCACATGAGGCCCAACTACACAAACGAGGTGACACCGCCTCGTAAAATGTGGGACCGAGGTGGTGCAGAGATGGGACAGCCACGTGGGGCCCACGTTGACCTCCTCGACTTTCGTTGATACACACAGAGATATTAAATCTCTAATTAATGTAAGCAAATGGGTCAACCAAACACATTTGATTGAGAGGATCATTGATAGATGTTCTTTATAATAATCATAGCAAACATAAAATTCATCACTTAGCACTAGAAATAAAATCATTTGTTGTTTGGATACTTGGGATATTAACTGTAAAGTCTTCTGTACGGTATGTACTTATCTAGTACGAATTTTTTTTTCTCTCCTCACAAGCAAATGTGTTTGTTTGGGTCATTTGATACCTTAACTAAACGTTTATCTTTGAGTAGCGTAGCTATATCAACGAGCTACATCAATAATGTCAACAAGCACATCTTCTAAAACCTAATATATATTTCTTTTATTACTCCCGCTATGGAAATTAGGTTTTGTCAAATTATTTATTTATCTATCCATTTGTTTGTAACCAAGGTAACCCTAAAAGTGACGTACGGTTCTGTAGGAAATGTACAGGGTTTCTTAGGCATGTTCGGAGGAACATACCATTTGTTTGTCTGCCTTTCTTTTCTTAGCACTATAACTCAAAAAGTTATGGAGGGATTTTTATGAAATGTACATGAATTATTAGGAATGTTACGAAGAGTAAGTGAACAAATTTTTGTGATAATTTTTTTTCCTTGTGATTATATGATGTTATGTCTGTTTGCAGTGTAACTCAAAAAATTATCAACAATTCTTTATGAAATTTACTGAAAGTGTTAGAAATGTTAAAAGACATAAATTATCAAATTTCGGTGATGAACGGTTTATCTGTTAGTGTGTTTGACTAATGTTTGCTAGAAAATTTTAAGCGACATAACTCAAACATGTATGAACAGTTCTTTACGAAATTTGTGGAAATTATTAGATGCACTAAGAGACGCCAATGACCAAGTTTTGGTTATGATCAGTTTGTCCGTTTGTGTGTTCACTAGTGTTCCTCAGAACATCACTCAAAAAGTCACTGAGGGATCTTGAAGAAATCTACAAAAGCTGTTATTGCTACTAAAAGGCGTAAATGGGCCAGATTTTAGTCCTGATAAAAAGGAAATTTTAGTTTCAGAACCAATATGAAGTTTTTACTAACGTTGGTTTGCTTGTCGGAGGTATGCGCTCTCAGAGTGCTCTCATATTAATTAGAACTGTGCCAGTCACTTCAAGTTACCTTGCACAGTTGATCTACAAATCCCAAAAGGAAATTTGTAACTATTGCGTCTCTGTGTTGGTGTGCAGCGCGCTGTGGCGTTGCCTCTCCTGGTGGTGGTGGTTAGCGTGGCGGTGGTGCACAGCCAGGGGCCCGTCCGGGTCCGGCCGCCGATGGCCAGGCTACAGGACATGTTCAGCAATGTGGTCGGAGACATGTCGTCAGTGGCGAGCAGAATCAGAAATGGGTTTACCAGGTAAGTGACGTGTTCAGCGACATGTTCAGAGGCATTTTCAAGCGTACAGGGACATTTTTAGAGACTTGTTCGGATATGGTCAGTTCAGGGACAAGTTCATATGGTAGCATGTTCAGTGACTTGTTCAGATATGGTATGCCGAGATGTGAGATGTTCAGAGGCATGCTCCAAGATATGTGCAGCAACGTGGTCAGGGAAAGGTTGACGGCCACAGGCAGAATTAGAAACAGGATTCGAAGAAAAGTTTTTCACTCTCACTTTGATCACTGTGTGAAGTAAACGCTTTTTGTAGAAGATAGTATTTATGTTTTAGCTGGTGAATTGGATAGATGAAAAACGCTGTTAAAATGTGGACATTAAAAAAATATAGTATGACATGCGAAATGGGTTAGAAAGACATGATGCACCTTTTAAATGAACACTGCCTGTTCAACGCAGTGCCATAGCAGAAATTCCCTCAGGAATGTCATGCGCTCTTTATCCGTTGACTATCTCAGCATAATATAAATTCACGTAAGGCTAACACTAGGTACTTCCAATGTGACTAAATGAGCCCCGTGGGCAATGCAGCATTAAGAAAGTGCATTGTAATTTAAAAGTTTTCACTTTCCAGAACATTCGGAGGCGGCAGCAGCAGAAGCTCCAACTTCCGACAGAATCCCGGTTTCCGGAACTCGCCAAATCTGGACCCCGCTCTGCAGACAAATGAAATCGCTCCGTCCAGACAACTGGACGAAGACGCACCCAACGCTCCAGGCTTTGGAGGTCAGGAGGGCGGCAGGAGACCTTTCCGAGGGGGTGGAGGAGGTGGGGGGCAGTTCAGCCTCAGAAGATTTGTGGACCGGATGATGGGAGGTGTCAGAAGTATGCTGCAAGGGTTCAACCGCCGAGGTGGTGTTGGTCCGGGCAGAAGAATTGCACAGCAGCCACAGCAGCAGCAGCATCCTGGCCACCAGTCCCAAGCATCGGCATCCTTCCACCAGCCTCAGCAGCAACCAGATCATACTCAGGTACGCATTCCAGAGCCAGGACCTAGCTTGTACATTAGAAGCTGCATGAGGACGCAGCAAGATCTGGAATCTATGCTCTTCTGCCTGCGGAATATCTGAAATTGATGAGAGATTCCAGGTATTCTAGAGGCCGAAGAGCACCGATTTTAGATCCTGCTGTGTTCTCATGCACCCGCGGTCAAGTAAGCGCTGTACCATGAGTCTTGTCCAGGAGCAAAAACTAGGCAATCGCACGCTCAACTTATGAAGAGACGTTCAGCTCACACGACATTCCGGTACACAGCAAATCGGTATATATCCAAGATATACGCGGAAAGTAGCTATGTTCGTTCAACGGCGTGTGAACTGGGCATCCGCACATGAGTTGAGTTTGGGATTGCGTAGTGTGCATGGCGGCGACATAGAATAGCAGGTGAGGTGAGCCATATGAGTAAAAGGGCCGCATTGTATCCAGAACTGCGCTTTCTTTACCATTGCGGCAAGACCATCTACCCACCTTTGTACAATCTAGGCACTTAAGTACCAAACCAAACCACCACGGCTCTCAAGGACTAAGGTAGTTCGCCACTAATGTGCCCCAATGCAGCGGAACCAACTGCCAGAGGTTCCGAAGTTCAGATATTACCGAGAATATACTCAGATGCAGGTATGCGAGATACCTTGATATATGCTAAAATAACAGAGGTGCCAGTCACAGCGGAACCGGAACTACAATATCTTTCTGCTGAGATATGAGGAAAAACAACCTTATTGTTTGTATATGTATATATATATATATATATATATATATATATATAACGTCATCAATTTGCATGGCTGCGACGAGGTTAGCTAAACTTATTCGCTTAAACTTGTCTCTATAGTCATGAGTAATGTATTGAGCCCAATTTGGTCACTCTTGGTCGAAAACTCAAACCTGCCCGCAAATGATTTTTTGGCAGTCTCAAGTGTAATCGGATTGCGGAATACACCGGCAGAACACACCAAATTGACTAAACCAACGCTCCTATCTAAAGTTGATCAATAAATTAAGCTCAACTTGCTCTCGCTATGCTAGTCGGTGGCCTCTTTATTTAAAATTCGAAGCTCTAACAGCGACATTTCTTTATGTTACAGCAGTTCTAAGGGCAGACAAAACCACTCCATGGAACCATACGACGCTGAAGGAACTCGACCCGAAGCCGGATTGCAACCGCCGGCAAGAAAGAAAAAATATTGTCCCTATGCAGTAAAATCAACGAAATTGTCTTGCGTCAGCGTCTTGCTTTAATGTTGTTTATGGCAATTTCGTCCAAAGTGCAGCTTAAATTGATTTGCCATAGGATAGCGGAGAGAGTTTATTTTCACATCCGATCAAGCAATTACTGATACTGACTTTCTCCTTGTATATTTTACGTCTTGATCTGAATTGGTAAAAGTTTCTTTGCACATGATGCGTAAATTTTGGTTGATGTAGAGACGATAAAATGGGATGACTGACGTTGTAATAAGTTTTCTACCATCAACGTTGATTTAAATTTTATATTCCTTTTTACCATAACATTTGCATGTTTTTATTCCTACTATTTTAAATAAGCTAGACTCAATATCAAGATATTAAGCCCTATACAGAAGAAAAGAGAAGGAAACTTATTGCAGAGTTTCAACCTTAGGAACCTATCGTCTCTCATCAGAGAGACCAATCCTAGGAGGTTTAGGTTCAAAGTGTTACTCTATTTTCACATACTGAGTGTTATCGCTAAAGGCTTTCCCTGTGATGTTCATACCTTTAACTGATAATTTTACTTATATAACTTACGCCCTGTTCAACTCATAGAAATAAGTCTTATTGATTTGTTTTGGAATGAATGACACGTTTTCTGTGGAGTTGCGAATCTTCCTAAAAGTGGAGTTCATTATAACAAATGCGACGTAGGAGGTTAAGAAAATAATAATTCATGACGTTACAGTATTATTTTTTATTAGTATTTATTCACATAACGGTGAGGCTTATTTTCTTACGCTAGTAAAGTTTAAGCGCCTTGTAGTACGTTATTGATTACTCTGCGTAGTTTGTTATATACCTATTCTAAAAGAAATTGGAATTTTTTTGCATCCATTAATAACCTATGCGCACTTGTGATAAACTTAGCTTATTTTAACCACAAATGAATAAATGTCTATTGGCAAGAATATTTATGCCTGTGAATGAAATCACGTTTCCAATGTTAGAGACAGTTACGATTTTTATTATTATATGTTTTCGTAAACCTGTTAGGATTGTTATATTTATTTCTTTTGAAATATATACGTGTTTTAAGACATTGTTTTTTATTCGTCCACCGTGTGGTGATAACATGAAGGTATGGTACTAGTGAAACTCTACAGGCCAAATGCTAATTCTGTCTTGTTATATTAGTCGAAAAAATGAATACCTCATGGCGATGCGCTCTCAATATGTTGTACACAACATCCATTTGAGATGTGTATGAGTCTGTTTGTTCTGTAGTATATTGCTGGTGTAAAACTAAGATGGCATGTTTCTTTGGAAGGCTTAACGGAAGCTTTTCCCAATTAAGTCTTTCGATTTTTTATTTCAAGTCTTGTAGAAACACTTCATTAAATTTACCCCAAAAATGCCATAATTGCTGTCATGACCACTGTATTTCATGGACATTCAGCCAGACGATGCCCGCTGTAAATCATTCACCAGTTTATATAAACTTAAAATATTAAACGAGTTTCTAGCCATGGTGATACTAAC
The DNA here is from genome assembly GCA_001587735.2 of Parhyale hawaiensis. Taxonomy (NCBI): domain Eukaryota; kingdom Metazoa; phylum Arthropoda; class Malacostraca; order Amphipoda; family Hyalidae; genus Parhyale; species Parhyale hawaiensis. The sequence goes on from LQNS02277717.1 coordinate 11,235,275, forward strand.
AGCCATAATTACGCTGACTTCTAATCATATTTTGTCGTATAAGAAAATTTCAGCCATTGGTACATTATCGTATATCACTGACGGCAGGCACCAAGGATGATGATACGGAACAGGTTAGCGCACTGCCGCGGCGGGCGTGCATTGAAGCGGCGACGTAGCGTATGTGGCCTTTGAATCATAGCAAAGTTGAGGAATGATTATTGTCTACCATAATTCAGATGCGAATTATGAATACCACAATTAGTTTTAAAATGGCGATGGTCAGTGCGATACTGTTAGCGGAATTTTTTTTATATTGAATGGCTATTTACGATGTTTTCGCGCAATAGGCACTAACCCGGTTGAACCGTTTGTTCAATGGGTCAACGAAGGCAGCTCACCTGTCTAAAGGTCCAGACAAGTCAAACCTCGCATTCTCAGTTTTTCTGGCTAATCCAATGCACCCTAAATATCAAAGTGGTCACCAGGTAATAGTTAGTGAACAAAATTAATCATCGTAACTTCCAATATAGAATATTTTTACCTAGACTCGATATTGGTGTACTATAGAGAAAATTGTCCTAATATCAGTTCACTTGAACCCGAACGCCCACTTTGCTGAGCTTCTGTATATCGCATTTGTACAACGCAACTTATTCTTTGAACGCATTTTAAGCATGTCCCCACAATTCTTGGATCTGACTTTCAACCATTCAATTTCGAAGTTTATTGTTTGATTTCACTTCAGAGTTTTCATAGTAGCTACTAAAAGTCGATTTTCATGTTTTGTTTTTAGGATTTGAGAGTCATGAGTAGTTTTAAATATATGAACTTTCGAATAACTTGGGAGTCACTGAGTGGGAAAATTTTCACCCGGAGTGAAGAAAGTGCGGTAAAGGAGCGAGTTGAACAACTTGAGTGGTGTCGTGTAAACGGGACGCAACTCGAAGGGATGTTATCTGTTAAACCAGCTGACTACTATTTCCATGAAGGCGATAAGCGCCTATTTTTCATTCACTAGCAGTATTTTGAATAGAAACTCGGGAACCTTCTAATTTCGGATGGGGCTGTTTTGTGGAAACTACCAAGTGCAATCTCTGGAATATTCAGGGTAGCATTCAACAGAAAATTACCTAAAAAACTTTTCACAAACTGCTGATGTATCTAGAAGCTAAGCCTTCAGCTAATGCATGAGCCGAGCTCCAACAAGACCTTGACCACCTCATGGAATGGAGCGCAACGTAGCAGATGAACTTTAATGTCGACAAATGCTCAGTAATGCACGTAGGGTTGGTGAACTCTTCCACCCCATTGAAAATGAATGGGACGGAATTGACTACTGTCACCCAACAACGTGACTTAGGAATCACTATTACAAACAAACTACAACACAGTCAGCAAGTTGACAAGAGTGT
>LQNS02277717.1:11246671-11265883 GCA_001587735.2 Parhyale hawaiensis
TTCAATGTTGGGGTTCGCGGTCAGAGTCGGCTTACCAGTCTGTACCTTGCCTGATTCTGTCTACAATTAAAATACAATTTACACCAATCACGACAGCTACAAATTTCTCCTCAACACAGTTGCTGTACAATTCTACAGTGCAGTAGTATTGCTGCCCCAACACAATTCATATGCGCAGCAAATTATCTGCAACTATTTTCTGGCGGCAAGTAATATGGAATATATTAAACATTGCCTCGAATACACGCCAGGTGTGGTTACTATTTTTCTGTGCCTTTTATAACAGCTCAAAGAAACGGTTCAGTCTCATTTTAAACCCTGCGTTCGCGTGAAACTTGACGGTTAATGAGGAAAGTATAATAATAATAGGGAGAATAAAAAGTACCGTTCAGTCACGTTTCAAACTTTGCACGTTAAGTTTGACGTTCAGTAAAGAAAGTAAAGGGCACAGGTAGTGCGGCGTACGGACTGCAAACAATTATGTTAAGAATCATGCAACTCTAAGTCCATTCAGCCTTTTGGTTGGGGCAAATACGTAATTCAGCGCGGCCTTCCTCCTCCACCACACTTTCTCGCTTCTTTCTAAAGCTCATTAGAGAGCAGGAAGCTCAGCATTTCCTCTCCTAGCCGCAATTGCTGCTCATTGCTTCCTTTCTTTCCTGCCTTACCATTAGAAAACTTTTTTCTCTTTTATATCGAACCTGCAGGTGCCGTGCAGAGGAGTCCTTGCGGGACAGGAGAGAGTTACAAATGTTTGCGGATGCGATACTGAAAAGTCACTAACTAGCAATCAGTACACTTGCTGTGCGCTTACGCAAACATATTTGTACCAAGTCCTTTCTCCGGCTGTGTATCATGTCGACATCGCTTCTGTTAATGATAATCATGAAAAGATGGAATTAAACGAGAAAACAATGCAACTATTACAAAAAATGTGGAATGTCGAGTTCATACATCACATGCTATACCGAGACCGTGATCAGTACTATTTAATAATTTACGTCGTGTTTTTATTTATTTATTTATTTAATTATAACTATATTTATATCTTTCCAATCGCGCTCTTTGGGAATAAGATATGAGAAAATTCAGATTTCAAGTGGCGAAAAAAAGTTGGGTACCTTTTAATCTTTTTCTTCGGTATTAGATAGGGGAAAATTAGGCTTCGGACAGACGGACTGACGGACAGACAGCTCTCTTATTACAGTGTAAATTGTTTAGACAGAATGCTGAACGCTACCATCCTTACTCGCACTTGAGATGGCGGAAGCACGTACGTCTATGAATACTTAAAAATACTTAATCGATTGCACGGAATGTAACCCGTCAGGCAGCACCTGGAAGTCTAAGGAGGCGACAGGGTTTCAATTAAGCTAAAGAAAGTGAGTCGAGTCATGCTGTGCCCTCTGTTGTTGCTGCTGCAGATCATGCATTTCATGGTTGTTGAAGACTGCCGTGTCATCCTAAAGGCCGGTTCACATGACGGTGGCTTAGTCATGATGTGTAGGTATACAGAGACCGAATTCGATGCTGTGTCCGTGTAAACAGCAGAACAGTGAGCAGCTTCCTGAGTCTCAGTTCACACCAAATTTGAACAGCCGTACAAAACTTTACAAGGGGCTCGTGCAAAGCTAACTGAACATTATACCTAACAAGTTAGCTCACAACCTCGGAGCTACCGAATATTTTACGAAAGCGTCAGCCATTTAAGTCGGCTGGCTTAGCATATGTCGCTAATACTTTAATCTTCCGGATTTCTTTTCAAGCTTGGACTGACGGGCAGCAGCTAAGCAGGGAGCTATATTCACAAAGACTCAAATAAACTAGGATTCGGATGCTGAGTGATAGATATGGGCACCAAAAAAATTCAATGTGGACAGGTAAAATGTCGATATGCGTATTAATTTTCGCTACTAGTTAAATGCACTGATCTGATTTTGCTGCTTCTGAGACCTGCAATAATCATTTTCGCCGACGGTATTACTATTGTAACACAGACGCTAATTGTTAAAATAATAATTTAATTTATTGATTAATTGCAATCGCGTTTCATAATGCCATTATGCTATGTTACGGGAATTATTGATCTATTACCTTGTTACTAAACTAAGCCTTTTTGCTCTTAACGGTAAGCACGAATATATGTATTCTCGTCATATATAGAATATAAATATCAGCTTTTTTATCTGGCTCTGTCAGCAGGACGTGTCGAAAATATAATCACGCTCATCTAACTACATCGATATCATAAAAAGGTGCGTTATAACCAGCAGTAGAAAGTGTTTTCGTTGAGAACATCAGAAATTACAATAACTGTGTCTTTTCAATGGTGAAACATTCAGGGGCTCATAAAATAATAGGCTAAATTAGCTATTACAAACCACATCGAGCAAGAATCTCACTTTCCTTTCGATTGGTACTGGCGAATAAATTGAAATAAACTTCATCTTTACTAGAGCTAGGGGCTATAGAAACTAACCAACAGTTCAAAAGTGCACTGTGAATTCTACGACTAAGGCAGTGTAATTCAACACTTTTCTTAGCGATATAGTAGTCCCAAGAAGGTACTGTTTATAGAGAAATGCAAGTTCAGTTATATGTACATGTATGCCGGTGCGACAACGGAGATGGCGTTTCCAAAGAAGGTCACCAACAGCCGCAATAGGCATAGATTCTCTAAAATAAAGCTCTATCTATTGTAGTGTAGATAACGTGTTTCTAGCATTGCGCAATTAGCTTTACCGAGGCTGCGATGCAGATAGCATCCCCACAAATACAAATCAATTTCAATACGGCTGCGACGAAGATACCGGGTTGCTGAAAACACAACCACCCCCGTAAGAATACGATGATCCAGTATACGGTGAACGTGAGAATACGGTGACAGGAAGAGAACGATGACCGTACGAATACAGTGACCGTAAGTATACGGTGGCCGTAAAAGCGGTGCGTTATGAGAGCAGCAACACTTGACCTGCGCACCACCGGCATTCCGACACGGCCAGCATCTGGGCCAGTGGGTCGAGTGCAGCACCGGCCGGTGGGTTGAGTTTAATAAATGCGATAATGCCAGCATACTTGTATAATGTACAGTAATTTAATGTTCTACTAGATAGAAATTTATGTTTCCATCCAACATATTGCCGGTAATATAGTAAATCGAAATGAAATGCATACTGCAAACCCTGATATATACATAATTCGCAGTTTTTTTGTTGTTTGCTTGCTTGGTTGGTGAGTATTTCTATCCGGATTTGATGGTTTATATAGGAGCAAGTTCATCAGCTGAACGGCAGGGGACATTTTGTATACCATTTTTTTTTTAATCTGAGCACTGAAGACGACTGGCGTAGAATATTTTGAATGGTATCCCAGGTACTATCGATTACAAGTATAATTCCCTCTACGAAATTTTTCCACCGAGCTTATGATTTGCGAAAAGAGTAGAAGATAGAAAAGAGAAAGATATATTCATGAAAATAGAAAAGCTTGGATTTCATTGAAATAATTATTTGATATCGTCATTGAATGACGACTCGGGTAAATAGAAATTACTAAAGAGATGTCGCATTTTTATTGCTGTTAACTAATATTGAAAACGCAAGTGTGTTGGCAAACTTACTATATTGAGCGCCACCCTTGTCTTGCATACACACATCTGACTCATCCCTTTCCGCTATGGATGTGGTTAAACTGGAATTATGTCAAAATAAATGGACATACTAGAATTTCTAGAATAATTTGAGTCTGCCAAATATGTATGCGGAATTTCAAGATATTTAGAAAAACCAATGTCGCTGCTTTCTATCCTGATGGCATTTTCCCTCTTGGGGAAATCATATGGAAAGTTTCCTTTTGTCTTTGGCAATATGTACAGCGCCATAATGGATAATCTGTCCAAGTCCTGGCTCTCCAGGGTGGCGGTGATTTCCCAAGCGGAAAAATATCACCTTTCCTGTATTTTCTCACACGGGCCAATATCCTTTAGCCGCATTTTACCTGGGTTACATTTCGTTTTAAATGGTAGTCTTTTCAAGGGTCGGTCTAAACGTTAGTCTTTTGAATGTGTTCTCTCATTCACTTGTTCGGATGTTTTGCTGTGCAGCAGAAAGTTGTACTGTTTTATGAGAGTTTGTTCACCCCAAAGCTGAGGATATGTCAGTAACTTGCCTAGCGACGCTTGCCGAAAAAACTGATCTGACAGTCAACATTTTAATAGCACTGTGCGACGTGCTAAAAGTTGTTTTTACAAAGATACCAAAAACATTTCTCATGATTGGAAGAGTGAACGTGTTCAAAATATTAAGTATAGACAGGTCTGGTGACATGGCCTTCCATTCTGGAGTCATTCTCCAAATTGGTGAATATATTTCTACGGAGCATTTTGCCGCATGGGAAAACTAAGCACTCTGAGAGCGCATACCTCCGCCAAGCGAGGCAACGGTAGCAAAAATTCAAATTGGCTCTGAAACCACAATTTTATTTGTACAGACTCCAAAATCTAATCATTTGTGTCTTTTGATAGTAATAACAGCTTGTGCAATTTTCTTGAAGATCTGTTCATAACTTTTTGAGTTATACCGCTAACAAACGTTAAGACAAACATGCGTCAAACATACAAACGAACTAACAGATCTGCACCAAAATTCAATCATTTATGTCTTTTAACATTACTAATAACACCTATAAATTTCATAAAGATCCATTCTTTATTTTTTGAGTTAATGTGCTAAGAAGCATAAAATTAGAAACAGTGACAAACGAACGAAATAACAAACGGATCATTATCAAAATTTGGTCATTTACTCTTTGTTATATACCTAACAACTCGTGTTAATTTCATAAAATCCATCCATAACTTTTTGAGTTATGGCATTGAGAAAAATGATGCAAACAAACAAACAAACGGATAGACATATCTTCACCAAAAGTAAATCATCTGCTCCTCCTAACATACCTAACAATTCCTGTAAGTTTCGTCCAAATCGTTTCAGAACTTTTTGAGTTATCTTGGTGACAGTCAGACAGAAAGACAACAGGACGAAAACATTATCTCCTTGGCTTAGGTAATAATAGTTCAAACTGCTCCCTTTCCCCGTTGGCAACATTTTCTCCTACGCAAAAGTACATCAGTACTCCTGAAACAGAGACCTCCAAAACCACAAAAACCCTGCATTGGAGATTTCCGACATTAAGAAAAAATCAAGAAATGTAGATTGCACACAGCGCCGGGTGTCATCAGCTATGTAGAAGTCACCGATGCCATGTAATTAAATTAGCAGTGAAACGGTGCAGTAAGCGATGATTGGTTGTATATTCAACTGTACAAAGTCGCGATTTCTTATAATGTTTGTAGGAAACAAAAGTTCACGAATATGGAGGAAACAAGGGTGCTGTAGAACTGGCCATCTCGAAACTGATATTCCTCCCGAAGCTGAGACAATATACCTGTTTACTGTTTAGGAGTCCTGCTGTTTTTCGTATTTTCTTGAACTGGTTCTCAGCTCAAGCGACCGTCTCTCTCTTCCTCTCTCCTCTCAGACAACTTTTCCCCTATCGAAACGTACTTCTAAAGTATAAATCTCCAGCTTGATAAGATTTTCCCACATGGGAAAATATTTCAAAAGACCCTCTTTTCACCCAGGCAACTTTTCCCTTTACGTGGAAGTCTTTCAAATTTATGTTGCTCCCCTTGGCAGTATTTTCCCACATGGGAAATATTTCAAAAGGCTCACTTTCCCCCCTGCGTGTTGCTCCGGTATAGACCATTTATGTCAATGTGAGAAAGTCGCCCGTCCATCCGTCAGTTCCTTCCGTCAGCTTTGGGAGAAACTTGAAAGCATCTGCTGTGCTGCCGCAGGGGCCTCTGCCGACAGCGCCGTTCTGCCACGGATGCTGAACACTGACGACTTCTACGAGAAAGTTCCGTCCAAATGAGAGCTTTATGGAGCACTGAAACCAACCTATCCGTAACGCTAATGTCCGCACTGCCGGGTGACCACGAAGTCCGCAGAGCGTCCTTTTATTTGGAATATTGTAAAGCTAGTGTCCTTGCTACCGGATAATCAAGAAGTTCGAATTAAGCGCGGTCTTTTGCGTGGAATATTATGCAACGAATGTCAGCACTGCCGAATAATCAAGAAGTTCGAAGTGCGTCCACATACATGGAAAAACTGTTCTAGCAAAAGAACTCATCGTCACTGATGAAAAACAATCGCATTTATTTCTTAGACAATACCGAGGTTCTTTCTTATCTGTTAATTTGTCCTAGGCTTTCCTCTGCTTTAAGTGATAAACATTAGATAGATAGCAATTTTGGACAATTTCTTACGAGAAGTGAACTCATTTATTGCTGACTTTGAGTGAAATTGCGAGTATATAAACGCGAGCATTTGCAGTCCACGAATGCACCTCATGTATGAGCATCGTACAAATATCCTGCGGTCGACTTGTCTTTTATGTATGGGTATTTTGAGGTCAGCTTGTTAATTAGCTTCCATTCCAAGCACACAAGCAAAAACACGAACAATATTCTGAACTGTTGGTTGAAGCCACGATTCATAATTCTGAAAAAGTTTTAGAGTATAAAGTCACATATTATCTTAATCAAAACTGAGTCCGGCGAGTCCTACGAGGTTTTCAGATAGCAACGTGCTCGTAGGAGCTAGATTTGACTGCCATATTGAGCCATGGTGCTGGCACCTGTTCTATATGGTAAGTGGTTCACATGCCACACGAGCCAGTGCGGCCGCCAAGGAACAAACCTAAAAATGGCTTTATTGTGTCGGCTCCTCGTGATTTCCACGAAACAATTTTCCACTGCACCGTGTGTCCCTTTGCACTCACGTGGTAGCCACATGAGGCTCAACTACACAAACGAGGTGAGCACCGCTTCGTAAAATGTGGGGCCGAGGTGGTGCAGAGATGGGACAGCCCCCTGGGGTCCACGTTGACCCCCTCGACTTTCATTGATACACACAGAGATATTAAATCTCTAATTAATGTAAGCAAATGGTTCAACCAACCACATTTGGTTGACAGAATCATTGATAAATGTTCTTTATAATAATCATAGCAAACATAAGATTCATCACTTAGCACGAGAAATAAAACCATTTGATAAAAAATATTTGGATAATTGGGATATTAACTACAAAGTGTTCTGTACGGTACGAAATTTTTTTCTCTCCTCACAAGCAAATGTGCTTGTTTGGGCTTTTGATACCTTAACTAAACGTTTATCTTTGAGAAGCTACATCAACGAACTACATCAATAATATCAACAAGCACATTTTTTTAAAACCTAATGTATATTACTTTTATTGCTTGCACTTTTTAAATTAGATTTTTGTCGAATTATTCATTTGTCTGTCTATTTGTTTTTAACCAAGATAACCCAAAAAATTACGTACGGTTCTTTAAGAAATGTACAAGGTTTGTTAGGCATGTTCGGAGGAACATACCATTTGTTTGTGTGTCTGCCTTTCATTTCTTAGCACTATAACTAAAAAAGTTATGGAGGGATTTTTATGAAATTTACATGAGTTGTTAGGTATGTCACGAAGAGTAAATGAACAATTTTTTCTAATAATTTGTTTCTTCGTGTTTGTTTCTATATATGATTTTATGTCTGTTTGCAGTGTAACTCAGAAAGTTATCAACAAATCTTTATGAAATTTCCTGGAAGTGTTACAAATGTTAAAAGACATAATAAATGACATAAATGATCAAATTTCGGTGATGAACGATTTATCTATTTGCGTGTTTGAGTAATGTTTGTCAGAAAATTTTCAGCGTCATAACTCCAACATGTATGAACAGTTCTTTACGAAATTTGTGGAAATTGTTAGAGATGCTAAGAGACACCCAATGACCAAATTTTGGTTATGATCAGTTTGTCCGTTTGTGTGTTCACTATGGTTCGTCAGAACGTAACTCAAAAAGTTACAGAACGATCTTGAAGAAATCTACAGAAACTTTTATTTACTAGGAAAAGGCGTAAATGACCAGATTTTAGCCTTGATAAAGAGGAAATTTTAGTTTCAGAACCAATATGACGTTTTTGCTTACGTTGCCTTGCTTGTCGGAGGTATGAGCTCTCAGAGTGCTCTCATATTAATTAGAACTGTGCCAGTCATTTCAAGTTACCTTGCACAGTTGATCTACAAATCCCAAAAGGAAATTTGTTGCTATAGCGTCTCTGTGTGTTGGTGTGCAGCGCGCCGTGGCTTTGCCTCTCCTGGTGGTGGTGGTTAGCGTGGCGGTGGTGCACAGCCAGGGGCCCGTCCGGGTCCGGCCGCCGATGGCCAGACTACAGGACATGTTCAGCAATGTGGTCGGTGACATGTCGTCAGTGGCCAGCAGAATCAGAAATGGTTTTACCAGGTAAGTGAAGTGTTCAGCGACATGTTCAGAGGCATTTTCAAGCCTACAGGGACATTTTCTGAGACTTGTTCGGATATGGTCAATTCAGGGACAAGTTCATATGTAGCATATTCAGTGCTTGTTCAGATATGGTATGGCGAGATGGGAGATGTTCAGAGACATGCTCCAAGATATGTGCAGCTACGTGGTTTGTGAAAGGTTGACAGCGACAGGCAGAATTAAAAACGGGAATCGAAGAAAAGTTTTTCACTCTCACTTTGATCACTGTGTAAAGTAAACGCTTCTTGTAACAGATAGTATGTATGTTTTAACTGGTGAATTGGATAGATGAAAGACGCTGTTAAAATGTGGACGTTGAAATATATAGTACGACAAGCGTTAGAAAGACATGATGCACCTTTTGAAGAAAACACTGCCCGGTCAACGCAATGCCATTGCAGCAATTCCCTCAGCAATGTCATGCGCTCTTTATGCGTTGACTATCGCAACATAATATAAATTCACGTAAGGCTAAGACTTTAGGTACTTCCATTGTGACCAAATGAGCCCCGTGAGGAATGATGCATTAAGAAAGTACTTCGGAATTTAAAAGATTTCGCTTTCCAGAACATTCGGAGGCGGCAGCAGCAGAAGCTCCAACTTCCGACAGAATCCCGGTTTCCGGAATTCGCCAAATCTGGACCCCGCTCTGCAGACAAATGAAATTGCTCCGTCCAGACAACTGGACGAAGACGCACCCAACGCTCCAGGCTTTGGAGGTCAGGAGGGCGGCAGGAGACCTTTCCGAGGGGGTGGAGGAGGCGGTGGTGGGCAGTTCAGCCTCAGAAGATTCGTGGACCGGATGATGGGAGGGGTCAGAAGTATGCTGCAGGGGTTCAATCGCCGAGGTGGTGTTGGTCCGGGCAGAAGAATTGCACAGCAGCCACAGCAGCAGCACCCTGGCCACCAGTCAGCTGTATGTTAGCTTCTGCTTTTCTACTTCTCTTTTCTTCTTTATTATTTCTATAATTCCATGTTTTCCTAATGTCCCCTAGCCTCGAAATTAACATGATGTATTAATTGATTTGCAATATACCTGAGTGTGAACTGTGAACCTATTGCTATCATAGAGCGTTGTACATAATGTAGGTCGTGAAGTAGAATAGTGCTATAAATTTGNTTTCCTAATGTCCCCTAGCCTCGAAATTAACATGATGTATTAATTGATTTGCAATATACCTGAGTGTGAACTGTGAACCTATTGCTATCATAGAGCGTTGTACATAATGTAGGTCGTGAAGTAGAATAGTGCTATAAATTTGCTCCCTAATCTGTAATGCTCATTTTGATGTTTCAATCTAGTTTCCTCAAAAAGTATTGTAAGTGAATTATTTGATGAAAAATTCCTAGGGGGAGAAATATATCTATATATATTTTTCTCTCATGTACGAACAGTAGGTTGTGAAGTAGAGATGTACGTTCAATTCTTAACCTAGCTTGTAAGACTCGTTGCTTATTGTTTTACACTAATGTACTGAACATGTACTGTAATAGAACTATTGTATGAATACCTTCCTACGGGGAGAAATAAATGTATTTTCTTTCTTTCTTTCAGTCCCAAGGATCGGCATCCTTCCACCAGCCTCAGCAGCAACCAGATCATACTCAGGTATGCATTCCAGAGCCAGGACCTAGCTTGTACATTAGAAGCTGAATGAGGACGCAGCAAGATCTGGAATCTATGCTCTTCTGCCTGCGGAATATCTGAAATTGATGAGAGTTTCCAGATATTCTAGAGGCCGAAGAGCACCGATTTTAGATCCTGCTGTGTTCTCATGCACCCTCGGTCAAGTAAGCATTGTACCACGAATCTTGTCCAGGGGCAAAACTAAGCAATCGCACGCCCAACTTATGAAGAGACGTTCACCTCACACGACGTTCCGGTATACTGCGAAATCGGTATACCTATATCCAAGATATTCATGGAAAGTAGCTATGTACGTTCAACGGCGTGTGAACTGGGCATCCGCACATGAGTTGAGTATGGGATTGTGTAGTGTGCATGGCCCCGACATAGAATAGCAGTTGTGGTGGGCAACTGCTGCCCTGTCTGGGGACTGCGGTTGGCCATATGAGCAAAAGGGCCGCACTGTATCCAGAACTGCGCTTTCTTTACCATTGCAGTATGACCATCTATCCACCATTGTACTGTATTGGCACTCAAGAACCATACTAAACCATCACGGCTCTCAAGGACTATGGTAGTTCTCCACTAATGTGCTCCCATGCAGCGGAACCAACTGGCAGATGTTCCAAAGTTCAGAAATTACCGAGTATATACTCAGATGCAGCTATATGGGATACCTTGATATATACCAAAACAGCAGGGGTGCCAGTCACAGCGGAACCGGAACTACAATATCTTTCTGCTGAGATATGAGGAAAAACAACCTTATATTGTTCATATATGTACATACATATATATATATATACAACGTCATTAATTTGCATGGCTGGGACGAGGCTAGCTAAACTTATTCGCTTAAACTTGTCTCTATAGTCATGAGCAATGTATTGAGCCCAATTTGATTGCCCTTGGTCGAAAACTCAAACCTGCTTCCAAAATGATTTTTTGGTGGTCTCGAGTGTAATCGGATTGCGGAATACACCGGCAGGAGGAACAAAATTTACTAAACCAACGCTCCTATCTAAAGTTGGCCAATAAACTAAGCTCAATTTGCTCTCGCCATGCTGGTCGGCGGCCCCTTTACTTAAAGCTCTAACAACGACATTTCTGTATGTTACAGCAGTTCTAAGGGCAGACGAGACCACTCCATGGACCCACACAACACTGAAGGAACTCAGCCCGACGCCGGATTGCAACCGCTGGCAAGAAAGAAAAAATATTGTCCTTGTGCAGGAAAATCAACGAAATTGTCTTGCGTCAGCGTCTTGCTTTAATGTTGCTTATGACAATTTCGTCCAAAGTACAGCTTAAATTGATTTGCCATAGGATAGCGAAGAGAGTTTATTTTCACATCCGATCAAGCAATTACTGATATTGAATTTATCCTTGTATATTTTACGTCTTGATCTGAATTGGTAAAAGTTTCTTTGCACATCATGCGTAAATTTTGGTTGATGTAGAGACAATAAAAGGGGATGACTGACCTTTTAACAAGCTTTGTACCATCAACGTTGATTTAAATTGTATATTCCTTATTACCATAAGAGTTGCATGTGTTTATCCCAACTATTTTAAATAAGCTAGACTCAATATCAAAATATTAAGGCCTATACAGAAGAAAAGAGAAGGAAACTTATTGCAGAGTTTCAACCTTAGGAACCTATCGTCTCTCATCAGAGAATAGAGGGATGGACCAATCCTAAGAAGTTAAGGTTCAAACTGTTACTCTATTTTCACATACTGAATGTTATCGCAAAAAAGCTTTCCCTGTGATGTTCATACCTTTAACTAATAATTTTACATTATATCTTACGCCCTGTTCAACTCATCGACATAATTCTCATTCATTTGTTTTGGAATGAATGAGACGTTTTCTGTGGAGTTGCGAATCTTCCTAAAAGTGGTGTTAATTATAACAAATGCGATGTAGGAGGTTAAGAAAATAATTATTCATGACGTTACAGTATTATTTTCTATTAGTATTTATTCACATGATGGTGAGGCCTATTTTCTTACACAAGTAAATTTCAAAGCGAATTGTAGTACGTTATTGATTACTCTGCGTAGTTTGTTATATACCTATTCTAAAAGAAATTGCAATTTTTTGCATCCATTAATAACCTATGCGCACATTTGATAATTTTAGCCTATTTCAATCACAAACGAGTAAATGTCTATTGGCAAGAATATTTATGCCTGTGAATGAAACCATGTCTCCATTGTTAGAGACGGTTGCATTTTTTGTGTATTAAATGTTTTCGTAAACCTGTTAGGATTGTTATATTTATTTCCTTTGAAATATATACGTGTTTTAAGACATTGTTTTTATTCGTCCACCGTATTGTGATAACATGAAAGTATGGTGCCAGAGAAACTCTACCGGCCAAATGCTAATTCTGTCTTGTTATATTAATGCAAAAATTAATAACTCATGGCGATGTGCTTTCAATATGCTACACACAACATCCATATGAGATGTGTATGAGTCTGTTTGTTCTGTAATATATTGCTGGTGTAAAATTAAGATGACATGTTTCTTTGGAAGGCTTAACGGAAGCTTGTCCCAAGTCTTTCGATATTTTATTTTAAGTCTTGTAAATACACTTCCATTAAATTTACCCAAGAAAAATGCCATAGTTGCTGTCATGACTATTGTATATCATGGACATCCAGCCAGACGATGCTCGCAGTAAATCATTCACCTGTTTGTATAAACTTAAAATATCAAAAGAGTTTCCAGCCATGGTGATATTAACAGTCATAATTACGCTGACTTCTTATCATATTTTGTCGTATAAGAAAATTTCAGCAATTGGTACACTATCGCATATCACTGCTGGTATCACTGATACGGAACAGGTTAGCGCACTGCCGCGGCAGACGTGCATTGCAGCGGCGACGTAGCGTATATGTGGCCTTTGAATCGTAGCAAAGTTGAAGAGTGATTATTGTCTACCATAATTCAGATGCGCATTATGAATGCCACAGTTAGTTTTAAAATGGCGATGGTCAGTGCGATACTGTTAGCGGAATTTTCTTTATATTGAATAGCTATTTACGATGTTTTCGCGCAGCAGGCACGAACCCGGTTGAACCGTTTCTTCAACGGGTCAACGAAGGCAGCTCATCTGTCTAAAGGTCCACACAAGTCAAACCTCGCATTCTCAGTTTTGCCGGCTAATCCAATGCACCCTAAATGTCAAAGTGGTCACCAGGTAATAGTTAGTGAACAAAATTAATCATCGTAAATTCCAATATAAAATATTTTTACCGAGAATCGATATTGGTGTACTATAGAGAAAATTGTCCTAACATCAGTTCACTTGTCTACCGCGTGGTGCCACCAACCTTGCTAAGAAGTCATCAGCAGAACCCGGACGCCCACTGTGCTGAGCTTCTGCATACAGTATTTGCACAACACAACTTATTGTTTGAACACTTTTTAAGCATTCTCCCCCAATTCTAGGATTTGACTTTCAGCTGTACAATTTCGAAGTTTAATATTTGATTTCACTTCGGAGTTTGCTTATTAGCTACTAAAACTCAAGTTTCATGCTCTGTTTTCAGGATTTGAGAGTCATAAGTAGTTTTAAATTTATGAACGTTCGAATAACTTGGGAATCACTGAGCGGGAAAATTTTCTCCCGGAGTGAAGAAAGTGCGGTAAAGGAGCGAGTTGAGCAACTCAAGTGGTGCCGTGTAAACGGGACGTAACTCGAAGGGATATTATCTGTCAAACCAGCTAACTACTATTTCCATGAAGGCGATAAGCGCCTATTTTTCATTCACTAGCAGTATTTTGAATAGAAACTCGGGAACTTTCTGGTTTCGGATGGGTCTGCTTTGTGGAACGTACCAAGTGTAATCTCTGCAATAGTCAAGGTACCATTCAATATAGAATTACCTAAAAAACTTTTCACGAACTGCTGATGTATCTGGAAGCTAAGCCTTCAGCTAATGTAATTTAAAACTATGCCAGTGGGGTAGAAACGAAAGAATTTTGATTAAAAAGTAATTGTAGAAGTGGAGGTTAAATTGTTAGAGTTTTCATATAGGTAGCATTTCGAAATTCCTTAAGAAACGCCTCAAATTTTATTTTGTTGTACGTGATCATATTCGTACTGTTTATTGCATATGATCTCGATCATCGCTTGTAAGTTACGAGATCCTATCCAAAAGTTACAGGAATATATTAACATATAAAATGACGTCATACATGTATCTCATTCACTACCCTCACCTCCAAAGTAGTCAGCTTCTTAAGTATACACCCCCCCATTCGGGGTTTCCAGGCACTGACAGTTGCCTGGAACTTCCTTTCCGATTCGTACGTTGTTTGCAACTTGCATCTAATCTTTGGCCTTAACTTTACTATTTGGAATAATAAAAAGTCACACGGTGGTAGCTCTGGTTCATACGGCGGATGAGGAACAAGTATAATTTTATTTTTCGCGAGTCATCTCTGATGAAGAAAGCAGTTCGTCAGCGATCTGTCCCATGTTCAGTTCGTCGAAAAACGTTCTTTGAATCGTCCCCTGGGATAGCCCTATAATATTCTATGAATTTTGGATGGTCACTGGTCAGCCTATGATATTCCAGGACTCTGTTCAAAAGAGCAGCGACCCCCTTCATGCAGTATGCCGGTAGACGGTCATCCTGTAAACGGGGATCTTTGTCAAGCGATGATCTGCCACGATCGATTTACAGCATCTTCTGAAAAAACCTGCCTCTACAACTGAAGTGGGGTTTCTACCGGCTTTCCCCAGTTTTAAACAAAGGTTTAAGCAGATACCATGCTCTCGGAAATCTGCCAATGTCAATTTCGACTGTCAAAAATAAACACGTCTGCCTAGCACATACTGTATGCGCTTGAGATACTGACTCACAAAGGATGCATGAGGTACCATGTGGTAGTGTTTCGTCGTACTAACTACAATTATGGAGTTCTACAGACAGCAAACTGTTGCTTAGCACCTGGTATGGTTTAAGCTCATGATGTAGCGTTCCGTTACACAGTCAGAAACCATTAATTATGGTTGATACATATTTTTGTTTCGGAATGCACTTGTAGAGTCCCTATTTTCTACTTTATAGCCGTTATCTCAAAGTTAATAGGCCAAAATTCATGCTTATGAGAAGCTGATATTTGCTGTTTCAGTATATAGCACGTCTCTACCTCAATAACAGCCAAAAATTAAAAGCAAACGAGGAGGTCCTGATTCATAAATTCATTGCATTAAAGAATTCTATAGATCTCGAAGAGAATTTCAGCGTTGTTGAGCTCCTTTGTCCATGCAAATAGCTACTATCGCGTTCAACCAAAAGAGATGCCTCCCATAAAAAGTAGATTTCCTTAGCCAAACCGAAACAACTCCACTGTTCTTTTCCTAGACCTTTTAAAAAAATTACTAACTTCCTACTACGCAATGTTTGATTCTCGAATGGCAACGCGACTTACAAAGTTACTAAATAGCTAAGTTACTTTGCCAAGATGGGTAAAGTTCTCACTCCAAAAGTTCTAGTTGATATTAAATGGCGTTAGCTTTCTTTGCCACGACGAAGAAGACTCCAGTATGGTCAGCAGGTTTGGAGATCTCATCTGTAGTCCTCGGCAGAGTTTTGAGCTCAAGACAGAGGAGCCCCGCCGAAGACACGGCCCTGCTGACATCCGCTTCTCTGAGGGCCACCGAGGGGTAGTCACGGGAGCCCAGCACGTAGTGTGTGTTACCAAGTGCTCCCTGCTCGATCAGAAAATCATTGGCGATTATCGGATGTTATTCGACACCACCCCTATAAACATTGTGTAAATGCCATATATGAATTTCCGATAAGGATATTAAGGGGGAATATTATTTTTGACCAGTTTACCTGTAATGCTAAAATATTGGATATAGGAAATTTTTGTCATGGGTCATCTCGACGAATGCATTTCTAGGTTGAAGAATTATAATTCCAGGTTTCCAATCTACGTGTTATGTACTCTTGATTAACAAGTGCATGTATCAAGCACACGGTGGAACTACAAATCTTTAAAAAAAATGACAAATGCGATGTGACAGAAAATGAAGACTTCTTGTTCATCTAAATGATTAAAGGTGTCATCGATTAGTCCACTAAAGTTAAATTAAACTAAGCCGTCCAGGCTTGACTAGTATAACACTTGCGACAGATGTGCTAATTTCGTCATGCATACCGAATCAAAATTGTTAGCGTTGAACGTCGAGTCAAACGCTATTGAGCTAACCAGAAGCTCAAATCTAGTCCGTGAACTGGAGTTTTCTACCGTCTCAAGCATTAAGCCCACAAGACTTGACTTATCCCCAACTTCAGGCTGGAGGCTAGAGCGTAGTGATAAGTCAGAAGCAACCCGACTATATTAAACTGACTGTAAACTCCATTTCACGGGGTAATTCAATTTCCAACAGTCTCAGGAGCAATCGATTCCAAGTTAACACCTGAAGCTCGAAACAGTTAGTCGAAGCCAAAGCACCTGTCGGAAGTCCCAGAGAAGTCGAGCCTCGAAGACTTAATTTTGTCGGCCAATCGATACATCTTTAAACACATGATGAAAATACTTAATGACCTAATGGATGAAGATGAATTTATCCCTCACCGCCATCATCAGAAGGCCGCCGTCTGCTACGCAGCATGCCAGCCGCTGGACACTCCGCTCGTACTCCTCCAGGGTCGACGTCGCGAACTCCAGGCACAGAGTTGTCATCACGATATCGTACCTGGGAGTAGCGAAAGAGAAATCGGTACCACTACCGAGTATCTATGGAATAGACTTTTTAATAGAAAATGGTGAGCGTTTACGTAATTCCTAGAATTATCTGACGAATCTTGAAGTTTACGGATACGGGTTGCTTGCGAAACGCCACCTGGACCTCGTCCAAGAATTTCAGAGGTATCACGGGTGTGCGAGAATTATTTAAATGTGTGTAAATATGTACCCGATATAATTAAATTGCAGAGCCTTCTTCAGAAATCTAAGTGCAGACAAAACCAGGGATTAAACCTCTTTTTCTAAGTATCCCTAGAAGAAACATTACAATAATTCTGTTACCAAAGGTTCGAATCCATGTGTTACCTAACCCTTTCTTTACCTTACAAATAACTTTCATGGGATGCCCACTTTAATACCTTAATTCCTATATCCTTTTTGTGGAGATAATTCGGCCCAGTAGCCCTTCTTGACCCTGCTGTTGCCCATGCACGATGATCTTCCACTAGTTAAGTTATCATTTTTACATCAACTGCCACCTTTTTCCTTTCTTTAAGACATTCTGTTTTGTCTGGGGAAATAAAAATTACTTATAACTACGTCTACAAGTAGCTTCTGCTTGTCTCGAATCTCTAAGCTAACACTTTTTGCATTAACCGCTTCACTAAATAGTGTCTTCCATATTTCGTAACTTGACAATTTCAGGTTTTTTTTTGGTCACCGGCGTCGTTTGCTCATAAAATTGAACCATCCGGGAAGTTTTCGCCGTGATATTTTATCGTCCCTCCTCAGGAGCAGGTGTCCAGCAGGAGTCTTTGGTTACGTCGTTGTCTCGTGTCTCACCTGCAGCACGTATCCATCAGAGGGTCTTTGGTGACGTCACAGGCTACGATGGCGTCGATGCTTCTCTGTACGGCAGCACTCAGGGTCTCAACTGACCTGGATTGATTGAGCGTTATGAGTATGTTAGTTTATCTCATCAAGTAAAATACCCCACGGTAAATAAGGTTATCTACTCCCAGCATTATCTGATATGTCATTTTAGTAATTGTGGGTGATTTGTGTTTATTAATTTCTTTGGGAGACTTCAACGGATCTGGGAGCTGCACTGATGCGTGCTGAAGATCTTACCTGTACAGTTCAATAGTGGTTAAAAATCATACAGTACTATCATAATTGTTGGACTTTTCTGGAACTGTGCGTTGGACCAAAATATTTTGAATCTCAGGAAATGTTATGTCCATGGTAGCAGCAGCATTGCTTACTGAACTGGTGGCACTTTCGGTACCGGGACCGATTAGCGAGCCAAGTGAGCGATATTTGTGGGGCTCGGTGCGCCGAGTTGGCAAAGTTACCTAGTGTGCACAACTACCGTGGGGGCTCTTACATACCTTGCCCAAAAATGGGAAAGTAAGGGAGGGGGCGCAGATCGTTGAACCCTCTGTCGATGGCGCCATAGTTCTTAACGACCCGTGGTAGACTGCAGTCGTACTTCCTTCCCTAGGGTAAGTTAGCCTATCTCTCCAGCACAAACCAATGCGTATGTGTTTATTGGAGGGCGCCGTCAAGCTGACTTTACTTTTACTATTTACTTGTCTTCAGAGCGTTAAAAAAAAAAAACAAGTAAACACGGAAGAAACCTTTGGTAAGAGAATTAAACACTGACTAAAAAGTTTAAATGTAAAAGCTAACTATAATTACTTTTATGCACTGGCCTCGCAGGGCAAGCACTTTTGACATTGAAAGTGAACATAATATTAATTCAGACAGTGGTATTTCCTTAACGACGTCGTTCCTTCTCGTATAGATGATTTAATACTGTATCATACCTATTTAATATACATGTATGTACTTTTAATTTTGGACTTGCCTCAGGTATTTCTGTCGGACCAACCATCTGAGACGGATTTTGTAACAATTTTCATCTTGATACGAAGTGAAATATATTAGACCACCAAAGACCCGTTGGATCTACATGTTTTGTAAATATAAACTTAAATGCATTTGAAAAATCAAATTCATTCTTCATTAGTAGCACGACCAACTCTGTAGCTAAGCAATGGAAAAAATATTTCCCAACTCAAACAGCAAACTACGATCTATGAGAACTAGTGGTTTAAAGGGTAGTATCACAATTTTTGAAAAGCAAAACAACAGAGTGATATCTGCAAAGGAAAGGTGAATAAAGATCATTTTATAATAAATTGCTGAAATAAAATATTCATCATTATAGAATTCAAATGTTTGAAGTTCAATTCCAAAATTAAACGGTTTCGTAGCTATTGGGTGGTTCTGACGAGTACACTACGGTGCAACCGACCACCACTACGGCATTCGCCTCAGCTGTTCGTTAACATTCCTTCAAATACAGATTCAATACTTAGTACGACAAGAGCAATGGTGAAAAGACGAAGGACAAAAGAAAACAGTGTTTATG
>LQNS02277717.1:11286790-11299509 GCA_001587735.2 Parhyale hawaiensis
TTGGAGAAGTATTGATTGAATTCTGACGCTGTTTTTGAAGGATTTTCAAAGCTTTCGGGCGTTCTTTAATAATATGTAGGTAATAATTTATAGGTAATATTTTTGGTGCCGTAGGTTACGCACCTACAATTTGAACAATTTGTAGTAGCTATTCATTTATCTTATTTAATCCTGCGCCACTATATGGAGTGTTTGTGTAGCATACTAATAATTACCATCCTGTTTGTTGTATTTATTCATTTGGTTTTATGCTTAATGGGCCCTGTACGAATTTCTACTTCCGGAACAAAGGATCGGAACTAAAATATTTACATGGAAAACTAAACTTAGCCAGAAGTTTTCCCATAAATCATACGAACATTTGAAATCGACTCCCCCTATAAAATGTCGTCACAGATAGTCAACTCGTTCAACAATCATCCAGACAAACGCTGCTATAGCAGCACTCTCCACAACTACTAACTATAATTCATCCTCCAGGGCCCACCAACTCTTAACGGCTAACTCCCCAGAGTCGTCGCAGATCTACTGCGGCTGGTGGTGGATGCACGATCACCCTCTGACGGAGTTTCTTCAAATCTCTAAATGATTTCATTCTGATACGACAGCAAAAGCTCATGGAGACAATAAGGACTTCAGCGAGAATGTCGGCTGCCCTCTGGGAGTGGGCCCGTTGTCTAGTCTTCTGCTAGCTATCTAATCTAATAAAACTTTTTCTTTACGCATAAAAGGCTGGTTTGATGTACTACCAGTAATAAAATTTTCGTAATTAACAACTCTTTACACGACGCATATATCAAGGTTTTATACCTCATTTTTGCATGTGTTTATATATGTTGGCGTCAGTATATTAAAGAAAACGTTCCAACCGAAAAACTTACTTTTGCACACAATAGTGAAGTGATGCGAATATACTAATTTTTACATATCTCTCCAGATTCTGTACTTGAGCTCGCTAAGTCCAAGCACCTTGTCTTCATTGATTTTCAATCGTTCTGAGATTGCAGAACGACTTGCGACACCGCTACCTGTGCTGGCAGAAATCATGTATTTCTCTACATTCCAGGTTTCACATTCTCATTCCCACTTCGCCACCGCAGCCTGCGATCGGGTGAGCTGCTCAGGTGGACGAAGAGCTACAACTGCCCTGGAGTCGTGGGCAAGGATGTGGTAGCACTCATGGAAGAGGCTTTAAAAAAGAGGAATTTGGAAAATATATCCGTGGTTGCCATATTAAATGACATAACGGGTAAGCAGCACTGCGTTTTTCTACTTTTTATTTTTGTTGTTCATCCAAAGCAAATAAAACAGGAATAGCACTCTATCAGAGTGAATCTAATTTTGATTATTAATAAGAAATAAACTCACTTTATAATATTGAATGTTAGGTATGTCTGCAGCAGCTATAATATTAAAAAAATAGTCGAAAGTTTATTACTACAGCCAGAAATAGAAAACTACAAATTGGAAATATATGTACATTGTTTTTAGATGTTTAGATACGGAATGTGATTGCTCGCCTAGCAGGCCGACCGCTTTTTCTATAATTTTCAAATCCTGTGATGTTTCAGGTTCATTGTGACGGAGATGCATAATAACACTGTTTGCATAAATATCTAACAGTAGTGGCATTTAATTTTTGTATAAAGCTTTTCTATAGAGACGCATAGGTCTTACGACTCTTTTCCATAATCTCAAATTTGTACGGCTCTTTATACCTTCGTTTGCTAGTCTAATACAAGTTCCTCGCCATAATAAGAATAGATCGAAGGATTTACGTTTCGCTGAAACCCTATTTCTTAAACACACTGTAGTGGAAGTCCAAACTATAACAGCATTGAGCATTCAATGCCTTCACTAAATGCAAAACAGAAGGCTTTTATCTATTTATTTCTATTTATTTATTTTTTAATTCAGGAACCCCATTTTAACTCTTTTCAACAACAAGCCTATCTAACGTAATCGTCAAATCAACAACCAATATTACGCATACCACCAAGTAGCATATTTGCACACTCATCCCATCGGCTGAGGCTTTAAATTTACCTCGCCTAATTTTATAGAATGTCAATCATGCTATGAGCAGAATGGCGATAGCATAGACGGAGCTGAAGCCTGTGCTTTAAACTCCTTTCTAGGAATGGGGCCCAGAGTACTGTACTCCTGCAGTCAATCCCAGATTGTCTGAGTTGTGACATCATAGACGACAGGCTCCTGTAGTAAGTGTGACCTCCACCCAAACGTATGTTCGGTACCTTCTCTTCAGCACACTAACAATCAGAAAAATGCTGACGCTGCATTACCGAGCGCCAAGACTTTATTCCCTGGCTTGGGAATAGAACGTCCGATCTCGTGATAACGAAAGAGGCAGCAGCCCAAACCCCTGATTCACTGGACTGGCTTCGTCTATTATCCAGTGCCCTCCTTAACAAGACTTCACTTCATCAGGAACATTGGTAGGAGGTGCATACCTGGACCACCGGTGCGCCATAGGGCTGGGACTGGCCACAGGCAGCAACTGCTGCTATATAGAGCGGCCTGAGAACTTCAAGAAGGAAACAGGCAATGACGCCATCAGCTCTCTGGTACGTTCACTGGAACTGTTGTCATTCTTAAGAAGGGCTAACAGGATATCTACCTATCTGATTCCCGTGCTGACTATTCAGCGTCGGAAGGTTTACACTTTACAGTATCTATGTGTACACAACTACGGCATTCTCTACCAAAATATTCGATGATATAGTAGCCGTTGCAGTGAGCTATCAAATATTTCTTCAAATTGAGAGGGAATCAAAACTTAGAGAATAGAGTTATGCACTGAGTAGGGTGTAGAGCGAAACTACCATTTTGTGAACCCGCCTTTGACCTGTTAGCAGTCAGCTTGCAAAGTAATCCCTCTTGTGGAGGGGGGGGTCTTTGTTTTCTTTCGAAGTCATGGAGAAATTATGAATATTGTTTAAGACTATTTTGTTTTTGAGGCGTATACTTAAGACAGTAGGGATTTTGCAACTCAAATAATTACGAATATCAATGCTGATCACGCATGAGGTGTGTTGTATGCATGCATACCGTGAATCAATCCATCGACCGTTGCCAGTCTCTCGGTGAGCTCAGATGTCACCGGATAAATTCGCAATTTCAAAAATACAAAATTGATTGAGGATGTGGTACCTAAAGCCCACAGGAGCCCTGGATTAAGTTAATGATTGATTAGGTTAACACGCCTGCCAACCTAACGATCTATCTGAAATGAGAAACAGAATGCGTCCAGGGAAGGTAAGAACTCTTTTCCGAGCGAGTGCCTATATGAGATTAAACTTACAAAATGTTACCCCTACGAAAAGGATTCTCTGTCTCTTGATGCATGCAGGGTTAGGCATTGACTTCAGCGAGTATTACGGAGAACTTACTTTGCAGCTAAAACCAATATGCGAAATCAGCAAAATTTTCTTGCGACCCAAAAAAAATGTAAGCGCGGCGTACTAAATAAAACCGAAGAACTAGTTTTTTTTTCGTCTGACTTCCATCGTTTATTGTTATGTCATGCATACCAGTTGCAAAAACTGCACAGAGCACCAGACACATGTACCGGTCTGAACTAGAACGTTTGTCATTCATTAAATATTAGTCTAATTCAGATTTTTTTCTAATCCCACCATCCGTATAAAACTTGGTTGAAACGAAAACTCACCACGTATTGGGACATTTTTTTTTTCTGCAGAAAGCGGTGAATATGGAATGGGGATTTTTCGGCGACAACGGTGCGTTGAATTTCATGCGCACGCAGTGGGACATCGCTGTTGACAAAAATTCTGTTTTGAAGGGATCATCCACGTAAGTTTTTAAAAAAAATTATTGGAGAAAACTCATTTTTATCACCCACGAACGAAGTGAGAAACGTGATACTGTTTTCGTTGAAGATTTAAGTATAATTTTATGTAAACAATATATATATATATATATATTTGTGTGTATATATACATATACACTGTATATATCTGTCTGTCAACCTAAAAACAGGTAGAAGGAGCTGAGCAATGTTCATGATTTTTGCATTGAGTTTGGTGGGGTGACCTAGATGTGACCCATGCAAAAAAAAACTAGGATTAGCTGGCCATCAAAAATGATGGCGATGAATTTTGTTGTCTGTAAGCCCAAAAAGAGGCAGAAGGAGTTGAGTTAAAATAATTTTGTGTAGTTCGGCGGCTTAACTGAGATGTGAAAACTGGCCAAAATTTGAGTTAGCGGCGTGAATTTGAGCGAGTGATGGTCTTACGCCATGAGGTGCTCTAGTTTGATTCTAAAATAATTTCTATTAGGTTTATTATAGGAGAAAACAATTAAAAGGTAACTGCTCTCAGTGTTGATGTTTCATTGTTAAATCTGCCCGTTCCCGTCCTACGAGGATGTGACGAGACTGTCGTATTGAAATTTCGTTTAGGAATAACTTTCAGGAATCAGAACTGTGCTTTACTGAGAGATGAACACTTCTGCGCAATTGCCTAAAAATTGGCGTCTGTGGTAGACTTGTGAATGCCTGGAAGTTCAATCGTATAAAAAATAGAGAGCACTCTCAAAGCACGTACCTCCGCTAAGGAAGGCAACGGTAACGAAAAATTCAAATTGGTTCTGAAACTATGATTTTCTTTGTATCAACACCAAAATATAATAATTATGCCTTTTGATAGTATTAACAATTTCGGTAATTTTTGTGAAGATTCGTTCATAACTTTCTGAGTTATGCTACTAACAAACAGTATGGCAAACATAAGTCACACCCACAAACAGTCCAACCGATTATCATCAAAACTCAATCATTTAGGTCTTTTACTAAAAAGTCCTGTAAATTTCATAAAGATCCATCCATAACTTTTTGAGTTAGAGTGCTAACAAGCAGAAAAACAAACACAGCGACAAACACACGAACGAACCAACAGATCATTACAAACATTTTGTCATTTACTCTTCGTAATATTCGTAATAACTCATGTAAATTTCATGGAAATCCGTCCGTACCTTTTTGAGTTCTGGCACTGAAAAATATAGACAGAAAAATAAAACAAATAAACAGATGAAGGGATTTTCACCAAAAGTTAATCATCTGTTACTGTTAACATGACTAATAATCCCTGTGAATTTCCTGTAAAAATCTGCTCATAACATCTTGAGTAATTTTGGTGACGGACAAAGAGACAGACAAACACGATAAATCATAACCTCCTTAGCGAAGATAATCAACTCACGAAATAATTCCCATCGAAAAGATTGGATTGACGGTACAAGGAAGGTGGTTTTATATTTTGTCGCTCCATTATCTTAATTTCGGTATCTATCCATTCCCCTGCAGTAATTACTAAAAGTACCTATTGCAATATTATCACTATTCTCAGATTCGAAAAATGTTTTTCTGGTAAATGGCTGGGCGACCTCGTCAGGGAGTGTCTCGTGACGTTATCAGAGGAAGGCCTGTTTTGTACGGGGCCTTCGGAGAAGCTCCGCACCGTTGGTTCCCTGCCCACCAGTGATATCTCCACCATAGACGAGTAAGAAGAGCCGGTGACGTCGTAGGTTTTACCTACCACCGTAGAGTCAACAATAATTAATACATTATCATCATTTTCATAGTTCCTTTTACCACATTTTACTGGTGTTGTATCAAACCATTGTGCTAAAGATAGATTGTTCCTATAGATAGTGCTGGGTCGCATTGAGTGACCAACTCTAATAGCTCAAATAGAGGGCCGGAACGTCAATACCGGCTGCTCTTTGGGTATGGGCTTGTTAGTCAGTATACTGCCAGCTATCTAAGCGAAGTAGAATGTAGCTCATCTTATAATTGAAAAGGGTATCAAAAGAGCATTGTACAGTATATTTTAAGGTACCAAGTGACTATATCAGAATGAAGCTGATTTCTTGAGTTAATGATCAAGTACGTGTTCCATTTTTAGTATGAACCACCATCATACATTTTGTGGAAGTATTCTGCTACATTAACTAGAATTTCTGTGTGTATTAACAGGTACAGTAATTTTAAACTACACTGGTTGTAGGCTAAGACGTAGAAGTAGGCCTATGACTTTTATCGTCAGTACTCAGAGCTTATAATACATGCAAGCCGCTTGTGTGTGTGGCACCGGTGGAACAATTGTGTGAAGGCGAGAACTATGTTCACACATCAATCAGCAATTTTGACTACATTTTAGTAGTGAATTTGAGGAATACTTCTTTTCGCTACGAAATCTAAGTTTGAGCTCTGCCGAAGAGACAAGAAGAGCGACGAAGATGTAGTTTTTCTTGTATGGTAGGTTATGAGAAAAGCGTATTCCCTGCCACTCTTGCCATTTTCTCAAAATCCGAATAAAACAGTCGTTGTTTGTATCATATGAGCCTCGTGATGATCAATTTAACGCAGGGTACAACACCATAAAGTTTTTTTTATCTGTTTCCCCTTTGACCTCGATAGTAACTCACAATTTGGGTCTGAAAAACCGTACAGTATTTGGAACATAACCGAGATGTCTTCTATAGGGGTGCTGTAGTGAACTTAGAAGCCAATGTAGATTTTCTGTTGTGGTCGACATTCTTTTACTTCCGCATCCCGTACAAATGTGCAGAGAGGGTATGGGCGGCCACACGGAGCAGACAGAGGAAATACTGCAGGATCTCGGTCTCTGTTACACAGCTAATGACGTCAAAATTGCTCAGTACGTGGCTGGCGTTTTCTCCTATAGAGGAGTTGTTCTCGTCTCTACAGGTACGTATGCATATACAAACCACTGTTTCTAGACTCTAAAATTAAAAAAGAACTTGTGTATTATCTCAGAGCAAGATTGGAATTGGCGAAACACGCACACATTTTCGTATCTTAGTTCATGATGCTCAGCCTCGTAAAGTTCACACACCACAAGTAAGTTGTTGTACCTCTGTGACACGGAATGTGCTCTAACCCAAGTTATCAGAGTTCGGCGCTCAAGCAGCGGTGGGAGAGGATTCTGTACGTGGGCGATGATCTGCATGATAGAAATGACCTGTAGCTGTTGTACCTATTACTTGCTACTTCTTCAATGTTGTCTATTGCTTCACGCTGTATTGAGCTGATTTACCCTCTGTTTGCTTACTACACGTTTTCATCTTCGTGAGTTCTTTGTTGATGCATTACTCGAGGTATTCACAGCAGGGCTGTATGTGATTATGCTATATTTGTGTCTGAATTTGTAGATGAAAATTAATTATACCATTATTATTTTTCGCACTAACTCTTGTGTCACAGGCTAGTTATCATATTGTACCTATATCGGTAATTCTACATACCGACATTCATGAAAAAGTGTTTTTCGATCACACAGTACAGGGAGTGTCTCGAATCACTGACAAATTCCCTTTAAGAGTGTTGTTCTATTCTTTTTTTTTTTTTGTTGCCTTTATGTTTGTGAGAGAGAGAGTTGCTTAATGTCAATCATGTCTGCAGGTGTAGGCTGAGCGTTTTGTTAGGGTATCTGGGAACCGATTGTGTTCGTAATAAAAGCCATTTGCTTTGTTATGTGATACCACCAGTATGCCGCCAATTCTGTGTGATCACATATTCCAGTTTATGTAGGCACGTACACCATTCTTTGCTAGCTCATACGCCACTAGGATGCTGCCTATTCCGAAAGAACAGATCCACCACAAGTGAGTTGCCATGCAGCGCTGCTTGTTAACGTACGCCACAAGTATGTTACCAGTGTCGGTGAGCTCATCACAGTCATCTGTTTGCCACGTTTGTGTTAGCTGATACACCATCAGTACCTTCTTCTTTAACGATAGTTCACAAATCGTCTGGTGGCACGATTACTAAACTGATTCGCTCTTATCTAACCCAGTAGCTTATTATTCTTCAGCACAGAACGATATCGGGAGACAATTTTGTTACGGTGGCGTAGACGAGCTTACGCAGGAATAAATATATTGTTGAGACTACATGTGAATGTGATCAAAAGTGAAAAGAAACTCATTTCTCCGAGACTTGGGGGCCCGTTCGAGTGGGTCATCAGAGTCGATCGAGCTACGACCAGTCGATTTGGTTTGTCCTAAACTGCAGACAAGAACTGCGGCTCCGTCGCTCGGAATCATGCTGCGGGTGTTAGAAGTCATCCGATAATGTTGAGCAGACTGAAGACTAGTACTGAGTATTTGAAAATCTCGTAGGTAGAAATCGAGTTGACAAAGCTTGGCTTGGATTGACTTTGATGCCCCAATCGAACGTGTCGTTGATCTGATGCTCCATTTGCTAATTCACAAAGTTTCTGACTGACAGTGCGTGTAGTCCTTAACCGACAGTGCACACCAACCAACATCGCAAAGTATATGGCTAACTTTGCAAAGTTAGTTGCGGAGTATCTAACCGACAGTGTAAATTCATATACTGCCTAACCGACAGTGCAAGTTACTATTTAACTAAAAGTGCATCGTACTGACTCAACATTACAATGTACGGTATCTGACCCACACTGCGTAGTACCTAACCGACAGTTCAAAGTCCTGACTGACAGTGCCAAAAAATAACGCATTGCCCGACAGTACACTGCATAGTAACCTACGTTATCTCATACCCCCAGTGACGGCGGCACTCCTGCAGAAGATGGATCGTCCGCACGTGGTCATCGCAGTTGAAGGTTCGCTGTACAGGTTTCATCCACGCTTCCGGCCTCTGATGATCAAGCTTATAGGAGACATGGCTCCAGAACACAAAGTAAGTTGCGCAATCTTTATATGTATATAATCGTAATAAGTAGTTAATTTGAATTTCCATTCATTAAGTCAATAATATAGGTAGTAGAGTATAGGCTGTTTAGCTGGGTGACTAGGACTCAAAGAACGAATGTAGGAGTATCGCTAGAAAATATGTAGTGTGATGTTCACATCACACTAAGCAATAGTACGCTCAGCTTATAGACGGTAGTTCAACTCGCACATCGTTCAACTAAAGTACTTTCTTTGGGTATCCTTACGTCCGATGTTCACTGCACATCAGGACGACGTGCGCCTACAATCTAACTTGGTAAGTCATGTGACTAAAGTTTCAACTTTATAGGTCTTGTGAGTAAATTTTAATAAGTAAACGATTGTTCTCTCAAGGTCATTATCGATACCTGAAAACAAGACTGAGAAGATTAAAGTAAAGTTCAACACCTATAATAAGAACAAATGATGTTCTTAAACTTCTTACAGTTCGACCTGCAGCTCTCAACGGACGGAAGTGGGAGAGGCGCGGCCCTGGTGGCGGCCACGGTGGCTCGCTGCGCCACACACTAACCCCCGTTCACTGGCGCAGTTATGGCGCACCTGGAGTAATTCTGTAGTTAAGGCGCACCAATCTATTACTGCATGATATAAGGATTTAACGAAAACGCATTGCATCTCACCAGGATAGAGCCCCATCGTAATAAAGGCACAACACTGTCAGGATTTCCAGCTTCGGTATCACGATTTTTGAATCATTTATGTGGAGGGCGAATGCATGAAGATAATGTTATGGTAAACAGTATGGTCTCGACACTACTCAGTTTGTGCTGTTTTCATTCCTTTTTTTTGTATTCCCACGGAAGAAAGAGCCCCGATAATGAGGTAACTCAGAAAGAGCTATGTGTTGCTGAGTGTCAAGTGTCCTTCAGGCTTCCAGCAATGCTATTAATGCATCAAAGTAAATTCCCTTTCGGCATTAAAAGGTTAATTTGCTGGTAAGTAAACTGTAACTAGGAAAAGCTAACTTTGATGATGTCGTACTTTTTCAATCTTTGGCCCAACGTATTCGTTTGAAGGTGAAAAATTGCAAAGTGATGTAAAGCAGCCACATAATATAATACATACTGAATATAGCAATTTATACTGTACAATGACAGACCAAAAATATTTACTCTCATCAGTTTTTATCATGCCTAGAAATATATGGAAAAAATCTTATTAGTTTTGCCTTTTTATTATGATAACTGTTACTGTGCATCTCAAATTAGTTTTTTGACATAGATAAGAGCACAGATGATTGTTGAGAAAGGAAGAAAAACACTTAATTGGTTATGCTTATACGTACATGTATTTGAAAATCCTAGAACAATAGGGGCGTTAGCGACGCTTTTTGAAATATACAGGAGAGCGACTCAAAGACAATGCACTGGCGTAATAAGGTACAAAATATTCGAATTTACATACGATTCTCGACCATCTCTACTCGGATTTACGCCTTTAATTCTGCCTTCTTAGGATAACAGGTCTCAATCTGCACTATCCGATTGTGCAAAACTCTACTTTTGAAAGACTTGTCGCTTACGCCCCTATTCTAGGGCCCCCGGATATTCTTGCGTGATGCGTCCAATAATTTAAAAACAATCGTTTCTGTACGAAGTATTCGAACTGCATCATTATTTGTTGACGGTTTGCCTCATAAATATAATAAAAATCCTCTTTTATATAATTGTCTGTATTTGTCATCGAACAGGAAAAAGACTGATCAAATACACTTGTATTATGTATAAATCTTCCAGTACAATTTCTATTCAAGCAAACAAGGTC
This sequence comes from Parhyale hawaiensis, assembly GCA_001587735.2. Lineage (NCBI taxonomy): Eukaryota > Metazoa > Arthropoda > Malacostraca > Amphipoda > Hyalidae > Parhyale > Parhyale hawaiensis. The sequence goes on from LQNS02277717.1 coordinate 11,297,339, forward strand.
ACAGTGAGAAAAGAAGCAACGGAGGCGGAGTGGCAGGCCGTCGCCAAAAAGAAAATAGGAGAAGTACAGGCGTTTTCTGTTGGTAAAGCGAAGGGAAGTCGAACAACTAGGTCTGGCTTGTCCGGAACTATAAGCAAAACCGTTGATTTCACTGCTTTGAATCGTTAGCAGCCTGTGACGTCTGAAATCTCCGCTTTATGAAGTAAGATTGAGTTATTGGAAGGTTGATTGGGAACGCGCTGTTGACGCCAGGGACCCGATGCAAAAGAACGTAGCCAGCGCACCTGTTCGAAGTCATAGATAAGTCAAACTTTGTGGGCGTGGCATTTCTCGACATTGAAGAACCAAGCTATGAAGCCTTTTATCGAATGGTAAAGGATTTCCAGTTAGAAGAGGAAACGAACGTTCTTTACAGACACCCTGTCCGAATCTTGTTTAAGATTTTTCTCTCGATCAGAATGCCAAAGCGAATTAACTTTTGACCCTTTAGCGTACTCTGCTACTTGAAAGACGTTTCTAAAACTAACCATGTATGTTCACTTACGCGGTAAACAGTTACTGTATCTAAAGTTGCAGACAACAGTGAGTACATTAAATGCAGAGAAGGGGCATTTTAAAATTCAATTTACACAGATTGTAATTTGCCAATATCCCATGTCACTGTTTAATTACAATAGCCGCAGGTCCCTGCAGGCAACATAGAAAGGGTGGTTTTCCATTTTACACAAGAGAAGCTTGCTGACTATCGATGTACCAAGTGTTACTATTATTATACACTTTGGTTAACCTCCGTAGCTGGTAATCAGGCGTTACAGCAGAGATATCAACGTACTTATAAAGTAGTTGCGGCTCAAGAGCGAGCCGAAAGGTAGGCTTCGTCGCCTCTCTGGGAATATGCCTCCTTTTTCCAGTCTCTAATCAACTCCAATAACAGTAATGCTTAATTGAGAGGCTTGCCCGACTCAAGAGTGTAGTCGTAATGCGTAGTTGCGCTTGAAGATGCCCATGGGTGCCTAAACCTATTACCAGATGTTAAAAAATGTTGGCATAAGAGAAACATTACAATTACTGAACACAAGAGTAACTTGGGCTCTTTGCTCTCTGCAGGGTTAAGACCGGTGCACCCACAAGTTTTTTTTTTAAAGCAGTCTCCCGGTAAACTAATCATTGGGATATTTTGCTGAATCCCTAAAACACTGCTTTATGTTTATCACCGCATTTACTAAAATGTTATCCGACAATATTAGTAAGCTAAACAGCTATGGAAAACAAATTTCTTCATGTCTCGTGACAGTGAGTTAGAAGCGAGATAGCTTTTGAGTTTCTGCCGTCTCAACGACACAGCAACGCATTCAGACGACAAGCTGAAAGAAGACGTTAAAGACAATGTCGTCTGAAGCGGCCCTGAGATTGTATTCGGATGATCTGAATTATATTGTCAGTTGTATTTCGATTATTTTGATGATATTGTTGTACAAGCATACCAAATTGAAAGCAAAGAACGATGGCTGAAGCAGTTATTAAAGTATTGTCAACTATTATGCATATTAATCACATATCTTTTATTACCTAGCAGTGTTCTTAAATTGGCACAAACAGCGGTGAAAATGTCAAAGATAAGTTTAATTTTTTTTTCTTTGACAAAGTTGAAAATTAGTAACTACTTAAAATGTCCTATTTTGACTATCTCTCGCAACGCTGAAGGCATTAATTTTATGCAGCTACCCCAAAACTCTCCGTAACTTTTCAAATTGCATTCTTCGACAATGCCGGTTTCTTTAGTTAATTCCAACCTGCAAGTAACCGTATTAGAAGCTGCAGAAATGCTAATCGCCAACGTACCAAAACACTTCTATGCCTTGAATACTTGGTCACCTATTTGATATGTAATAATTCCTAGGGATTTGGGGCTGAAAGGTTAATAATTCGTAAAGATGGCGGGAATTTGCAGCTCTTTTTAGAGAGACCTTTTGGCGCACTTTGAAAAGACCCAAAATCCACAGTTTACCTACATTTTTGTTCCAATTTGATTTTTTTAAGCGGTAGCGTGGCCAGTATGGGGATTATTTCTAACTCCAGGGTAAGAATACTTGTGATTATGATAGTTTAAGGGGTTTTATTGGTCTACCGGGGGACACCTAAACGGGGTGACATAATTAAAATAATCCTAC
>LQNS02277717.1:11318037-11330560 GCA_001587735.2 Parhyale hawaiensis
CAGGCGGGAGGTATTCTTGGATTATTATATTACAGCTTACATTAAATGCGGAATTCCACTTGGGGTTTGCTTTCAAGTTGATTTTGTCTTTACTTTTTGCTCCACGTAGGGACTTAGGGCTCAGAATGAACATTGTATGAAATGCCCTTCATTTAGGTGAAACTTTCAGCACTTGTTGACGCACGTTTATGCTGATACGTGAAAATACCAGTGTTGCTTATAATACTAGCAATTCTGATTGTGAAAATACAAATTCTATTTTGATAATACTAATTTTGAGAGAAAACGTCGATATTTAGATTAGATAGGCGGCAGCAGACAACCCAGTGGGCCCATTCCCAAAGAGCCACCGGACTTACGCCCCGGCCCTCTATGAGCTATTGCCATTACGTTTGTAGAATATAGAGGACTGGAGAAAAGAGAAGAGGAAGAAAAAAAGGAGGAAGAATCCCAGCCAAAGAGACGATCATGAATGCACGCAAGCACAATCAAAGAGCCGCTGATATGCGGAGCGTAGAGAAGTCAAACTGTGTAGTTGAATCAGAAGAGAGGAGAAGACGGATTAAGGTGGCCTTGGAAGCTTTGGCCGTTAAGAGTTTACGACTCCTGGAGGAGGAATTCTTAGCAGTGGAGGATGTCTCTCTCAATGTATGTCAAGACGATTTTTAAACGCGTTGACTGGTTACTGACTCCGCACCAACAGTGTCGGAGTCGGAAGGGAATCTATTCCAATGCTGACTGTGAAATACGGAAAGAACTGCTGACTTAAGGTCGTTCTTTGAGCTTTATGCTTGAGTTTTTGACCGTTGTTTTGCAAGCGATCATTGAGGTCTCTTTCAAAGAGTCCCGTCGTTGGTATGTCGTTGAAGCCGTTTTGACATCTTCCTTCCAACATGCACGCTTCCATAAGAGCTCTATTGATTGGGATAGCAAAACTCAGAGCCATTATGCTGGCTTGTCCGGATTTAAAACCAGAACATTGGCTTTACGGTTTCGAATCGTGTTGCAAGCTTTAAAAGCAACCTTAATAACTGGAGACGGTTGAAAGCTCCATTTTGCAGGATTGAATTTTTGGTCTTTTCCTGAGCGGGAGAATTTTGGCTTAAATCTTGAAGCTTACCAGCCACAGCTCTCTAAAGTTCCGAACAAGTCAACCTAAAGCAGACCTGACTTGCCACCCCAGTCGATGAAGCCTCAATTATCAAAGGCGTCTTGTAACCGCAAGTTTTGGGTTACCCACGCAACACCGGTGACTCCGCTGCTCACAATTTGTGTCGCAATCGTAACCCAAAAAGCGATACGACGATTGGGACACGGGTTACGGTGCGGCAGGTGACCACTCAGAAACAGCCATTTCAAATATTGCAACAAAAGAATCATACAAATGAATAAGTAGCATTAGTTCAGCAGCCCAGAGTAAGTAAGCAAGCTTCCCTTCTGCGCACTTCGGTCGCCGCAATTACAGTTAATTCAGAGTTTCATTACTGTTAAGCATTGGACGGCACTCTTACAACAGCATTTAGGGTAATGGTTCTCACTATTCACTTTTTCAGGTGGCGGTAATCCAACTTGGCTGTGATTACAACACGCCTCTGGTGGATGCTTTACATTGTTCACACCGTGAGACTGACTGTGACACACGGCATCTTAGAATAAAAGATTACCATAGCTGGCATCTGTGACCTCAATCTCAGAATCTAGAAAAATGTCCGAAAAGCGCGTATCTTATTTTTAATTACAGCATATAGAAAAACGCATAACCCTGCTCAGCGATTGATGAAAATAAGGTGAAAGAATAGAAAACATCGTATTATCAAAAATTATATAAAATCAGACAATGCACCAGAAATAATAATAATTGACCTTGTAGGAAAATTTATAAGCTGAATAAGTGACATTCAGAAAAAACCTAACAGCGTAATAAGGCTTTCGTTTTCTATTTCCCTGCAAAACGATCACTTTTCCTTCCCTTCACAAAGTATTGTGACTACTTACATGGAATGAAACGAAGTATCAGTACAATCAATCAAGAAATAATTGAATCATTTTACAAAATTTAGTGGCAGTCTATGATGCCGTAACTACAAGGTGTTCGGCTTTTCAATCAACACAATCTAATCTATTTCCTGGAGAATATCAATCCCCTAACAAAGCTCCATAAGCACATTGCTCCAGAAGTTGTCCAGTATTTGAAAGTTATTACTTCCAAATTGACAAGATAAAAAGTTCCCTCATTAAAGAATTAAAGGCGCGTTTAACTCGGCAGCGAAATAACCTTCGAGGCTTGGTTTGTCCGGCACTTCAGGCATGTGCGCTGGCTTCGACGCGGTGATTCAAGTTTCAGGAATTGACTCATAATCGATTATCTGTGAAACTTCAAAGTTCAGTTTTACTCCATAAAATGGAGATTTCGGTTAGCTCAATTTAATCGGCTTGCTTCGACATAATAATAGCAACTTGCAAAGTGACGAAACCAAAGTTCTTGCCTGCAGTCCGGTCAAGTCAAGTCAGGTGATCTTGGCTTAGATTGACTTTGACGACCCAGTCGTATGAACCCTAAATGATACTGCGCATGATGCCCTGGTACTGTAACAATGGAGTTACTCACCCATGTTGTAGCTCCTGTGCATGAGGTTGCGTTTCTTCAAGAAGCTTTCTACACTGGAGGCGAGAAAGTCGAAGAGCGTCGAGCCGTGACCGTACCTAATGTACTCAGGCACCGTGTAGTATTCCAGAATCTGTGGGTAGATTATGTTAGGCAGAGCACCACACCCACAATAATGTTTTGAAGATTTTCTGATTCGTAGTTATTTTATTTTCAATGGTGTTGAATTGTTAATGAATAAAGGGATTTACACTGTGATGCAAAATTTAACATAGCGCCACATATAGCAATAGCTCTTGTTGAAATAAATCGACACCGAATACATCTTCTGGAGAGGGCAAAATTCTCTTAGGGTTTCTATACACTGCTAAATTTCATTAAACTATAGAAGACAGCCACATTTTTTAAATATATTCAGTTTATAAGAACATTTTCCTGAAATCACTCCCTGAGACGTCGCAAACAAGAAGCGAAAAGCACTATACTAGTAAACAGTGATGAAGCCGAAGTGAACACAATCGACTGCATAAAACTGTTTAATATCATAAAATTTAATTTTATAATTGTTTATATGCCTCATACATTATACATGGAAAAAACAAACGGTTAATGAACTTGTTAAGACAAAGAACAGTAAATTCAGAATCTCCTTTTGCTTGCTTCTCCTTGTTTCTCTTCAGTCATGTCTGGACGAGAGACTTATTCTCAAAAGAAATCTAATAACAGAAAGTTTTTATTTACCTCTAGAGAGGTAAATATAAGCTGGAGTCTGGTAAGGTTTTTCCTTTAACAGGTAAACTAAACACAGCGTTCCAGACTTGCTGTGTTCCTTATCTGCGACCTGCAGTGCTACCGGCGCCGCGCCTCCGTTCGTCAGTCCACTTAATTGGACTTGACGGCCTTCAAATGCCACAAACGCTCGAATTTCCTTCAGTGGAATCAGTAAAGAGGACTTCCAGTTCAAGGTTTCTATATACAATATTATATATATAGGCAGCATTCCATGGCTGTGAGATCTGCGATAATGTCTTTGCCTTCTTCGTCAATATTTTCTAGTACCTATGGTTCACAATCTCATTATATTCCTCAGAGAGAGGCAAGGGGTACGCAAAGTAAAAGAGAAAGATACCTCGATGACAATAAAAAACCGCAAGATAGTAGGAAGCAGAAAAGAAGTTATGAAGAAAAAAAATATTGGGTTTATGAATGGTAAGACCTCTTGTAGGCTTAACTGAAGCTAAAGCAACTTACATGGTCCCTTTTGGCGTAGTAGGGAGCCTGTTTGCCCCACAACGTAAGTTTGGCAAACCTTCCTATGCTCGTGGTGCCCTGATGCAAAGCATGACACCAGTAGGACCTTGTCCGAAGAACTTCGAAGGTATAAAAAAAAAGCTGAGGTAAGCCAACCCTATTGCCCAAGCTATTTCCATTGAGGAGACTCTCAAAAAGTCATATTAGGCAACCCCGCTAAATGAAACGACAGTAGAATTTAAATAAGACCATGACTACTACGAGTGGCTATTATTTTCAAAGGGTTTCGTCCCAGGCGTACCCACATTCGTAAGAATCGGAGAGTTAGGGTGTCATCATAGGTTCTGCAACCTTAAATTAAACCAAGCCCACAAGGACTAACTGGTCCGGTACTTCTGATAGGGGCGTCGGCCTCGCTACTTGGATGAGTTTTTCAAGTATTACAGTAGAAGCAGCTCGATTGGGCTTGAGACGGCTGAAAACATTTTACGGAGCAAATTTAAATTTTTGGGAAGTCTGAAACATAATTCGTAAAGGCTAATGCCTAAAACTCGATCCAACACGCCGAAGCCACCGCGTCTTTCTGAAGTTCCACTTTAGTTAAGTCTTTTGGGCTGAATTTCATCCGCCAGTTGATGATACTCTACGAAAGGAAGCCAAGTCTAACCCCTTTCACGCACAGCTAAACATCAACTTTCGTAGGAAAACTACTCGGTCACGCCTGACCGGGTGATTTTTAGGGGAGGAAGCGTTATTAAAAAGCACAAAAGACAGTTGAAAGTGAAGAAAAAAAAAAACAGTTAACAAAATACTGACATGTAATATATGACATTAAAATGGAAACATGTAGAACTTGACACTACCTCATCCGTAACTTGGCCTTCTTTGAGCGTGATGAGCAGAACCCGAAGGTTGGTGCCTCCCAGGTCCAGCGCCAGAAACTCGCCGTGTTCTGGAAGAGATGCACGAATTATTTCCCGAGTCGCACTGTACAACCGTGCATAAAACTTCATGCGAGGATGTACAGCTAGCATGCCGTCCCAATTTATATTTAAACCCTTAACGAACCAATTTTTTTACGAAATTTTCACAATTTGGTAGGAATAACATACATATGAAGTTAAACTCTAGGAACTCTCGGACGAATATACATGTACTCGGCTTAGTACCTTAAGGCTACGGTAGCATGAGCGACCGACGTGCAAGCTCGTATCGTAAGCTGAGGGTGCGAATGCATCGTGTTGTTGTTGTAGTTACGTAGGGGGTGGCTCCGGAGGAGGTCGGGCATGTGGCGGAAGGTATGAAAAGGAAGGCAGGGAGCACAAGAAGTCAGTCACAGATAAAGGACTGTCCCATAGAGAGGTAGAAAAGAAGGCGGTAGGGTGGGCGGGACACTCGAACAGGTGGTTGACGGTGTGAGGGGCTCGGTGGCACTCGGGGCAGGAGTCCGAATCCGCCAGTCCGTGTATCCCGGTATTGTAGTATGTTATGCCCAAATAGGTAAGGATTTCTGTACCCTGAGCATTGTTAATATATTGAAGCTATATTTCTAGTGAAAGCACTCTTATTATGATTCAAAGAAACTAAGAAAGGCAAGAGAAGAAAGGGTATGAAGTATGTTGAGAGCAACGTGGAACCTATACACGGGGCTGTCCTCTGCTTGGATCAATGAGCTCCCTGCGTTGAGCATAATCGAGACACAGTTACTCGCAGTGTATACCTCCCTTACGCTCTACTTTCTTTTTGTTTTTCTCAAAATATACAGTAATGTTATATCGTACTTATTTTTGCTATTGCTAACCCTAAAGTGCCGGCCATCAGCAGCTCAGTACTAAAATTAATTAAAGGTAATTGCGTGCTACCCCTCACCCACATATCCCGCTCTGTAAGCCTGTCAGGCTCTCACCTGTCCCGTTTGGAAGGACCGGTAGACACTCACCGGTCCCGTTGGGCAGGTCTGGCAGGCACACACCGGTCCCGTTGGGCAGGTCTGGCAGGCACACACCGGTCCCGTTGGGCAGGTCTGGCAGGCACTCCCTCGTTCCGTTATGAAGGACCGGTAGACACTCACCTGTCCTGTTAGGCAGGTCTGGTAGACACTCACCTGTCCCGTTAGGCAGGTCTGGTAGACACTCACCTGTCCCGTTAGGCAGGTCTGGTAGACACTCACCTGTCCCGTTAGGCAGGTCTGGTAGACACTCACCTGTCGTGTGAGAAAGGTCTGGCAGACACTTGCAGCTAGGTCCCGTTAAGCAGGTCCGGCAGACACTCACCGGTCCCGTTGGGCAGGTCTGGCAAGAAGGTGTCCTCCATAAATAGGGACGAAGGCTCGTGGGGTTTACCCTCCAGACCTCGGGCCATCTCTTGCAGGAAGACCTCCTTCAGGTGCTCTCGGTGGCTCTCCCCCAGCACCAGGCATGAGAGCCGCGACGTGATCTGAAAAAAGAAAGCATCTTGGAGCCACACCTGAGAGCTTTTCATGTCTGTGCGTACTTCCAAACCAATCGCGGTACCTGTGCACTTACGTAATCTGCTGTGTTGATTTTAAATCCCTTATAACTTTGGCAACGTGCATATGGATCTGCCTCTTTGTTTTGATACTCTCACTCTTGGGAACTTGATAGAAAAAGAGGTGGAGGTGCCATGGGGCATGTTCGATAGGGACGCCAAATTTAAATCTTAGAGGCTTAACTTGTTCAAAACTCCACGCAAGTGAGCTGGCGTCGACCGGCTGATTGAGTTTCAGGCATTACCCTCATTAGATTACCCATGAGACACCCAGTAACACAATCTTGCACCGTAAAATGGAGTTTCCAGCAGGCTCAAAGTAATTGCGTTGCTTCTAACAATTGCAACACGGTTCAAAGTGACAAATCCAAAGCTTCTGTCTGAAGTTCAAAGTTTCGAACAAGCCAAGCCTCGGAAGTTTAATTTCGCCGCCGAGTCGAACATGCTCATAGTTAGCGTATGCAGTATAGCGACACATCGAGCATCTATACTCATACCACATATTCCCTGTGTTTCATATGTATAGGTAAAGTCCTTGCAAAGTAGGCTAGGTAAAATTTTCTTAGTGCCGGTGCCCAAAAGAACGCAATATACGCACGTTCAAAATTCTTGGGAGTAAAATATGCCGTGACCGCGACTACAGCACTCTTTGCTTGAACATCGAAAAACGATACGTCTTTGCTAATTTAAACTTAATCAAATTTAGGAGACATTTATAATTGCACCACTGCATGGTACTGACTAAAGTGTAAATATTAGCCCACAGTGTCAGCTGCGATTTTAAACTATTATTTTGGATACTGAAAAAAAAGTTCATATCGAAACTGTAGGGAACAGCACTGCGCATTTTGTTGCGCCTATGTTAATGTTAATATATTAATATGGCCAAGCTCAATATTTAAAACGCCATAAATTAATAGAAATGCTGAAGATACATTCTAGTTGAATGTACTGCAGTGAACGTAAGTCACCAGAACAACTGCCTTGCATGCTGTCGTAAGCTTCAATCTACCTGACAGCCTTTTGCGGGTCGAATGAGTTGGTAGCTTCCGCTGGTATAACGACTCTCAGTGGTGCCATGAGACCGCCGTCTGATACTGAAGCATTACACTGCAGCCGTATCACAATTATCTTCTATTGAAAATTTAAATTTAATACCTTAGAACTATTCAATAAAAAATATAGCCAAAAACATGAAGGTAGATAACAATGTAAATGAGCTATTTTGGGCTTTGAAACCGCTTTTTTTTAACCTAAGCTTAACGAATTCTTGGCAAATGACAATTTAGACAAAACGCGCTATAGCGTTTTTTTTTCCTAGCTCTCTCCTCACGTATGAATTTATAGGGATATGCAAGTTATTACAAAGTGCCAACAAAATGTGTTAGCAGTTACTTTTTTAAATTATACTTAAATCACTCATAGATGTATAAATTTTACCCACCTTGTTTTGAATCTTAACATCGTCCAGTTTGAGGACCGGCAGGTCCAGCGGGGAACTCGCCATTGTGGATCTGGAAGGGGAAATTACCGGATCATTTCCAGCAAGTACAAGAGAGTTATTGCACTCAGTGCTCAAGTTGCAGCAAGTATTACCATGTCAGGTTGCAAAGTGTGGTAGTTGATATGCCTGAGATCTCAAGTATCTTGCGTGCACCACAGAACGCTAGGACAACGGGGAGCAGCGTTTATCTTATTCACCAATCGGGAATTTTAAGGCATATATTCGGTACTATCCGATGCGTCTCACTATATACCGTAGATTTTTCAACAATGTCCCAGCGTGCAAACTTTCGCGGACGGCTACATGTAGTCCATCAGTCACAGAAATTGATAAAAAATTTCTATCAAATTGAAGTGACTTTTTGTCGGGTTGCTGTACTTAAAAAAAAAAAAATTCGACTCTATGAAAAAAACTCGGATTTTTTATTGTGTTCTCAGTTGCTGGCACCGCCTCCCGTGTCAATACCCGAGCGAACTACATATCGAGACAGAAAAAAAAACAGTCGCTAATGATAAAAGCTATCGTGTAAACTTTAATTAGTTATATTTCCAGTTTAAGTTTTTGTACTGTCTATAATTAGCAGGTGGTTCTCCCATTGGACGCAAGCTGTGACCCAACGGAAAAAAATAAGCATCGTGGTTTTACACACGCGAAGTGACGGGAATAACGTCACCAGGACTTTGCCCGAAGGCTCTCAAAGGAACTCAAGGTAGGGACTAACGATACTGGTGATCACAGGAACGCACAAGGGACAAGTATACAATAGTATGTCAAGAGCTCCATACTCTATCTCAGGTTCACGAAACTTAGTCCATCCTCTTGTAGAAGGAAAGCGAAAGTAGAACACACACAGGGGGGGGGTTCATGAAAATGGAATCAAAATAAGAATGGAGAGAGATGTGCCCCAAATGCCTATCCATACGTCAAGTGAGGGTATCTACAACCTATGAGAAATCCTACCGTGGTAAGTTGATATTGATAACGTATGCCAATTGTTTACTGCACTGTGAGTGTTTAATTGGACTAACACTATGTCTCATCTTGAGAAGTTATCTGAAAATTATGCATGGATAGAACACTGAGAAGCTTTAACCTGTGGGCATTATTGGCTCGAGGGGAAACGAGGGAGGTTTCCCTCGGATGACAGGCGGGACGAAGCAGGGCGCCATGGCTATTCTTAGCTACGCGTTTTTGTCTATTATTGCAAGTTGCTGACCGGTAATTTTAGTTCACTTGCAGTACACACGTCGGGTCGGGAGTAGCGGTAAAAAGCTTGTGCATTGGTTGCCAATTATGGCATCGGTATATAACCTCCCATTACAATCTTCATCGATGTGCAGAAAAATGTATGAGACCACTATACATACGAACCCAATGTTAGCATAATGAACATTTTAACAGGTTCATAAAAGCACAATTTCCATAGACCAACCGTATGAAAAATGCGACCGAACGGTTTTTCTGGGAAGTGTGGAGTTAATTAATGAAGATCCAAGTTAAACTTTAATTTTGCGTGTATGAAGAATACTGTTATGAGCGCTTCCTACAAGTGGGACGCGAGAATTCATTCCTCTAAATATACTGCGCTGTGCTGTACTAAATGAAATAATACACAAAGAAGCTGTCATGAACCTGCCTACAACTAAGAGCAAAATTTTACATTGAAATCCAAACAAATCGAAATTGAATGGGGCGCTAATATTTACCAGCAATAAGCTACTTACTTACCCGTAGTTACTGGCTTCAGTCAGCTGCAATTAACACCTTTAAAAAGGCCATAATAATTAGCACCTGAAGCACTTGCCTTAAGATATTAAGTATTAACACTGATTGGCGGTGCTTTAACAGTCACAAAAGGATGACGCATCGGCAAGTACATCGACCGTGCCTTGAGTTCACGCGAGCTAAGCACTGAATAGAGAATGTGTGCACAACCCTTTTTTTGGCCCTAATAAACTCTGCCTAGATGCTTACAGTCTTTTTAGTCACACAGAAAGTTTAAAATAAACCATGTGGGCGAGCGAGTGTCATAATTTGAAGAAAATGCGTCATATACCGGTCATTATACAAACAGCAAAACTTCAAAGTGTCGATATTTTGGGATTGGCAGTTATATGTGCTATCAGAGTTGATCAATAATTTAATGCTTTAAAGTGAAAATGGTATAGTATTAGGAGTGAGTTACAAGCTACTAGAAGGAAAATGATAAGTACTGAGTAAATGACAGACATATTAAGTAGATGACAAGCATCTTGAGTAAACTACAGGTACTTGAAGTAAGTAGTAGACGCTTGAAGTAAATGGTCGGTACTTGGAGTTATAGTTGCTGTGTTGAACTTTTTATTCCGCATTTGATCGAAAATTTGGTGTTCCTGTAGCGCAGAAAAGAACGTTGATTTCCAAGTCAACGTTTTCGAACTGACAGTCGAAAATAAAAGACATCGACAATAAAGGCAACTGAAAGTCGAGATTCCGATGCAAGCGCGCATTTAATTTAATAAAAATTCCTCGATCACGCAATGGTAGTCCTCGAAAGCCGAATTGTAATCGGTGAATGCCAATTTTTTGTATTAAAATCAGAACGAATTACGCACTCGCGGTAATCTACTAGATTTTTGCCTACCGTTTTCGATTCTGGGACCGAAAAAATTCACTTGAAAAACAAAATTCATTCCCTCGATGTAGGAGCGTCAAATTTCCAATTGCGGAATGAAACGCTCAGCGTTGATTTCTAGGTACTGGAATAAATGGTACGTAATAGGAATATATAGGGAAAAAAGTTGTAAAGCTACGAACCTGCATGAACGATGTACCAAAGAAAGAGGTTTGCATGAAAAGAAAGAAAGAAACAAAGAAAAAAAAATACACGTCGAGATGTTTCCAGGGAAAATCATTGTAACACGAGAAAAGTAGACCAGCAAGAGGGAGGAAACGATCATTATCGTCGGGTTATGAAAAAAGTAGAATCAATGAATGACGTTCCGTTACAGCTAAACTTCAACATGTATGGTCGAAATAATTTACATACTATTGAACTTATGAGTGCTGAGAAGTTCCCTTAGCGGCCCAATGACGTACACTAATGCACAGAAATTAAAAGATGCTCTAACTTCAACAAAAGCCCTCTTTTGTGATCCCTAATCTTTTTCGAAAAATGAAGCACTGGCTGAATTTCCTTGGCCTCGCATACAGGAAACCGCAAGAAAGTCTTATTTGGACAAAAATAATAATATTAAACCGTCTTGCAAATCTCCAGCTCAACGTTTGTAACATTTTAGCCAGTTTTACTTATAGTTTGGACCTTCTTATGGTCATCCCATTGGAGGAAAAATATATTCTGTTGAGTAAATTATCCCCCTTTTCCACAACAAAAGCGATCTCAGAGACAAGAACGAAAGGATATAAACTATGTTGATCGAAACATGGAACACATGCACGAGAGTGTTCCCACATAAGATCAGCGCGTATGGGAACAGCAAGTCGGGAAAGACTAGGATGAACAGCTAGACGACAGTAACATCAGTAAGACTACGAAAGCGGAAGGAAGTGAAACACTTGGACAGGAAGGAGAATATCTCGAAGGCCTATCTAAGACTAAGCAACCTATAGCGTCGCTCTGGAGGTACTGCTCCACATATCACAGGACGGGCGAACCTAACTAACTTAACCTTATGGCCCATCCTATATGCCCCCTACCCTGAGGAGGAAGACGGAAGCGGCAACTCCAATATGCTAGATAGTTTGAACAACGTCCAGGTGACGTTGCGTACATCACCTCACGTTTGTGTAGTCACGATGCTGGGGGTCTTCTGTTGGGTCACAGTTAGCGACCAAAGAGCTAGCCAGCAGCGAATATCTCCACAGATACAAAAAGTTAACAAAAGAAGTCTCATATTTATATAAAAATAAAAAAGCAGGAGCTTCAATTATGGAAGAGCGCTGGGCCTGAGAACAGCATTTTGGGAAAGATTCCAGAGATTGTAGCACGTTATTTTATAGAAGCTGAAACACCTCCTTGCTCACTCGGTCTCGAAAGTGTTCATTTTGATTTATCAGTAAATTGAAAATTTACTTTCTGCACCGTAATTTCGTTTCAGCTGTCACACGCAAATATATCTCGTCACAAGTACAAAGGCGTGATTGGAAATGTGGTCTAGCCACTTCCAGTTTGAGCGGTAGGCTGATGCGCCAGGATCAGTGGAGCTTGGAAGCATCTTATCTCTGGATCGATCTAACGGCGTAAATCTCCTCAACGTTGCGCTCCTGCCAACAGCAGGTCAAACAGCCCATGGGAGAGAGCAATATACGTTGCACTTCTGTGCGTGCAACTGCAAAATCACCTACACACAATACCGTTTAGCACTGGCCGAGTGTCACCACAAATCGGAGCAAAAGTATGGTTAGTTAACTCCCCCACATGGCGTCAACCGACACCGCAGCGATCCTCTTTCTGGATGCTAGTACCTAGACTTATTACTTGTAGCTCAGGTAACCCTGGGGTTGTGATTGAAACATGCCAGTGTTGTAGCCCTGGAGTTGTGATTGCAACATGTCCATGTTGCATTGCAGGTAAGCTTAAGCCGCGTCTACACGATCCATCACTTCATCGATCACAAGCACGAGAATCGACAAACAAAAACACAAACACTTCGCTT
>LQNS02277717.1:11338172-11349850 GCA_001587735.2 Parhyale hawaiensis
TTTCGTTGCCTTTATGTTTGTGAGAGAGAGAGTTGCTTAATGTCAATCATGTCTGCAGGTGTAGGCTGAGCGTTTTGTTAGGGTATCTGGGAACCGATTGTGTTCGTAATAAAAGCCATTTGCTTTGTTATTTGATACCACCAGTATGCCGCCAATTCTGTGTGATCACATACTCCAGTTTATGTAGGCACGTACACCATTCTTTGCTAGCTCATACGCCACTAGTATGCTGCCTATTCCGAAAGAACAGATCCACGTACCACAAGTGTGTTGCCATGCAGCGCTGCTTGTTAACGTACGCCACAAGTTTGTTACCATTGTCGGTGAGATCATCACACTCATGTGTTTACCACGTTTGTGTTAGCTGATACACCATCAGTACCTTCTTCTCTAACGATAGTTCACAAATCGTCTGGTGGCACGATTACTAAATTGATTCGCTCTTATCTAACCCAGTAGCTTATTATTCTTCAGCACAGAACGATATCGGGAGACAATTTTGTTACGGTGGCATAGACGAGCTTACGCAGGAATAAATATATTGTTGAGACTACATGTGAATGCGATCAAAAGTGAAAAGAAACTCATTTCTCCGAGACTTGGGGGCCCGTTCGAGTGGGTCATCAGAGTCGATCGAGCTACGACCAGTCGATTTGATTTCTCCTGAACTGCAGACAAGAACTGCGGCTCCGTCGCTCTGAGTAATTATTATGCTGCAGGTGTTAGAAGTCGTCCGACTATATTGAGCCGACTGAAGACTAGTACTGAGTGTTTGAAAGTCTCGTAGGTAGAAATCGAGTTGACAAAGCTTGGCTTGGATTGACTTTGATGCCTCAATCGAACGTGTCGTTGATCTGAAGCTCCATTTGCTAATTCACAAAGTTTCTGACTGAAAGTGCGTATAGTCCTTAACCGACAGTGTAAATTCATATACTGCCTAACCGACAGTGCAAGTTACTATTTTTGACTAAGAGTGCATCGTACTGACTCAACATTACCATGTACGGTATCTGACCCACACTGCGTAGTACCTAACCGACAGTTCAAAGTCTTGACTGACAGTGCCAGAAAATAACGCATTGCCCGACAGTAAACTGCGTAGTAACCTACGTTACCTCATCCCCCCAGTGACGGCGGCACTCCTGCAGAAGCTGGATCGTCCACACGTGGTCATCGCAGTAGAAGGTTCGCTGTACAGGTTTCATCCTCGCTTCCGGCCTCTAATGATCAAGCTTATAGGAGACATGGCTCCAGAACACAAAGTAAGTTGCGCAATTCAATCGTAAACGGTAAATTATTCATTTAATTTTCCTTCTCCAACTAAATAGAGCAAAGCCAGGCTGTTTAGCTGGATGGATAGGACTCGGAGAATGAATGTGCATTTCGTCAGAAAGTAATTTAATGAATGGGCCACACTCTGAAGGTATACGAAGTAATCGTACGTTCGACTTATGATCGGTCGTTCAACTTGAGTACATTTGTAACCGACTTTCACCGCGCATCGAAGCGACGAGCTAGTTGAACATCCGCTTGATAAGTTGTGCGTGTGATTACATGGTATTATTAGTGTTACTGCGAAGAAAAGGTGGTTCGTCGCCCTTTTCGTTTATCTTCTAGCATCTAGGTATCTATCCATTCTGTAGTATAGCTGTTGTAAATTTGCTGTATTTTCTAAAATTATTCAAATTACTTCATCAGTTTTTGTGATGGGGCGAATATCTGCATCCGCCAACATCCGCAGTTTTTTGAACATCTGAATCCGCAGATGTTGAGATGGCAGCATCCGTAATTACCCGCATCCGCGGATGTCAGAACTGTATCCGCAGCGATGGAGACGCCGCTGTACGGTTTTACCGCTCTACACTAAACTCTATCTCTCTTTTTCTGTACTATTACCATAACTCAAAAAGTTAGACACGGATGTTCATGAAATTGTACTCATCCACAGTGCAGAAAACTGGAGATTCTTCTTTGGATGAATAAAATGTGTGCAAGCGCTGTCCCTGTCAACAAAGCACCATCCAAGTTTTTCTTAAGTGTTGTACAAACTGCCGTCGGAAGAGGCTGTGTGTTATTGTGATGGGGTGAATATCCGCATCTGCACCTTTTTCTAGCAACCACATCCGCGTGTGTTGAAATGGTAACATCCGCAATCGCATCAGCAAACGTGGATGTCAAAACTGTGGAATCCGCTCTAAGATCCGCATTTGCGCATGTCCAAAAATGACATCCGACCCATCCCAACATCAGTTAAATTTCTTTCCCCCGAAAGTCCGTGTTAAAAGTATATAGCAACTCGTGAGATAAACAAGATTAAAATTTAAGTCGAAAAATAGCAAGTCACATAACTTTGACTAAAAATTTTTATGCTTTATGTGACTACGATCTAATTTGTATTGCGTTATTCGACTGGAATAATGTTTTCAAGGCATTATATTACCACTATCTAAGTTTCAGTGCGCAGTACAATTGAAATTTAATTTTTAATGCATCCTGCAAGTATCTCTAATTTTACTATATTCAGCTGCTAATTTAAAGTTTTAACGGGTCTTACGACAACAATCTAATTTAATGAATGTGACTAAGCTCTTAATGTTCAGTGATGTGTGAGCAAAATCTAGCTAGAGCACTCTGAGAGCACATACCTCCGACAAGCTAGGCAACGGTATGAAAAAATTCAAATTGGCTCTGAAACCATAATTTTCTTTGTAAAAACCCCAAAATCTAATCATTTGTGCCTTTTTATAGTAATAACATATTGTGCAATTTTCTTGAAGATCCGTTCATAACTTTTTGAGTTATACTGCTAGCAAACGTGAAGACAAACTTATGTCAAACATACAAACGAACAAACCAATCTGCACCAAAATTTAATCAATTATGTCTTCTAACATTACTAATAACCATTATAAATTTCTTAAAGATCCATTCATTATTTTTTGAGTTATTATGCTAACAAGCATAAAATTAAAAACGGTGACCAACGAACGAACAAACAAACAAATCATTACCAAAATTTGGTCACTTACTCTTTGTTATATACCTAAAATCTCATGTTAATTTCATAAAAATCCATCCATAACTTTCTGAGTGATGGCATTGAGAAAATTGAGACAGACAAACAAACGGATGGACATATCTTCACCAAAAGTTAATCATCTATTCTTCCTTACATACCTAACAATCCTTTTAAATTTCGTCCAAATCGGTTCAGAACTTTTTGAGTTATCTTGGTGACAGACAAACACACAGATTGACACACAAACACGACGAAAACAGAACTTCCTTGGTGGAGGTAATATGATAGCTTTTGCATTTTGAAAGTCACAATCAAAACTAGAAAATAAGAGTGAGAAGATTAAAATACTGTAAATAAGTTTCACCACCCTTTATAAAAATAAAACTATTTTTACAGTTCGACCTGCAGCTGTCAACGGACGGAAGTGGGAGAGGCGCGGCTCTGGTGGCGGCCACGGTGGCTCGCTGCGGCGCACAATAAACCCCGTCCTCGTGGCTCGGTCATCCATGGCGCATCTGCGCCACACAATAAACCCCGTCCTCGTGGCGCAGTCATCCATGGTGCATCTGGAGCAATTCAGTAGTTTGGCTACGAGCACCAATCTATTCTTGCTCGAAAAATAAGAAATTAAAGAAAACAAATAATTGTGTAGCATCTATCTGTTGCGTCATCACCGAACAAGTAAGGCTTACGCAATTGAATGTAAAGTCAACAGAAAAACTCCAGATAGAGCCTCGACGAGGAAATTGACTACTCGGGATATGCGACAGTTGAAGGTTTCTATCGCTAAAAAACAACTTTCTACAAGTAAGGCGATATTTGTAGACGCTGGAGCCCCAATACTAAGCGGAAAGACAAAATGTGAGGTTCTGCAGAAGCTAGGGAAAGTGAAAAAGGCAATAAAACGACCACTTCTTACAAACATGCATAAAGAAAATAGGGTCAAATGGGCTGAAGAGAANTAGGTGACACCCTTATTGGTCCATTTGAAGTGGCAGAAGGAGTTAAACTGAATGCAGAAAGATACTGCCAGTTTCTTGAAGCCAACTTGATTCCATGGCTTGATGAGCAGACTATCGCACGCAGATCTAAATAGGTATTTCAGCACGGTAACGCTCCCTCACACCGAGCACGTTACCCTGCTAACTGGCTTGCGGATGGAGGATTCAAATCAAAAGGATTATGACCTGGTCAACGAATAGCCCCGATTTTAATCCCATTGAGAACCTCTGGGCAATGATCACAAGGAAGGTCTATGAAGGTGGTCGGCAGTTTTCGAGCAAAGTAAGCCTGTGGAATGCAGTAAAAGCAGCAGCAGCAGCAGATGCTATTCAAACATCTGAAATATCAAACCTGGCAAAGTCTGTTGATAATCGCCTTAGAAAAATCATGAAAAATGGAGGTTGCCATATTCAAAATTAACTTGTTATGTTTACCACTACTGAACACTTATTTCAGTGTTTATTGAATTGTTTTGGTTATAATTTCTTGGTAGTGGACGTTTAATAAAGTATTCCTGTTCACTTGTGTTTATTTCCTCTTTATGATGTTTTCATTAGCTTTTTGCCTAATCTGAGGTAACAGTAAAAAACTCGTAAATAAGCAAATTGTATCATAAACTTAACCAATGGCTAAATATTAATTTTACAAGTGTTGTTTATATTAGCAACATAGCCATATATTTAGTTAATATTGATATTTCAAAGTTAGACATTCATCTTGAAAAACTAATTTATAAATTTTATTTGCATGATCAAAGGTAACGTACTGTAGTTGGTCGACTTAGCTTTACAAAGCAATAACGTCTGTATTGTTCTTATTCTGTTCTTGTTACCCAACCCACTATAATAATAATATTCTGTTCTTTATCCTGTTATATGCCTATGGCAGCTAAACCTTTGTAACAAGGTAGCAAGAACATATGTAGCCCGGTATTAATATGTTAATCAAATAAACGAATTACAATATATAAACCATGGCACTGCTACCGCACAATTAACACTCAGTGCATGAAAAAAAAAGCTTCACAAAATTATTTTAAAAATAGGGGCTTTTAATGTATAAACTGGTGTTTAAGATACAGCAGTCAACTTTGAAGGTATGGATTACTTAAGTGATGAATTTTTTTTAATTCGTTTAATCAACAGTCCGTATAACTTAAAGAATCCATGGTGCGAATTAGTCCCAGTTAACTGATATATTAATTGAAAATTTCGAGTCAGCAAGTAGCATAGGCGTTCTTTTTTGAAATAAAAATATTAATGAAGCTGCCAGACTCTATCTACATCACTATTGCCAGAGCTAATAAGGACGCAGTAGTTCAATTGTTAGCTCGTTCTCCTCATTCTTTTGTACCTCATTGCTCTCATTAATTAGTAGTTGATTAATTAATACAGTAACATAGCCTCCTTTGCGAAGGTTTAACTATAATGAAATAAAAAAGATGAGGCTGAATTTAATTGTTCATTGAAAAATCCAAATAATATCAGACATATCAATAAATTATAAAAATAAATCATGTACGAGTAAAAAATCAATTGACTGATGGCATATTTATTTCGTAGTATTTTCTAAAGGTAAAGGTAAAGTCAACTCAGACCACACCGTCACCTGGGAAACCCACATGCACTGGTTTGTCCTGCAGGTATGGGCCCACTGGCCCCAGATGAGCAAGTGTAGTCGCAGTCGCCCTCGGGTCACGAACTATGGCGCCAATTTGACGGAAGGAACAAATGACCCGAGACCCCCCACTCCCCTCATCTCTGAGGAAGGCAGNTGCAGGTATGGGCCCACTGGCCCCAGATGAGCAAGTGTAGTCGCAGTCGCCCTCGGGTCACGAACTATGGCGCCAATTTGACGGAAGGAACAAATGACCCGAGACCCCCCACTCCCCTCATCTCTGAGGAAGGCAGTTCCGCCAAGGCGTCGTGCATGCACACAAAACTGCCGAGTCAGCACACCAAGATCTGCAAAGAGCTTGTATGCCTCACGGGGCATCGAACAAACGATATAAGGTGTTAGAGCTGAGAACGGAAGCATGCAGCTACCGTGGCGGCATCATATATATTATACGATATTTCACGTAAATTAGGTTCATTAGTAAAAATGACCGTATTCGCTAGTGACACAATGACGCATCGACTTAAAAGAAATGATGCAACTTTTTGCGGAAGAAGAACGATGGATTGACGCTGATGCAACGCCCCCAAAGGAGTGACGCGCACAGCTTTGGCTTTTTATTACTCCAACGAAAAAAAATCAAAGTAGGGCTTCTCATAAAAAAAAAAACAGCTGAGGCCTGAGTCCCAGTAGCCACCCCTCTATAACTCCGCCCCTGTAGCATACGAAAGACAACAGTCCATCTTTTGTCCGTGAGTTGATTAGATGTGAGAAGTACTCAGTTTGATGCTGGTCACGACCGTGTACTGTGGTAGGGTGAGTGGTCCTCGTGCCTTCTCTGACTCTGCTTTTCATCTAGTTTGTCAATATATCTTCATTGACATAATTTACAGTCTATCAGGAAGAACTATATATGAAGCTAAGATAACTTTCGCCGATATCTATTTAGTTCAAGGTAAACAGAACATCTTCATTTTGCAGCCGACACAACTGTGAGAATATGACCCGTGTGTTTTACTGTCATCATTTTCTGTCATAATGATCAGCAGAGACAACTGCTGTCATTGTTAATAGTCTTAGTCATTGTAACTCTTTCAGTTTACTATTTCCAGTTGTTGAAGTAACCTTGTCGCTTGAAATATTACTTTTGACATTGTAGATTGTCACTTTACTGAAGGCAAGGGCGTTAATTACAGTAGCTGACGGAAAAGATCGTAGTAAGATCTGATTGTTATCTGCATAGTACGGTGGAAGAATGCAGCTGGCTGTCGTGGAGGGTGAGCTTAGTCAACATTTGATTACAAAATACTGTAGCTGCAGTATTACTTGATCAACGTGAGATTGCTAAATGTCACTTGAGCCAAATAACAAGCAACTGGTAATAACAAGCAACTGGTCACTAGTGTATCTCGTTATCTGCATATCATAGGAATGGAGAATATCGTAGTGGTGAAGAGTAGGTCAACGATCACTAGGATGCAAGGTCCCACAAATGGCAATATCTGTGATGATGAAAGTGCCAATCGCTTCTTCACTTACCACAGGAGGCACGAGGCCGAAATCCCTGTAAAAAAAAAACTTTGTATATCATTTGCTCCCTCCTCTAGCTAAAAAAAACTCGAAACTACCTGGAGCTTTTTCTTCATTCTAACGCTGTATAGAACGACATACGTAGTTTTCTGGTCTAAATTGTATTGTGATACTTTATTATTATGAACACCTTCCTACGAGGAGAAATAAATGTTAATAATGATGGTTGATTCAAGATTTCAGGGACAGGTGTTAACTCTAAAAAGAATCTCAGGGCATGGGCTCGAAAATTAGCGGTTATCTAAGAAATTCACAATACAGCAGAAACAAATTCTTTAAACCTTCCTTGTCCCTGGAAGTTCGTTTAAAAAGTCATGAAAAAATGACACAGCAAAGTATTTAGACGCTAAGTTTTACGTATAAGCCAAACTAATACCGTGTGAGCTCGGTTTAACAGTACGTGGGAAAGGAGATATAAACGGGCAATTTGTTCTCTTTATTAAAACTGCACTCCCATTGTAACAATATGCACTTAGGGTGTCTAAATAGGCAGTGCGCTAGAAAAGGATGGTGTTTAGTTAGAAACATCTCAATGCATTCTCTGAGGGTAACATTTTCATATGTTTGGAGGTATGAAGGAGGTTCTGTAACGCACCTAGATGTCTCGAACATGGCTGAACAACGACCGCCATGGTCTCGAACGACTTGAAAACGCTGGAGTAGGATACCATGAAACATGCGATTGATCTTGCAGTTTCATCTACTTGATGAAAATTGTAATTTTTCAGCTTCAAATAAAGGTTTGTTTGTTTTGTGCATCAATATACAATGCAGAGTCTGCAAAATTCACTCAGGTACTTAAAAATTTTTTCCTCGAAAAATACACTGGAATGTTTTGAACTAAAACACCAAAGGCTACCGATTTTCCAGTCAACCTATTTGCATTTTCAACTTTACTGTATTCATGCCAATAAACGGAAATAATTATGTCTTTGTTATACTGACTTCATTATGTTAGCAATGAAAGGAGTCACAGCCAGCAAGATAATGAAGCTAACCGGCATTATATGCACAGGATGTATCAGTTGAGACTCGATGTATTTCAGTGCATGGAACTAGAGCTGGACAGTTTTTCGGTGCACATGTGGACATGTTCTTCTGCTAATTAGATTTGGACTTTGGCACTTGCCTGTTAGAACTCGATCGCTGTTTACAATTGCGTAACTGACACAGACACTGACACCCCAAATTGCGTAAATGACACACTTCGTCGGGCGTACAGCGCATCGTTTCCACAGTGGACTTCTTCCTTCCTTCATGAGATCACCTCTGCAGCTGAGGCGAAAGCTTCACTTTTCAACGTAGTAATATTAATCATCTCATTTCAGTGCCGCCATGACGAGCTCAGCGTTACAACTCCCGGTACTCAAACTGGACGATGAGAAAATTCAAATGGATGTAAGTGTACCTCGAGTTTTCAGTAACTAATGGTTTAAAATTTTAACGATTAGAACTTTAATCCGAAACCTATCACTTTCAGGGAAAATTAGAACCCGAGTTAAGGATAAAAATTATTTTGTACTGGCGGTGAGACAAGCTCGCTTTGATCTAGACGTCAAACATAGGCAAGTTAGTCAATATTGGTGCGAAAATACTCGTCAGACGACAAAGGACGTGGCAGAGAAAATGGAATGCTCCCACCCTGATGTACGGAAGCGTCGTCGCTAGGTGTTGTGTTTACTACTGGATGATGCAGAATTGAAAGCTTGGTTGGATGAACTTTTCGAGTCAACACCGGGTAGTTTTTATGGAGGTATTGACAATCTTGTCGAACGGCTGGAAAAAGTTGTAAACAGCAATGAAGAATATATTCTTGATTACTTAATTCTCATTTTTCATTAAATCTTTGAGAACCATTTAATTAAAAAAATTAATTTTAAGCCCTACAAGGACTTAGTTTGCAACCAAATATCTATACTGAATTCTAAACCGAATAGAACGCGTTTGCAAAAATTTAAAATTGTCGCAATAGAGAAGGCTACAACTGGCTGTTCTTAGCCCCCGAACAAACTCTTCATATTTCAGCCACGCAATAATAATATTAGATTCAGTTAGAAACGCGGTGATTATAAAGATATGAAATTAAGGACTTACTATACACTTGAAGCGATATCTAAAGTTTTATTTAGTAACATTTGCTATAAACTGGCTGGCGTGACTTTGAACATCAAATAATGGCAGGTAAGCAGCTGTGTTCACAAGAACACAACAAAGCATTCGACCGTTGACTAGTTCTTGTGGAGACCAAAAATAACGTCGTGTGAACCAGTCTTGACATAGTCTTTTTTTATCAAAAAGGCAATACACAAAGCTGGCACTCCCAAGAGTTTGAAAACCAAAATAACTGAGCGGTATAGGAAAACGCAAGCACTGCATTTCTATCTCATTAAAATATCTTATCGTAGCTAGATAGCATTTTCTTTTCAGCTTAACTGCTTGGGGCTTGCCGGTAGTCTTAAGATATGGTACTATACGGTACATGCACAGTCATTAGATGCCAACCTGTCAATGCAATAATAACCTATTAAAAATTATGCTATAATAATATTCAATTTATTTAGAGCGTTCATAGTTAAAAAGCTAAATAATGTGTAAGCCAGAAGTGTTTGCTGCAGATCACGTCGCGGCTCTCCTGCCTGGTGCTCGGGGAGAGCCAGAGGCAGCACCTGAAGGAGGTCTTCCTGCAGGAGGTGGCCCGAGGTCTGGAGGACAAACCAAGTGAACCTTCTTCCCTATGTATGGAGGATACCTTCTTGCCAGACCTGCCCAACGGAACAGGTGAGTTACTGCCGGATGTGACAGTTACTGCTATTTATCCACAAAAATACGTTATTTTGTACACCATAATAATATTGTTATAATATTTATTAAGATCAGAGTCATCCCTTCAAAGAAAAAGTGTAAACAGACCTGGTATCAAATACAAATATGGTTGAAACACATGCCTTAGACTATTGGAACCCAGTAAGACGTTGCATCTATGTTTCAGAGCACGGCGAGTTCTTGGCGCTGGACCTGGGAGGTACTAACTTCCGCATCCTGCTCATCACCCTCAGAGGAGGCCAAATTACGGATGAGGTAATCTTTAATCTATTCAATTTTTTCATGTTGCTCTTCTCTGACTCGGTGATGTTCCATACGGAGGTCAATCCTCACCGGTTCGGTACACCATTCACACATCAGTCATATAAACCTCCGAATGGAGTTTCGTTGTACTTGTTAGCAGGATCAGGTTCGAAAATATTTTGGTGCTGTAGAAACTTTCGCTATAGTTTCTTCAAAAAATAGTGAAAGTGTGTCCAAAGTAATTATAAAAGGGTATAACTAATAAATATTATATAAATAAAGGTTAGTATAAAACACGTTTGTTGTTAGGAATACACCTTGCGGTGCTGCCGCCCCTATTTTTAAGAAAATAGTGAATTTTCTTTCTTTCATTCATTCTTTCTTTCTGTATGCTTAGGGTTCGTTTTGCATATACGGCGGCCTCAGGGAGCTGCCGCCTCTATGTTGGGTACTGCACTATAGTATATCAGAAAATAATGAGTTTTCTCTCTTTCTTTCTTTCTTTATACTTATAATTCATTTTGCGTATATGGCAGAGGCGTATCGCAATCACTACCCTGTATATTAAGGCTACTGAAAGCATAAAAATATCTACTGGGAACGACATTAAAATGCTAGTTTTTCATGAGGTTTCGATGCCCTTCTGTAGCACCGTTTTACCCTAAGAATGAAGGTGCAACATGTCTCAGTTGAGAAACTCAAACGGGAAAACAATTTTCGATGGATTCATCGGCCAAAATAAGCACATTTAAATTCAAGAGAAGCTGAAGCTGTGAGTAGGTATCAACTGCAGTCGCATGACGACGTACTATCGGTTCTAAAATCTGCCCGCAGATGATGGAATGCTACACTGTCCCTGAACACATCATGTGCAGCCACGGCTCTACCCTTTTTGATTTCCTTGCCTCCAGTGTCGAAAGTTTTTTGAAGAAGCGCAACCTTATACACAAGAGCTACACTATGGGTAAGTGTGTTGTTGCCCTGCAACGTGTTAATGCGTATATTTCAATAATACAGTATATGTTTTCGGTGGTATATGTTAGGTACATACAGCATTCCACTGTGTGCCACCATCATCGATTAGATTATACAGCACAATTTGTAGTATTTATTTATTTTGTTTAATCCTGTGCCGCCACGGAGTATTTGTGTGCCATGCTTATTAGCATTTTATTTGTTGACATTATTTATTCTGTTTTATAGTTAATGAGCTTTTTACGAATCTTTACTTTACTTTACTTTACAGCGACAAACTGAATGCCGGCGAAAACTGGAAGAAATTGAACATAAACTTGCAAAATCTCATGATGAAGAGAAACAGGAAAAAGAACTGCAAGCCATCAAGAAGATAAAAGAAAACAGTAAGTACTTCTTCTCTTATGCA
>LQNS02277717.1:11351637-11372926 GCA_001587735.2 Parhyale hawaiensis
CTTTGGTCGCAAACTGCGGCACCACAGAAGACACCCAGCAGAGTGACTCCACACACGTGGGGTGACGTGAACAACGTCACCTGGACTTCTTCCGAAGACTCTCAAGGTACTCAAGGTAGGTAAACAACGGACTGAAACTAAAACATCAAACAGTATAATAAACACCGTCATGTCTTTATTTGCTAATATATTTATATGCTTACATATTTATGTGTTTATATATTTGTATGTTTCATGCCCCACTCTTAATAAAATAGGCGACAATAAGCCGTGTTACCGACTTTGCAATTAGGTTGCGTTTTCATGGAAATCGATGACCAAGTCGTAGAAAATGGCGAAAGTGGGATCCTTATTCCTTAAAGTATGTCTACACTTGTTCAATGTTCTATTCAACAAGCGCACAAGGTAAGTGTTCAAAGGCTGTACGCATGCATATTGAAAAGATGCTTGCGCTATTTATTAGTAGTTTTTAGGACGCATGCCTCTATTCGTGAGAAGAACGGGAAGAGGCGTGAAGTCCCCCCTCCCCTGGTGCGAAACCGTGCACTTTTTGTTTCCACTTGATAGTTACCAACACTGCTCGCACTGCTTTTGACGTGTGTAAATCTGTAGCAACATGGTTTCTTAACATGGTAGGTAGTTAGGAAATGAATAGTTCAGTGTCCATTCGAGTTCTGTGGGAACAGCATGTATATATGGTTAACACTGTTGCTGTGGCACTATGACTTTTCTTTATATATTACCATAGACCAAACCATACATTGACTGGACACTGGTCCCTAAGGCAGATTTCGGTCCCGCAATTGGGCCTGACTGCACTGTGCCGCAGACGCAATTTTATATGTTCTTCCATTATTTTTCATGCTTTGTTTAGCTATTTGATTTAATTCCTTTGCATTCAGTAATGACCGGCAAATTTGTAATTAGGGTGTGTCGTTTTCTTTTTTAACTTTTTCAATTTGGTACAAATCATAGCCTGGAAAATATGTGAGTGTATATAAAAATCAGTTATGCAAAATCTTAGGCCTGTATGCCAATTCTTTGAGCTGCCGGGAAAGGCTTGAAAATTCAAAAATGGGTAGATACCTTTATTTTTTCTATTTTTTTTAAATGTTTAATTTTGATATATGTATATCACTTGTCATAGCAAAAACGTATGAATATAACTGATATTAGTATTCAGGAAACAAATCAGAGCCTTGAAACACCATCTTCAACTGCCGGGGTGAAAATGAAAACATACAGAAAATGAGTAGAAATTCAATTTTCAATCAGTTACCCCCACATTATACAGTAGATGTAATTAAAATATTGATTGCACATCATAGCAAAAAAAAAAAAATGTTATGTTACCTCAATTATGTTCATGTAAAATCTTAACAATATCAGCATATAACATCCATTGTGGGAAGGCTTTGAAGTTGAACGATTTCATAATACATTTTCTAATGTTATCGGCAATTATTTTGTACAGCTCTTAGTTCATTTCTTATATTTTGTGAATATAAGAAATAATCCAGAGCTTACCACGAGGAGGTAGCTGGACGTCGAGCTCCGCCCGCCCACCCACCTTCAATTTCAATATCTTGATATTAATTTTTAGAAGTCTTTTGTTTTATTTGAATTTTGGGAGCATTTTCTTTCTTCCAAACGGGCTTGTATTGCACCGTCTCTTGCTTCCTGACCCACCGCTACACTTGATGCATCAGTGGCCATCTTTATAATGCTTTCAACGGCCTGCGTATGATTAACTAAACCTGGTAATGGAAGCAAACATTTTTTGCAATTATGGTGTCTTCTACGAGTTGATTAGGAATCTTTCTCGTCATAAGTTGTTCTTGCAGCTGGCACTCCTGCCAATTAATCGTTGAATAATTGAATAATAACGCAGGCGGAGTATCAAAAATAAGCTTAGGTAGTTGAAATTTCCGTTTCGAAGAAGTCTCTGCCTGATCTCTGGCTTTTAGGATCCTTATTGGTGCAAGTTCTCGAATGACAGGAGAGTCGTCGTAAGCGTTGCATGCAAGCAGAATATTCTCAGAATGTGCGACGTAACAGTTGCTTTGGAGTACCTTGTCTACATCTGTCCTGTACTTACTTGGTGACAGTCTCGAATTATTAATGAGCGGGAAAAAGTGCTTTGACTCTTCTGTAGCCGAGAAGCGGCATTTTATCATAAACCATACTGGCATATAAACTTTCATAATGTATTCTACCAGAATAGGAGGACGATTTGATGGCTCACTAGTTGAGACATAAAACCGAAGGATCCTGTTGGCTGTAGTGAGCCATCATGCACCCTGTATCGCTCAACGATTCATTGTAACCAGATTTTCGGGCACAGCACCATTAGATGGTGCTCTATAGCTCTATAATTAGAGCAGTATCTACTGGTTCCGAACTTCCGAGCCTGAAAATTTGGTTACAATAAATCCGTGAGCGATACATCATGCATCATGGCTCACTACAGCCAACAAGATCCTTCGGTTACTCAGTACTTTTATAGGCTTCTTGCTTTTAACCATATGTGCCATCACATATATTAATTAAGTTTGCAAGTAACCGAATTCATGTCGTATGAAAACTTAATCTCAGGAAAAACTTAATTAACATGGATCTCGTTTCACGCATGCTATACTTACCTATGCTTACAAGACCCAAAATAATTACGGCACAAAAATAGGTGACTTGAGCGTAGCGTATCCCCTTCGAAAAAAATAGGGACGATTGTCTTGATTTGAATACTCCTGTTTGTGTGCGTCATTTATTCTATGAATTAACTGCACATGGACTTCAGGTTTGATTTCTGACATTTAATTGTCCGCCGGAGATGTATCAATAAGATTTGCAGGATGGTTTGTCCAGCGATCCATATGTTAGTTTTTTGTTTCTCGAATGATCGGAATATATAATTTCAATGTTCTTTGAAGTCTTGAATGTTCAGCGACAGAGTTCTTGGATACGTGTTGACACGCTATTGGCTTAAACTAAGGTGCCATGATCAGTTCCCTTATTGTTCCTTGTTAAATGTTGGCAGTCAGTTAAAGAAATTGTAAATAATTTGGTTATCCTTTGATGTAATGGAAATGGTATAATCAAATAATAACAATACGTATGATAGCTGTCGCATGAATAAAGTGGTTAAGTGCCAGCTACCTAATCCAATGTAAACTTTTTCTCTACACATAAAAGGCTGTATATACCGGGCTAAAAATACAAAATAATTTGGTGCCCTATCATCAATAAAATTTTCACAAATTAGCTTCTCGTTACATGCCGCATATATCAAGGTTTTTGTAGCTAATTTTCGCATCAGTGTTTATGTATGCAAAGCGTCAACATTTTAGAGATAAATTTACGTTTGCACACAGCAGTGAAGTGTTACAGATATACTAATTTGTACACATTTTTCCGGCTTCTGTAACCGAGCTCGTTTAGTTCATGCACCTTGACTTAGTTCATTCTCATTTGTTCAGAGTAGGAGCGACACACAGTATCTACCTAGTGAACTACTAAATTATAATTGCATGCTGCATAGTGGACGTACAGCCTTTGTTCTTGGATTTACGCAGTTTCATTCTATATCTCATACTGCAGTACTAAGCTGAGGAGCAGCCGCAGACTTGCCAATTTTTTGGACTCATTATCCACAGCAAAAGGTGTGTCTTCCCCTCAATAATATGAACGCGTCCTGTAGGTTCTTATAACTTCATCATTAGTCGTCTGTCAGAAATCGTCCAGTTAACATCCTTTGTGTCCCTAGATAAAGTGAGCTTGGTATCAGAAATACGTTCACCAATAGATTACCCCCGTCTATAGCTCATTATGAATTTATAGACCTCTTTCCTAAGGTAGCTCCCTCTCGAATCCCTACATAGATGTGTGTTGCAGGTACTTTCTTAGCCACCACTACCTGATGCTCACAACAATTATATTATCTCTTTCAAATAGTTAATTCCCTCTCGAGTCTTTACATATCTACTTACGGTATTTGTAAGTCCTCAGTGTAGGAGAGTTGCAGGTATATACTTTCATCAGCCACTACTAACTACAGCTCTGAAAAATTGTCTATATCTCTGGTTGCGCATTAGCTCCCTTCCAAGTCTACATATATGGAGGTCGGTTGCAAGTACTTTCCCCGCTACCTACTGCTGACAAACATCATGTATTTCTCTACACGTGATTCCAGGTTTCACATTCTCATTCCCACTTCGCCACCGCAGCCTGCGATCGGGTGAGCTGCTCAGGTGGACGAAGAGCTACAACTGCCCTGGAGTTGTGGGCAAGGATGTGGTGGCGCTTTTGGAAGAGGCTCTCAAAAAGAGGAATTTGGAAAATATATCCGTGGTTGCCATTTTAAATGACACAACGGGTAAGCAGCAACGCGTTTCTACTTCTTATTTGTGATTTTGTTATTCATCTAATTAAATCAAATAAGAATACTGCTCTGTCAAAGTAAATTTAATTTTAATTGTTTACGATGAGAAAAAAGATTTTCTGGGATGTGATATGGGATGTGATTGCCAGCACAGCAGGCCGATCGCCTCTATAATTTTCTAGTCGTATGGTGTTTCACTGATTCGGTAACACAAGACTTGTGAATGGCCTTCTTTGTCTGGTTCATTGTGACGGAGATGCAGAATGATACTGTATACTACCTAACTGTAGTGATATTTCTTTTTGTATAAAGCTCGTTTATGTAGCTGCATAGGTCTCACGATTCGTTTAACTCATCTCAAATTTGCATGGCTCTTTACCCTCGTTTGTCAGTCTAATATAAGTTCCTCACTACCAGAAGAGTAAATTGAAGTATCGTTACACGTTTTTCGTTTCGATGAAAAACTTATTAATTTTTTAACATAGGTACTGTAGTTTAAGCTCAAAATAAATATAATAGCATTGAGCACTCTATACCTCCACTAAATAAAGAAACAGCTTCTTTTTTTGCTGTTTTTAATGTAAAATATCAAATCAACAGCCACTATTGTATGCTCCAATTTGACATAATTGCACGCTCCTCACATCGGCTATCGGCTTTCCAAGTTACCTCCCTAAGTACCTTCGCAAAGGAGGTTATATTTTCATCTAGTTAGTGTTTTTGTCTTTTATTTTTGTCAACAAGGAACTCACAACGTAATGGATGGATCTTTACGAAATTTACAGGGATTGTTGGGCATGTTAGGAGGAACAGATGATAAACTTTAGGTGAAGATCCCTTCAACAGCTTTTTTGTCTATCTGCATGATTCTTTTTCTCTGTAGCATAACTCAAAAAGTAATAAACTGGCCATTACGAAATTTGCAGGAATAGTTGGGGATATTCCTAGGAGCAAATCACTAAATATCTGTGTTAATCTCTTTGTCCGTATGTTTGTATGTATCTATGATTTTATCTTTGTCAGCGATATCAGTCAAAAAATTACCAACGAATCTTCAATAAATATGTAGAAATTGTTTGCAATGCTAAAAGTTATAGCGATGACCAAATTTTGTACATGACCGGGGCGTCCGTTTGCGTGTTTGACCAATGTTTGTCAAAATGTTTATTTGTTATATAACTCGAAACGTTATGAACGGATTTACAATACATGAATTTTCTAAAAAGTGTTATAAATATTAAAAGACAGAAATGACCAAATTTTAGTGATGATCGGTTAGTCTGTTGGTGCGTTTGACTGTGTTTAATTACTTGTCAAAATGTTTGTCAGAGCATAACTCAAAACTTTACCGACGGATCTTCAAGACAATTGTAGATGCTGCTATTATCGTCAAGCGACACAAGTGACCAAATTTTGGTGATGATAAGTCAGAAATTCTAGTTTCAGGACTAACTCGAGTATTTCGTTAATATTACCTTGCTTCGTGGACGTATGCGCTCTCAGAGTGCTCTAGTTATACAGTGTGTCAATCATGTTATCAGTATATTGGAAATAGCTTAGACAGAACCGATGCCTGTGCTCCTCTCTGGGAACAAGGCCCAGCCCAGAGTAGTGTACGCATGTAGTCAACCACAGATTGTATGAGCTAGGACGTGATAAATGGAAGGCTCCTGTGACAACTGCGACCTCTTCTCGATGTTAAGGTCAGTACCTTCTCTCCAGTACACTATCAATCACAGAAATGTTAACACTTCACTGCCGATCACTAGGACTTTTCTCCGTGCCTTGGGAATAGAACGTCCGACTTTGTGACAGTGAGTGAGGCAATACCCCAATCCACTGAATCACTGGATGGGGTTCGTCTACTAGATATATAAGTAGTATGTTTCGTAACAAGACTTCACTTCAACAGGAACATTGGTAGGAGGCGCATACCTGGACCACCGGTGCGCCATAGGGCTGGGACTGGCCACTGGCAGCAACTGCTGCTATATAGAGCGGCATGAGAACTTCAAGAAGGAAACAGGCAATGATGCCCTCGGCTCTCTGGTACGTTCGTCAGAGTTATCAGAAGGGTTCGCACGACATTTATTTGTTTCCAGTACTTACTAGTCAGCGTTGAAAAGTTTTGCTGTGTCCATGGGTACGTACACAGCTAAAATCTACCAAAAGATTTACTTATATAATAACCGTTACTAGTGAAAGTCCCGCTATCTCTTGAAATTTAGAATGAATAGTAACTCAAAGAGTAGAGCTGTGCGCTTTTTTTGCTGTTTTAACGGACACAGCAACGCATTCGGACGCTGAGCAAGGTGTAACGGGAGCGAAAGACCATCTTGTAAGCCCTTTTCTGAGCTGTTTGCTTTCATATTGTAAACTAATCCCTAACGCGAGGATCTTGAGGGATGAGAAAAGTCTTTTGGAGGTCACAAAACTCATGATGAATAGTATTAAAGACAATTTTGTTTTATGAGGCATTTACATTTATCTGCAGGGACATCCCATTTTAAAGAAGAATTATGAATATTATCGTTAATCACACATACTAAAGTCTGCTATATGTATAGAGCGAATCCATCGACCGATGCTAGACACTCGGTCAGCTCATATATTTACCCAGTATGCTCATAATTTCCAAACTACAAAATTTATTACAAGTTTAGGGTAATACCCACGAGAGTACAGCCCCGGTTCAATTTAAGATTGATTACGTTGAAACGCTTGAGTCCGAGTACAACTTATCTGGTGGGTGAAGTAGAATGTGTTTCGTGTCATTAGCAGTAAAGTGTTTTATTTAACCCTTTTCAAGTGACCATATACAGATACTTCCATGAGGCTGCCCTACAAGAACATTTTTCTGCCTCTCGATAAAGGGTTAACAATTGACCTGAGATAAAAAGACAAGGAACTCTCTTTCTGCTAAAATTCAAATGTGTAGTCAGCGAAGCGTGTCGTGATATCCAAATCCGCAAGCGCTATATGCTAATTAAAACCATATACTGTAGAACTGTTTTTTATGTCCTTGTGTTCAATCTTTTCTGGTTTCATCATATCATGCGCTTTTAATAATTGCATAGAGTTACAGATACTTGTACAGATCTAACCTAGAACGTTTTCCATTCATTGAATTTATGCCCTATTCATGTTTCCAACCCTACCATCTGTATATAAGTAGGTTGGAAGAGAAACTCACCATGAAATTGGACCATTTTTTACAGAAAGCGGTGAACATGGAGTGGGGAGCATTCGGCGACAACGGTGTGTTGAATTTCATTCGCACGCAGTGGGACATCGCCGTTGATAAAAAATCTCTCGCGATGGGATCATATACGTGAGTTTTCAAAAATTGACGGCGAACACACAAGAATTTTGCATTACCAAAAACAATTTGAAGAACAAGGCATGAAAGCAATCAAGATGGAGATTGCTCTCAGTGATAACAAGTTCCTTCATCAGATTCGCCATAACTCGTTTTACAGAGTGAGACGGGTTAGTCACATTAAAGTTTTGGTTACTATAAGAACTTTGTGGAGGCTATAATGCATTTTACCGATATTGTACATTTCGAGATAAATGAATTCACAAATTGACGTTTGTGACAGAATTGTGAATGTTCATAACTCCAATATAATAAAAAAACACTCATGAAATCATTCCTAATAAAAAAGTTGAATTGACCAGGCATGGCGGTAAGTTTGATGATATCTGTTGCATCTGGATCCGAAGCTCGATCAGCAATAATCTATTCTCCTGCTGCAATTAATGACAAACCCTGCAACAATTCTCTCGCTATCCCCAGATTTGAAAAATGCTTTGCTGGCAAATGGCTGGGCGACCTCGTCCGGGAGTGTCTTGTGACGTTGTCAGAGGAAGGTCTGTTTTGTGCGGGACCTTCGGAGAAGCTCAGGACCATTGGGGCGCTGCCCACAAGTCACGTGTCCACTTGGGACGAGTGAGTAGAGTCAGAAGAATCGCAAATAGCACTTGCTACCGTAGTGTCATTAATTTTAAATGTCAGTATCACAATAATCAAGCAATAGCGAGAAAAAACTAGCTAGACTAATTTTTTGACAATGCTTCAAAAATCCATAACGCAAGGCATTGTGTCATGCAGAGTCATTGACTTGAATTGATATCATTATTATCTACTGTAGTTCTGAGTGCTCCTTATACAGTATACGGTAAGTACCCAAAGATGCTTAACGGGTCAGGTTCGCGCACTTCCGACGAGCGCCGCATGCGCGCGACGGACGTACGAAGCGATGACGTCATAAAACCTTAGCTCGATTTTTCAGTAGCAGTTTTGCATTGTTTCTTCATAAGTTCATTTGGGCCTCCAGAGTGTCCTACATGTCCTACAATCATTATAGCTTCACAAAAACATGCATCAAGGTATCTACGAACTTTTTTAGCTCTCTGAAGGACAAAATTTTGAAAGAACGTTGGTTAAAAGGCTTGTAAAGGAGCAGTGAATTCAACCAGCAAATGTCCGTATGTATATCCGAAGCACTTTTAAAGCCAAGTTTATCGTCTATAAAATGCAATAAATAAAGTGAGTTTTATCGAGAAAAATATGGCATGCCAAAGATAGATTAATATGAGTGAAAACCTCAATGTTTTCGATTCATTTTCGTCTTCTGCTAGTGATCTGCTATCCTGTATAATTTCAAAGCGCTGCAACAAAAATTGGCTCAGATGTGAGCGACTGAACGCCGAGATTGAACTTTTTAACAAGATTGGTAAGAGAAACATTATAGGACAAAAAAGAATTACTTTCCTTCCGGCGAAGTAATATTAGAGCAGAAGTCTACATAGATTACGCAGAAGCCATACAATTGCTCGGTAAAATCAGAAAAAAATCAGCTGCTATAGGCTGCACGCGTTACAGCAGTAGAACAGTTGGGTGGCGTCCGACTCGCGTTAGCTAACTTGCAGAAAAAACTACCTAACCTATATTCCACACACCTAAACTGTATCACGGAATGATGTTGTTGAAACTGGTGAATGTTTAATCCATGTTTTCTCCAATGATGCTATAGTTTTTACGATTAGGGGAGGCGGATATGTTAGCGACGTGTACGCGACGGCACAGCTTAGGCTAACATTTTACTGAAATTCTCCGACCGGGTGCCTGTCTCTTACGGAAAAAACCTAAATGATAATAAAATTTAATCTTTCAGAGAGCTGAAATAGTTCGTAGATGCTTTGATGTATATTTTTGTGCAACTTCAATGATTGTAGGACATGTAGGACTAGGAAGCAGAGAATGCAACGGGAGGACTCAATAGGACTAAAATAAAACTTAGCCGTGTCCGCACATAGTAAATTTACAAAACATCGACGAGTCGAAGTATTTGAGTGTTGGACTTCAGGCCTTCGTATGTTGTTTATTTATTTATTGCAGCGAAGGTATGAGTGGCGGCGTGGAGCGGACAGAGGAAATACTGCGGAGACTCGATCTCTGCTGCACAGCTAAGGACGTCAAAGTTGCTCAGTATGTGGCGGGCCTATTCTCATACAGAGCAGTTCTTCTCGTTTCTATACGTAAGTTCTCATATGAATCAGTGTATCTATTTCATAATATTCTAATCAAATTTTTCAAATATATCAGAGTAAGTGTGAAATGCGTGAAGCACACTCACGCATTTCCGTATATGAGCTTAGGGTGAAAAACCTCATAGAGTTCGCACACCACCAGTAAGTGGAAAGATGTAGTTTCTTTGTGGCCGCATTCTACCAACAAGCTGCCAATGCTGTGTGAGCACATACGCCAACTATAATATTAATGAATTTTATTTAGTACTCATAGCAGCATTACAAGAGATTCATTGAAAAGTTACATGATGCACAAGAGACTGTAGCTTGTTTTCAAATTACACCCCGTTTTGTTACCCATACGTCACTAGTATGCTGCCACTTCTGAACGAACACATCTACTACGTGTGCACTGCCAGTGATGCGTGTATCATGTACGCCACAAGTATGCTGTCACTTTTCCATGAGCGCAGCACAGTTATTAGTTTACCACTCTTGTGTAACTGAGCAGATAGACTATTATTAAGTTCTTATTTAGCAACAATTAACAGATCAACCAGTGGCACAATTACTAAATTGATTCATTCTTCTCTAACACAATACCTAATTCTTCAGCACAGAAGTATATAGTCAGGGGTATTTTTTTAACGGTGTCGTAGATGAGCTTACGCAGGAATAAAGCTATTTTTGAAGCTATAATAGGTTGACGCAATTAGTTGAGAAAGAAAACCTGATTTCTTCGAGACTCTGAGCTCGTTCGAATGGGTGGTCAAAGTCGATCTATTGCCGATGCCACACGCTAGTCAAAAGAACGAGCATCGTCATCTTTTCGTCCGTACGTATTGCTATGCCCATTCAAATAGCGTACACTTGCAAAGATTTTGAGTTATAAATCCCTCCAGATATAATATGTATCTTCGAAAGTGAACTATCAGCACTTGCAGAGTAAATTGAACTGACGGTAAACATTTTTACACCGTTTCTTGGCAATCTCAAAGCTGTGTTTACAAGAATTCAACATAATGTTCCGACAAAAAGATGATGTCACTCATTCTATTGACTAGCGTGTGTCATCACCATTAGTCAAGTCCACTGGACTTGACTTGTCTAGAACTGCAGACAGGAGCTTTGGTTTCGTCACTTTGAATCGTGTTTCAGGTGCTAGAAGTAACCCGATTACGCTGAGCAGACTGAAATCTCTATTTTATGGAGTAAGACAAAATTCACGGAAGTCTCGCAGGTAGCTAATTAAGCGTCAGCAACTAAAACTTGAATCAGCAAGTGGAAGCCAGAGCACCTGCCTGAAGATTCCGACAAGTTAATCCTCAAAGGCATAATTTTGCAGCCTTAGCGAAAGCGTTTCATCAGCACCAGCAGCTTACATTCACAGAGAAGTAAAAGTAACAATAAGAAAGTAAAGCACAATTTGCTGCAATCATGCAGTGACACTTGCTTAACCTTTTACTTTGCGGCTGGAAAAATATATTTTCATGAATGTCAGTACGAAGCGAGTACTGATTCCTGGTAGCTTGCCTGGCGAGGAGCTAGTAACAATAGTAACAGGATTAATTTCTTTTTAAGGACTTAATCATCAACATAACAACAGACTCACACGTGCTATAGGCCTACAATGCCTGGAGCCGATTAAAAACTCCATGTTATGGTGTAATATTGAGTTCCTGAGAGTTTTATAGTTAATCGGTTAAAAAGTCAGTGCCTGAAACTCGAATCAGCGATTGCAATCCAACCACCTGTCTGAATGTCGGTCTAGTCAAATCGACAAAGTTTATAGATCAACTCTAACAGCCCAATGGAACCCGTCCTTGGTGTGATGCCTTATCTGCTACGTAACAATTTATCTGACTGACAGTGCGTATAGTACTTAAAAAACATGCAATGCGAATTACCTAACTTCTACCGCAAAGTATCTGATCAACAATGTATGAATGCAGTACATAACCGACAGTACAAAGTCCTGACCGAGAGTGCAAAAAAAAAAAATAAATAACCTGACCGATCACGCCGTGTGTTGCAGTAGTATCCGACACTTGAGAACTAACTTACGTCAAGTATCGGATGCTGGTACAACACCGAGTATAACCGACCAACAGCGCATAGAAATTAACGTTGCCTGATACCCCCCCCCCCCCAGTGACGGCGGCACTCCTGCAGAAGCTGGATCGTCCACACGTGGTCATCGCAGTAGAAGGTTCGCTGTACAGGTTTCATCCACGCTTCCGGCCTCTAATGATCAAGCTTATAGGAGACATGGCTCCAGAACACAAAGTAAGTTGCGCAATCTAATCATAATAGAAGTTGATATGAAATTCCATTCTTTAAGTAAATAATATTGGTAGTACAGTATAGGCTGCATAGCTGGGTGGCTAGGACTCAAAGAACGAATGTATGAGCATCGTCAGAAAATAGTGTAATGTTCACACCACACTAAGCAATCGTACACTCAGCTTATAGGCGGTAGTTCAACTCGCACATCGTTCACCTTAAGTACTTTCTTTGGGTATCTTTGCTACCGATTTTCACTGCGCATCAGGACGACGTGCGCCTACAATCTAACTTGATAAGTCATGTGACTAAGTTTTCAACTTTATAGGTCTTGTGAGTAAATTTTAATAAGTAAACGATTGTTCTCTCAAAGTCATTATCAATACCTGAAAACAAAACTGAGAAGATTAAAGTAAAATTCAACAGCTATAATAAGAACAAATAATATTTTTACAGTTCGACCTGCAGCTGTCAACGGACGGAAGTGGGAGAGGCGCGGCCCTGGTGGCGGCCACGGTGGCTCGCTGCGGCGCACAATAAACCCCGTTCACTGGCGCAGTTATGGCGCACCTGCAGTAATTCTGTAGTTACGGCGCACCAATCTATTACTGCACGATATAAGGATTGAATGAAAACGCATTGCACCTCACCAGGATACAGCCCCATCGTCATAAGGGCACAACCCCTTCAGGATTTTCAGCTTCGGTATCATGATTTTTGAATCATTTATGTGGAGGGCGAATGCATGAAGATAATGTTATGGTAAATAATATGGTCTCGACACCTCTCAGCTTGTGCTTTTGTGCTGTTTTCATTCCCCTTTTGTATTCCTACGGAAGAATGGGCCCCCCTCCGATAATGACATAACTCAGACAGAGCTATGTGTTACTAAGTGTCAAGTTTCCTT
Source organism: Parhyale hawaiensis (assembly GCA_001587735.2). Lineage (NCBI taxonomy): Eukaryota > Metazoa > Arthropoda > Malacostraca > Amphipoda > Hyalidae > Parhyale > Parhyale hawaiensis. Next base: position 11,364,741 of record LQNS02277717.1, read on the forward strand.
GTGTTTCCAGCAATGTTATTAATGCATCAAAGTAAATTCCCTTTCGGCACTCAAATATTAATTTGCTGGTAAGTAAACACAAACTAGGAGAAGCTAACTTTGATGATGTCGTACTTTTTCAATCTTTGGCGTAACGTATTCGTTTGAAGGTGAAAAATTGCAAAGTAAAGCAGCTACAAAATATAATAATACATACTGAATATAGCAATTTATACTGTACAATGACAGACCAAAAATATTTACTCTCATCAATTTTTATCTTGCCTAGAAATATATGGAAAAAATCTTATTAGTTTTGCCTTTTTATAATGATAACTGTTACTGTGCATCTCAAATTAGTTTTTTGACACAGATAAGAGCACAGATGATTGTTGAGATAGGAAGAAAAACACTTAATTGGTTATGCTTATACGTACATGTATTTGAAAGTCCTAGATCAATAGGGGCGTTAGCGACGCTTTTTTAAATATACAGGAGAGCCACTTAAAGACAATGCACTGGTGTAATAAGGTAAAAAATAATCGAATTTACATACGATTCTCGACCATTTCTACCCGGATTTACGCCTTTCTGACTTCTTAGGATGACAGGTCTCAATCTGCACTATCCGATGGTGCAAAACACTGCTTTTGAAAGACTTGTCGCTTACGCCTCTATTCTAGGGCCCTCGTATATTCTTGCGTGATACGTCCGATAATTTAAAAACAATCTTTTCTGTACGAAGTATTCGAACTGCATTATTATTTGTTGACGGTTTGCCTCATAAATATAATAAAAATCCTCTTTTATATAATTGTCTGTGTTTGTCCTCGAACAGGAAAAAGACTGATCAAATACACTTGTATTAGGTGGAAATCTTCCAGTACAATTTCTATCCAAACGAACATAGTCACAGTGAAAAAAAAAGCAATGGAGGCGGAGTGGCAGGCCATCGCCAAAAACAGAATGGGAGAAGTACAGGCGTTTTCGGTTGGTACAGCGAAGAGAAGTGGAACAACTAGGTCTGGCTTGTCCGGAACTATAAGCAAAAACGTTGATTTCTCTGGTTTGAATCGTTAGCAGCCTGTGACGTTTGAAATCTCCGCTTTATGAAGTAAGATTGAGTTATTGGAAGGTTGATGGGGACGCGCTGTTGACGCCAGGGACCCGATGCAAAAGAGCGAAGCCAGCGCACCTGTTCGAAGTCCTCGACAAGTCAAACTTTGTGGGGTGGCATTTCTCGACTTTGAAGAACCAAACTATGAAGCCTTTTATCGAATGGTAAAGGATTTCCACTTACAAGAGGAAACGAACCTTCTTTACAGACACGAAGTCCGAATCTTGTTTAAAATTTTCCTCTCGATCAGACTGCCAAAGCGAATTAGCTTTTGATCCTTTAGCCTACTGTGCTACTGGAAAGACGTTTCTAAAACTAGCCATGTATGTTCACTTACCCGATAAAGAGTTACTGTATCTAAAGTTGCGGACAACAGTGAGTACATTAAATGCAGAGAAGGGGCATTTTAAAATTCAATTTACACAGTTGTCCCTTGCCGATTACCCATTTCACTGTTTAAATACAATAGCCATAGGGCCCTGCAGGCAACGTAGAAAGGATGGTTTTCCATTTTACACAAGAGAAGCTTGCTGACTATCGATGTACCAAGTGTTTCTATTATTATACGCTTTGGTTAACCTCAGTAGCTGCTAATCAAGCGTTGCAGCAGAGATATCAACGTACTTATAAAGTAGTTGCGGCTCAAGAGCGAACCGAAAGCTAGGTTTCGTCGCCTCTCTGGGAATATGCCTCCTTTTTATAGTATCTAATCTACTCCAATAACAGTAATGTTTAATTGAGAGGTTTGCCCGACTCGAGAGTGTAGTCGTAAAGCGTAGCAGCGCTTGAAGTTGCCCATGGGTGCCTTACCCTATTACCATATGGTAAAAAATGTTTGCATAAGAATAACATTATAATTCCTGGAAACAAAAGCTACTTGGGCTCTTTGCTCTGTGCAGGGTTAAGACCGGTCGGGGCACACGCAAGTTTTTCGAAAGCATTCTCCCGGTAAATCACGGTGATATTTTGTTGAATCCCTTAAAACACAGCTATGTATGTGTTTATCACCGCATTTACTAAAATTTTACCGACACCATTAGTAGGCTAAACAGCTATGGAAAACAAATTTTTGATGTCTCGTGACAGTGCATTAGAAGCGAGACGGCTTTTGACTTTCCGCCGTCTAAACGACGCAGCGACGGATTCGGACGACAAGCTGAAAGGAGACGTTAAAGACAATGCCGTCTCAAGCGGCCCTGAGATTGTATTCGGATGATCTGAATTATATTGTCAGTTGTATTTCGATTATCTTAATGATATTGTTCAAAAAACATACCAAATTGAAAGCAAAGAACGATAGCTGAAGCAGTTATTAAAGTATTGTCAACTATTATGCATATTAATCACATATCTTTTATTACCTAGCAGTGTTCTTAAATTGGCACAAACAGCGGTGAAAATGTCAAGGATGAGTTTAATTTTTTTTTTCTTTGATAAAGTTGAAAATTGGTAACTGCTTAAAATGTCCTATTTTGACTATCTCTCGCAACGCTGAAGGCATTAATTGTATGCAGCTACGCCAAAACTCTCCGTAACTTTTCAAGTTGCATTCTTCGACAATGCCGGTTTCTTTAGTTAATTCCAACCTGCAAGTAACCGTATTAGAAGCTGCAGAAATGCTAATCGCAAACGTACCAAAACACTTCTATGCCTTGAATACTTGGTCACCTATTTGATACATATGAGGCAGCAAGATTTCCGCGGTGGTAGTAACCGTTTTCCATTACTAGGGGCACTAGTAACCATTCTCCATTGGCTACCACGCGGCGCTAAAAACCATTCTCCAATGACTACCACGTGGCGCTAGTAACCATTTTCTACTGACTACCACGCGGTGCAATATAAACCTTTTTTCACAGACTACCACTAACTGATTTGCGGCTCATTTTCCACGGGTGGAAATGCATGGGAAAGCGTGTAACTACACCGTAAGATACGCACGTGCCAGCTACAACACCACAGTGCCAGTGCCACCACACTTGAGGCACCATATGAATGACGTCTCGCGCTCACCATACTCAGTCTGGACAGGACGTCAGTTCGACGCTGGTCACGACGGTGTGATGTGGTGTCGTTAACTCTCCTCTTCCTTCCCTTGACTGTGCAACACATCTATTTTGAATAAGGGTAAGTTCTCCGTAGCAGTACGTCATAGCTCTCATGAAAGACCGGTTACATACATGGAAAATTTTCATGGTTACTTTTTTAATGTTTGGTAAACTTTGCTCGGCGATCCGCAAATGGCGCGAGTTTGAGAACATTTTTTGACGGTAAATTCGCTAAGGCTTGGCGAAGGTCACCGGAAGCTGGTTGAAATACTGCCACTGTTTTCTGTTGTGTTTCTCTTCGGTTTAAGCTTCGTTGCCCATGCAGTGTTCCTGTTGCTGACTGCGTCTCTCGGTACTTCAGTCAGTTATGAACCTAAGAAAGACCTCTGAGCTGCACAAAAGACATTTCGAACAATACGATTCGTACGGGATCCAACGTTCTATTTGGTCCTGATGCCGAGGCTACACTGTACAATTGCACGCCCAACTTATGATCGTACGTTCAGCTCACATTTGTCCCAATTGATTATGAATATCTATCTGTAGCCAGGCTATCCCTAGAAAGTACTTAATCTGAAGGACGTTCGAGCAAAACATTCATCCATAAATAGCTTGAGCGTATGATTAAGCAGTGTGACCTGTTAATATAGAGTTCACAGTCGAATGTAGCACTTTTTGTCCTTTCTAAAAAAAATTATAATGCTACATATGTCTTGTAGTCTGTAACCAAAAAGATTTACATTTATTTTATGAATAGGTCTCTTTTCTAAGTAAGTCTCAGATGGACAGTTACGAACTATACAAAAGTATGACCAGTTGAAGTAGAGAATAAATCTGGCAGAAGCAGAGCTTCAGTGAGCTTAGGGTAAATTTGTGGTCGGATTACCGCAAATGTGTCGACCGATATCGCTTTCCCTTCCAAATATTTGCGGATCGTAAGGGACAGACCACAGACCTGCCCTCACGCCAGAAAAACGTTATGCCTAAGTTATTCTTACTTGAGTTTATGACCAGCGAAACGAAATTGTTAACAGTGTCTTCTCTCTTATTCAGTGGTCAAGTTTATTTTCTCTTAGTTGCTCTCAGTAAGCTTTTAGTCGCAAGAAAGACTAGACAAGACCTTGCGGTACAATACAGATTGTGCCGATATTTTTACGATTTTTAAGTCCTCAATTTTGACTATTTCTCCAAAGAATTAAAAAAACTTTGAAGAATTAAAAAAGCTGTGGGTTGTTCCTGACTGTGAAAGTTGACCCGGGCGGCAACGATTAGCTCGGCGAGGGTGAGATCTGCTGAATTTACCAGTAATAACAAGTCCAAGCTTCAAGCACGAACGTTGGTTTCGTAACTTCCGACTAAATTTGAGGCAATAAACCCGAATCTATTACCTTTAATGCTGTGATGCGAAGACGTAGGCGAAAAGAATATCGTGTCCTGCAAGATAAGATTTAGAGGCTTGGCTAGTCTCGAACTTCAGGCAGGAGTGTTGGCTTTGCCGCTTTAAATCTTGTTTCAAGTGTTAGAAGCAGCCCGGTTACACTTAACAGTTTAACACCTTTATTCTACGAAGCAAGACTGCGTTTTGGGAGTCTTGCGAGAAAATAATTGAGGGTTAGCGCTTGAAGCCAACGCATATGTCTGCATTTCCAGATAAGTCCAGCGGTGAAGCTATCATTTTTCCGGTAAATATAACCCGTCATATAACTGTAATTAAACGAATAGGTAAAAATGAAACAGACGGGAGCCTTGGCCATTTATGGATCAGATAGATGGGTGCAGTGTGCAGATGGGTGAAGATGGAGCAGATGGGTGCCGAGAACTTTCTCTCAATGCAATGCAGATGTGATGATAATTTTATGGCTACAGTGGCAATATTACAGTGATGTTATGATAACAGTGATATTATGGCAACAGTGATACTAATGATTGTTAGGATGGAATAATGCTTCTGATTGTGGAATAAATAATAATAACCCTCCAGAAAAGCGCGCTGCTTGGAACAGCGCATATCATTCGCCTTAGGTTGCGGGATGTGACCCGGCGCCAGAGCGTAGAGCCGAACATTGCTCAACCAATCCAAACTTTGGGTTGTGAAATTCCCTCGATAATAATAAGCAACTTGAAATTATACCGATCATTCAATACGTAAATTTAAGATCTACAGGAGCTCGACTGTGAGGGACGACATGCCCATCTCCATACGCAGCTATACCCAGCAAAACACTATTCAGGTGCTTCACAGTCCTACAATTGGCACCTTCCTATTTAAGTTTGGAATGTACTGGAAGGATTAGTTGGAAACGTGAATGGACGCATTGCGGCCAGACGCTCTTAGTAAACGCGCCGAACTTGTGAGATGTGCGTTCTTCTTAAAGATGGTCGAGTCTCATGCCGATAATAATCTTTTAATAGTACTTTTGGACGAGGAGTGCGGCAGCCGAACAAAATGCTTCGCGTCATTATATTTATTATTATTAAATCACACCAGACTGGCGACGTAGGAACGGAGAAATTCCATGAGGTTAACAAACCCCCACGCAACCAGCCCAGCGGGTAAATTGTCATATGATAGAAAAGCCGTAAAGATCAAAGCTTGCTATACTCATAGTTCCAAGATGTACCACGTAGTCCAGCTGTAAGCAGGCAGCTACGCGCACTGCATGTAGAGATTCTTTGTTATTAGTTATTGCGCTTTCCTTAAACAATTGCTTTACTTTTGCGCTCGTCGGGATGTAGCCTATGCATTATATATTATTTGTACTTAGCCACCAGACTTGTTCAAAAATTATTTATAAGGCACGTTGATCCAATGGAGGAACAGTATCGTGCAATGGTTCCAAGCCTATAGCGTCATTCTACCTGTCTCTTTCTTCTTCTGTTTAATTGCGGGAAATGCCACGGGTAGGGAGGCCTAAACTGTATATAAATTATTTAGGGCAGCAATAGTAATACAAAAAATGAGTTAACTACCTTAGAATATAGCTGCTACCAGTTCCAGAAGCAGATTGATGTCCAAGGGCATGAAAGCATGGTAGCATCATATCTTTAAATCGATACACTTGCATAGCGCATGAAAAGGTCAACACTATGTCAACCCGGCGGTGTATACGTACCTCAAAAACAAAAACCTTCTTCCCCGCATAGGCAAAGTCGTACAATAGGGCAAAGAAGCCATATTGTAAATAAACAGCGTGGCTAAGTTATTGTTAATAATAAGCGCTAGATGACAAGATCATATCTATAATCGTTGTTATCTCACATCGTGAGGCTGTAACGACTTTGTTGATAGCGCGAGCTACGCAGCAGATGTACTTCTTTGTCCTTGCTGATATTGTTGGGATTATCACTAAGTACTAGAGCTCATTTTCTCATAGGTCTCGACAGGGCTGCTCCGGGGCACCTGCCTTCGCTGATATCGCGCGTGTGTGTCGCCCGAAGGAGCCGATAAAAAGACCATAGTAATGCCGGTGTGAATATGCATTTCTAAATTATCATTAATCTAATTTTCTTCATTTTTTGCGTGCTGCTACTAAATTCTGTATTTGTTGATATTTTTCTCGTTTATTGTCCCTATGCTGGAATTTCTCGTTCTATACGTCATACTACGCGTTTCTTCCTTCTTCCTCCCCAATGGTTGCACGTAGCGCTGCTGTCGAAAGGCTAAAGCCAAAAACATAATAAAAAATAATAATGAAACTAGAGTTTTGGGAAACCCACAGCCGCAGCATGGGACAACCACACACGACAAGAGTATAACAGACACTGAGTCAAGGTCCCCTACACAACAACCTCGACTGAGACCCGAACAGACATTGCGGACACACACACACACACGATACAGTTGCCAGGACATCTCCGCTTTTGCGTCACTACATCGAGCTGTAAATAAATGATCATTAAACGCAAGTGCGCTCGCTGTGAACGCAATTTACGTTACAGAAACGTTGTTCACGAGCGTGGCGGATGCATGCCTCATTAATTTATGCTTACCCCACAAGTGTCACTCTGTTATCACTTCAAATTGCTCAAAGCTGAACTTTTTTTTCTCTTGAGGCTATTTGCTTTGATATTTTTCAGCAAAGCTCTCTCGTTTTAAGACTGGTAAACAATGTGCTTGATGAACGATTTAATTCCTATCTTTGATATACGTTTGGAGGTGCCCGACAAAATGATTGAAGTCCATTGGCTGCAATGTTTATCGCGGCATCACTCCCTTGTTGCTTAGCCTTGCTCTTAACCCTAACCTGCTCAGCTTGTAGTAGCCGCTACCGATGCTCTGTCGCTCGTTAGATTGAGCCAACATGACCTACTTTGCCCAAACCACATGACATTCTTGCATGTGAATCTTGTCCCTCATCTGCAACCACAAGGTTGTACCTTATCAGTAATGCTGAAGATTGCCATTGCATATAGAATGTGTTCAGTGAGAGTTTTGAGAGCGATATCATCCTACTACGTCAGATAATATTTACGCTTATATGGTCACTGGCTTTCCAATGGGTGTTCCATGGGCTCTACAGAAGTGCTCTAGAGATAGGCTAAGGCTTTTCAGTTCTATAAGGAATGGAAACATACGCAGTCCTCAAGCAACCTAATGTAATTTCGGATTTCTATAGGAGCTTTGCTCAAGATGGCTAGTGCGAAGCACGCTCAACNCTCTAGGGATAGGCTAAGGCTTTTCAGTTCTATAAGGAATGGAAACATACGCAGTCCTCAAGCAACCTAATGTAATTTCGGATTTCTATAGGAGCTTTGCTCAAGATGGCTATTGCGAAGCACGCTCAACGTTCAGGACTAATGTTCTCATCATTCGGGGAGGGGTATAGTCGAGCCTACTAGGATTGACTTGCTCGGAACATCAAAAAGAAACATTAGCTTCGTCACTGCGAATTGTGCTAGCTGTTAATGGTAGCCCAAGTAAGTTAAGAAATGCTGAAAACACCATTTTAAAAAGCATGACTGATTGATCGACGGTCTACCATGGAGGCAGATTTGGGCTTAACGCCAAAAGTTCAATTCAACAGGTCGATACCGGCGCACCT
>LQNS02277717.1:11372938-11386175 GCA_001587735.2 Parhyale hawaiensis
AGAAATGCTGAAAACACCATTTTAAAAAGCATGACTGATTGATCGACGGTCTACCATGGAGGCAGATTTGGGCTTAACGCCAAAAGTTCAATTCAACAGGTCGATACCGGCGCACCTCTCTGAAGTTCGGCATAATTCAAGCCTAAATAGCAGCTTTACTTCGCCACCTCACTCGATAAAGTTCAAGGATTATGAGACTAACAGATTAACCCACGGGGCGGAGCCAAGCTGTAGTGCATAATAGGAAATGGTCTTGTGACGTCACAAAAACAAAGTACGTTCATCAGTAGCTATTTTGTATAGTTTCTTTCTTCATCATTTCATTTTTGCCTTCAGAGTGTCCTACATGTCCTTCAATCATTATAGTGGCACAAAAATATATATCAAAGTATCTACGAACTTTTTTTTAGCTCTCTGAAATATAAAATTTTATTATTATTTAGGTTCTTTTTTTCTGTAACAGGCTCGCACCAGGTCGGAGAGTTTCGGTAAAATGTTGACCTAAGCTCCGCCGTTGCGTACGCGTCGTTAACATATCCGCCTCTCCTAATCGTAAAAACTACAACATCATTGGAAAAATTATGGATTTAACCAGTGTTTGCTCTAAAGTGCAGTTGTACCCATTTTGTGCAGTTGTAAATTTGATCTGTGCAGTTGTAAATCGAGTTTTGTGCAGTTGTAAATTTAAGACTTTTGTGGGATTTAAGCCAAACTATATTTCGTTTGCTTCAAAGGGCGATATTCCAACTTGTCCCACGTTCCAACTTAGCCCAATAACACAATTGTATAGACAATACAAAGCTATTTGGCGCATGAACTTCCTATACATATGTTTATTCAAATTGTATATCTCAGATGCTCAGAGAGCACCTTAGACCATCTCAGAACCGTTGGTTTCAGAAGCGTAGCTAAGGAAGCAAGGGGGGATAGCCGACCCCGGGTGTAGCATCTAGGGGCGCCAAACTGAGGCTGGATTATATCCTGATACAAATGAATAACTAAATACGTTTGCTTTGCAATCAAATAATGGAATTAGCAGGGCTGAGCATTGCGCCTAATACTGCGTCCCTTTTCCAGTGCCTCTCGGGCGCTTTATAACTTTTTTACGAGGCAGAGTTCTTTGCAACGGTGCATCAAGAAGATGCGCGTTGACATTCGCACAGGCTACTACTCATTGGGCTATCTACCAAGGTCTTGGGATTTTTTAGCAACTATTTAACATTGCAAAAGGTAATAAACATATTTGTCTCCCAGTTTTAAATGTGTTTTCAGTTGTTTGCCTCTATTCTATTGTAGGTGCATTAATATTATCAGGGACGAAGAAAAATTTATTAAAGAACCCACACGAATATATCGGCGCTGGCGCAGTAGCGCAAGGACGGTGTTGGGTCCGCAAATGTTGGAGCATCTTCGCCCTGACGCACTGGGGACCCTGCAATAGTGCTGCCCAAATCTAAAACGAATCTGTACAAAGAGACTCTACTGATGTCAGATCATATTTATACCACTTGTACTGGAGCATTGCGATAGTAATGTACTCATCTGAGGTCGGCGGGCCGTCGGCGGAGGGAACAAGAGAAGTCGGCACCACAGTCGCTATCAGTTCACAAGCTGTGAATTTTCTGTAACTTTGGTATCAATATGGTGGGTGGTAGTTAAATAGCGTGCAGATGACATGTTCAATAGTTACTAGTGCTGCCTTCAATTTAGAGTCGTAAGTGATAAATCTTCGTAAGCTGATACTATTCCATCAAGTGGCAACTTGGAGCAGTTCCTTTGTAAAATCAGTGTAATATTTTTTGAATGCCCACAGCATCGGAAATTAATTCACGACTTCCAACTTGAGGAGCAGATCAATTTCATGAATATGGAGTTAAATTATAGCCAAGTGCTATTGAATCGTCACAAAGGCCAAACAGAAGCACTTGCACTAGCAAACTGTCACCTGGTGAACACAGTGACAGTATATCAGAGCTTTGCGCTCGCCAGTGCTGCAGTGAAACTCCAAAAATATCGGCAGGTATACTGTCTCAGTTTCGGACAGAGCAAAGTTTCACAACGATAAGTTCTACAGTATGCTTGTTTCCCCTGCCTTTGCAAAACTTTTTTTTTCCTGCCCAACACCATAGGAAGTTAGGAATTTGCATAATTAAATATTTTATCGATTAGGCTCAACAACCGCTACTTGCTGGTCACCCAAAATGGCATTAACTATTGTTACAATTCCCGCTAGCTGGTGCTGCATGTTTCTAGTTTTTTTTTCTAATTTCGGGGTCCCTTTCACAATTCAATTTATTTAAGACTCGCTTTATGAGGAGTTATATTGTAGTAGCGGGGGTTGCCTTTCTTCCAGACAAGGAATTCCTGAATTGCTTGGCTAGCTGGGTTAGCATTTTAGGCGTTACGCGCAATTGCAACACCCTCCAGCAGCCATAAAAGAGCAAGGGTTTTCAAAAATGACACCACGTTGTGCTTAGAGAATAGAACGACTTCGATAATATGCAAAAGTATTGAAGCAGAAGTGAAAAACAGGTATATGAAATGCTTTGCTCCACTAGCTAAAGTGAATGTCTTACGGATTATGCTTATTTTACCTATGTATATGTCGCAGTCAGCAGACCCAATAGCTAATTACCTCCGTCAAGGAGTTTCTCTTTTTATCATGTTTGTGTGTCTCTTTGTCTGTCACCAAGATTTGTCAAAAAATAATGAACGGATCATTATGAAATTTACAGGGATTGTTCGCCATGTTAACAGTAACAGATGATTAACTTTTGGTGAAAATCCGTTCATCTATCTGTTTGTTTGTCTACCTATTTTCATGAAATTTATATGAGTTGTTCGGTATTTTACGAAGAGTAAATGACCAAAGTTTTGGGATGATCAGCTTTTTCATTGCTGTGTTTGATATTATGCTTGTAAGCACAATAACTCAAAAAGTTAAGGATGGATCTCTATAAAATTGACGGGAGTTGTTAGTGATGTTAAAAGACATAAATGATAAAATTTTGGTGATAATCGATTGTTCCGTTTGTGTGTTTGACTTATGTTTGTCGTAATGTTTGTTAGTAGCATTACTCAAAAAGTTATGAACGGATCTTCATGAAAATTGCAGGAATTGTTAATACTATCAAAGGCACAAATTATTAAATTTTGGTGTTTATGTAAAGAAAATCAGGGTTTCAGAACCAATTTAAATTTTTCGTTGCCTTGCTTGGCGGAGACATGCACTCTCGGAGTGATCTCTAGTTATTTTTATGACAGTTTCTGCTTGTGTTTATCGTCATGCACATGTTAATTACGTGTATCACGGAAGGACACCTACTATGTTATATTAATTTCGTAATGTGCACAGTAATTCTAATTGTACTATGTCTTTAAATTTTAAGTTTCTTTTTTATTTTTGTCATACATGTCCTTTTCTCTCACCCTTGAAAAAATAGTTAGCTGGTCTATATCTGCTAAATTTAAAGCTCCACTTTCATCCAATTTTGAAAACCTAGTGAACGTGCCGTTTACAATGTAGTTCATACTCTCAAAAAACCTTTTTCGCCTCAACTCTGTGTAACCAACGTTTCTCTTAACGGAAGATAGCATCATTATCATCTAATTAATAACATGTAGGCATTGTGCCACTAACTATGAACAGACCAAATTCTAACTGCCTCTTATATTATTGTCTAGTACTAGTGGCCCGTGCCGTCATTATAAATGACGGCAAAAAATTAACACTTCACCAAGACCCCCGCCGTCTTTTGGGCTTCCTCATTTTTCCCCTATCTAATACTGAAGAAAAAGATTCCAAGGTACCCAATTTTTTTTCGCCTTTTGAAATCTGAATTTTCTCCTATCTTATTAGTTCTATTTTTCCTCTATCTAATACTGAAGAAAAAGATTGCAAGTTACCCAACTTTTTTTTCGCCGAAGAAAAAGACTGCAAGGTACCCCACTTTTTTTTAAATTTTGAAATCTGAATTTTCTCCTATCTTATTCCCATAGAGCGTGACAGGAAAGATATAAATATATGAATAAATAAATAAAAATACGACGTGAATTATTATATAGTAATGATTATTCTTATGTTAACATTTAAAATCAAAACCTCAGGGCGCTGTGCCTTAACCTTGTTGGGCCTAACATCCATATGGGAAATAAATGTTTTATTATTATTAATTGTTCCTCTCATACGGCCGTTTAAGGTTTGCCAATTATTACCTCTAATGACATCTGTGAAATCCATCAAAGCTAAGCCCACTTGCCTTAACTTATCCCAAACTTCATACAGGTGCCCTATCTTCGACCTGTTCATTCCTGTTTTTTAATCGACTGCCTGTGATACTTCCGAAAACACAATGTTTCGCCGTAAAATGGAATTTTCAGTTGGCTCAACATAGGCTAATCGAGTTGCTTCTAACGCCTACACCACGATTCACAGAAATTAAATCAAAATTCCTATCTGCAGTCCCGGACATGTTAAGTCAAGAGGGCTTGGCTTAAATTGACTTTGACGACCCAATTGGACGTACTCTTATTCTCTTTCTACGCAGATTATAACGCACATGTTATTAGTTTCTACACGTACTGCCGCCTAGCTTTAGTGGTCTTCAATAGGGACTAATTTGATCTGCATAAAGCTCACTTTATATGCAGCGTATGATGTGCTGAACAGAACAGGTACACCTAAGTAAATCGCAATTAAAGTTGAAGTTACAGCAATTTGAGTACACTGTAATTCCGGATTATGATTCAGTGAGAGATGTCAAATACACTCTTTGTATTCTCACAGATGGGGGCGTTCGAAATGGTTTGTCTCCGGGCGCCAAGTACCCTAGCTACGCCCCTGGTTGTCTTATGGAGGGCCTAAGGTGGCCCCCGGGCCCTCTGCAGCAGGGGAGTCTCGCAACTTTTGCAGTTGTACATTTTCCTTAGAGCATACATTGGATTCAACATTCGCCAGTTTCAACAACATCATTCCGTAAGGCACTTTAGGTGTGTGGAGTACGGCTATGGAATTTTTTTTGCAAATTAGTTAGCGAGAGTCGGACGCCACCGTAATGTTATACTGCTGTAACGCGCGCAGCGTAAAGCAGCTGATGTTTTTTTATTTCTAATGTCACCGAGCAATTGTATGGCTTCTGCGTATTATATATAGACTTTTACTTTAATATTACTTCGCCGGAAGGAAAGTAAATTATTTCTTTGGCCATTTAATTTTTTTTACAAATCTTGTGTAAAAGTTGTCTATCTCGGAGTTCAATCGCTCGCATCTGAACAAACTTTTGTTGTAGCTGTTTTAAATTATAGAAGATAGCAGATCATTGGTAGAAGACGAAAATAAAATGATAACATTGCGGTATTCACCCATATAAATCCATCTTTAGAATGCCATATTATTCTCGATAAAACTCACATGATTTATTGCATTGTGAAGACGATAAACTTGGGTCTAAAAGTGTTTTTAACACATGAGGGCATTTGCCGGTTGAATTCATCTGTTCTTTTACAAGCCTTTTAACCAACTTTCTTTAAACATTTTATCCTTCAGAGAGCTAAAAAAAAGTTTGTAGAGGATTTGATAACGTTTTTGTGCAGCTATAAAGGTTGTAGGGCACGTAGGACACTCTGGGGGCCCAAATGGAATGATGAAGAAACAATGCAAAATAGCTACTGATGAACGTACTTTGTTTTTGTGGCGTCACAAGGCCATTTCCCATGATGCACTGCAGCTTGGCTCCGTCCCGTGGCTAACCTGTTAGTCCCATAATCTTTGGTTGAAGGCGTATGTCAAGCCGTCTACTCCAATCGGTCACAGTCCCTCGCGCGTTCAGGCTCTTCTTTGGTGTACAGTTTCCCTTTCGTATATGAGTGATGTTCGCTATGTTATTATCGGACCGAGCGAAAAACTTCTCAAAAATACCAAGAAAAACATATCGTCTCCACGTCTTTGAGCGCCCGATAATGGAGAAGAATCCAATTTTGTACAAGAAACGAGGAACAGGCAATGAGCTTTGCCGATGCAAGGAAAGAATGAGGAACCAGGGAAAGCTGCTTGGCTGCTAAAGCACGACTACACCACCACGGACCGTCGGGCGCCGGCAAAGTCGTAACCAATTGCTGTATTAAAATGTCTCCGTTCCATACTGAGCGCATTTTCTATCATTCCAAGTCTAGGGTTTATCCCATGATCGAAGACAAGCCGCCACTCTCGTCCCTAAATATACTATATAGATATTTTCAAGTCCACACAGCCTCATAACATGGCACCTGCTGACGGACTCGGACCGTAACTCCCCCTCGACATCTGTCAGCTGCGCCGTCAATCTCATCCATTTCCTCGACCCTATTTTTGGCTCTGGAAGTGTCACAATTTTTGTTCAATATCGTTCCGTATTTTTTATTGTGAATGACGACATTCACGCGCTCGGTTACGCCACCTTAGCTTTTTGGCTCTAGAAGAGGTACAATTTTTTTTTACTTTTTTCGTATTAGAAACAGTGATACATCGAATTTTAGTGCGTATTTGAAAACGAGTGTTTTAACAGGTGGACTCGATTGGAGATCGAAATAATCTCTGCAAGCAAAATTACAAAAGCACTTACATTAAATGGCTAAAAAATCTTTTTCGCTCGTCGGCTAAACAACTTTAATATTCGTTTAACTAACTTCCTCGTTTAGTCCCTTATCGAAAGTGTTGCCTTGACGCAAGAATTTAACTTATAAAAGTAGACTCTTTTATTATAAATTTATTTAATCGTCACTGCTGTAGAGCTTATCTTTGAGATAAGACGACAGTTATGTTGATCCCCCTGCTGAGCATGTAACTAATTTACGTCTTCCTTCAAATCTAATCTGCACGTCCAGTGGACGCTTCTGTTTAGGTTTATATCAGTTGCTTAGGTACTGGGTGACACAAGAAAAACTGATGGAACGTATTTGCTTAAAAATTGAAAAGTAATTGGCACAGAAAGGTGAAACAAAGAGCCGTTAAAGAAAAAGTTCTCAATTTTTATGCTATATTATAGATATCTTAATTATTTCATTGAATGAATATCGTTATAAACATTTTACGAGTAAAACTGGAATTTTAACGTGGGTCAACTCACAACTGCGCAGCTTACTATCATTGTTGGAGAAAGCTGTGTATTAAGCTGCAGGGTGTCCATTTCAAGAACTTTTAGATACCAACTGAACCTCGACAGTGCATCCTTTCCTGTAGTTCTTGTTTTACTTTTCTGCTTCAATTATTCCACAGTCCAGTTCATACATAATTTTCTCGTGGATGAATGAAAGAGCTCATTAATTAGTGTTTTTTAGAACAGTATAAACTGAAAAGAAGACCCAGACGCACAACTTCTTATCGCACCTCAAATCTTCCTTGAGTCAGCTGTGACGTCATCATTGCCCCTTGTTTCGCTGAGCCAACCAGGGTATTGCCACAGACTAGCGAAAACCCAAATAAACAATTTCCAAGCGCAGCACAGCCCACCTCGAGATTCCTGTGACGTCACGCTCAGCCATCAGAGGTATGCCGTGAACAATTTCATGTAACGAGAAAAATATTTTGACTGAGCAGGACTAGAAAATATTAACTTACAAGTCCTATATTCAATCGTGGAAATGTACTGCCATAGACCGCAACAGTACTTGACTCTTAGGTCCAAGTGGCCTCTGACGCTGGCGGCCAAAATGGAAAATTGGAATTTCTCAAGAGCTAATATGAACATGTCCAGACACGGTCATGCAGGCAAGCGCCCAAGTGCGCCCCGCCGTATCCAAGATACCTTCTCCGCAAGAAAAATGTTGGGTACCTTGGAATTCTTTTCTTCAGTGTTAGATAGGGGAAAAGAATAGCTCTTGAGAAAATCCCATTTTTCCGTTGACGACTTTTGGCCGCCAGCGTCAGACCTACGAGTCAAGTACTGTTGCGGTCTATTGTACTGCATATTCTTATCGTCCTACAAAGTAGAATGGCTCTCAGCATGATTGCATTTTATAAAGCCTTCTGGGTTCAGAGTTTTATAACCACTAAACATCAATGAAATTTCAAGCGGCTAGAGCTATGGAGATGAAAATCGTCTATAGGGTAGCAACTTCTGATGAAAACAACAAAGTGATGATTATGACGTCATCATTTAGGACAAATGTTTTCGCAAAAATACTGAAAAACTGCCAGTCTGTATCTTCCTAAGTCTATGGCATTGCTATTGACGAAAGCAATGGCCTCGGCGTACCATTTCAAATCTTAACAATATCTGGCGCTGCTGTCGGTATCTAAATTATACTGGTAGTATCATGGTTACGAACTTGTCTTGTAAACCAACAAACGATCGAATGTGAAGTAATCATTATCGCAACTTTTCTCGCTAAAATACTGAAGAAATGCCCGTCTGTATTCATTTGTGTGTGGTATAAAGGTCTCGTGCGTACAGGAATTGTTTACGTTCTTTATCTTGAGTAAACATTCATGCACTGCATATCTCAGATACGTGACGATGCTACACTTTAGCCTGCCATGTAAGCAATGAAAAGCGTGCCACGATGCTAGAATATACCGCCTTTACCAAAATAGAACAGCGATTTTCTGGTATTTATTTCCTCCTCCTGCTAGTTATGCTTACAAATTGTGTTTGATTCGTTCATTGCATTATTACTAGAAACTATGTCTTAAAATTCTACGGAAGCCTGTTGTTCAATGCCTGTTACGCAATGTGGTTGACAACTGTTTTGGAACTAGTACTTGAACATATCACATACATGATTTTTCCTCTACATGTTAGTGTTACTAACATGTTCTCACATGTTATGGGCCCTATGCCTGCCACAATATGTTTGGGCCCTATGCCTGCCACAATATGTTTGGGCATCACGCACCCAAGGGTCCCTAGTGCCTTCTCCGCAGGAGATGCTGCATCTGGCCGCAGTTCCTGCTGACGAGATTAGTTTTGTAAAGTTAGGTAGGTTCTCTACTTTTCCCTTTCTGTTCCGTGGGGTAGGCTGTCGATCGAGATAGCCGACCTAGTACGCGGGACACCTCCGATCTCTCTCGTGTGCAAGGCCACAAAAAGAGCCGTCCATTCGAGTGTCTTCTTCTATTATTTGCGCCTTTTTTTCTCGCCAGTGGTAGTGCACTGAGCCAACCAAGTTTTTCGGCAGGAGTACCGAGATAAAATGTTCCTACTGATGAAAAGCGTAATATTATTTTCTGTTGAGCTTCGCTCTTGAATCGTCTCGCTGCGTCTAGGGGGGTTAAACACTGAATCTAATACTAATAATAATCTTACATGTTATGATACTTTAAGCATCTTGAGTGAGACTGTAGCTTTCAAATTTTGAAGTTTCTGTACGAATGCAATTTATTTTTATTTATTTATCTATTTATATTTTGTCCCAGCAAGTATTTGTTTGTAGACTTGCTTTATGCCGCCGTATTCTCCGGATGTTTCTCGTTTAGCTTCTTGCACTGCATGCAGTAAGGGTAAACCAGAATGTTCGTCGTCAGCGGGAGTAATTTAAATTCCTCGTACGCGTTGTTATCTAGCAGCAAGAAGAGAACATGTAATTAATTACTTACTTACGTCGTAAGAAGTCAGATTCCTTTACTCGCACTCATTATTACCATGGAATAAGTGCAAGAGCATGTATACCTTCAATGCTTACAAACACCGTCTGCAAAGTACTTTACTCGTGCTCATTAAAACTCTAGAATTAGTACAGTACGTAATGGCTTACATGCATACTTCGTCAGCAGAGTACTGTACTCGTCCTCGTTATAACCTTGGAAGGTGTCAGTGCTGGCGCCCAAACTGACATCTCCCGTGCAGGAGAGACAAGACCGATGGCCCCAAGCTAGAAAATAGAGCGGGGAGAAGCTCCTGCAAGATTTGATAGTCTACAACAGCACTGGCTTCTTTCGAGCGGGGATCGTCTTGATAGATATCAATGGTCTCAATGCAGTGAATGACGACCTTGTATTGCGTCTTCTGCAGGCATCGAGCCGCGGTGTTACTTGCTGGCTAGTGTTGCACTCGCAACCGCAAGGCCGCGTCTACACGATCCATCTTTTCGTCCAAGTTTGTGATTGCGGAACGATTTTGATCGACAGACACACGAGGTGAGCCTTCGAAGCTTGGGATTTTTGTTTGCCAGCGGTGCTGGAAATCTTTGGGCACGATCAGGCGGAGTTTGCCAAACAAAATGTTTGCAAATTATATTTCGCTCTGTAAATATATATATATATCTGTTATAATTATGTCACTTAGTAATTAAAGAATCATTTTTTATTTAAATTTACCCGCATAGCGAAATTTGCTTGTTTGATTCGAACTTCTGTACAGCGGGAAACATTTGGCAACTATATATTTCCAAGTACATAGTAATAAAAGTAGCATATTCCTCAAGTCACGATTGTACCTTCTTTTTTTCATTAGTTAAAGCTACAATGGAGCAAGAGTTACGTTTTAATGGAAGAAACGGATGTTCACAGTGTGAATTGCAATGGAAATTAAAATAAATTATAAATAAAAATTAGAAATTATTGTTCTATCGTCTACATTTCTGCATTTGAGGGGATGCCAGTGAGAGAATTTTTAGCTAGCTATATTTTTCGCCAGTATATATTAAGTTTTACCCGCCAATCAGCATCTACAACTAAAATAAATATCTGGCCGATAAAGTGAGGATGGAATATCGATTAATAGTAATGGAATTCTGAATTCGCGTATAGTGACCGTGACGTGTTTGTGGCTTCTGTTTTTTATGCCATTGGGACAAGGAAGCGAAGTGTTTGTGTTTTTGTTTGTCGATTCTCGTGCTTGTGATCGATGAAGTGATGGATCGTGTAGACGCGGCTTAAGCTTACCTGCAATGCAACATGGACATGTTGCAATCACAACTCCAGGGCTACAACACAGGCATGTTTCAATCACAACCCCAGAGTTACCTGAGCTACAAGTCCTAAGTCTAGGTACTAGCATCCAGAAAGAGGATTGCTGCGGTGTCGGTTGACGCCATGTGGGGGAGTTAACTAACCATACTTTTGCTCCGATTTGTGGTGACACTCGGCTAGTGCTTAACGGTATTGTGTGTAGGTGATGTTGCAGTTGTACGCACAGAAGTGCAACGTATATTGCTCGCTCCCGTGGGCTGTTTGACCTGCTGTTGGCAGGAGCGCAACGTTGAGGAGATTTACGCCGTTAGATCGATCCAGAGATAAGATGCTTCCAAGCTCCGCTGATCCTGGCGCATCAGCCTACCGCTGAAACTGGAAGTGGTTAGACCACATTGCCAATCTCGCCTTTGTAATTGTGACGAGATATATTTGCGTGTGACAGCTGAAACGAAATTACGGTGCAGAAAGTAAATTTTCAACTTGCTGGTAAATCAAAATGAACACTTTCGAGACCGAGTGAGCAAGTAGGTGTTTCAGCTTCTATAAAATAACGTGCTACAATTTCTGGAATCTTTCCAAAAATGCTGTTCTCAGGCACAGCGCTCTTCCATAATTGAAGCTTCTGCTTTTTAATTTTTATGTTAATATGACACTTGTTGTGTTGACTTTTTTCAACCTGTGGAGATTATTCGCTGCTGGCTAGCTCTTTGGTCGCTAACTGTGACCTAACAGAAGAAACCCAGCATCGTGACTCTACACACGTGAGGTGATGTGCGAAACGTCACCTGGACGTTGTTCATACTATCTAGCATAGGAGTTGCCGCTTCCGTCTTCCTCCTCAGGGAGGGGGGCATAGGATGGGTTAGGTTAGTTAGGTTCGCCCGTCGTGTGATAAGTGGAGCAGTACCTCCAGAGAGACGCCATAACTTACCTTAACCTTAGATAGGCCTTCGAGATATTCTCCTTCCTGTCCAAGTGCTTTACTTCCTTCCGCTTTCGTAGTCTTACTGATGTTACTGTCCTCAAGCTGTCCATCCCCGTCTTTCCCGGCTTGCTGTACCCATACGCGTTGATCGGTAAATGTTTACTAGAGGGGCTCGGGTGATTGTATAATTTTTCTTTACATAAATCGTTTTTCTTACACCAATCACCAATGTTATATACATTTTAAGTCAGTGCATAACGTTTTTTTTTTACTAGTTATAACGCTTTACACAGCTTATTTTCTCCTATATCAAAGTGAAGGGAGACACTGTGAAATGGTGTAAAAATGTTTACCGTCACGCCACGGACGATCTTCCGTGCCTCGCTCTGGACGCTGTGCAGACCACTTCGACGATCTGTGTATTAAACAGTATCAAACAAGTCCAAAGGCCTCCATTATTTTCTACAATTAGCAACGAAACTAAAATTCTATTGAAATCAATGATCACTTCTATAAGGTAAGCTTACGTACCGCGTTTGAGGAAACGAATGCGCTAAGTTACGTAAGCCCAGGAAGCAAAGAATGCAACGTTAAGCTCTTTGCTTCCTGCGTAAGCCTGTGTGATAGAAGTACAACCCAAACAATGAAGCCATCGGTTAGGCCGAGAAACTAGAGGCCTGTTGCATTCAGATTGCCTCAGAGTTACTCGGTGTTACGCTGAGTTACTCGGTATTACACTGAGATAGGATTTCTAAAAGCATAACCCCGAAGCAACCAAAACAAAAACAAACCCAATGTAAACACAGACGTTTATTCGTAATTATTGTTAATTTTGATGAAATAGTCTCTAAAAATTTCGTGATAGGTTCCTGCAGATCTTTCTACCATAAGAAATTGATGAATTACACCAATCGCAGGCTTTTCTCCATAAGCTCAATAAACCGACTACGTGAGAGCTCAAAACGTAAACAAACCAACAAGCGCAATCGAAATATCTAAACACTCAGCTAAATAAATAAATAAATATTTCGTTTTATTTGCGACGAATATAACCTAGTAATAAAATAATAACACTTGTAGTAAATATATAGGAAAAATACGTCTTCACTGGTCACAAAACATAATAATACGTATATTTATTCGATGCATATGTGGCGAGACTTGGCATCAACACGGAGTTACTTCGCTCGCGACCCACCTATTTCGCAGGGTAGCGAGTTTGCGTAACACCGGGTAACCCTGGCGTGTCTCATTGACGGTAAGGCCCAGCGCACACGAGTGCAACTGTAGTTGCAAACCAGTTGCAAACCAGTCGCAGCGATTGGTTTGAGACCAGTTTGCAACCGTTCGGAAGTAGTTTCATGCAACCGTGTCTCCGAGGTTTCAGTTGCGTCGCATTTGAGTTGCAGTGTTGTGTTGTGGCG
>LQNS02277717.1:11396351-11411453 GCA_001587735.2 Parhyale hawaiensis
AGTATAGTGCTTTTCGCTTCTTGTTTGCGACGTCTCAGGGAGTGATTTCAGGAAAATGTTCTTATAAACTGAATATATTTAAAAAATGTGGCTGTCTTCTATAGTTTAATGAAATTTAGCAGTGTATAGAAACCCTAAGAGAATTTTACCCTCTCCAGAAGATGTATTCGGTGTCGATTTATTTCAGCAAGAGCTATTGCTTTATGTGGCGCTATGTTAAATTTTGCATCACAGTGTAAATCCCTTTATTCATTAACAATTCAACACCATTGAAAATAAAATAACTACGAATCAGAAAATCTTTAAAGCATTATTGTGGGTCTGGTGCTCTGCCTAAACTAATCTACCCACAGATTCTGGAATACTACACGGTGCCTGAATACATTAGGTATGGTCACGGCTCGACGCTCTTCGACTTTCTTGCCTCCAGTGTAGAAAGCTTCTTGAAGAAACGCAACCTCATGCACAGGAGCTACAACATGGGTGAGTAACTCCATTGTTACAGTACCAGGCATCATGAGCAGTATCAGTTAGGGTTCATACGACTGGGTCGTCAAAGTAAGTTTTCATCGAAGGTCTCAAATTTGCTCCATACTTTGTTATAACGTTTCTTGTTTATTTACATCTTATTATACGAGACTTAGAAGATATGATCCAATAATAAGTAGCAACGTAGCCTACAGAAAACAATAAATGCGAGCGGGGCATTTGAATTAGCCTTTTGCAGCTGGTAATCTGATGCTGAAATCAACCTAAGCCAAGCTCACCCGACTTGACTTGCTTGACCGGACTGCAGGCAGGAACTTTGGTTTCGTCACTTTGCAAGTTGCTATTATTATGTCGAAGCAAGCCGATTAAATTGAGCTAACCGAAATTTCCATTTCATGGAGTAACTCTGAACTTTTGAAGTTTCACAGATAATCGATTATGGGTCAATTCCTGAAACTTGAATCACCGGGTCAAAGCCAGCGCACATGCCTGAAGTGCCGGACAAACCAAGCCTCGAAGGTTATTTCGCTGCCGAGTTAAACGCGCCTTTAATTCTTTAACGAGGGAATTTTTTTATCTTGTCAATTTGGACAACTTCTGGAGCAATGTGCTTATGGAGCTTTGCTAAGGGATTAATATTCTCCAGGAAATAGATTAGATTGTGTTGATTGAAAAGCCGAACACCTTCTAGTTACGGCATCATAGACTGCCACTAAATTTTGTAAAATGATTCAATTATTTCCTGATTGATTGTACTGGTACTTCGTTTCATTCCATGTCAGTAGTCATAATACTTTGTGAAGGAAATGAAAAGTGATCGTTTTGCAGGGAAATAGAAAAATGAAGCTTATTATGCTGTTAGTTTTTTCTGAATGTCACTTATTCAGCTTACTAATTTTCCTGCAAGATTAATTATTATTTCTGGTGTATTGTCTGATTTTACATAGTATTTGATAATACAATGTTTTCTATTCATTCACCTTAGTTCCATCAATCGCTGGGTAGGTTTATGCGTTTTTGTCTAGGCAGTAATTAAAATAAGATACGCGCTTTTCGTACATTTTTCTAGATTCTAAGATTGAGGTCACTAGTACGAGCTATGATAATCTTTCATGCTAAGACGCCGTGTGTCACAGCAGTCTCATGATGCGAACAATGCAAAACATTCACCTGAGGCGTGTTGTAATCACGGCGAAGTTGGATTACCGCCACCTGAAAAAGTGAATAGTGGTAACCATTACCCTAAATGCGGTTGTAAAAGCGCCGTCCAACTCTTAACAGTAATGAAATTCTGCATTAACTGTCATTGCGGCGACCGAAGTGCGTAGTAAGGAAGCTTATTTACGTACTCTGGGCTACTGAACTTACTAGTTATTCTTTGTATGATTCTTTTGTTGCAATATTCGAAATGGATGTTTCTGAGGGGTCACTTGCCGCACTAAAACCCGTGTCGCAATCATCGGTAGCGCTTTTTGGGTTATGATTGCGACACAAATTGTGAGCAGTGGAGTCACCGGTGTAGCGTAGGTGACCCAAAAATTGCGATTGCAAGACGCCTTTGGTAATGAGGCTTCATCAACTGGGGTGGCAAGTCAGGTCCGCTTTAGGTTGACTTGTTCGGAAATTTAGAGAGGTGCGCCTGGTTAGCTTCGATGAATAGAGTTTCAAGATTTAAGCCTAAATCTGCCGCTCTGGAAAAGACGAAAAATTTAATCCTGAAAAATCGAGCTTTCTACTGTTTCCAGTTATTTAGGTTGCTTCTAAGGCTTGCAACACGATTCGAAACCGTAAAGCCAACGTTCTGGTTTCAAGTCCGGACAAGCCAGCATAATGGCTCAGAGTTTTGCTATCCCCATCTATAGAGCTCTCACGGAAGCGTGCATGTAGGTAGGAAGATGTCAAAATGGCTTCAACGACGTACCTACGACGAGACTCTTTAAAAAAGAACTCAAAGTTTTGTTGCGAAATAACGGTCAAAAACTCAAGCATAAAGCTCAAAGAACGACTTAAAATCAACAGTTCATTCCGTATTACATAGTCAGCATTTGGAATAGACTCCCTTCCAACTCCGACATTGTTGGTGTGGAGTCAGTCAACCAGTCCTGCTCCAATTACACAGTTTTACATCTCTAAGCTCCGCATATCAGCGGCTCTTGATCGTGCATGCGTGCATTCATAATCGTCTCCTTGGCTCGGGTTCTTGCCTTTTTTTACTTCTTCTTCTCTTTTCTCCAGTCCTCTATATTCTATTAACATAATGGCAATAGCTCATAGAGGGCCGGGGTGTAAGTTCCAGTGCCTCTTCGGGAATGGGCCTACTGGTTCATCTGCCGCCGCCTATCTAATCTAAATATGGACGTTTTCTCTCAAAATTAGTATTATCAAAATAGAATTTGTATTTTCACAATCAGAATTGCTAGTATTATAAGCAACACTGGTATTTTTACGTATCTGCATAAACGTGCGTCTAAAAGGGCTGAAAGTTTCACCAAAATGAAGGGCATTTCATACAATGTTCATCTTGAGCCCTAAGTCCCTACGTGGAGCAAAAAGTAAAGACAAAATCAACTTGAAAGCAAACCCCAAGTGGAATTCCGCATTTAATGTAAGCTGTAATATAATAATCCAAGAATACCTCCCGCCTGTGGAGAAATAAATGCTCAATAAATATATAAATAAATTTAGATAGATACCCGTTGGCTCTAGAGTAGTTCACAGCTGCAATCGACCAAAATTTGCTAGCGTCATTGCATCAGAAATGGAATGTTCATGCAACAACTGCGGCTACGCAGCCATCCCATTGTTGGTTGGGATTAGTGCCCTCGCAGTACTCAGCATCAGAATGCCCAGAAAGTTGGCTAATCAAGCCTAGCACCGCAAGAATTCCCGCATGTATCAAAGATGCTCCGCCCTCCGTACCAGCGTGTCCGGCGCTGACTTTGAATCATTCTTCTCTGCGGTAGCAGATACCATTAAATTCACTAGCACCTGAGAAAGACAAAATTTTATACATATCTTGTCTTTCCTCAATTCCAGGTTTCACGTTCTCATTCCCCATCCACCACTGCAACCTGCGGTCGGGCGAGCTCATCAAGTGGAGCAAGAGCTTCAACTGCCCTGGAGTCGTGGGCAAGGATGTGGTGGCGCTTTTGGAAGAGGCTCTTAAAAACAGGAAACTGGAAAATATATCAGTGGTGGCCATTTTGAATGACACTACCGGTAAGCAAATGGAGCTCGCTGAGCGTTCCATTTTTCTATTTTCAGTTTTGAACCAGGCCAGTTTTGGACATCTGGCAAATCGTTTGATGGTGTGACTTTGAGGAAATCAACCTTAAAATATAAATACCACTTTTTTTCACCATTGTAATGTACTTCATGCATCATACCATGGCAGATTTGCAATGAAATCCAAGTATGAAAATGTTATATATAATTGCCAAATAGTCACCGTTTCCAAAACCTATAGGGTATATTTTTTGCTATATTCTCAGCGTCAATAACCATAATTATCATTCTTACCCATACTTTCAGTGCTGATTTCTTAAGTAAAAATTTCTTTTGATCAGTCTTCGGCATCATCTATAGCAGCATTACTCAACCCAGCCTGTTAGACCCTGCGTGCATCCACAATTTTCTAAAACTTTGCTGCAAAAAAAGTAACTGTTTCCTGAACATTCACACAAATTAAATTTGGGGTTATAGTTATCAATTAGTTTCAATGTGACACATGAAACATCACACTGTTTAGAGCGCGCTAAGGCATTAGCTGATCTGTTAATTCTGAATGCAGTTTTGCCGCCCCCCCCCCTCAGGAGCTCACTTATGATTTTACTAGTGTACCCGCGCTGTCACAAATGACAGCGAAGAATTTGTGTTGATCCTGCTTCACTAACCACGCTTTCCTTCATACAATTGCAAACTTTAAAGTTCATGCAGATCAGGTTTCACGGCTTCATAATTACGCAGCAGCGACACTCTTATTTTCTTTCCCTGACGTGAAAAAATTAGTTACTTTTGCAGGCAGTTCAGCAACACTGAAAAGAATGGATTCGATTTGGTATCATTGAAACCCAAACATGTCATATTTGTCCATAGTTCTTTGGTTATTGAAAGATGTTCCGTTGACAATAATTGCATCAAAGTTGGAAGAATAGCTGTTAAGGCAACGAAACCATCTGTGGGAAGAAGCTACAAATCAAGATGCGTGAGAGTGCTGATGGAAGCTTCGGGATTTCAACTGCGGGAATGCAAGAAGTGCATTCATACGTAAGCAAGGAGCTTGTATAGAGAAGGAGGGAGCCAGTAGCCTAGCCCGTTGAAGCTCAGGAGTCTCTTATTGCTGTCAGCCAGTTGTCGTATGCACCAATCGCATGTCAGTAAAGAGTCTCTTATGGCTGCAGCCAGTCGCGTAAGCATCAATCGCATACCAGTAACTCGGTTCGTCTGCTGCTCCCCCGTGAAACTGAGTGCTCCCCCGTCTCTTCCTCCAATGAACGTCTCGCAGCTATAAGAGATCTGGTTGACTCGCTGGCGAGTCTGTTACTGGGCCACAAGGCTCCCTCCTTCTCTATTGAAGCTCCTTGTACGTAAGATCTCCCGATACCTTGCCGTAGATTGGATATATGAAGAAGACAATACTCGTAAAAATCAGATTCAGCTTTCGATATCTTCATAGTTTGAATTATTTCAACTGTCCCTGATTAGACAATCACTGGCGAGAATTTTACTTTGGCAATTGCCTCCATGACTCAGAGCGTATCAAAGATATCCCCCTTGGGTGAATATATACAGTAGCAACTACATTGTCAATGGCAATAAAATTTCGTGTTCGAAAGACGTGCAGGCCGAAAGTAAATATCTTGTAAAGCAAAGCTTTTTTATACGTAGTCGATATCGCTCCCAATAAGTACGGAGAGGCTGGAATGGAACAATTATTTGCTGCCAAGAAATCCTCGTGGTGTTTACCCGCCTGCTGATCGCTGAAGAATATCTTACTCTTTGCTTCGTTGGTTGTGTAGTCAATGAGAGCATCAGCATTTCAAGTTTGGATGAAGGACTCCTCAGAAGAGAGTACAAATAAAGACGCAAGATATGGCTTTGAGAAGCTGAATGTATGTGTCATAGACCGCAACAGTACTTGACTCTTAGGTCTAAGTGGTCTCCGACGCTGGCGGCCAAAATGGGAGAATTGGAATTTTTTCAATAGCTTTTATGAACATGTCCAGACCAGGTCATGCAGGCAAGAACCCAAGTGCGTCCCCGCCGTATCCAAGATACCTTCTCTTCAAGAAAAATGTTGAGTATGTGGGAATTTTTTTCTTCAGTATTAGATAGGGGAAAAAAGTATAGCTCTCGAGAAAATCCCATTTTTCCGTTGCCGACTTTTGGCCGCCAGCGTCAGACCTAAGAGTCAACTACTGTTGCGGTCTATGCAAGAGCGATTCTTTTCCCCCTGTCTAACACTGAAGAAAAAAATTCCAAGGTACCCCACATTTTTTTTGCAGAGAAGGTATCTTGGATACGGCGGGGACGCACTTGGGCGCTTGCCTGCATGACCGTGTCTGGATATGCTCATAGTAGCTCTTGAGAAAATCACATTTTCCCATTTTGGTCGCCAGTGTCAAAGGCCACGATGGTTCTAATAGTCAAGTACTGTTGCGGTCTATGTATCTGCAATGAGTGGACTTCAACGAAGGCAAAGAAAGAACTACATTCAGATATACGTTTACTTTCATCTTCAACCTGCAGTATTTACTGTCTATCAGTTTTCAATGGAACTTGAGAGGACGACCAGAGCCTGCAACCTGGACTCATTTTCACCTGTTTTGCTAAAGCTGACAGAAAATGGATAAATAAATAAACAGATAAATAAACAAACAGATAAATAGACATTGGTCTTTATTACATTGTAGATCTGCTGTGGCGGCCCAAAATTCTGACGGGCCCAGTGAGTAACATCACCTAGACCTCGTGCGAAGGCGCTCGTATCACTGCGTGCTTGCCGTATGCTTTGAACTCTACATGCCCCTGAAGTTGCGTATTGTGATCTTTGCTATGGCCGAGATACTGTCATTAATGATGGCGGCGCTGAAGATGAAATAAAAAAATACAAATACCTGACGGGAATGCCAACGGACTACGCATCGGAAATTACTTAGTCAAAGCCCTGTGGGATATAGTACTATACAGTGAATTACCATCGTCGTTCAACTTACTGATTTCACTGCATTTGATTCATTTATGATATTGTTACAATATGCCTTTCGTATTGCTCTCCCAATGGCTCAAAGGCAGCGACTCCGCATTAAAAGCGGAAAAACCGTGTTCGAATCTCGGGTTCTGGCAGTTACATCTCATTTACCTCACATGGGCACTTCTGCTTCGAGAGGCGAAAAAGGGGAAACGACTGAGGGGTTTCTCGAATTCGCCCTTTTTATTAACTATACTACCCCTGTTCTTCACTCTACCATGTCTACAAAATTCTACAATCAAGGCGAAATGTAATCCTCATTGCGTGTACCCACTGTAAACGAGGTCAATAATTATTCTTGTATACTCCATCAGGCACGATGGTGCGTGGCGCATACCTGGACCACCAGTGCGCCATGGGCCTGGTGCTGGGCACAGGCAGCAACTGCTGCTACACAGAGCGGCCTGAGAATTTCAAAAAGGAGACGGCAAAAAATGGCAACGGCCACTTGGTGCGTCCAACGAAATACTGATCTGTTCCTCGCAGATATTTCTCTGGCTTTTTCTTTGTTAGAAAAAAAGTCGTTCGAAGCATACACTAATTTTAGCATGGCGAACTAGTTCAACGTCGGTCAAGCAACAAGTTACCTATCTATCGTGTGTGAATGCACACAACCAAAATACTGAACTCTAATAGATCTGAGGGCCGAAAACACTAAGCAGACACTCTATATTCACTGCAAGGCACTGGCCTAATGTTTTCTGGATGAATCTTTTCAGTCGAATTGAATCACTGGCGGTTCCTATATATTTTCGATGAGACCGTTCACTAGTAGGGAAAACATTTTGTACACATTTCTGCCGGGTATTCAGTAATTCAGTATCTACTCATATGGAAGAGAAAATAGCATATCTTGCGTGTTGAATTACTTTTCGTCATTGAATAGTACGAACGACAACCAATCTAACCTTGTAATTCGCCGAAACTATCTTTTCAGAAAGTGGTGAACGTAGAGTGGGGAGCGTTCGGCGACAACGGTGTGTTGAATTTCATGCGCACGCAGTGGGACATCGCCGTTGATAAAAAATCCCTCTTGACAGGATCATTCACGTGAGTTAAAACAAATAATAATTTTGCATACTGTCTTCTAAAGCTTAAAAGTATTGAAATGGTGCACCAAGGGGAGAGCTTTTTCAAAGCAACTTCTAAGAGTATTGAAAAGTTTTTTCCTCAGTATTAACTTGGGAAAAACGTACAAGTTCTACATCTGCTGTATATGCAATTTGTCACACTGAAGCTGCGTTCATGAATCATGAAAACTTTACTGAGAATTGAACTGCAGTAAATGAATTTTGTACGTTCGACCTATACTAGTACGTCATTAGACGTATTTATTTCGTTCCTGAAAGCGGTGCACATCATGAAAGTTCGAACAACGAGCGCACGTGTCGGAAGTTTTCATCACCCGCGAACAAAGTGAGAGAGGTGATAATGTTTTCGTTGAAGATTTAAGTATATATATTTGTATTTATATATTTGTATATAAGTGGTCGAAGGAGTTGAGCAATCTTCACAATTTTTTGTAGGGAGTTTGGTGGGTTGACCTAGATGTGATACATGCCAAAAAACTAGACCTAGCAGGCCATAAAAAATGACGGCGTTGAATTTTCTACACCGCGGCATATCGTCTGGAAAACGGGGCGTTCGATTCTTTTCCGGTGTTATTATTGAAAAGCTAATCCAAGGAATGAATGGGGTTGTGCCCTAGCCTCGTTCATCAAAATTGACTTTGTTGAATTTGCACCCTACCGCGAGAGATGGTCTTACGCCCCCAAGGCGTTCTGGTTTCTAGTTAAGTTTGCTATGGGGCATCTTCCAAGCGTATTTTCAATTCCACTCAGTGACTCCAATTCTAATGACCGTTTTCGACTAACTGGTCTCTTTTCCAAGTTATTACGTGAGGTAGTTTCTATTTATCCTTGATATTCCTGTAGACAATTGGAGCATTTAGTGATGTTTTACGAACCTTTTCTGCGAGAAAGCTAGTAAGGAGTATTTACTCATATTATCAGTATCCAATAGTAGCTATATAGCAACAGGTCTCAAGTCAGCAGCAGAGACAAAATTTCATTTTCTATCGGGTCGGTTCAACATGGACGCATTATTTCTCTTACTTACAAGTATAACGAATATGCCCTCCAATCACAGGTCACGTTTTCCGAGATATTAATTAATTGAACTATATATCATCACTGTTCTTTCAAATACAAAAGTAAAACTTATGCTAAATCTTCGGTGTTCGACGAACTGGCCTCCCTGATGCGGTATTAGTTATTAAAAAGGATGGAAAGCATTCCAAAGAATACAGATTTTCGCAAGTCAACCGTACATCAAAGACGCAATGGTTATCACAAGCTAATGAAAAGACTTCAAGTCAAGGAGATCAGTACTCTAATTTTTAAGGGTATTGTCGCTCATGGAAACTCTATGTTACTAATATAGAATGTGATTCATATAATCTTATACGTACATATGACCTGTCAGGCTATCACCGACGTAATTTTTCACTCAATGAAGGGTATGTTAACCGAGATGCTCGACATATTCCACAGCATTTTTATTAAACTCTATTGCGATATTTGGACATATAAGTTGATGCAATGCGAATGAACTTCTTGTATACCATATCTATTGTCTGTCAAGAACTCGCTATTTTACCATTCTTTTCACGAGAATTCCACTTACTATTTTCTTTTGCCGCAGATTCGAGAAATATTTCGGAGGCAAATGTTTGGGCGACCTCGTGAGGGAGTGTCTCGTGACGCTATCAGAAGAAGGCCTGTTTTGTACGGGGCCTTCGGAGACTCTCCGGACCGTTGGGTCTCTGCCCACGAGTCAGGTGTCTACCTTGGACGGGTGAGTCAGTGGACACGAGGCTTATCAACCGGGGGTACTTGATCACCTTACCAATGTACAAGATAACCTCGTAGGAAATGCGAAACTTGGATGAAATAAAGTTAGATACATGCATTTGTTCGCAAATTCTGGGTAAATTTCATTTTCTAGCATTAGATGAGTTTTTATTTGTGTAGGGGGGTGCAGAACATATTAAACGTTTTTGTAAGAGTACCGGGGTTAGAAAAAGTTGTGAACCGCAAATGTAGAAACAGAAAAAGTAGAGCAATGCAGCCCGAGAGATTGTTACTGCGGTTGGATTGCCCTGGTCTGTCTAACAGACTCGCTTTTACTAGGTATGAAACAGCCGACACCTGGCAACTAGTATATACTCAGCACTAAAACTCCTGCACCGCCGCGTTGTGTTCCCATCAGGGAGTACAAATAACGTTATTTTCCCTCCCTGCGTTCCTATAGGGGAATGAAGAGTTGGACAATCGGTATAAGTCACGGGCGGTAGGCTTGCCTTGCTACCTCGTAGGTATGCTGTAGCTTTTTCATTATATACCGTTAGTATAAAAAAAGAATACCTTCATGCGTTAGAGAATAAAATCATCTAATCGGCGAGGCTGGAAAATAAAATGATCTAGTTATCAGTTTAACTCTAACCACAGCTTGGGCAGAACTTATAATGTTATAATATCGGGTGAGTCAAAATAACTGTTCGCACTTCAGGATATTTTTTGCAACATTTTATTGCATTTACCTTTTACGAGTACATTTACGGTAATGTTGGAATGAGGAATTATCGGAATCACCACAGTTTCAAACTGTGTTAAACGAACACCTAGCTAATAAAGTAATACATCAATTCTACATGCAGCATTGTGTACTGTGTGTATTGTATTGTGTACTGTTACACGGAACTCACCCAGTACAGTGAAACCTCTAGAATCAGGACATTTTATTTGATAATGTATCCAATGGCGGCGCCAGGATATTAAGAAATTTAATTGAGGAGGCTGAGGGGGAGGGCGCCTTAGTCAAATGTGGGGGGCTTCACAATACAAACATGGAGGCATGTTGGCTACATTGTAGCAATATTGAAGGGAGCTGGACGCAAGCCGCCACTGAGTGTATCTTAAGTTAGGGGTGATGACACGAGGACAGACAACCAGTTGGAGAAATCAGCGCCGAACTAAGCATTACCTTAGCTGGCTCCACTGAACGTAATATGCCGGGGCCACACTATTCAATCGCACGCTCAACTGCTGAGCGGTCGTCCAGCTCGCGTGTAGGTTGTTCACATGACTAAGAGGAGCGCAAAGAGAACAATGTGCCCTTTGTATATTTCGTATTGTTGCTGTATAACTAATAACCAGTTTTTCATTGATACACTCGTCATTCTAGCTGTGTTTAAGTTCAGATTTATACACACTAATTCTTTTTGCAGATACTTCACCCCCTCAACTAAAATATTGATATACTTGACATTACCCTTGCCCGCAAAACGTTTGAAACTTTTTTACCTCTCCTCGAAAAATATTTAAAAATTTTTATCCGTCCCTGATATATTTGCAGAGAAGGTCTCATTGGTCGTGAGGAGCAGACAGAGGAAATACTGCGAGGTCTCGGTCTCTGCTACACCGCGAAAGACATTAAAATTGCTCAGTACGTGGCGGGACTTTTTTCATACAGAGGAGTCGTTCTCATCTCAGTATGTAAGTATACTGTATAAAATTTACAGTTTGTGGCTCTGGGAACAGTCAGAGTGAGGATGGATTGCTGAAACGCGCGCCTATATAGTACCTATTTGAAGTTACAGGGATCACTTTTTGTTTTGGCAGGATAACAGAGAGGTAGGGGAGACGGATATACCTACGCTTCTTCCAGGAGTCTGATCCAGGATTTCCAATCTACTGTTGCTAGGTGTCCTAAGAAAGTTCGAGGTTTAACTGACTTCGCGAAACGCCAGATTTAAATAAAGAGAAAGATAACGATAGCAAAACATAATCAGAAACTTTCTTAGAGTGCTAAGTCAGCAAATTTGCGTGGAATACACAGCTATGTGGGGCGGCTACCTTCCCAGGTATGGGTAGGTAGGGGGCGTGGGTCGTTAAACCTTCCGCTACGGTGCCATAATTCTTAACGATCCGTGGTTGGCAGTACTCAAGTCTTCCAGAGCCAGCTGGCCTATATCTGCAAAGTGAAGGGTGCAGCCAAAGTTGACCTTACCTGTATCCGATGCTGCCACGATAGACATATGATAAATGCGTATGATTTTCCGATAATGTCTGACCAACATTGCAAAATGCCGACAGTGACGTCGACGCTGCTGCAGAAGATGGAGCGCCCGCACGTAGTCATCGCAATTGACGGATCACTGTACGAATTCCATCCTCGCTTCAGGCCTCTAATGATCAAGCTTATAGGAGACATGGCTCCAGAACACACCGTAAGTTCTCTAATTTTATCCTGACTAAAAAATATGCAAATATTAATGCAATTTTCACTCTGTCGTAGCCGAATTACCCAATTGCCGAATTAACTCCATTCCCGAACAAACAAGTTGTATATGATAGGTGAAAATAATAATCCCATCAAATAATAACTGTTTGTTCGGAAATGGAGTTAGTTCGGCAATAGGGTAATTCCCTTATTTTTCATGTTTGTCAACGAGGGAAAGCGCCTAGGTACCTTCCGAAACGACAGGCGGTACCGGTGAGGGGATACGGATCAGTTTATCAACAAATTTTTTCACGTGAATGTATTTAGCAATGTATCCGTTAGACATTCAAGCAACAACAATGGAGGTGCTAGATCGACTATTAAAAAGTAGTTTACAGCGTGTCTCATTTTCTTTTAGACTCGCGGACTAAATTTGTGGTTTATCGACATCAATAGAAAGAATTACCGAACACTGCTTTATTTCAGTCCGTAAATTCATCAGTGAGCATCAATACAATTTGAAGTGACAATGGCAACTCTCCTGTTTGAATTCCTGGAGAAGTCAAGACCTAAAATTTAATTTGGGTGGGCACTCAAACACCCGCAAAGGGCATGTTCAATTGGGCGCCGAAATTCAGCCATCGAGGCTCAGCTTGTCCGACACTGGAGTCGAAGCTTCAGTTTAAATTTTGCTACAAGGGTTAGCAGCAACGCAATTACGTAGCTTACGTAGCACGACTGAGTTTCTGGAGGTCTTAATAGTAACGAATTAGGGGTCAGTGCTTGAAGCTCAATTCCCTGGGTAAAAGAATCCATTTGACGTTTCTGCAGGTTCGGACAAATCGAGTCCCGAGGGCTTAATTTTGGCGCCTAATCGAGCATGCCCTAAGTATTAGGAGCGTGTTGTAATAATTCATATTAACTACGTACTTCTGTGCCGAAAAATCGTGAAAAAACCCTGAAACATGAAATTTATGCAGGTATTAACATTGTAATGCTCGTTGTGTCGAGGGTTTTCACCTCGGTTAGTAACTTTGCTAACAAACTGCTTGTATCGGGTAAGTGTCACAATAATGGTTTCTCAAACTGGGTTGCAACTGGTAAACATTCGAATGTCGATGCTTTGCCAGCTACGACACAGTAACACAATTTACTTATTTCTCCGTTTTCTAAAAATAACTAAAAAATTTACTGTTTGTAGGTTCGATAAATGTAAAGCTGAGTTCACACGTCATTCACATCTACGCGTTCACGTATCCGATTGTGTTACTCTGCCCTAGAAAGAGAAGAAAAGTGCACTGTTTCTGGGTGTTATTTCACCCCAAATTTATAAAAAAAAAAAAATATGCAGCGTAGTGGCACTTGCAGAGGAAACTGATTTTACGGTTAATATTTCAATAACTGTTTGAGGCGTATACGAAGTTGTACTGACAAAAACTCCAGAAACATTCAGACAAGTGGATGAGTGAACGCGTTGAGTAACTCTCCCTAAAGCCGATTCACACGGTGGTCAATTGAACGTATGACTGGGAAGGTTTTTAGAAATTACTTGAAGCCTCCCTGATTCACAAAAAATTGGATGTTCTAAGACAAGAAATGGAAGAGATCTATATTAAGCCAAGATATCGCAACGAGGAACCCATGCACGAAGGTGTTCCCCCACGACACGAGATCAACGCGTATCAGAACAGCTAATAAAGAAAGGGGAAGAGCAGAGCAAAGCATCGTCAGTAGGAGAATGAAACTGGAAAGAAGTCAAGCGGCGGGCGTACCCAAGTTACCCAACTAACCTAGCCCCATGACCCATCCTATGCCCTATGAATGATATCGAACGTTTTCTATCAGCCAATCATCTGAATGTTTTGTCGCGTTGTCGTGAACGCAAATGGGGTCTCATAAACACAGTTACTAAAATGTGAAGCTGGGTGTAACTCACAAGTTTCATTGGTGCAAAATGCGAAGATCAGACTCAACCTATCAGCTTATGATGCTGCGACTTCAACATGAACCTACGACGCCGTGCTACTCTAGTGTCCAAACCACAAAATTTAGGCATTTAAGAACTGCTTGAAATTAGATGCGATATTGTAAAGTTCACCACTGCTAGTTGCTATGGTGCAGAAAAAAAAAGATGCAAGAGTCAGATTTCATTAATTTTCCGAAGAGTTAGCTACCTATATACGTATAGGCTATATTTTGCGCAAGCCAATGCCGAACCGTCGTTATTTACTCGGGACTATTAGAGTTGGCTCTGTGTTGATAGCGTCGACAGAAGTGATCAGCGTAAACTCGGCTTTTTAGTCGCAAAGTCAGTTTACATAGAACGGTATTAGTACAATCGCAGGTGTAACTAGTGCCCTGACCCCCGGTCATGCCCATTTCCATATACTTTTCAACTAGTGTCCAGGGCCAGGATGTTCAAAACTTCGCTAAGGAAACGTAACGCACAGCTGTTACCTTAACGCTGCTTAGCGTACCTTTTGGAGCTACGACCAAATTTTCAAAGCATTTCGGAGAACTCATCTGGATTTCAACGTAAATCGAGACTTAAAGTTAAGGCTGATCGGAGCAGTCGTAAATGCTTCAAATGCAATCACATATCTAATATTATGAGTTACAACATTGGTAATAGTATTTCCCAGAACTTTCCTTCCCAAAATAATACCAGTTATGGAGCAAAATGGTGTTTTCTACAATGTTATTCCTCAAATTCTTCAGCCTTCCGATTCGTTTTTTGCAGCAGTTCCTCGTAGGGGATGCTAGTTTTCTTTGCGGTTGACAACAGAAAACTTTTTTTGGGGGGTAACTAAACTGAGTGTATAGAAAAACTCTGTAAATGGGAGGTACTTTGAATGTTATTTACTCTAATATTGGTATAAGAGCTAATAATAATATATAAAATCTCGTCTAGTGATGTGCACAACTGTAATGTCTTAGAAAATAACGATATGAAGAAGAGAATGGCAAGGGTAAAAACTCTCAGAGAAAGCATGACTGATATTTAAAAGAATCTGAAGTTCGCAACTATAAAATTGAACGTTTCAGCCTTCAAGGCCATTATCAACATCTGGAAATAGTAA
>LQNS02277717.1:11474944-11485513 GCA_001587735.2 Parhyale hawaiensis
TATTATATTGAGTAGTTTTAGTCTCCGTCTCCACAGCAACGGCGATCTAACAGAGGAAGAAGCAAGGGACACATAGTGTGACGATAGACACGTGGAACCCATGCACGAGGGAGTTCCCACACAGGATCAACGCGCATGGGAACATCAAGTCGGGAAAGAAGAGAAAGAACAGATTGAAGAAAGATCAGTAGGAGTACAAGGTGGGAAGGAAGCAAAGTGGGCACGACAGACAGCCGTCCCGAAGGCCTAGCTAATGGCTAAGGTAGCCTACACAAACCCCCTGGGGGCGCTACTCCCCATAACATAGGATGGGCGAACCTAACAAGCATTAGCTGAACAAACTATTTCCAAATAAGCTAGAGAGTATGCATGCTCCGTTTGCCCACATTGCTGCCTGGGAGATGAATGAGGTAAAACAGTGAGCGGAAGGTTGGTTCTGAAGAACGTCGTATGTGCTGATAGCTTTTGATTTTAGACTGCCTCTGTGTCTTCCAAAGTAGAAACTCTGGCAGACTCCACGTGAATATGCATTCATATTTCTCTTGTGAAATTGGATGGACCAGATTAAATTCCAACTCCAGGAAGCAGCTCATTTCTACGTTCTGGGCCATCAAAAATTTAATTCCATGGAACTCCAATTTAAATTTAACAAAATGAGCCCAACTTTGTCAACTCTGCCTCCTAGAACAAGTGACTGCCTTAAAAGCCTAGAATTTCTAACTCCTACAGTAGGTAGAAGAGCCGGATGGATCAAAGCCAAAGCTGCTACAAGTCTGAAGCCGAGTAAATGTTTCAATCTGACTTCTAGCCTGCTCTCAAAAATCAGTCTGCTGCCAACTACAACTTTGTCTACAATAACTTTCAAACTAGCTAGAATTATAGTTATAGCTATAGTCCTAGTTTAGGAAGCCCTACCCACAGCATATGGTGTGATCCACAGAGGAAGAAAGAAAGGACACACAGTAGCTACATACGGTATGCCAGGAGAAATGTGAAACCCATTCACAAGTCAATGCGCATGGGAACAGCAAGTTAAAGAGACCGTACGCCCAAAAAACCTTCCAGTTATCAAAGTTAGTTTTGTACCACTAAACATTATAACTACATCAGATGGACTGGCAGGCAAAATCCTAGACAGTCAGTGTAACGGTATTAGGTATTATAAGAAGATTTAAGCCTCCCTAAATAAGCACTAAGCTCTTCTAAGAGAGGAAAAGGAATGGACACATAGTATATCGACAGACAAAACGGGGAACCCATGCACGAAGGTGTTCCCGCACAGGATCAACGCGCATGGGAACTAGACTGCCAATGACTCATTGGGACCAGGGTTGCAGAGGGGGAGCCGGAGTTGGAATTTCACTTGCTCTAGGAGTTGGAGTTGGTATTTTTAACCCAACTCCAACTCTGAAATCCCATTAAAAAAAATGGCATCTTTGAAGTTTAAAGACGCCTCAATATTTCCAAAATGAAGTGTCCAATCGAAAATTTACCATGAATAAAAATTGTTTAAAATTCCATTTTACAAATGCTATGCAAATTTCAGAAGCATCTGTTGCGTTTAGCTAGGTGAGGCTAGGTTCAGTTAGTTTAGGTTTGCTTCGATATTTTGAAAATGATGTGTCCAATCGAAAGTTTACCAGTAATAAAGTGTTTAGAATTTTCATTTTAGATATGCCATACAGATTTCAGAACAATTGGTTCAGCTTAAAAGCTTGGCTAGGTTGGGTTAGGTTATGTTTGGTTAGGTCAAGTAACATTGGGTTAGGCAAGGTAAGGTTCAATTCATTTTAGTGGAGCTGATGCTGCCATAATGTCAAAAAAAATGGCCAACACCCACAAATAATTAATAGCTACCTAAGTGACTGACATGTAGCTAAAGCTAAATACCAAGCACATTTCATTCATGGTATCTAATTTTTCGATTGGACACTTCGTTTCCAAAATATTGCAGGATCTTTAAACTATAAAATTCCCAGAAACATCTATTCAGAATTTCAGTCTCAAGTTTTAAAAACAGCTAATAAAACATTGTAAATGTGGAGATATTTTGTTTTGTCTTAATCTGTGTGTTTGCCAGTGACAATGCAGTACCTAGCTTGTCTAAAGGAAGTGCACTAACCACTTATGTCAATTAGCTACTTGATACAATTTGACAGCCTCACCTAATTTCTGTGAAGTGATATGCAATAATCAGAACATCAATTCTTCTCAAAACAAAAAAGTTAAGTATGTGAAAAGAGACCACAATTTGACCCCAGCTCACCCTATAACTACCCGGTAAACTGGTTTTCTGCATGGTAATTCTTATTGAATCATAAATACTTACCCGTTATATGAAAATTTATTGTCTTAAATGATGCTTATGATGCAAAATATTGTGAATGTACAAATTTACTATCTTTGGTTTAATATGTGTATATACGTATTGTTAAAAATTTCTTGGACATGTTCAATGTTTACATTAGCTAAATAATAGTTGGACAAGGAGTTGGCATTGGGAGTCGGAAAAACTTGAGGACCCGGAGTCGGAAATTTTAGAGGGCCAGGAGTCAGAAATTCTAGAGGGCCAGGAGTCAGACCTAGAACCATTCAACTCCACCACCCTGATTGAGGCTCATCACCATCTTTCCTCTCCAAGGAATACTCCATATAGCTATAGGGTAAGTGGCCTAAAGGAGATGCACATGGCTCAATAGAGACGCACTTGCAGTAGGAAGGCTGTGGCAAGGTGACCAGAAGCTGCAAGAAATGTTCAATACCTACAAAAAAGAGCTTGATAGGTCTCATAAACAGCCACCAAAGAT
The DNA here is from genome assembly GCA_001587735.2 of Parhyale hawaiensis. Classification (NCBI taxonomy): domain Eukaryota; kingdom Metazoa; phylum Arthropoda; class Malacostraca; order Amphipoda; family Hyalidae; genus Parhyale; species Parhyale hawaiensis. The sequence goes on from LQNS02277717.1 coordinate 11,477,752, forward strand.
TACGTATGATTGGATATTTCTCACAGCGTCCACCCGCCGCACAGTCCAATGGAGATAAAGGTGCGTCTCCATTGGGCCAGTGCATCTCCTTTAGGCCCCTTACCCTACCTACCAGTACTCTGCTTGTAAGCAAGGATATAATATATATATATATTTTTACAGTTTCTCAGCCTGTCAACACCTGGAATTATCCAGACAGGGGGCTCATCTATCCACCCTTGTGTTCCAGGTGTTGACTGGACAAGAAACTGTAAGATCTTCCAGGTTATTAACTATTCATGGTAGACTGATGACCTCCCTCATATACACGCACGGCTCTGCCTTAATATATTTGCCAGAATGTAGTGGGCAGCACAAGCACCTCGTGTGCTTGCGCTGATTTTAGCTGCTGTGGCTTAGTGGTAGAGTATCAGCGTGGTTATCTCTAGGTCCCCAGATGAAGTCCTGGGTCGATGCTTTTAATTTATACATATAGCAAATAATTAGCTATATGCGACATACCTAATACAGTGGTATTTTCTGTGTGGTATTGGATCTACATTTAACATATAGTTATGTTTATGCAGCCAAGCTCAAGCAGACCACTCCCCCCCCTCCCCCTTAAGGTTCTTCCTATCTTAGAACAAAGATTGTGTTCACAGTGACATAGAAGTAAACACACAAGACAACCAGAATTTTATAATTATACAGGTAGAACTAAGATTTAAGAATAGCTTAGAATAGCCTCAGTTTGCCTTGTTAGGTGGAATCAGATCAAGTTAGAATGCAACACTGTAAGTTGGCAATGCAGAGCAACAAATTTTTCAACTAGAAAAACTGCAGCACATATGTGCAGCCAAGCCCTGCATGGCATGTGTACAGCCAAGTCCTGCATGGAATGTATGCCAAGTCTGCCCACATGTGGAAGCAGGTTCAGATAGTAGCTAGCTAGTCTAGAAATCAAACAGCAGCACTGGCTGCATTTAACAAAGGCACATCTCATGACAACACAGGCATGGTTAATCTTGGTGAAGATGATAGAAGCAGGGCTCATACTAGGGAACACACAGGCAAGTGTAATTTGGAGAAAACTTATAGCTACATTGCACAAGAGGAATTGCTCCTGTATGTCACATTCATAAATCTTCATGCCACTAGGGTCCCAGCTGCACACTGTATCCAGCCAGTGTTGCGAAGTCTTGTATTGTGGCTAGAATAGATTAAATTATAGCTATATATAATTCAGATTGGTTGGAATGGATTACGTTAGGTTAGAAAACACAAAGATACAGTAACACGGGTTAAAGCCGATGCAGGCGGTAGTCTTTTGTTCTATATTTTCACTTCACGGCGTTCAAATAGTTCGTACTATCCTTGCAAACGTGAGTGTGCATCTACCAAAAGTTTTGATAAAATGTTTACTGTTGCATTCTTTGGCTGAGCCCGTGTCACTAGCGCAGTGTCTTCTGTCCTTTTAAAATTTTAGCAAATGTCATTTCAGAAAGCAGTATTCTTATTTGTTGTTGAAACAAACACAGCAACACATTTGAATGCCTTGAAGTGAAAACACAGGAGAAAAGACTATCATGTGCAATGGGCTCTTTGCTTCCAAAAATATAAATCAACAGCAAAAATTTTGTATGAATGGGAAAAGATTCTGAATTCAACTTGCTACATAGCTACATGTTGAATTTACCACATCAATATTTAAAAAATTAGGTTGACATTATATACAATAAATTTATGTTCAGTGCATCAATATTTATGGGGAGAATGGTCTTAAATGAGGTTCGAGTGGCTTTTTCCATATTCTGCACTCAGGTCATAGCTATAGCTACTAAACTGGCTAGTATCTATCTAGCATTAAGTTTTCAAGACACCATTGTAGCTAAATAATATTTGTTATTTGTCCCCATCTAAATTCCAAACTAGGGCTGGAAGTTACAAGTACTGTAAACATTAGCTAGGTGACAGTCAAGGCCATAATCTTACCTGCTTATAAGTACTACAATGCGGCAAAGCTGCACTTGCAGACAGTATTTTAGAACTGCCAGAATAAAAGTTGAGGCTTCTCAAAATAGCAGGAAACATATTAACTATAGGGATGTACCTGAAAAACGTAGAAGGTCATAAAATTATTAGCTACCTGGAAAGACAATAAAAACTATGAAAGTCAAAATGAGGGTTTTGATGAAGAACATAAAATCTACCTATGATTTGTCAGCAGTTTGGTAAATGCCTTGGGCTGAGGCTGATGAGCTAAATTCTGCGTGAATCAATTTTAAGAAGGCTCTTGGAATCAACCCCACTGCAACTCACTCACCTCTGCAGCCCCCAAAACCCAGGCCGGCCTAGAGCAGGACAGCCAGACTATGGAGGCACGCACGGCCATGCGCGCCGGCACCAGCAAGGGAACGCACAAGCACACACCACCAACGAGCCGGAGAGGTGCGCGGTTGGCCATCAGGTCTCCACCAATAAACAACACAGACAATACATAAATGGAGCACCACCAGGTAGCAACTCCAGAACCCCACCACAAGAAATAAGACCATCCACACTCCCTGCAGCAAGGGGCACCAGGCAAGCATCACCACAGCAAGCAGAGCACCAAGGTAAGCATAGGAGGGTGAGGGATAGTTACCACAATGGAGCCCAAGTAAGTTAGGTAACTCCTTAAAGGGTAAACACAACACCAGAGCGGCGCCACACCCATACACCCAGCCAACCGACAAACTGCAGTTGGAGTCCCCACCCCCACAACACCAAAACCCACAAAGCAACCAACCATCAAGGTAGGCACAATAACACGTAGACATCACATATAATCAAACAACACCTCCCCAAGTGACAAGCAAGACGCCCCTTGAAAAGATCCAAGGACTGGGACAACACAACCTCCTCTGGTAACGCATTCCAAAGCCTAACACATCTAGATGGAAATGCCCTCCCTCCAGCCTCAGCACCAAAGTATGGGCGAATCAACTTCAATGGATGGCCCCGAGCTCCACTACAGTTAGCCAGAGAAAATAAACTATGCATCTCAGCGCAACCCACTTGCCCCACAAGCACCTTCCAGCACTTAATCAAATCAGCCCGCATCAACTTTCCCCTCACTGAGAATAGGTTGAGTTGCCTCAACCTTTCACCATACTACAGCTCCTCAAGTCCCGCAACATGCCTCGTCCACCTACGCTGGACCGACTCTAAAAGCCGGAGGTCACCCACATAGCCAGGGTTCAACACAAGTCCCAGCATTGCGGAGTCGGCCGGAGTCAGAGGATTTGAGGTGGAGTTGGAATCTCACTTGCTCTTGGAGTCGGAGTCGTAATTTTTACCCATGACTCCGACTCCGGAATCCCAGTTATAAACTAATATTCAATTCTGAATTTTCAGTAACAGGTTTGAAAAAAAAATTGTAAATGTGGATATTTTTTTTTTTACATTTCTCTTTTATAGCTATAGCTACCATGTATTTTCCTATTCCATATGATGAGGCCATTGACAAAATGTTGGGTAGAACTTTTGCACCTGGTACATTATGCGAGGGGGGCATGGGGGGAGGGCAAAATAATCAATTTTGGGCCGATTTTTCTGAAATTTGCATAGTATTAAGTATTTTTGAAAAAGAAACACATTTTGCTTCCACAAATTTTTGGATTTAGGCCTTAGTTTTTGAGATAATGAGAAATATCTATAAATATAGCTACATGCATTTTTTTTTTAAGTTTCAAAGGAATAGAACAGTGAGTTTTCATGCTAGGATAAAAGCAATGACAGTTTTGGAATCCTTGAAACATTTCTAACAAAACTATTGAGCAGGATTTTCCATTTTTGCCCTAATTTTTTTTTCAATGCAGCTTAAAACCAATTTTTTCCCCTATATTTTAGTTAGGTACCGTAGTGATCAGACAGAATAGAAAATGGAGAGTCCAGCTTGGTAATTTTGTTAAGAATGTTGCAAGGATTCCAAAACTGTCATTGTTCTTATTGTAGCATGAAATCTCATTGAGTTCTATTCCTTTGAAATTTAAAAATGCGTAGGTATATATATATATATATGTACATATTTCCATTATCTTAAAAACTAAGGCCTAAATCAAAGAAATTGTGGGAGCAAAATGCATTTCTTTTTCAAAAATACATATACTGTACTATGCAAATTTCACAACAATCGGTCCAAAATTGATTATTTTGCCCCCCATGCCCCCTCACATACCATAATGTACTATGTGTGAGAAAGTTTTACCCAAATTAATTTAATGTCTTCATGTCCTCAATTTAATCTCCCAAATGATGCAAAATATTGTATAGTTATGTACAGTACACCTAGCATCTTTAACTTGATATGTTTATACTAGCTAAAATTATTTGGACATGTTCATTGTTTACATCAAATATCTACTTGTTGGACCAAGGAGTCGGAGTCGGAAAATCTTGAGGGTCAGGAGTCGGAGTCAGAAATTCTGAAGGACCAAGAGTTGGAGTCGGACCTTGAACCATCCGACTCCGCAACCCTGCGTGACACAACTGAACAGTAATCAACGAGAGGTCTGATGTGCGAAACAAAAAGGGCCACCATAAATTCTGGTGACCTACACACTGTGGAGCGCAAGAGGCTTCCAGCAAGTCCAGCTGCTTTCCCAACTAATTGCCTGATATGAGCATGGAACTTCAATTCACCGTCCAACAACACCCGTAAATCACAATGAGACTCAACTTGGTTAAGAACAGTATCTCCCACAGTATAGGGGTGCAAATAATAATCCTCCATGTGGCGGGCACGACGAAACCTCTCATAACCACACTCTTCTCATGATTCAAAACCAAGTTCCAAGACTTCACAACATTAGCCAAATTATCAAGGTCAGCCTGGAGCAAAGCCTGTCCTTCCACGGAAGAGGACCCAGAATACGACAAGTACAACTTGAAGTCATCTGCAAAAACTTTCACAGAACAGGATAATCGAGAAATGCACTGCACCTCCAAGCAGAACATTTAGCTAGTTTTATTTAGATAGCTACATGGTACTTTTATCATCAAGTACTGTAGCTACATCATAAGCAGCTATTATTGATCTAAAAGTTATCCAGGAACAATCAAAACATGAAACAAGTCTACACTAGGGTAGAGGCATTAGTCTCCAATCACCGGCTTTGACTCTGAACACTTTTACACCCCTCCATTAAAAAACTACTGCAAGACAAACCATTGATGCAAGAAAGATCAGCTAGGGCTCAAATTGTAGCCAAAGAATTGCTTAATATGTCCTGCAAGTCATAAATTGTAATTCCCTAAAGTCAAAGCTTAAGAAATTTTTAAATGGGAAAATTGCATGAAAATGTGCCTATTTTTCAGTACAGTGGAACCCCATTTTCCCGGACAGAACGGGGGAAGCCTCTTCCGGAAAACTGAAATTTCCGGGAAAACGAGAAAATCTCAATTCCCGGAAAACCCCTTTTTACCGGACGTCTGTCCAGTAAATTCAAACGATTTCCGGAAAATTCAATGCCAGAAAAACCGTGGTTTGCTGCGCATTGGTTAACCGAATTGTCAGTCAACACCGCATTTTACATGTAAATCTATGCATGAAGTACCAAAAAGTTTAAGTAGTATTAGTGCTATCCCGACTTACGGTATTTTGCGAGTGATTGCATCCACGTTATCACACAGTTTTCCTTAATGCAGTTTTCCTTACCACTAATATCACAGTGGATCTATAAGTGATGACTGTGATATTAGTGGTAAGGTTTTGAAGTGTAAATCTTATTGGAACTAGACTACCCAATCAATTATCTTAAAAACCCCAATAGCTTGTGCTGGTGGGGGGGGGGGCATGTTGCAGGGCACCTCTTTTACTGTTTTCGCACAACCTTTTGTGGCTTGTGTTCTTTAATTCAGTGTTGTTTTTATTGTATGCTTTCAACTGCTTCCATATACCAATTGCTTGTGTGTGCCGCTTGCCTACTAACCTGCTCCCTTCTGTTCTATTTGCATGTACAGAGAAAGTGATACCTATTTATTGTGCTGGTTTATTTGCTTATAGAGGTGGTGACATAGGTAAGTTGACTGCACTTTAGTGCATCCCTCTTGGTTTACTTTCCCTATTGCTTGGTATCATTTCTGAGCATTTTTGATTTTCATTTGATTCAGTTTTATTTGCATTTTATGTTCATTAGCATTTTTATGGTTTATTCCTCTGCTTTATGATTTATTTGGTTCTTTTGCATTTATATGATTTATTCTTTTGCATTTCGTTTTGGTTGTCAAATTACACATTTATTTTGCTTATTTTGATTTTTTCTGCTTTGTTGCTTGCAATTATTATCTATGTTCTCAATCCGCATTGGAGGGAAATTATGGCAGTGGCAGTTTGTATAGTCAATCTTTTGTTTTCAATTTCTTACAGCATGTTGTCAACTGCTATTCCTCCCTCCCATGCTCCACTTACTCCCCTTTTAGCCTATTCCACTTAGTCCACTTATTGCATGAACTTTCCAACGTTCATCCAACCCATTGTACATCAATTCGCCAGTTCTTGTACATAATACATATCAGTATCCAGTAAATTATAATTTTTTCCTCTTCTTTTCCTGTCCCCTGTAAAGAGCCCTACACATACTGAGAGAAGGATTCCTGAACATCAAATTCGTGGCACGGTTACATTTTCTACAGGTCCGCAGAGCAAGTCGATAGCCTGGCCTATACGAGATGAGCCCATTAATAAAGACCATTTCTTCACTCAAGCTGGAGAGAAACACTTCACGAGCATCAGCTGGCAAGTTTCTAAGTTGTTCCGGCAAATTTAAATTGACTTTAGCAGCAGGGTTAGTCTTACCAGCACTATTGTGTACTCCCCGTTTACTGGGCTGGGCACAGGGGATGCTGGTGCAGGAGTCAGAGATGACCCCACCTGCGACAGATAGAGTTACGTATTCTTCTTCCATTTCGCTGTCACTGTTAGGTAGTGGAGGAGAAGCTGCCTGTGCTTGGACACTCTTCTTTGAGGGTCCAACACCCGACAACGGGGACGAATTTCGCTTCTCTCTCTTAGTCCTTGTTGATTCAGCTGATAAGTTAGTAGCAGTAGGGATCTTGGATAGGCTCTGAGTTTTGCCGTATCCTTTCTCTTGGTGCGTCAAAGCTGACTGGGACCAAGAGCCAGTTTTAGATCCTGAAGAGCCAGGATCTGGCTCCATGATGGGAACTCACTTATTACACCACTCACACAGTCACACTTATTACCACAATTGATCACCAAAGAAATACTGTATGGAGTGTCTTTCTATTTAGTTATTTTTGGCGTAATTGAACAAAGGTATTCTAGACCGGAAGAATAGTCTGACCACCTCTCACAACGAAAGTTAGCCAGAAACTGCCACACGTTCTAACACCACGATCTTTTTCTTCTTCTTTAGCAGTATTTTAGGAGATTTGCAGCTCAGCTGCCGCAGCTTCTCCTGGAAGTCTCAAGGAAGTTGGTCAACTGCACTGCTTAGCACAGCTTTGTAGCTAAGCATCAAGGTGTTGCTCACTCCTTCAAATTGTGAAGCCATGTAATTATTACAGCAGTCTGAGAGATAAGAAAGTCAATTTACTCCCAAATTGTAGAAGACAAAACACCTTAGCATTGTCTTTCACCAGCAACTCATAACGAGTACAACACAATTTCAGTCACATCAATCAATTTTATGAGGCATATCTTTTCTTCTTTGGCAGAGTTAAAAGGAGGATTGGTTGGTGCCAGCAATCTACAATTTCACCTGGAGCACCAGCAGTAGGT
>LQNS02277717.1:11497771-11509170 GCA_001587735.2 Parhyale hawaiensis
ATCGTATGTTGGCCTACCGCTGTCTGAAAGGTACCATACTCAAATAGGTTAAGTCATGCAAGAGCGTCCAAAATAAGTATTGATGTATCAGAAGCTTATTTCTGTTACTTTGCATTTTCAAAATGTTGGTATTGCGCGTCAACAAATTAATGCGGAATAACTGAAGGGCGAGAAGCCTTGGAGTGGATAATAGAGCACTGGATTTAAATTTTAACAACCCACAACACAAGCAAAAGTAGGCCACGGCTAAGTAACTCCAGTTAACTTTGCCACTGTTTCTTACAAATAAATGGGAAATGAAATATTAGGCTACTCGCAGCATCTAAATTCTATGTGAAGTCTCAATTTAAACTACCGACACTTGCGAGTAGCCAAGCAGGGATTTATGCCTTTCAATTGTTTCTCAGCCTCCTTTATTACTACCATAGAGGCCGTATCGGTCCATCATTTTCACAATTTCCATTCATTGCTATGCCTTGAACATCTCTAATTTGCCTCAGTTTTGTGCCATATGGATGACAGCCTGTCGGGGCCTCAGCGTACGGCTGCGGGAGAGCTGACTACATCTCAATTATCCCTTCATAGACTTCATAGACTATTATTATCGTCCGTAAACAAAGGGAGAGAGGTGATAATGTTTTCGCTTTGTATGTGTTTCAAGATATATTTATATGTATATAATATATGTATATAAAGATATTTGTATGGCTTTCCAACCAAAAATTGCCAGAAAGAATTGAGCTATCATCACAGCTAGTCTCCTGTAGGCAGACGGTCAGATGAATGATCTAGATGTGAAAATCACAAAAACTCTTGGCACGACATTTTCAACCCCAGCCCCTCCCCATCGCGGGTGATGGTCTTACGACAAGAGGCGTTCTAGTCAGTTAGTTATACTTTCTCCATTATACATAAATGTTTCATCTTGCATTAATGTCTCGTTTCTACTTTGCCAAAGCGTTGGTCGTTTGCTATGCTTAGTGCATATCTGCTTTTAATGATCTACGTAAACCTGTTAATCTTGCTATGGTGCTGCTGGTCTTTTTACAACACTCATCTTTTTCTATTTGTTCTTGCTGCTTCTGTCTGCTTCATTAAAGAATCGTTAAAATTTTATGTTTTGTTGACCTCAACCTTCAAAGCAATAAGTTTTTGTAGTTCTTTTAAAGACAAATCTAATTTGTTTTTAGCTTTTTTAGTTCTTGCCGTTTCTGTTTGTGTCCTAACTAGAAGCGTTAAGTGTAACTGTTTCTACTGCTTGCTCCCTGCCTGCTACCGAAAATAAAATATTTTCTCTAGTTCTCTCAAAAATAGCTGCTTCCTAGTAGTCAACTTCAACCTTCTGCTAATGCCGATTTCCTCCTAAATTATATACCGCATTTCATTTACTGAGCACGTCTCCAAATTAATACACTTGCCGGCAGCAGAGCTGTCAATAATTGCTACTGCTTCACAGTTGAAGCTCGTATTATGTCATGTCGAAAATGTGAAGAAGCCATGTGGGTGAAATTTTTAACGTAAAATTTCCTGCAATTACTTCCAGGCTTTTCTTTTGTGCCAAGTCCGTCTCAACGTGTCTCAATCTTTACACTACTTTTCGCTGCTTCTGCGCGGCGCTAAACGTCCGATCCTCGAGAAAGGTTCGTACTAAGGACCACCAAGCGACATCTGCCTGGATCTGGCCAGGTCATTTTTTCCAGAGCTGGGCATAAAGTATCCAGCAATCGTCCCCAAATCTGGCAGTTGGGTCTTGTCTGGGCAACCATCGCACGTCACCAAGTGTCTCCTGCCTGACAATTTTACCCTAACGATCTTCTTGTTTTTACCCCAGGAATTTTATTGCTTCTAGAGGTGGAGCTCACAGAACGGTGAGCAGAAGGTTAAATGTTTTGATGCTGCACCTACATAAAATTGCTCCTGTTGAATAAAAAGGGGCACGACTCAAGGAAATCCCTCATAATGGAAATCTTGAGTCGAAATATGGTTACAATCTGTATCATATCAGGCGTTACTACTCTGCACCGTCTAAAAATACATAGTTTCATGGTTGCTTGGTTGGTGGTTGTTTGGTTGATTTCTCCATCCGGATGCCAGGAGAAATCATAATCAAAATGAAATATTTTTTTACGAAAAAATAGAAAAAATTAAGAAAGCCGAGTGTTAACAGGTAGAGCTTCAAATTTTGCAGGCTTTCACAGTAAAAGTTTCTAATTAAATAATGTATCGTGCACTCCTGAAGCTAAGGCCCCTGGGAGTTTTATTTGGACGATACTTTTCACTTGCAAACACGTGTCCATTCCCAAAGCTGGAAACAGTGTGGATCCTGCAAACTACAGTCCGATTCTCCGAAGTCGAGTTCATATGACGGTCTGTTGACTCCGTCAGAGCCCGTCAACCGTTGAGTTTTCGTGTAAGCAACAGAATATGCACAACTATTTTAGTTCCAAATAAACATTAAACACTTTACTGGTGACACTTGCGAGATGCTAATTCATATAGCAGCTAACAATTTAGCAAATCTTTTGGGTGGCTCACAGCTGTGCGTTCAGGTACGCAACAAAGAAGTTATAACAATAGAGGGGTTTTGGTGGCGTATAATGGCTATGGCGTGAACCCACTTTAATAAACACTTCAAAAGGTTCATAAATTTGGAATCCCGAAGTTGTTCATTTATTTTAATAGGCTTTTAGAAGAGCCTTTTCGAGAAATACGAAGTTTCCGTTGGTATCTGCGCGCTTACTTCCATGGTGAGGATTATGGTACACATTTCTGTCATCTCGGCTACTGAGCGTCCCCTGCTTTCAGAGCTGGTAGCTTAGTGGCTGCTATTTGTCAGTGAATAGCCAATGAGAGGCTCCTGAGGCTGGTTCACGGGTTCTGCATAGAGTTTCAGAGTACGGCAGTTTCAAGTTGCATGTGGTAGTTCATGCTTTATTTAATTAAAATCGCCAGAAAGTAGGGTGTCGGTGCATGGAGTCTTACTATACCTGATGATTGCTGGTGCTTGCTTTGTTGCCGCAGCGTCTACGTCTTGTGACCTTTGTTCACGAAATATTGATTTACGAACTATTCTGGAGGGCAAAGTCTCTAGTACGGCATGTACCAATAAAAGCAGCACTAGTGCCATCTAAGTTAGGCTGACTCAAACCAAATATCGTGTTCAAGCTTCTCTTAGCACTCATGTAGATCCTAATTTATTTTTCTTGCCACGTCAAAACCTTCCATTTTCTAGGTTCACGATACAAAAATTGAATAGATGATCAACAAAGCAGCGAGTAATTTTATCTTACGAGTCCAGCGGAACCACGCAGCGCAACAAAGAACATTTAGTTGCAGTAATTATATTTTTCAGCTCTATGCTTCTGTCATGATGCAGGATTTTCTTGGAGCGAAAAAAATTTGAGTGAAGTCAAATAAGTGCTTATAAATGATAAGCAACTGGAATTCTAGATGCTTGACTGCCTGATAAACGGAATTGCATTGCAGCATATCATCGAACGTAAGGACAAACTGTAGTGCCTAGCGCATTTAAACTAAGTGCTTTTACCTCTGACGATCACCTAAGGTGGCAATTGCAGGGTGCAACCAGATTAGTATCGACATTGCGATCAACTGAGAAGTATCATTATAAGTTCTACGACGTCATTTTTGACGGCCGGGAGTACTATAGTGAGCAAATGCAGGTGTATTATTTTTGTGTCGAGAAGCGGAGAGGAAGAAGATTCTTGTACAAAGCTCCACACGCTCGGATCGCAGATTCGAATCGCAGGTACAATTAGTTACTTTTCCGGCATGGGATCTAATTGCAGTTCAGTAAAAAGTTAACGAACCTTGAAGGGCTTTAAATCTATGCCAGATTTTATGACTATAAGGTAATTATGGTATCACCACTCAAATATAATATTAACAAATCAATGCTGGGTTTGTAAGTGATTAGGTGGAAATCAACAGTAGCACCAGACATTTAATTACACGCTGGCAACTCATTTAAGTTGTAGCTGCAGGTGTGCAGGTGTTGATATGAGTTCACCTGAATCTACTAGAGGATCGAAATAAACCGATACAGCAGCCTCGTGTTTATTTATTTATTTATTTTTTAGACGACGTGACCGCAAGTGCACCTGCAGCTCTGCAAAATAAAGTCTCTCAGCATAACACTTGCAGGCTGTACTTGAGCCGAAACATGGCTATATTGTCCTTCACTAGTGACGTCACTACACCCTTGTGGTGAGCAGGCCCAACATTGACCAATAATACTAGGCAACACCTTAATTACATATCCGTAACTAATATGTATGCCCAAACGAAAACCTTATGGATATGAAACCTATTACTAGTTTGTATTCCATGGCTATTGAGGTGAACCTATTACTAGTTTGTATTCCATGGCTATTTAGGTGACAGTTGACAGTTTCTCCTTAGGTCAGGAATATAAGATGTTTCCCTACAATTATGTGGTGGGAATTAATAAAAAATGTATATATAGGATGATTTTTTCTCGTATATTCGTTTGATTTAAAGTCATTGCTCCAGAGCAAGGGCCCTACTGCTGCTTTGTCTTCTACCGTCGTAAGATGACACGTTTAAGTGATACAGAACCCACCGGAAAAATTTCCCATAATGTGAGGGAATTCATAAACATTAGAGGAACGGTCGCCTTAACTCTTACAGGTATACTGCCCACGCTTATAGGAGCGTTGCTGTAGCTTAGACGGAACATACTTCCGGCTACGTACCTCACAGCTGGTATTGGTGTCGTTGTATTAGAGGAACCTAAGTCATTTCTTATATGACTTGAAATTCATAGGAAAACCGCTTTGGCTCTCATAGATCTACGTGCTAGGGAAGGATGGCCAGCAAAATTTTATTTTTGTGTTTGTAAGACCATAGTTACTACATTACATCGATGCTAATTGTGGGATTTATATAGGTTTTAATTTGGCAAAAACATTCTTATAAACTTTTGAGAATAATCTCTACTCTAGTCACCTGAATGGTGATTGTATCGTCTTAATCTCGTCATCGATTTGTCATGAACGAGAAAGCGTCGTCGTAAATGTATTAACAGTAGATAGATTATAGATTGGAAAAGAGCTGTTGCGTAGATAAAAGAGTCACACTCACCACTTTGCTTGTTTTTTTTTTCTTTTTTGTTAGTTCGACATTGCTCTCTGTGCACTTAATGTAACGAATTATGAACTCATTTATGACAAATATTAACGTAAAGCTGACGTGAAGGCAATAACTACTGTCGGTAGCTACAGTGACGCAGCCTTCAGTACTACGCGATTACTCTGAAATCGTTTAATTCTCAAATTCACCTTCAAACGTATGCAGATCTTACTGTAATTTTTAGTTTACACAATTTATCGCAAAATCATCACACATTCATCCTCCAAAGATACCAGTCTGCGGATGATCCAAGAATCGTGATACCAGCCCTTAAGCATAAACACTACGTTAGTAAAGACCATCATCTATATATATATATATATGCTAGGTAGGCATACTACCTCCACTGAGGCACTCTCCCCGGCCATAGCGACAGTCTCTCATGAGCAGCTCGGCCGGCACGACAGCCATCACCTCACATCATGACCAGCACTTTCCTCTCTATTGTGAAGTGTTCTGGCGGGTGCTGTTATTACTCCACTAATGGCTATTGTTATATTGTTGCTTTGGGTGCTGTTGCTTCTTGTCTGCTCTTATTGTTTGTCCCGGCTTGGGTAGCATCTTAGTGCCTCTAATTTTTTTTTGGGTCCAGAGATAAAACACTCAACAAGAGTTTGCGAAAGAATTAGTTAGGGCAAAAACATTTTAGGTTAAGAGCGCCGCAGTACAGGTTTTCCAAAAGAGAATATTCTCTTTTCAAAAGTTCTGTCTACTTCCAGCTTCTCATCACTCAAATTTTATTACAAAAATATATATTCTTTCTTGGTTGCCTACTGTTGCAGCCACACAATATAACCGCAAGCTCAACATGACGAGCGAACGTGTAAATCGCACGTCTTCCCGATGCACAGTAAAATCGGTAGCATAGATACGGTAGCATGAACGGTGAGCGAGCTGATCAGTCGCTCACTAGGTTGAGCGTGCGCTGAGTACAGTGTGTCCCTGGAGTACAAGAGCCTCACAGTAACTATTGTGTACCAGTACAAAGATACCCAGCTAAAGTTTTTTTTTGAAAAAAAGAGCAATTATAATTTACAATTCTCATTTGCATAATTATGCATTGGTTCTTGTTTTGAAGCATAGTAACCATGAGTATCATATATATGTATTTATCGCAAAAATGTTAAAAAAATGGAAACAATAATTCTTAATTAGCTGTCATTATCGTCGTAAAAATTATTTCTATTGCGAACTGCACTGTATTTTTAGGATCGGTTCATAAGATAAAAATATCGAAACACGGAAAAAATTCTTTCATAATAATTACTAAGCCGAGTGTCTCTTTTTCTTTGCTTTCGAACTACAGCGTTTTTTTTTTTAATGTTACAGTCGATAAAACTACATAAACTATCAGCATCATTCTTTATACCACGAGCTCGCTCCTTCAGTTTCTAACTACCATTGTATTTTAAACTAGAGCCCTCTGAGAGCGCATACCTCCGCTAGCAAGGCAACGGTTATGCAGGTAACAAACATTATGACAAACATAAGTCAAACATACAAACGAACAGACCGATCGGCACCAAAATTTGATCATTTACGTCTCTTAATATTACTAACAACTTCTGTAAATTTCATAACTTTTTGAGTTATTGCGCTAATAATCACAAAATGAAATTTCATGAAAATCCATCCACAACCTTTTGAGTTATGGCATTCACAAAAATGAGGCAGACAAAGAAACGGAAGAACGGATCTTCACATAAAGTTAATCATCTGTTCCTCCTGACATAATTGACAATCCCTGCAAATTTCATCCAAATCCGTCTATAACTGTATAAGTTATCTTGACAACAAACAGACAAACAGAATTAGCAGACAGATAGACAAACGGAATAACAGACAGACAGACGATCCCGACGAAAATATAACCTCCTTGGCGGAAGTAAATATCTTTTACAATAAAAAGTAACACTTTAACATTGAAACTGAAACTCTAAAACTTCCAATACCCACGTGCCCGCTTGTTCATTTTTGACAAAGAGTCGTAATGAAAAGTGTTTTTAGTGTCAATATAAAACTTAAAAAGCAAAATCAAGCATACCACACATTTGCACATGTCCACCACTTCGCATTCAGAAAGCAATCCCTGACAGGTTTTTTGGCAGCCCAGAAGCTAAAATCGCACAGGAGTTTCTGCCTTGGTTGACCAGTGAGATATGGTATTCAGTCAGATATGGTATTTAAAAGTACTCTTAAAATCATTAAAAATACGTAAAAAGTGAAACGATAACTTACAGTACTCACTTATATTAGTGTCCATAGGCTCTTCTTTGGGTTTTCTTTTTTTGGTTCGGCCTTTGTGTGAAGGGGGGCAGACAGCCCCGTTATTGAAGGCTTGTAGTTTTGTGAGCTGCCCTGGGCTGGGGTATCCCCCCATGGGCCCATCGGGGGGCATAGGTGGTCCTCCCATGGGCCCGGCATGCAGCATGGGAGGGTGCATGGGGCCTCCGGGGTACCCAAGGCCCCCTTGGGGAGGTATACTGTGCGGGGAGATGTGGCCCCCGTCAGGATTGCTTGGAGCCTGATGAAAAATTTAGAAATTAAAGTAGTTTTATTTAAAATCTGCCGAATGAAATTTGTTATTCCTGCATAAATATAAGATTTGTAACCGTAATAATATTACTAAAATACATGAATGCTTATAGACTCAATATATACTCACCAGAAGCAGTTGTCCACGGGAGCACAAATTGCAAAACGTTCTTTACAACTACTATATTGATATATACAGTATAATGTTACTGAAAACGCCGTCTCAGCTTGTATATTGTTCAACGGAAAAAAATGCTGACAATCTCAGTCAACACTATAGAGGGTATACAGTAAATTTCAATGGTAATGGTTTTATAATTTTTGTTAATACTGAGTATGATTAAATTCAGAAAAACGTTCATGTATTATAGTGCAATGTTTTAAAAATAAAATCTAAAACAGAAGAGAGCGCGACAAAAACTGTTGATAATAGAACGGGAGAGACCTCGCACTGTTAATTGTCAGTAATTCTCGCTTTCGCTTTACTGCAGAGTGTTGTAATAATATTTTCATTATGGAAATCTGAAAGTAATACCTGTGACAAAAGCATGTATCTAAACCAATTTCCTTGACCAACACCATACGGTATTATTGCTTTTTCCAAAATCTGAGATAGGTATCGACTCTGTCTGAAAAGTATCATAATTTTATAAAAACCGTCAGCTGTAATACATGATACACAATAAAAATTAATAAGCTGAACAGCATTACCATTGCAATTCATATTGCTTAAAAGTGTTGACGGTACTGATACATTTCTGAAAATTTGACCGTGATCTGTATGCTACCAGAAAACTCTACCTGGAAATGCTCGCTGCAGTAGATGAGGGTCCCAGCAATTCCGAATCTGTCCCCCTTGTTTAGCCTTGCGTTGCACATGTCACAGGTGAAGCAGTCGTAATGGTAGACGAGATCCTTAACTCGCATAACCATTTGTGCTTCTATGAATGGTTGTGAGCACCTGGCACACTTGACGCTCCCGAACATTCTGAAAAGTAAAGATACCGAAGCTAATAAGCAAGTTGAAAGTACTTGCAACGAGTATTAATAATAAGACATAAACGTTGCGAAACCGAAAGCTCTTCAAGGACCCCCAACAGTTTGAAATGTAAATTAAGACATGAAAGTCTATGAGTTGCTAATAAGTCTAAAATGTTTCCAATAATGAAATTTACACTAATATTATCAAGCGAGCTACAAGCTTCCGAGTAATCTTAAACACAAATAATTTGTTGAAATTGCGATGCAAATTATCAATGAAGAAATGAAACGCAATTATTCGGGAGCCATAAAATTTTAAATAATATATGCACCGAAAAATATAAAGCATTATGCATTTAAGAATAAATAGTATGGTGGAAATACATAGAACGCTTCTCACTCCCGGAAGTATTGAAAAATAAAAACTTCCACATCTATACTTCAGGTATAATCAAGTCAATTTTCGCCAGAAATACTAGAATCCTTGAAAAACGCTCAGCTCACAGCACAGCAAGACATCGTCAACGAGGGTCTAATTCCGGGACCACAGTTGCATTTGCACGTACAACTTGATGCGAGGATGTACAGCTCGCACATAGATCACGCTTCCGTATCTATGATACCAACTGGAAATTTATTGCAGCTTATTTATTGCGAATTGCATATCCTCGCATCAGACTGCTAATGCAAGTGTGACTCCGGCATAAGAGGCACTGAATCACGAACAGACAGCGCACCCTGGCGCATCCACACACCAGTATATAGTGCCCACACTGTCAACAATTCAGACTAGCTTCCGCTTCAGTTTCATGTCTGTTTCTCACTCACTCCTGAATATGGTTAGCTGGTCTATATATTCTAAATGTCCCATCGCACCTTTCTTTTTCCTTTTTTTTAAATCCCTGTAAACGTAATATTTTTTAATCCGCAACTACTCGCCCTAGCTCACTTTAGGCTGCATACTATATTTCATAATTAAAAAAAAAAATCACATCACTTCTGTGTAACCAACGCCCCTCTTAACGGAAAATAGTGTCAGTATCATCTCCTTATTTAGATGCGAGCATTTTTCTAGTAAATTTACTGCTCATTTAATGCCAATTGTCTCTTATGTTACTTTTTAGTAGTATTATTCCTATGTTAGTACTAAGCATGAAAACCTCAGGATACTGTGTCCTAACCTTGTTGGACACAGTCTCCAGATGAGAAATAAATGTTCTTCTTCTTCTTTTTCAGCTGACAGTCTTCAGAGAGCATATTGAACAGTCCAATATATTTACAAGCGTATCTAAATTGAAACTGAAGGGGTGGTATAATGACGAATTTTTAATCTTGCACATAGCAAAAATAAATCTAGTAGCATGGTCACCGTGAATATCAATTCTTTTTTTTTTCTTAATAAAAAGATACAAATTTCATCGTAGTGATTAGTATGCCTTCACATACTTGCATTAAAGCTGTTATCAATAGTTAACTAACTTTCCTAGCACCTCTCATAATTATATACTATTTATAGTGAATTGATATAAACAAGGCCTAGGTGAATGGTAATGCGATCAAGAATTACATTAAGTGGCTGTTGGTCAAGCAGACAATATGTCTATCAGAATAAACATAATGTTTTCGACGCATTATGACACCATCAGCATCATTATGTGGAGCTCGAGTCAAAAACTTACTGGCATCGCTATAGGAAAAAAAAGTGTTTCTCACATTTTGACTCATTTGATCATTGCAGTGTGACATATGCTGCAGTTGATGCTCATCTTTACAATTAAGGTGTTAAAGTTACAAGTGGCTTCGCTAAATGTAACCTAGAGATAAACTGCAATCTTTTGTGTACCATGCAATGTTCTAATGAGTTTCATGTAACATTGTCATAAGTAGTTAATAAATTTATTATAATCAGAAAATATTATTTCTATTTCATTACCGTCTTGAATTCCGAGCAAGAGACGAGAAATATTTCTAATTTCTTTATTTCTTTTTGAAAGCGCTGCCCATAGTTCTTTCACCAACTGTAGTTTCTAGCATCAAATTGGCATCAATATTGAAAGGATGCATGCTTAGAACACTTATTTTAGCTATCGAAATAAAAACTTTTCAATTGAAACAATTTCTTTCACTTATTTCAGTCCCCTTGTCTTTGTAATTATGTGTTCATATTATTAGCTTAGGCATTTTTGTTGAATACTGAAGTGTAATGGACACAACACTCACCAAAAGTAGATCAATTTCTACATAATTTTCAGCGTACTGCATTCCACGGCAGCCTTTCTACAAATCGATCATTCACGTCATACAACCTGCTATCATCAGGGTATCTATTTCTTCGAAGGAAATAAATAATTTCTCTATCACATCTGAGACTATCAATAAAAGAAGCTATCAACTCCAGTCCTGCTCCCAATCCATCCCGTTCCTTATCTCTGTTCCATCACAGGTCTTCAAACTCATTAAAAAAACGCTCTTCTTTGACTTCCACGCTCACGCTAAGTCGATATATATAAAGCCTCACCAAATGTAATGCTCGCTCAACTGGAGATGAAACTTGACACAAAAAAGAGTCCGTAAAATATCAAGCTCCTGTATATGCTAAAGATGCTAATCTGGTCGGTAGCTCTTTAGCAATCCTAAAATTATAAGCGCAAGTGCTCCGCTGTACGAGGAATGAACATATTAACAAATTCCGGGCATGGTTTTGGGCTGGA
>LQNS02277717.1:11535443-11545809 GCA_001587735.2 Parhyale hawaiensis
CCGACTCCCCATACAATGCGGCTTCGGAACCTGTTGTTTCACCTAAAGAAACGCCATAAAATGTAGCGAACAGCCAAACTGCTTCTAAAAGAGGCTGTTTTGACAGCTTAATACCCCGGTAGATATTTATTACGAGGTGAAATCTCTACAGTCGGCAGGGTTTTTAAATGGAGGCAGGATATATATTTGTAGAAATGGTGGGGGGCGCGTGATTGTTTGAGGGTTTAAATGGAGGGGTAATAAGCAAGATTAAAAGTTATTAACAGACGAAGAGGTTACTGTCAATGTCATCTTTCATCTTAATAGTGTAGAACAATAACGGGGTAATTTCCAATGGGAAAATTAAAGGCGGGTATAGGATATTTTCCACCTCCTCTATCGACATCGGATAATTGCCTATGAATTTCCGATAGGAAGCTGCAAGATACCGAGAAGAAAGTTCTTGGTGGTAACGATAATTTTAATATCTATTCGTTCATATCATTAATGACAATGTAAACTCGTCATGAGAGAGAGGTTATTTTTATTATTTTTTTTTCGTGCTGAAAGTAATAACTGCAACAGAAGCCCACAACCACACAAGATATTAAAAAAAGCTCAACATACAATAAGCGGTCAAATTGCATGCAGCTGTCCTGGTTTGTAGAAAAAATATTGATTCGAGAATAGACAGGGAAAAGTATCCAAAATGTGCAATAGAATTTTTAGCCCTTGAATATTAATTTTCTAAATAGATTGAAGCTCCATCAGTGTAAGAAGCAAAGTAAAACATCGGGTGAAGATTTCTATCGTATCGTAATAGTGGTATACAATAAAAGTTTCGATGCGAATCATTGTTTTTCAAACAATAGTAATAAATACCGGCAGTTCATTATATGACTTTTTATAGATGTTGCACCTGCACTTCAATGCAGGCTCTACTGACGCTCCCTCGTTCCCTTAGAGGTCTCCTATACTCCCAGCACTCTCTTATTTCTGTAGTTCCCTCAGCATACAGCACTTCCCTACTCCCTTCCTCAGTACAGTACTTTCTCACTACCCCGGTACTTCCAACTTCACCACTCCTTCATCCCTCTTTCAGCACTCCTTCATGTAACCCAGTGCTCCTCACTCCCCCAGCTCTCTCCCACTCTACCAGCGATCTTCACGCCACCCTATTACACTTCTTCACTCCCAAAGCTCTCTCTCATTTTCATAATACCTCCTCATTCCTCCAGCTCTCATTCACTCCCTCACTTTGTCAGTGGCTCGGTGGGCAGAGGTGTTGCCCCTCTCGCTGTCATAAAGTCGCACGTTCTATTCTAAGGTAGGGAGACAAGTCTTGGTGCTCTGCAATGCAGCGTCAGCAGTTCTGTCATTCGGTTCATTGGATCATATGAGCCCTCCGTCAATGACGTCACAGCTCAGATATTTATAGTCGACTGCAGCGGTGCACGCCTTTGGGCCCTACAGGGCACTTATCTGATGCACAAACCAGTGTATGTGGGTGTCCTAGTTGGGTGTATGGCCAAGGAAACTTTATTTTTATCGCTGCTTTCTCACTCCCTCAGAACTGCAGTGCTCCCACAGCACTCCACCCCAGAACTCCTTCGCACCCCCACTCCCTCAACCCTCCCTCACTTCCTTAGCACTCCCTCACTTCCTTTTCGCACTCCCTCACTTCCTTAGCACTCCCTCACTTCCTTAGCACTCCCTCACTTCCTTAGCACTCCCTCACTTCCTTAGCACTCCCTCACTTCCTTTTCGCACTCCCTCACTTCCTTAGCACTCCCTCACTTCCTTTTCGCACTCCCTCATTTCCTTAGCACTCCCTCACTTCCTTAGCACTCCCTCACTTCCTTAGCACTCCCTCACTTCCTTAGCACTCCCTCACTTCCTTAGCACTCTCTCACTTCCTACCTCTCCCAACACTCCCTCAGCAATCCCTCACTCCCCTTCTCACGTTCCCTTATCTCCCCTCACTCCCTCATAGCTCAGCAGCACGGCACTGCCCTCGTTGCCCGTGATGTATGACTGTCATTTGTCATGAGCCGAACTTCATTTAGACATTCTTGCTTTCTTCATTATTTATACACTTCCTACCCTTCATTTGTCACGTCAAGGAAGGAAGGATCGAGTTTTAATAAGCTTAAGAGGGAAGCAAGTCCTGTTTTTACCACACTTCGTTTGCGAGGGAAATCCCTCTGATAACGAGGGACGCCGGTGCCTGCCATGGGAAAAAGAAGTGACAGAAAATGCAGTGGCTTGCAGGAACTAACCGCAAATATTTTTTTTTCGTCTTCATTAGTTTCAGTTGTCTGTTTTTACATTTGCAAGTTAGTAAAATGCAGTGATACATTGAAGACCCTAGTACGAACCTGAAGCCAGAAACCTGATTATTTTGTCTTCTGAGTTAGTTTGTTCTTTTAATTTTCTCAACTTATTTGGCAACATATGATGATATGTAAAAGCTAAAAACGAGGAGCTCTGGTTCTCTATAGAATACAGTAGAACTGACAGAATATGCGATGACTTGAAGGAATAAAAGCCAGCAAACTTTTCTTGGCCTTTCTTTTATTGTTCCTTTATCTAAATTGAGTAATGCGGAACGAACGCATCGTGTGCTCCAATATTTTACTGCGTTTAGGAAGGAAAACCCTTTATTAACGAACATATGCTGCCTGAGTAAATAGAATCGACAGAGAAGCTGTTAATACTTTTTATTACGGGCCGGTGTCGCAAAGCGACTGCAGTGCCATATAGGCAACAGTGTGCTCTGTATGTGTGTGTCCGCACCTTGACAACATGTCTGTTCGGGGCTGGAGGAAGAGTGCACGTTACAGTGGGAGTCATATGAAAATGTGCTATGCTGTGGGCTTAGGATTACGCGAGGACATTAGTCATTGTTTAGTATATTATTTAGCGAGTAAATTTAGTAATATATCATTTACGTGTCATATATATATATATATATAACACACTACGCTTGTGACTAAGAACCCTCTAAAACGAAAACTTTTGTTGCCTTGAGAAATTGACCTTGCAGAAAGATGCACCAGCTTGTAGGTAGGAAATGGTTATTTTATTTTTTATTAAGTAGTATTCAATACTTTCTGATTGCTGGAAAGCAACCTTATGCTAATACAGTACTACATCATAAAGCCGTCCAGTTTTCATGATATATTTCACTTGCGACGTAAAAATCCTATATCATTGACCGAGAAATTTTCTGCATTTGAGAAAAGAACTTTTACGAAATACACGAAATACAAAAAAAGCAGCATTTTTAGATTCGTGTAGAGCTGATTTCGCCCCTCCGTTCGTTATGCAAGTTAGTAAAATCAAGTAATGCGTCGTAAAGCTGTCATTTTTTACACACTTCGCTTGCGGGAGAAATTTCTCCAAAGACGAGCATCTTCTGCTCGAGAAAATAGACTTAATTGATAAAAAGTAAGTCGAATAGCGGGAAGAGCGTAAAGCAAATTTGTTGTCTTTTGGTGTGCTCTTCATTTTGCTCCATTGTTTTATTATCTACATTAGTGACCCTCAGAATTGCTTCCCTAAAGTAAAAGTACTGAAGCTAGTATATCTGAATGGCAGTTATAATATTCATGAAACATGCAACGTAAACCGATGAAAATGCAAGAAGACAATGACGCTTTTTAAAAAAAAAAAACTTCATAGATATTTTTGATAGATAGGAGTACTCAGTAGTAAAAAGGTATCAAATATTTAATGAAGAATTTAAAAACGTTTAGCTGAAACGATTTGAAGCTAAAATATAGCGAGAGTAAAGAAACGCCGCTTGTCGTTTGTCAGAAATGAAAGATTGTGTAAGGCAGAATCGTATTTAGGTATATATACATCACGCTGTTGACAGTCCGCAATAAAAACTTTATTTAATTTCCTTCTCGTATTACGCATTGGTCTTGTGCTTTGTTTCCCTCAAAAAATTTCCTTGTAGAACCGTATATTCAACTTTCCTCACTTAATGGGCAAAGGAATTGTGCCTTATTTCCCTCACTTCTCTACCAGTTAAGCCCTATTTAATTTCCCTCGCGCAATGTGCAGTGAACTCGGGCTTTGTTTCCTCATATCTCTCCCAGTAGTGCCGGACTTAATTTCCTTCTCCTATTGCTCAGTGAATTCGTGCTCTGCTTCCCTCATATCTATCTCTGTAGCGCTGTAGTTATTCTATTATTACACTTAATTACTTTCTTTTGTTGTACTGTGAACGTGTACTCTGTTCCACTCACATTTACTTAGCAAAACCGAGCCTAATTTTTTATTGTGCAAAAAACTCGTCGTCGTCCCCCCCCCTTTCCCAGTAATAGTTCTTTGTTTTCTTCTCGTTCTACGGATTATAATTGGGGCACTGTTTCCCTCATTTTTTCCACGGCGGAAGCATTTCAATTTCTCTTCATTTTCCTTTTGTTTGAGCGTGGAAAAATTCTTGGCTTCCCCTTTCCTTTAATTGCGTGATCAGTAGAGCCGAGGAGCAGGTAAGAGACTTCGCTCGCTGGTGTTAACATAGCAAGTGCTGATAAGCTGGAGACTTGCGCGTGGTTTGCAGCACCGTAATTTTACCACACATCTGTGGTAAAGTATGAGCGCTTCTATCAGGAGCAGCATTCCTTAAAGTCCTTGCGGCCCATGTTTGCGATCATTGAGAATTTCCCTTTTTCAGATAAATTATTAAGAGCTCATAGTTACGCTAAATCAGTATTTGTTTAGCCAATTAAGTTCCGTAAATTGCTTGCGACCCACAGTTATGATTTTTGAGAGTTTTCCTCATTCAAAGTAAATTGTTTTAAGACCTTAATTGTGAAATAACACCATTTTATTATTTAAAACAAGTATTTTTACGGTATTCATTTATTAATATCGGTCTTGATACACATAGATATATTTCCAGGCTTGATTTCTACTAAATTAAGGAATATTTCAAAGTGAGCTCATTATTCGAAGAGATAGTTTAAATTTTTTCATTCTAAATCCACATTTTTACATGTTTTCTTTACTTAGTATGAATACTTTTTGCGTGGTTTTAGTATGCAACAAAGATACTCTTCTATTTTCATTTGCGCATTTTTTGCTAAATTCAATGTTTTGACTGTTTTTTTTTGTATTCAGAATGAATTTATAATCGTTTTTTAGATAACTGCTCGTATTTTCTTGGTTAGTCGCAAAAATGATAATAACAAGATACTATGCAATAAAGTTTCACGAAGATTCTTCAATTACTTTCTGCTTCGAAATTTTGATTAACGGCAATTTCTCCAACACGGTGTAGCAATGAAAATGAACTTTTTGCTATTCGATATACAGCATGTGCCGTAGCCCAAATAACCTTCCTGTAACCTAGCTACTGCTTAGCACACGTGTCAAGAGCTTTCATGGTACAGCACTGGAACAAAAGCCTATCTGTCCACAGATCAATTTTCAGCCTCCCTTAATATCACAACTTTTTCATGCCTTATCCTCAACTCTCCTTCTACCATACCCTCACTACTTTTTACAATCTTATACCCTTGTAACTTTCTACTAACTTACCCTCACGATATCATCCCTACTTGCTCTCCCAACATTCTGCCTACAAATCGCAGTAACTTTCTAACTACGGTAGTTACCTTTGTAACTTCTTCTACCTTTTTGCTATCATAACTTTCTACCCTCACAACTTTCTGCATACTTACCCTCACGCCTTTCATCTACATACTTTCGCAACTTTCTATCTACTTACCCTCACAGCTTTCTATCTACTTACCCTCACAACTTTCTATCTACTTACCCTTACAACTTTTCATCTACATACTCTAGTAACTTTCTATCTACTTTCCCTCACAACTTTCTGCTTACACAACAACACTTCTTGTTTTCCACTACCAACCTCACCGGCATTGGGCAAAACTCGAGCAATACTTTGCGCGCATTCCTCTTATTGACGAATAAGAGGGAACCATTGAGGTGGCAGGAACTGTTCTCGGGACCCCTGGCGAGTTACTTTAGCTGGGAAGAGCTGGTGTCATCCCAGGGGTCGTTTTAGAGTCAACCAAGGCTCGGTAATTGGTGCTATTTATGGGCAGTCTCTGTCTCACTCTCTGGCAGAGTCTCTGCCGCCGCCGCCTCTGGCCGAGCTTGATGGACTGTCAGAGGCAGAGGAGCTGCTTCGGGAGGTCCACTAGCTCGTGGCCTTGGGTCCACTGCAAGTAGCTCAGATCGTGACCCACGTGAAACCGGATCCCGGTGTGTTGTTAGAAGAGGTTGACCTCGCTGGGTTGTAAGCAGCCTACCATAATCAATGATCTAATGTGGCTAAGAGAACAGTTTACGACGCGAGTATTCGGTTGGCTTACAGGATTCAGGTAATACACAATGAAGCAATAGTCTCCTGCGCAATGATGTAATAGCCGCTTACTTAGTTCGTGACTCTAGTTATGCAGTTGTGGGGTTCCTCTAGAAAAAGAGCGGTAGTTCGAGGGGCAAGGGTAACTGTAAGAAACATAATATTTCTGGAAAAAGCGTAAGGTACCTAGCTGTAAATTAAGGGTGAGTTTGACTGGGCCAGGAATTAAGTCTTCGAGGCTTGAGTTATCCAACTTATCCAGCTTCAGACTTTGTCCCGTTGAATCGTGCTGCAATAGCAACGGGATTACGTTCAGCCTGCTGAAAGCTCCATCTTACAGAGTAAGATGGAGATTCTGGAAATCTCATGAGTAACCTATTGAGCGTCAATACCTGACACTCAATTTAGCAGGTCGATGCCAGTGCACCTGCGTAAAGTTTCGAACCAGTCAAGCCTCGGAGGCTTAATTTTGGTGCCCAATCGAACACGCCTAGCTATTTTAAGATACAAACCCTATGCTGCGCGGCTTACAAGATGACGAAACCGAAAGTTCCCTCTATAATTATTATAGTGGGTTGGGTTACTAGCACCGAAACTTCCCTCTATAAGTTAAACTAGAATATAGAATATTTTCGAGAATACCAATACTGTCAAAGATTCCTAGAACTTCGGCTTAAAATATCGAACACTGCATCAAGTTCATGTAGAGCATGGCATATTCGCGACTGTGGTAAAACGGCTAGTACTGATATTTCTTCTCTAGAATTGAGCAATTTAATTTCCTGCGCATACTTAAGTATGCTTTACTTGGAGGTTAAACAATTTTTATCATAATTTTGTGAAAATAAGCACAACGAAGAGGCAAAATGAGAGCCGTGATATCAATCCATAATCGTGAACTATTCATACAGTCTTACTTGCCGACTGGATTGCGTATTAAATTTAATCCTCTCATTCCACTACGTGGAAGAAAACCGAAAGTTACAAAGCACGATGGAAAACTAAGCGCCAAACATCTATTCTCATAAAATTCACCATCAGGCAGTTATACTAAACGCTTTTGGTGGATCTCCTCTCAATAACGTTTGTACAAAACATACTCTAGAGAGTGTGCGTGTACTGCTATATGGCGCCTGGAACAACGATATAGTCCGTCGATCAGTTCTTGGATCGGAAGTAGACCAGTACAGCAAGTCTGCATCCGCATTCTGTCATTCATCCGCACTGTCAATTATCTGCATACTATATGGGGACCCCGCAGCCAAACTGGCTTCTGCACCCCTCTGTGTATTTATGGTGTTTGCTAGGAGATGAGATACACACAATTGAGGCTAATTTACTTAAAAGCTTTATTTGATTGTAAGGTATTTACTTATATGATGCACTTACTGACTATAATTTACTGGTAAAATAATCAGTCGAACAGTAGCATCCAGCTGCTGTTCGACTTACTAGTAAGGTGGTTATTTCTGAAGTACGCTTATCACTTAAACAATTGCTTTTGTTGCAAGGCATTGATAGCTAAAGAACGGTCATCGCCTTTGGCGTAATTTAATAATTGATCACTGAACTTATATACATATATTTCATTCTATTAATTTGACTTTCTATGGTGCAATAATCGTCTCATTTACTAATTTACAATTATAGTTTTCGCTAAAATTTCCATATTTCATTCTCTCCGTTTTTTTTTCGATACTGGCGAAATCTACGCTACTGGTATCAGAAACATTAGACCAAGCTCATGCTTTAGTAGAGCGATTTTCCCAGGTACGTAAAGTGAGTAATCTAGAACAAGTGTAAGACGTCGGATTGAGTTCATTGTTAAGGAACGGTGTCATCGAGCGACCTCCTCCATAGCGGGGACTGTCACGCTACCATCCATGTGCTTCAGGCACGTACGTACAGAGTGTGCTTGTGCTACAGTGACACGTACGATAAGTAGTAGTTCTCGTGCTCTATTTAGACTAGGTATGTGCTGCTCGTGTTGATATTCTCATACTTGAATGTTACTTTTTTAACGTTATTCCCATATTCCCCTTTGATCTTGACATTGCCATTTTTAATATTATAGCCATGTTCCCATACACTTCATATTCCTAACCCCCGACTAGTTAATATTATTCCCATGTTTTCATTTTTCAAATTCTTCATATTCCGAGCATCTCTAATTTTTATATTATTCCCTTGTACCCGTTCTCCATACTTTCCATATTGCAGACATATCACAATTGTCAAATGTTCTTCCCTCCTTCCAAAATTGCCTGCGAAGTTGCCCTCGAAATAACATGCATTTCGGTAGCTAAAATCTGATTAACCTCACACCGTCAGTATTAAGCCACATTTTCCCGATAAATAGCGCTGTTTATTCCTTTCTTATCCTTGATTTACATTAGTTTTCGTTGTAGGGAGGCAACACACAGTGCTATTACTATAAGCTTGTAAACTATAATGATGAAGTGGCAGGTTAAGCACCAGCGCACCACATTTTTGAGTGATAAATAGTTACCAGTTTTGCGTTTGCCAACGAGTAGCCATTCCCTCCTCACTAACAGCTTTACTCCAAAAAGATGGGATTCCCTCCAATCTCCCCAGCATACTTGTGGTGCTACATGCAGTGTGGAACGTATGAAGCGTATTCTTGTGCACTTGTGCTGTAGCATTTCATGAAAAACACTTTCATTTAAATCGTTGAGGGCTTGGCCGAGGTACGAGTATACTACAAAATCAAGTAGATTGTTGTTCAAAAAGGATTGAAAGACTTAAACGTGGGCATCCCATATTTTAATCGAGAGTGTCACTGCCTTTATTTTATACTTTCTGCACGTAGGATATACACTTTTCAGTCACAGTAAAAATGTTATATATTACGTTGTTCATTATTATATGTCATACATATATATATATGTATTTTTTAGATTATTTATTACAGTATACCTGATAGGAATGTCATAGCGTTATTCTTTCTTACTTCACGCAAGATCGAGGTTATACATTAATCAGTATTATACGACTGATAATCAGAACTTGAAAAATTAACTTCATATATTCAGAGATGTTAAAAAAAAATAAAACGCCTAAATGAACTACCAAGCACCATATCAGGTCCGGATTCCGCCATAGCCAGAGTGAACTACTGTTCACTAGTCTACTAGTATAGAGTGAACGGTATAGAATAATAGCGGATAAACGCCTAAAAATTTCATATTGGACAAGAGGGACTCGACAAGCTAGATTAGGTGACCTGTGCTAAATTTCCAGGTGAAGTCGTAGCAAACTATAGCTTACAGTAACCAGTTTATTTCATCCTCACACTGCTTGCAATTTGTAAGTAGCCCAGTCAATGCTTCTGGCCCTCGATGATTTCATAAGTAAAGATTAAATCATTATGTATTTCATTGTAAAATTGAAAAGCATCAGTTAGATGCCACTTACGTTTCTTCCAATTTATGTTCATAATTACCACGCCGCAATGATGTTATTTTTACTAGTAAATATTGCGCTTCTGACGTGACGTAGATGATAGTGAATGACAATTTGCCAACTAACGAATTTATCACTTACAGGTGTTCTAAATATTGATAGTGAAGCTAATTATATTGAAAATCTATATATTAATACGCTAGTACCTACGTACGTACGTACGTACGTACGTACTTACCTTTTGTGTCACGCTCTTCATCATTAATAGATAGAAGGAAATTCAAGCTTTATTCAGTTCGGGAAGCTGGCGTATCTGTGATACGGCTGGTGAGTCATCTCTCGGCCACAGGCCAGGTCTTTCTAATTGTTTTTACGCCCGAAATTTCTAAGAAAAAGCTTTGGGAACCTGTACCGTGGTTTACTACCAAAGGGATTCCACGGGTCGAGTTAGACAGAGCAACTTATAATATAATCCACGGGCCACTTAGACAAGGGCAGCTTCAGTAATTATTATCAGCAAAAAGGCTGGTCGTATAAGATATCACGCATCGAATCTCGGTGTTGTTTGTGATGTTGACGGGGAATAGCCATGGTACGATGTGAAGGTTTCACTGATCT
>LQNS02277717.1:11567619-11579113 GCA_001587735.2 Parhyale hawaiensis
GACAGAAGGTGTTCTGTCGGAGCGAGCCACTGAGAAAAATTCGTTGCAACACTCTATCCATTATCTGTTAGGTGCTAAGCTGTATTATTTCATTGAAATTGACTAGAGTCGTAAAATACAAGTCTTAAGATTTGGATAGATCAATTCTTAAACTTCAATCATATATTATGAGACCACACTCAACTCCGATGAATCGCTCGAGCTGCGATTACGGTGGTTAAACTGAAAATATAATTAGCTACCATGTTAATTAACCGGTCCGGCGCTAGTAATCCAACCCACTATAATAATAATAGTAATTAACCGCTCCCTCTACCGTCCCTTCAAATCATTCCCTGGCCTTCCTAGTGGGGAGGCAACGTTCATTCTTGGAACCTGAGACAGATATTGTAATCTTTGCGAATGTTTTTTTTTTCTGTACAACGAACAGAAATTCAAACTATACTCAGTATAACTTACTAACTCCTGTGCAACTACAGCTCTGTAAACGCCCCACTTCCTTTCTGTCTGATTGAGTGGCTGAAGGCCTCAGCCTTTTCGTACCTACTGTACACATCATTTATAGTAATGCTATTCGAACGGAAAGTAATTTTCTATTGCGGTACTATAGGGTTAATGATCTACCAAACTCTACCCCAAATATGGACAACGTTATAAAATGTGCCACATCCTACACTGTTTCAAGAGAGTGGACGTGGCATATTGTGTTGCTTTTATAGAAGCGCCGAATTCCAGATTTGGGGGATAGTAAGTAAATAGGTACCATAGTATTTAATCCACTGCGTACTAAGAAGGCTCAAAATTGCGTGTATTTCTCTAAGCGTAGGCGTCTGTGTTGGACACCGGAGTCCTTCCAACGCTACAGCCTGGTTTCTATCATTCAGATGTGTTGTGAACAAGCAAGCAGCTGAGAACCTACCAGGCTTCAGGTCGATAGGTGGCTCTGCCATGTCGTAGGTACCTTAAATAGCTATTAGCTGTTTTATGTACAGTACCTTCGGTATATCCTTTTAGTGTTCTTCTTTAGTGACTCTTCAATTAATGTGTCGCGCGTATATTACGATGTCAATTACGCTTATAGGTAGTTAAATCGCATGTACTTATTTATGCTAATAGAAGATAATTAGTGACCTACTGTTGAACTGTAACATTCCTTCGATAGTCTTCATGTGTTCCACTGATTAGTACCTATTGATAGTTTATTTTATGGCGTATGAATTTAAAAACTAAACGTTTTTATAACATTGTAGTATATTACGTATGAATACAACGGATGAACGTTATATTATAACGTTGTAAATAAGGAGATTCTTTGTTGTGCATAAATGTAATAGATAAACGTTTCTAATGACATTGTAATTTCTGTACTGCTCATGAATGTGAATGATTAGGGATGCATTGACATGACGTTTGTTGATGATGCTGGAGTTTTACAGGCGTAGGTTTTCATAACATTGCAATTCGTTATGAAACACGAATATTAAAGACCAAGGTTCATATTACATTGCAACTTCTTCGTGACGCGTCATCTCGAAAGATAACATTTTTTCATTACGTTGCTCCTTTTGAAACACATGAATAATTTCCCTTTGAGTCGCATGGAAACTGTGGATAGGGAGATTAAAACTAGGAGGGAGTTTCATTAGCAACAGACGGACCGACGGGGACCGCCATTCCCAAAATGGAAACTGAAGCCCCAGCCCACTATCAAGTTTCTGTTAGAAAATTAAAGAAAAATAAAGCGGGCGCGCGAGTCTAGCTTCCTAACACAGAAGGTATTTGAAGGCTGCTATGTTCTTACTTCATTTCTGCGCGTTATAAACACATAAAAGAGTCTGAAGTTTGTGAACGCTGAATTCATTTTTTTACATCATTGTTACATGCGTAAGCAAATTTTACGAAACTGGTGGTTAGTTATTGCTGAAGTACTACTTTACTTACTGATCGAATGTCTATCAAACGCTGTAAATGTTTAGGTATGTAGAGCAAGGCAACAATTATTTGTTATTTACTCTTTGCTTGGGAGATTTACTGAAAAGTTCGTAGGCTAAGATTTTCAATCAACAGCGTTATGTTCTTTTAAGAGAGGCTGTTATTTTGTTGTGATTCCGTGTTCTTTAGAGGACCAACTGTGATTCTTGTCACTTAATTCTAGTATGTTAATATAATATATTTTGATTCTAATGTTACTGTTGTGGTGGAGCGGTATGCCCCTTTTTTAGCCCTATTTTAATCTGCTACAAGGGTTTTGTGTCCAGTGTGTCCTATCCTTGAGCAAAATGACTTTTATATCCCTCAGGAAGTATAGGGTTGGTTAGGTGAGTTAGGTTCCCTATCCTATGTTTTGGGGAGCAGCGGCCCCCAAGTGGACCCTGTAGGTTACCGTAGCCATTAGCTAGGCCTTCAGGATGTCTGTCTTTTGTGCCCATTTTGATTTCTTCCAGTTTCATACGCTTTCTGATATTACTTTCTTCTATCATTCCTCTTCTATCCCGATTTACTGTTCCCATGCGCGTTGATCCTGTGTGGGAACACCTTCGTGAATGGGCTCCCCGTTTCTATCGACATACCACATGCATATAAATATACTGTATATCCCTTGTTTTATGCTCAGTGACATCGTCTTTGTACGGAAACGTGGCTTAACCCTATCCGTTTCCAATTTTTCTCAGCCGCTTGAGCGTCAAGGCGGTACAAATTTGTACCACCCACTAGAAATTCTTATAACTTCATCAATATCAGAGTTTTTCTTCATAGTCTCAAAAGTCATTTATTCAACTATTCTTTCGCTTATTTAATTAAAGAAATAATGCCTCAGAGTAGTTTTAATGTCAACTAAATTCGAATATAACAAAATATCTCCGGACGGTACAGTGTGAATACTCCGGCAGCACATCTGCCGCAATTTTCACACTTTCACAAGCTGAACGTATAATCGCTTCTAATTTTCATTTCTAGCCTTGTTGCTGTCTTTTAGTGATAATTTTGAGAGTTCTTTTTGTATAAAAAGAAAATCTACACAGAAATGTTATCATCTAATTTTCTGAAATATTTATATTCATCTATATTTTTGGCTGTAATGTGCGGGTATATTAGAATTATATTGATAGTCATGTTCAATTGAGAAAAGTCACGGAATTTTGGGCGCTGAATATCACTGGGAGCAGAACTGTGAACGAAAAACGGTAGGGCGGTACAATCTTTGTACCGCCTTGGAGCAGATAAGGTTAAACCTCGGACTGTAACTAGCCGCAAGATAATGTCCTATCAAGTCCACTGCCAGTGGCGTAGCCAGGATCCTTAGCGCATGGGGACAAAGCCAATTTGAGCCCACCCCCCCCCCTCACCCTTGTGCTGCTGCACCTTCTTTAATAATTAAAACTGCAAAATTAAGAAATTTGCCTCTGCGCCCCGAGACGAGAACGCTCGAGGCGCACTATGTTGTGCAATATCCTCTCGGTAATTTCATTAATTGATTACGAATTAATCTAATGTGTTGTCAGCATTATTTTATATTCCGGTGTCGGTCGGTTTGGCGCCCTCTAGATGCTGCGCCCGGGGGCAGATGCTCCCCCCCCCCCCTTTAGCTACGCCGCTGTCCACCACTAGGTTCATGTACATTCCATTTGTGCACCATCTGCTTATTACATTCCCTTATGCGACGTTGCAGTTGCAGTTTTACTGGAACCTGAATATTTTTGCTATGCTACATATCCGCTAGGCTTTGTTTACAGATAAATATCTGCATAAATAAATATGTGAACAACATTCTAGACTTTGCAACTTCACACAAGGGTCCCGAGTGCCTTCTCCACAGGGGATGTAGCATCTGGCCGCAGTTCCTGCTGAGAAGGTTAGTTTTGTAGAGTCAGGTAGGTTCTCTATATTTCCTTTCTGTCCCGCGAGGTGGGCCGCCGATCGAGGTGACAGACTTTTTCCCGGGGCTCTTACCTCGCCCGTGCGGAGGGATGCAGTAGGGACCATCCGCACGGGCGCTTCTTTCTTCAGTCTTCTTCTCTTTTCGTCCTTCATCTCTTGCCACCTGAGCACAACGTTGTGGTTCCGGCTGTAAGCCGAGTAAATCATCTTAGATCGCTATTACATGTCTAAGTTTCAGAAATAGCGGGACAATACCAATATAATAATAATCTCCGAATAGCGCAGAGGAAATCTCCACGGCGAGGAAGAGAAGACGCTGCTTGAATCGAGGTACCGGTGCCTCGAAATCGGCCTAACCAACTTAGAATATACCTTAAAGCAGCGGCTATCTGCTAAAAGGAGCAAAGTTAGACGCTCTGAGGCCATAGTAGCTGGATTCCATCAGAACCAGCTATTGAACACCAACCAGAAACGCCTCTATCAAACCCTTAGAGAAGAGACGAGCTCTGACTCACCCAACGCAGAAGAGAGCATCCAATTCTGGAGTGACATCTGGAGCAAAGAGGTACGGCACAACAATACCGCAGAATGGCTCCACGACGTCACTGAGAAAAACGTCGCAGCAGATCCAGGCCTTACAATCACCAGTCAACAGCTCAAAAAGCAACTGAGCAAGACCAAGAACTGGAAAGCACCCGGACCAGATATGGTGCAAGGCTACTGGATCAAAACTTTCACATCGCTGCACTTCAGAATTGCTGTACAGCTCAACCACTGCCTGCAACGCGGAACCGTGCCCACCTGGATGACCACAGGGAAGACGGTCTTAATCCAGAAGGACAAGGCAAAGTGCTCGGAGATCAGTAATTACCGCCCAATCACGTGCTTCCCCTTATTTGGAATGTGCTGACGGGCAAAATTTACGAGAGAGTCTACCAACATCTAGACTCAAAGAAGCTCCTACCCGACGAACAGAAAGGATGCCGCAGGAACACCAGGGGAACAAAGGACCATTTGCTCGTCGACAAGCTCCTCACGAAAGATGCCAGGAGCAAAAAGAAAAATCTAAGCATGGCTTGAGTTGATTACAAAAAAGCCTTCGACATGGTCCCTCACTCCTGGATCCTGGAATGTCTAGACATCTATGGCATTGCCGGCAACATCCGCAATCTGATCGCGACCATCATGCCCAACTGGAAGACCCAGTTCACAAGCGCCAATAAACACCTCGGCGAGGTGAGCATCAGACGTGGAATCTTCCAGGGCGACTCCCTATCTTCACTACTCTATGTCCTGACCATGATCCTCTCCGAGACTCTGAACAAGGCCGGCCATTGCTACAATTACAGTCGTACCACGAAGCTCAACCACTTGCTTTACATGGACGATCTGAAGCTCTACGCCAAATCAAAGGACCAAGTAGAGTAGCTCCTTAATATAGTACATCAGTACTCCCAAGACATCAAGATGCAGTTCGGTGTTAGCAAATGCGGAGTCCTTAACATCAAAAGGGGAGAGGTTATTGCATACGAGAGAATCATCATCGAAGAAAGTACCATTAAGGATATCGAGGAGGCAGGTTACAAGTAGCTGGGTGTCATGGAGTATAACATCATTCTCCACAGAACGATGAAAGATTCTATTCGGAAGGAGTACCTAACCCGACTCCGGCTCATTCTGAATTACACCTCAATGGGGGCAACACCTTCAAGTCCATCAACACCTGCGCCGTCCCGTAGTCCTGTATTCTGCTGGCATTATTAACTGGACCAAGAAAGACTGTACCGACATGGACATCAAAACCAGGAAGCTCATGACCATCTATCGAGCACTGCACCAAAGATCGTACGTAAACAGACTACATTATCAGAAGAGAAGGGGGCCGTGGCCTCATCAGCGTCGAGGACTGCGTCGAAGCGGAGAAACGCTCTCTCCTAACACTTCAGAGAGAGCGACGACCCGTGGGCACGCTGCTTAATCGGAGCGAAGTTGCTGAAAGAGACCGAAACGGCTGACCAATTCAAAGAGCGACAGCGCCTCGATCGGACTAACAAATGGAAGTGCATGAAGACGTCCGGCCAGTACCTCGAAGCTGTTCAGGACAAAATCGTACCAGACTCTTGGAACTGGCTGCTGAGGGGTGAGCTGAAACGGGAAACAGAAGGCACCATCCTGGCAGCTCAAGAGCAAGCCCTCAGAACCAGATGCATCCACAACAAGATCGACAAGAGAAACGTCCCTAGTTCCTGTAGAATTTGCAGGAGCTCGGATGAAACCATCAACCACGTGATAAGCGAATGCGGAGTGCTGGCGCAGAAGGAGTACAAGCGCAGGCACAATAAAGTGGCTCGACACCTCCACTGGACCCTTCAGCGGATCCATAACTTCCCGGTCAGTGAGAGGTGGTACGAACACGAACCCGCGCCCGTGGTTGAAAACGAAGCCGTGCAAATCTACTGGGACAAGAGGCTGGAAAATGATCGAGTGCTTCACGCCAACCGACCGGACATCGTCGTCAAAGACAAACAGGA
Organism: Parhyale hawaiensis; assembly: GCA_001587735.2. Lineage (NCBI taxonomy): Eukaryota > Metazoa > Arthropoda > Malacostraca > Amphipoda > Hyalidae > Parhyale > Parhyale hawaiensis. Next base: position 11,574,030 of record LQNS02277717.1, read on the forward strand.
GAAGTCGGCCAATCTGATCGACATTTTAATCCCCATCGACTCCAGAATCGCGGAAAAGAAGGAAAAGTACCGTGACCTTGCCATCAAACTCCAGAGACTGTGGCAGATGAAGGTGGACGTCATAGGAGCTCTGGGGACAATGTCCAAGAATCTAAAGACTGCCCTGCGAGAGCTGAATTGCGGCCATCTCCATCCAGCAACCCTCCAGAAGAGCGCTCTGCTTGGAACAACGCACATCATTCGCAAAGTGCACTCTGAGCCTTAGATCGCGGGATGTGACCCGGCGCCAGAGTGTAGAGCTGAACATCGCTCAGCCGATCCTAAACCTCCTATGATGATAATAATAGTTGCGTATTGTCGTTTTTGTACCATGTGTTAAAAGTATAACTTAATTATTATAGTTCCGCTCTGTATGTTCCTATGTTATGTAATTTTCTTATCTGATACGGCGGGAAAATTTGATTATAATAATATATTCCTATCCGCTTTGCATGCATATCCGTCCACTTGGTGTGTGTTGGTCATGCATTTCTTTATTACGTCCTATGGTATGTTACTTATTTACTCAAACCCTCAGGGGGACATTCTGGCGGGCCCTTTTTCTGTCAGAATATGTGTGGGTCTCAAGAACTCAGGTGCAAACCCAAGTGCCTTTTCCGCAAGAGATTGGAACTTGCTGTACTTCTTACTGACGAGGTTAGTTTTGTAAAGTGAAGTAGGTTCTCTATATTTCTCCTTCTGTTCCACGAAGTAGGCCGCCGAATGATTGAAAGTGACCCACTCCATGGGACTCTTATTTGCCGTCGTATGGGGAGCCTTGGATGGGATTCTCCGCCAGGGTCTCTTTCTTCTGTTTTCTTCTCTTTTCGTTTTTTGCCCTGTTCTGCGTTGCTGAGTGGATTCGTTTGGCGAAGTCGTGGAGGATTGGAGATGTTCGCTCCTTATTTACTGTCAGAATTCTTGCACCTGACAAAATTAGAGACACATATATGTGTGAGTGCGCCGTCACTCCAGACCTTCTTGCTAAATTGTCGAGACAAAATGTTCGACCTTCTGCGCGTTGCGGCTTAGAATCGCTGCCCTAGGAAACTTTTTCTCTAATCTCCTCATGTATGTTATCTTATTCACTTGATAGAAATTAATTTGGATGGATTTTATCTTTCTTGTATTTTTAGAGCACAGATTTATTTTGAAAAATAATCAGCATGTGTATATAATTGCCAGCCGATACGTACTTGCCCCTTATTGTTGACTTCTATTTAAGTCACTTTGTGATACATATTCATTTTAGAACTGACTTCCAGAATAATTTTTGTACATAGCAATGAAAATATTTTTGTGTGTAGAATGCATTTCTGAACATGTATTCCTAAATCTGTCAGCCCATAAATTTAAATTTCAGTATTATTCTTTATTCTCTCTTTGCTTTCTTCCATTTTCATACTCCTACTAATGTTACTTTGCGCTGTTGTTGTTGTTCGTCTTCTTCCTCTTCTTTCCCTACTTGCTGCACCTGCGTCGGAACACCCTCGTGTGTGTGTCTAAGCGACTCGCGTCGTCCGGGTACAGCCAAAATTCAAAAGGCAGGAGGTATACACGAAGTCCTAATATCATTGCATACTGATAACAAAAATAACTAAATCGTGCTATTAGTTCATCTAAATAGTTGGACGTACATACAGTATATATATATATATATTCTGGTGTGCCGTGGCAGCAACTGATTTTTAATGTATGTTTCGTTAAAATGGAAATGACTTGTTTTTTCTTTAGCAAGCTTCCGTGAATGGAAAAATGTTGTAACGAAATATGTCTTTTATAGATAGGTATATATATATATAAGGTACCCTACTGAAATAGTATGTTATCATTTTGATTTACAAATATAGATACGTAAATGCAATGTGGTAGCTCGTTTTTTCTGATTTTTACAATTGATTGCTGAAAGTCGGTTAATTCGTTAGTTACTTCACACCGCCCGAGTGCATTGCTGCGACTGATTGAGAAAACGGACACTGCACATTGTTCACAGTCCAAATTCGCTTCAGATTTCAAGAGTTATCCGCAGCGGCACTTGCTCAGTAAACTTGACTTGACAGCTGTGATTTTAGCTGCTCTTTTAGTGTTCACACGGTATTGTTTGCCAAGACTCAACAAAACATTCGGCTGTTGGGCAAAAGACTAGCGTGTGAACCAGCTTTTACATATACGTACCTACGCTTCCTTGCATAATAACCAAATAAAATAATTAGTATGTACCAATGCATGCTCAGCACGTCGTACGCATGTCTTCTCAATCCGTAACGTTGCTTCCTATTGGATGTGCTTCCAGTGTGAAGACAGAACAGTGATTGCAGAGCCAGGCTTAGATCCGCACAACATTCAACCTCGTGGTTCCGGCCCTGTGCCCAGTTTTGTACCCTTGATTGCAGTTGATCGTCATAGAATCATAAAAGGCCCGACAATGTCTATGTAATAATAATAATAAATAATAATGATAATAATCAGAACTGGGCACAGCCATATGATAACAGCATCGTATGTTTGAACTTTCTCCGCCCTGCAGTACGTTTTTGGACGCTTTGCGACCCGAATACCTGCGGCCTCCTTAACGCCAGAAATTATCAACCGTCATCTGTGCCTTTTTTTCACTAAAAAAGCTTTAAAATTACTTGACAATTGTGGCGACTTGCGGCCCTAATTGAGGAATAAATTATATTGCTATGACTGACGCGGCTGCTGATCGTATAGCCAATGGATGAGGACCACCGGCCGAAACACTTCCACTAAAGGGCCGCAGAGAAGGGAAAGCACAGATAAGACACCTACTGCTGCCATAGGGCAGCGCTTTGAATAATACCTATATAGTAGTTTGGGGTAAAAACGGGACAGGGGTAAAAACGGAAAGTTAGTATTTTAGGCTGTCACTCGGAAACGGTTAGAGGTATCGGGAAACAGTTTGTACCATTGGAAAGAGGAGGTTTTGGGCATACTATCGCGCATAATCGGAGGTCGTCAAATTGTTTTATTTTTCTAATTTTTTTGACTGTCCTGTAATTACCCCCAAAAGCTCGTGTCGCGTTTTTACCCCAAACTACTATAATGTTAGTGATAATTAATTTATAAACTTTTTTAGAAAGTGAACATTCAGTTTCTAAATTTGCTGTCATCATTTGATTTTGTGAGATTCTCGTCGGACATTTTATTGTGTCTGTATTTACAGTAAGTTCAGATCCTATCCTTATTAATTAGTGAAAAATCCTTGCAGTAGCAATGCGCGCCCAAGGATTTTTTCCTCTGTTCGTTTCTTGGCGTTTTTCAATTCAATAAATATTTACCGCAAGTTTTCTCTTCTCTCGAATGAAATCTCCAAAATTTATTTAATTTAATTTTTTTTCTGAAAACAGCGTTTGTTCAATGTCAAGTTATGAACATCGCGGTTCTTGCCTTAAAGTAGCAGTTATATCTAAATGTGCTTACTTAAAATATCCCGTTTAATATTTCCAAAACAGTTTGCTGTTCAAGTTGTAGGTCATTCAAGTAACGAAGTAACCACCAGTGACGGCGCGTGGCTTCTAATGTGGGGGTGCTGCCTTGTCCCATACTGGCTCATTTGTATTTTATTTTTACCTGACTAATGGCTACTTATACCCTTTCTCTAATATCTTAGTCTATGTACAACATGTCAAGTCGCGCTATTCCTGTGAGAAAGACGGATTAATTCGTGAGGCAGAGGATTAAGTTTGAAGCCATTATCTAATTCATGGTTTCTCAGCCTCGTGGTTAATTAGCCCATAAGGAAGGTAACAGACCCACATTTTGGGGCTAATGGATGCTTTGTGTGAGAAAAAATAGTCTAACCATTGCGGGTTACATGACCTGTGCAGTTCATCATATGACTGCGAAAAACCCTTTCTTTTTTTCTTTTTGCCGGGTACATGTTCAATGGAATATTTGTGAAATCGTATTTAGCGTAATCACTTAAAAGTACTGCTTCTGTCTAGTTCTTAAAAGATGTGTACCATTGTCGTATGGTATGTACATGAAACTGTGCAGCAGCAGACACACCGACACATTTTAGTAGCCACGAGTACTCGCTGGTACCCACCCAAAAACTAACCCACTGTACACTTCCCCCGTCGCACCAGTGCAACGAATTTATTGTACGAAAAGAAACTTAACGTAGAGGACAACAATTTGCTGTCCCCACCGACACAACCCAGATCGCGCGACACACCGTGCATTCATGTCGGTCATAGGCAACATGTCTCTTCCCAAAATCGCGTAGCACTGGTGTAGTCCTACCTTAAGTCCTACACGGCAACAGCATGTGTTCTTCCTATTGTTCAGTCGTCACTTAACTCGATTTTAGCATGAAAATAAATGTGAATTATTCTCTTGCAATTTGTGCACTCACTAAGCAGTGCCTTCGTCAGCGGAGTGCAATAAATAATTTTGACTATTATTTGTGTATGCTATTTACCTCTCATTTTATAGACAGCTGACCATAGCCTTAACTAAACCTTTGGGACATCTTTCTGCCATGCCCACTGTAGCAAAGTTCCCTTCCAGTTTCCTTCTCCCGTTAACGATATTTTGTTCTGGGTTTACGTTCTATTTCGACCGATCAATGCGCCTTCGTCCAGTGATGGAATATCCCCAAACTTGAATGTGGGTGCGCTACTCACCCCCAGCCCTCAGGGGCATGTTGTGGCGGGCCCTTTCCCTGCCACAATATGTTTGGGCATGACGCACCCAAGGGTCCCGAGTGCCTTCTCCGCAGGGGATGTAGCATCTGGCCGCGGCTCCTGCTGAGAAGGTTAGTTTTGTAAAGTTAGCTAGGCTCTCAATACTTCCCCTTCTGTTTCGGGAGGTGGGCTGCCAATCGAGGTGGCTGACCTATTCCCGCTAGATTTCTACTTTCTTGTATTTCGTTTCCTTCCCCTGTGCGGCGTAGCTGAGCGACAGCGTTCAGCCGTGCCCGGGGGTTGGAGATGCTCAACTTGCGCCTTTTTCCTGTCAGTAGCGCACTGACCACTCTGAGACCTACCGGCAGAAAAGCCGAGACAAAAATCATTGACAAT
>LQNS02277717.1:11579420-11595337 GCA_001587735.2 Parhyale hawaiensis
CAGCCGTGCCCGGGGGTTGGAGATGCTCAACTTGCGCCTTTTTCCTGTCAGTAGCGCACTGACCACTCTGAGACCTACCGGCAGAAAAGCCGAGACAAAAATCATTGACAATTTAAAACGCGCCCAAGTCGGCGCACGAGCCTATGGTTAAACACAGGAATAGTTCGGCGCGATATAGGCAGTGTGCCGCTGAAGCGCTTGTAAAAACTACTACTAAACCCCCCCCCCCTGCGCCTGGGGATATTTTGGCGAAACCTCCCCTTGTCAGAATATCTTGATCCACACGCCCTTAGGTGATGTTGCATCTGGCTGCAGTTCCTGCTGATAAGGTTAGGTAAGTTCTCTATACTTCCGCTTCTGCTCCCCGAGGTGGGCCACCGGTGGTGGTAAGTGCCCTGTTCCATTGGACTCCTACGTGATCCTGTATGGGGAGCCACGAAGGAGACCCTCTCACGATGTTTCTTTCTCCTGTCTTCTTTTCTCTTTTTTTTTTTTTTTTTGGTCTCTTTGCTCTCTGCGGCATGGTTGAGCAGACAACCGTGGCGTATAAGATAAAGCCCGCTGCACACGAGAGTTGAAAAACAAGAAGTTTCACTTTCCTGGAACAAAAGTTTCTGTGATCGTGACTACATCTTAATGTGTTTGAACATCGTAATAAAATGTACGTTTTTACGAGCTAAAACTCTCTCGAAATTAAGAGAGATATTCCAAACCGTGCTGTTAGTACTTGCCGTAGAAGAATTTTTGCAATGGCAGCTGAGATTTTAAATCTTTTTGGACAGTTGAAATCTGGCCAAGTCGAAGTTGTGCCCCGTAGCGACAAATCGGATGGGATGAGTAAGGAGAAACGTTCCCGCGTTTCGACTCGCGTCTTCAGCGGGCTTTGGAGATGCTGTGTGCCATATTTTTCTGCCAGTAGTGGTGCGCTAGCCACTAAGAGGCCAATAGAGCACATTTGAGTTCACTTTAAACTCGGGACCATCCTGCAAAAAACAGAGAAACATCTCTAAGGATCCGGCGCGGTGTGACTAGTATTGCTGCGCCAATAACCCTTCCAGACTTCTGCTACTACTACCAAGAAACCCTCGCTTGTGCGGGAACATCCTCATGCATGGGTACGTTCCACGTTTCTATCAACATACTGCATGTTCCTTCCTTATTCTCTCTTGCAACAATGTACAGCGGTTCTTACAAAACACGATTGTGACCTCGTCTCCCACCCTCCAAAATTGCGCAAGTTCGGAGCGATTAGGTCAAAAANACATCCTCATGCATGGGTGCGTTCCACGTTTCTATCAACATACTGCATGTTCCTTCCTTATTCTCTCTTGCAACAATGTACAGCGGTTCTTACAAAACACGATTGTGACCTCGTCTCCCACCCTCCAAAATTGCGCAAGTTTGGAGCGATTAGGTCAAAAAGCAGAGCTTAATTTTGGTGTGTTGCGAATTGGTAGCTCCTGCTGTAGTCTTCTCTGGGGAGGCTTATACAACGTATTCATTCACTCACTCTTGCTCGTACTGCATATATGTGTCGGTTCTGAATTCGAATGAACCGGCTTCATAATTTGCTGCAATGCCAGTCGTAGGCGTAGCCAGTGGTCAATTTTTTCGTTCATTTCCTGCTGCATGGGAATGCAACAGCGTTGCTGAAGTGAGGAACGGGCGGGATTCAGATCCGTTTTTTATTAAATAAGTCGTGTAAGTTGAAGCTGCCAGGTGCAATGATATTCAGTTAGCGAAATCGGTTCCACAAGCACGAAAAATCGATAATTCTTCGGCGTCATTACATGACAACTGTTACATGACTGTTTTTTTTTTGTACCTGGTAACTTTACTACGAGGCTGACGTTTAGTGGCTGTGTTCATACTCCTACCTGTTTTTTGTGATGAGGAGTCGAGGAAAGTGGCCCTTTCGGATTTGCATACGGCAAACCGTGCAGTCCCCTGCCGAGACTATTACCCACTAATCAAACGAAACCTGCGCGAGCTATGGCAATCCCAGTGGCTAACGCAGAGGAATAGTAAATTACGATTAATTAAAGAGACTATCCGACAGTGACACTCGTCAAATGGATGTCCTACTGTGCCGCCTACGTATTGACCACACGAGACTTACGACTATGTGCGGGTGAGGCGTCCGCAACCATATTATGATGACTGCGTCGTACCTCTCACTGTCTTGCATTTGATGGTGGAGTGTCCCACCTTCTCCGATGAGCGAAGGGACTGCTATCCGGACCTGCATGGTCAGGATACTGACTCCATCCTCCGAGGAATGCTTTCTGAGAGACCTCGCAGCCAATTTAATAGAAATGCCCTAGAGACTTTGCTTATCAGATGTGACCTCTATCACAAACTGTGATGAAGCCATTACGATAAATGCTATCGTCAACTACGGCTCTACCCTTTTCTTTATAAACAATATATACTATGTGTAAAATTGATTATAATAATAAAGTTCTCCTTACAACTACTTTATAAAACAAAATGGGACAAATTCAGTGCCCTAGCGGCGCATGAGCCTGTGGTTAAACCCAGGAATAGTTCGGTGCGATATAGGCAGTGTGCCACTGAAGCGCTAGTAAAATTTTTACTACTACTACATACTCTGTTCTCACAGTTTTCCCGTTGCGGCCGCGTTCTCAGAGTAATTAAAGGCCTCAGGATATTTGAATCGGGTGACTGGGCCGCAAGCCAAACATAAAAACGTTGTAGTAAAGTAATTCACACAGACAAGAATTTAATTAGAACGCAGTAAGTTCAGATGGAATATAGCATCCGGCATCAAGCTATGACGTCACTGGTGGTTCTCAGGATATAAGAACGCCCCAAACTCGCATTTATAATTTTTCACGTAATCATAAGAGTGGTATAAACGTAACATGTTAGATAATAAAATTAACTTGATGAGAGACGGAGAAAATTAGCATTTGCAACTTAACGCGAAACAACCACACTAAACCACAGCAACTTCGCTACTCGACATGACGAGCAGCTCTCTGACACACAGGCGGCCCCAAAATAATTCCAGTTCAGCTATATATGTATGTAATTTTGCTCGAACGGATGGTAATCCACATTATCTCGCATATGGTAAATGCTCTATCGAGATTTTCGTTTTTACTTGATTTAGCATTTAGATGACTTGGTTAGGATCAGTGGAAGCAGCCCGTACCAAGAGCTAATTTGAGAATTCCTCTGAGTTCTCGCAAGCCATCCCGATACACTGTGAAAGTTGGTCGCATGAACGCCATGCGTGCTGATAGTTCGCTCATAACCTGAGCGTACGATTTGTACCATGTAGCACTGACGTGCATAACGCCGCATGCAGAGCGCGAAGCGTACACACACACAGTCACATGTGCACCCTCTCATTTGGCTCTAACTATCACTCATTGTCGGGAGCTAACGAGCCTTGCCCTGACTTAACACGACCTGAGGTAACCTCCGAGGTGTCCCAAGGCCCTGTGTGTCTGTCCCACAGTAGCATTCCTTCACTGTGGCGCCCTGATTTATTTTCTTCGGGTCACTGCAGCTGTGACAGAGGCTGGACTGGACCGTCAGGATGCCCACAGCACCCAGTAAGTAATGGCAAAAGTAGGAACTGCACGTCTATTTTTGGGTGAAAATTGATAGGAATGAAGATCAATAAGAATTTTAATCGTTACGCAATGCTTATCTAAATATTTTTATTAAATCGCACTGTGGTTTACCTTGCTGGTAAAGGTCCCTGTGTATGTTAGTTAGTTACATGCGTGCGAATGTCTGGTTAATATCTCACACAACAGGTTAACTACACTTCGAGGAAAGCTCTATGATATAATAATAGGGAAACTGTGAAACGTCGTCGCTATGCGAAAGCCCACCGTGTTCGACGTTGCTCTTCGCATACTGTACGTCCTTTTTTCTTCATCTCTGTGAATCACAGCGTTCGCCGTGAGCAGTGAAGCTGAAACTAAGAAAATTATAATGATGTTTCATTTTACTGGCCATTAAGCCATGTCATGTTGCAGGGCATATTCACGAGGCGAAACAAACGACGTAATGCCACAAGTCGTTTTCCTTAGTGAGGTTCCCCTCCCAGTAACAAGCCCTCGAGTCTATGTGATGCCCTCATCCGTACACGACCTCTTACTTGGCGACCCTCGGATCTGCCGCTTCATTGCCTTATTTCACATCTAATTATGGACACTAAATAATCAAAAATCGTCTGTCATGGTTTACTGCTTTATCGTTCCCTGTCATTCAGCCAATTAAAAGCTGCATTACACCCCAGTTCTCTGCCCTGCGTTCATACTTCACAGCGTTCTAATGCGTTGCTGTGTCTGTCTGAATAGTATAAAAATGCACTTCTTTGTGAGTTATTCTAATTCCTTTCTAACTTGAAGAGATATTCAAACAAGTCACACTTGATGAGTAAATTGACTTTGGTGCTGACAGTTGAACAAATACTTTAGTGTGCACGCTGTTGAGTGTACAAGGACACAATAAAACAGTCCAACGTTTAGAAATAAGATCGTATAGGACAAACACTACCAATCGTGTGAACCCGACTCAACAGAAACTGTGCTATGAAACATGTATGGGAAGTGCCCTTATGTTGGTCTAATCGAGAAAAAAACTTTCAACAAAAAGTACTATCTTTCAGTAGCGTTAAATTTGTGCAATAGCTACCTGTTTGTCCTTGATTTTAGTGTCATTCAACTGACCCTTTGTGTTTATTTATTCCGAAATTGCTTGTTAATCAGGATCTGAATTTTCATTGTTAATTTGAGTACTTGAAACATTAGTAAGTATACGGTCATGGTTCTGACTGCATCTAACAACTATGTACTTCAGCAATCTACGCTACCAGACGCACGACAGCATAAGATAGTTTAAGGAGATTCTTATTATTTTTTAGCCGAAAAGACGACGAGGTATCTTGGGCTATAAGTAAGTCAAAAAGTTAGAGCACAGCCACATTTCTGTTTTCATGCTCTCAGCGAAACAGAGCCTCGCATGGCTTACCTGCTAACGTACAAAGTAACCCTTTATTGCTCGCAAGAATGGCTCGATTAATACTGTCCAGTTATGCTACGACACAAGCGGAGCCCTGCTCGCATAACCTAGAACCTACGTATGTCTGGACATAACAGCCCGCAACCCACTTCAGTGGACTGATTACGATGTACAAGGTAACTGTTTTTATGACTTTTCCCATTAGCGTATTAGAAACAGCGAATCCTGTTTGGATGCTTCGAATGATGGCATTTCTATAAGAAGAACGTTTTCCTCAGCACTTTATAGGGGAATTCCCAGTGGGCACTTTTTGAACGCTCTAAATAGCTACTGTTATTTCTACCTCCTCGGTCTCCACTACTGAGGTGCTCACCCAAATGCCATTGCCAGGGATGCCAGTGGGATTTTTGATAAAAAAAAAAAAAAATGCTTGATCTTAGGAGAAACTCACGTTGAAAACTCTACATTCCCGCGAATACTCTGCGGGCCAAGGATGACGAGACTTACAAGGTTTACGCACGCGGAGGGCCCAAGCTGCAGTGCACCCTGGGTAATGAGCATGTGACGTCATAAAATTGTAGTACGTTCATAAGTAGCTATTTAACATTGTTTCTTCATCATTTCATTTGTGCCTCCAGAGTGTCCTACTTGTTCTACAATCTTTATAGTTGCACAAAAATATGTATCAAAGCATCTAAGAACTTTTTTTTAGCTTTCTGAAAGATAAAATTTTATTATTATTATTATTATTATTATTATTATTATTATTTCGGACAGTGTCTGTAAAATGTTGACCTAAGCTGTGCCGTCGCGTACGCATCGTTAACAGATCCTCCTGTCCTAATTGTAAAAACTACAGCATCATTGGGAAAAATAATGGATTTAACATCTGCCAATTTCAAAATCTTCGTTGCACAAAACAGTTTAGGTATTGGGAATACGGTTAGGTAAGTTTTTCCAAGTTAAAGCGAGCTCGACGCGACACTTGCTTATATATACTGCTGTAACGCGCGCAGCGTATAATAGCTTATGCATTTTTCTAATTTTACCGAGCAATTGTATGGCTCCTGCGCATTATGCATAGACTTTTGCTTCAATTTTACTTCGCCGGATGGAAAGTTATTTGTTTCTCTGATGCTTTAATGTTTCTATACAAATCTTGGTAAAAACTTATTTTATTTCGGCTTTTAATCATACTCATCTGAACCATTTTTTGTTGCAGCGATTCGAAGTTATAAGAGGATAGCAGGTCATTGGTAGAAGATATGAATAAATCGAAAACATAAAGATTGTCAACCATATGATTCCATATTCAGAATGACATATTACTCTCGATAAAACTCACTTGATTTACAATAAATTTGACTCTAAAAGTGCTTCTGACACATGCGGGCATTTTCCGGGTTGAATTCATCGGCTCTCTTACAAGCCTTTTAACCAACGTTCTTTCAAAATTTTATTCTCCGGAAAGCAAAAAAAAGTTCGTAGATGCTTTGATGCGTATTTTTGTGCAACTTTAAAGATTGTATTACATGTAGGACGGACACTCTTGAGGCCCAAATGAAATGATAAAAAAAACAATGCAATTCAGCTACTTATTAACGAACTACGATTTTGTGACGTCACAAGCTCATTACCTATGGTCCACTACAGCCTGGACCCTCCGCGTGCGTTAACATTGTAAGTCTCATCATCCTCGTCTACGGACTGTAACTAGAGGTGTCGTCGATTGGCCGGCAAAATAATGCAATAAACTTCAGACGGGTACGCTGTCTTTGACCCACTTCCCAAAGTTTCATGCGTTAATCTTAATCGATTATGTACCTGTTAGACTTTCACACACTCAATCTTACAGCGTAAAGTGGTGTTTTTAACCGCCTCAAACGTAATCGAGTTCCTTTAGACACCTGCAACACGATTGAAAGTGGTGCAGCTAACACTCCTCTCCGGAGTTACGGACAAGTTCGGTCTCGAAAGCGTAATTTCGCCCACGGATCGAATGCATCCTAATACTAGTACCAATTGAAAGCTAAACCTTTCTGCTAGTGAACTTATCTCCAGATGTTATTACCATTTTGTTAATCATCATTATTATTATTAAGTGATAGATCTGAGTGCTTTCTGTGAAATCAGTTACATGTCCGGTAGCTTAAACAATTTTTTTTAACTTTGCGCATACGTGCGTTATTACGGCCAGTAAGTAGCATTTTATATGTGTTGACTAGGAAACACTGATAGAGCGAGTTACAGTACAGAAAGGGATCAAAATTCTGCTTGGTTTTAGTAGTGAGCCAACAGAATGCAGTGAGAATTCACGAGCATACATTAAACCTCAGCATTTTCCTGACATTTGGACCACTGTGCTGATGTGTTCCACAACTTGGGTTACTGTAGTTGATTGTAGTAGTTTGTTTGTAGTTTGTTTACTCTAATGCCGAAAGTCTCATCAATCAACGTAACATTTACCCGGAAATATGACCAACACAAACTTGACGATGATTGCGCAAAAATATTTTTTCCTTCATAATCTACAGGAAGTTTTCCCGCAACATTGTTAAAATAATAAAATTAACTTACAGTAGATAAATGCGAGTCACGTGTCGTGAGAATATGATCTTGGTAAGAGTTAATCAAATTCGTTGTCAGTATTATGGAATTTTTAAACATATTTTGGCAGTTTGCTGTATCATAATCGTACTAATTGTAATTATATATGATTAGCTTTATTCATATTTTATTTCTTGTGCAATGACAATGNATATGCTCTTGGTAAGATTTAATCAAATTCGTTGTCAGTATTATGGAATTTTTAAACATATTTTGGCAGTTTGCTGTATCATAATCGTACTAATTGTAATTATATATGATTAGCTTTATTCATATTTTATTTCTTGTGCAATGACAATTTATCTTTGGTTCAGTGGTTGATAGCCTTATATTTTACACAGTTGCTGTGTTACCACACGTTATTAATAATTACAACCTTGACTCCTTAACTTTTCCCACAAGACTACTATCCCAGGAATTCTATATCTTTTTCTGTGTAAATATCTCAAATGCGCGCGACATTTCCTTATTAACGGGCATGCGACACGTTTGCAACATGTCAGTGGTGGGAATTCTCCCACGTGCTACTGGGATTCCCTCGACACATTCCTGACCTGCCCTCACCCAGGACACTCTGCACTCAGCAGTGACCGTAGCAGCGCTATAGGGGCATTGAGGGTCGCCCGTGTGACAGCGTACGGTCAGAAGTTGATGAGTACAAGAGAAAAATTAACCCCATTGCTATTATTTTTGTACTCTTTAGCACCGAAACAAGTTATTTATACTTATATTGTCTTAAGTTAATGGGGTGTGTTGCCCTGGATAGAAGTTAACATTAATATGATACAGAATGAATGAAGAGGTTATATCTGTGTTTTCCTGTTAAGGTTAGAAAAAGAATACTTTATGATCCAGAATGATGAAGGTTGGAAGGGGAGCAATTGCAGTATATGTCCTCTTCAGCATCTACAATATAATAAAGACCCATCTGTATTTATCTGTTTGTTTATCCATTTTCTGTCACGCTTTAACAAAACAGATAGACGTAAATTAGCCCAGGTTGGAGGCTCTGGTCGTCCTCTCAAACTCCATTGAAAACTGATAGGTAGAAAATAGGGCGGGTTGCAGAAGATGGCAGACGTATATTAATTAGGGACAGTTGAAATTAAAAAATTAAGATATCGCAGGCTTAGTCTGATTCGTGCGAGTATTTCTTTCTCCATACATCGAATCTATGGCAAAGTAGTGGGCGGCCTCAATCTAAATGCACTTATTGCATTGCCGAAGTTGAAATCGCAGCGCTAAATATATCTGAAGCTTCCATTAGCACTCTCATGCATCTTGATTCGTAGTTTCTTCCCACAGATGATTTGTTGCCTCAGCTATTCTTCCAACTTTGATGCAATTGTCGACGAAAAATCTCTCAATAATCTATGATACCAAATCGAATCAATTCTTTTCAGTGTTGCTGAACTGATTGCAAAAGTAATTAATTATTTTCATATCAGAAAATAAGAGTCTTGATGCTCAGTAATTAGGGTAATTAGCCTCCTCTGGATGATCTCTAAAATTGGCAATTGTATGAAGGGAAGCATGGTTAATGAGGAAGGATCAACAAAAATTATTCGCTGTCATTAAATGACAGCGCGGGCACACTACATAGTAGGAGAAGAACACCGTTAAAAAGTCGCCTTCCCAAACTCCGACAGCAAATAACTGCTGCATCGAAGTCCCTCTGGTATTAACCCTGCAAAGCTTGTACAATGTAAATCTTGTAATTGGCAAAAATCTGTATAATTTTTCTCATCATAATTTTTACAGGGTTTTTTGTTTGTGTAATCTGTATGGCTTTTATTCTGGTGAAGGTATCACAACTGTAATATCTATCTATGACTGGGGAAGCATCGTTATGTCACGGATTACTATCTAGTCCATCATGCTAACGTTATTGTGATAGTGTTATTTTTGTAACTTCTATACTTTTTATAATTGTTGCTCCTATTATAATTTGTAGATATTTCGCTGTGATTATAATTTATACAATTTCTGCTATTACTATAGAATATGGATAAATTTTGCTATTGCTTGATTTGCGTGTTTTCCCATCTCAAGTGGCCTTGCTAGGCTGGCATAAGCGCTCTTAAGGGCCTTTTTCGCTTTGTTGACTTAACTTACAAACAGATATTCACTTTGGGCTGTCGCCCGGGTATCGATCAGTACACAAAGCAATAAAAGCTCGTTCGCGGCACCGCTTAGGTCCTCTATTATTCAGTAGCTTCACTTCTCATTAGAACAAAGCGCCGGTGCTGCCGATGACGGCGACAATACCCCCAGTTTAAGTGGTTTGACCTCCCCGCTCTGTACTACTGTTCTCATGTACAATAATTCGTGGCGCTCACGGAAGTATAAGTGCTACGATTATTGTCATATGTAAGGACACAATTGACCCTGTAGGACTCGTGTGAGGGAGCTCGTGTCATCTATGAATGGTCTTTAGAACGAGCCAGATTGACGGAACTGTTTACGAGATGCCCATTTATACGCCATATCACAAAAGCCGGAACGGTTGCGGGTCAAGTATACATGCAGGCTGTCCAACGCAGGCAACCAGATCTGGATCACCATTTCGATCGATGTTGAGGAATATCCAAGTACTGTATACACGTACAGTAATTTCTGTACCAGTAAGTTCATATTTACCTTTCAAAAGGCCAATCTATAAGTAGACTAATGGTTGCATATAAACCTTAACAGGTAAATATACATTTACAGTTGTGGAGATTTCTCTGTACTTAAGCCATTCACGCGCTCGGCTGTTTAATGGATTTCTGCTTGACTATTTATAATGACTTGCTGTGACGTAAGCACAAGAAAGACTGTATCGGGTGATGGTGCATGCCATCGCGAGTTGTGAGTGTCCGGCCGAACTAACTCTAATTTTCTTTTAGTTTTTGTTCTGTTTTTTGTAAAAAAANAAAAAACTAATTTATTTCTATGCTGAAAGTTTCTCCGAATTGTTCTTCACCCTGCAAAAATACAATTGTGCATTACAGTATAGGACCGTCATTGGCATTTCTCCTGACAGCTTTTTTCGGCGCTCTTAACAAAATATTAACATTACGGAGCGTTTCTATTTTTAAAAAGCAAACTGTGTAACTTGTTTTTTTCACTTTTTTCTTTGATACGAATATTTATGGAAGTAAACCCATTCAAGAATGAAGTACACTGTATGCATCACTGCATTCACATGATGAAAGATTAATGCGAGCTGGAACTGTATAAAGCGTACAGAGAATAAACTTACGTAAACTGGTATTTCGTCACTCAAAATAAAAATGATCCCGGAAGATATACCGACTTATGGAAAGTTTGAGTAACGAACTGCAAACGTGGTAAACTCTGCCGATGAACAAACCATAAAATGAACATAAGCCGGTTTCACATGACAGTTGTTGTGGGTCCATTCGTTCACCCAGCATCCAAATGTGTGTGTTTACTCGTCAATGCAACTCTGTGTCTCTGAAAAGATGTTTTAAAATGTTAGCTGTCTCGTCAGCTTGCATAACATAGGTAGTATATCGTTGGTAAGTTCACATATCTCTGCAAATTCGGAGGAAACTACAACTGATTAAAAGGGGGCAGTTTTTTGCGTTTTAAACCGACGTAACCACGCATTCAGACATTGAGTAACACGTTCGAATGGGGATCAGAAGACTGCCGTGCGAACAAACTAATTATCGCTCCAGAGTTTGGGTAATCTTAGAGCCTCAGTGCACTAATAAATGACTTGTTAAACCAAGAGGATACTTCTGCCACAACTCATTAAATGACTCACTGCATGTTATCTGTATGGTCTAAGTTTTTTAATTTCGTTGATTTTGTTGGTTGTTAGAATTCGTGGAAATATTCAGTCGCGCATTAAAATGCTATTCAGTTTCATGCAATGGCCGCAGTCCATAGGTAAGATGTGGTCATCAGAACCAAATGGCTATTGTAAGTTATTGGCCGGCAGCAAGCCAAGGCAATCATTGTTTTCATGTCTATGATAATTTCTGTGGGCTACAACCGTTAGGAAATTTGTGCGGCGTGCGTGCGTAGTATACCCTTGACTTCGAATAGTGAATATAATGTTATCGGCCTAGTTTATTTCTTTTACCTCCGCCGAGGAGGTTATGTTTTTGTCGTATTTATCTGGCTGACTTTTTGTCTCTCTGTTATTCTGTTTGTCTGTCACAAAGATTACTCAAAATGTTGAGGACGTTTCTTTGCGCAATTTGCTGGGTTTGTTTGGCATGTTAGCAGTAACAGATAATTAACTTTTTGTGAAAATCCGTTCATCTGTCTGTTTGTTCATCTGTCTGATTGTCTGCCTATTTTTCTTAAGGCCATAACTCGAAAATTAATGGACGGATTTTCATGAAATTTATTTGAATTGTTAGGTATAATACGAAGAGTAAACAACCAAATTTTTGAACTGATCTGTTTGTTCGTTCGTTTGTCACCGTTTTTAATTTTATGCTTGTTAGCACACTAGCTCAAAAATTATTAATAGATCTTTAATAAAATTTATAGGAGTTCTAAGTAATGTTAAAAGACATAAATGATTAAATTTTGGTGATAATCGGTTGATCTGTTTGTGTATTTGACTTTTGTTTGTCATAATGTTTGCTAGCAGCATAACTCAAAAAGTAAAGAACGGATCGTCATGAAAATTACAGGTATCGTTAATACTAAAAAAGGCATAAATGATTAGATTTTGGTGTTGAAACAAAGAAATTCATGATTTCAGAACCAATTTGATTTTTCGTTACCGATGCCTTGCTTGGCGGAGGTATGCGCTCTGAGAGTGCTCTCTAGTTTCCTTATGGTTTTAACAGCAGCAAGCACTTTGTAAACAGAGTTATTCTGTGATCTTTAATTATGTTTCTTTCTTCTCTTGCTGGGCTGGTTGCGTGGTGATTGACAACCTGATAGAGTTTTCCTCCATTCTCACGTCGCTAGTCTGATGTATTTTAATAGTAATAATAATCTTTTGGAAAAGAATTTATCTCCTTGATTATTTAAATTATTTAAAGCGTCACATAGCTACATGATACACCCTGAGAGCAAAGATTGACTGTATACAGCATTAATACCAGGCTGTACTACAGGCTGTAGTACAGGCTGTACTATCTCGCTCTCACGACAAGAATTTTTCCCGGAGAACTACATTCGGACGTTTAGGCTTGTAGCAAAAAAAAACACAATCTGGGCAATATATGATTAATGTATGGTATAGTATTGTATTTGCTAGGTGTGATTTTTCATTTTAATTCCCAAGTAATGGATGTTGTCTAGGTCTTCGTTTTTAGCTTTCCGTAATTTTACCGATTTCACTTTTAATATAAGCCCGGTAACTATGCTGTTCTCTATACTAAAACGCACAAAAATATAAACACTAGACTCCCCGTTGAAACTCGTTATTCGCAGCATAGCGTCACGCAACAAGAGTGCCGCAAACACTGAGCAATTACCCTCCCTAGTCGAAACCTTGACCGAGCCTCGAACAGACAGGGCGGACACACACGCGAAAGTGAAAAAATCCAGACAACAGTATAGGTACTGTTGTCTAGATTTCTTCACTTTCTCGTTCAGCTGTAATAAGAACTAAGCTATTGATATGCTCGAAATTGAAGTTCAAGCTCCAGTTGAAGTTCTACCTACATTTATTTATTAGCTATTGAACTCAGTGGTACATTTTCATTGGAATATCCCATAGGCTATACAGTTCCTGAGGCGACAATATATACGAGTATTAATTTACATGCACTAGATAATATAATAACTGTAGCTGTCTAAATGAAAGCTGTTTTAGAAATATATTATACAAAGGGCTATGTACATGGGAGAAAAAGCAAATAAATGTCTTGCATAAGCATTTTGCATACACCTTTTCATGAAATAATTTTACATAATAGTATATTTGAATGGAAGATATAACTGTGTCACTCTTGCCCCACAGCTTAGCTCTCTACAGCGTTGAGTGTCTACTACGTACGGTATTTCGTGATATAGCTACATACAGTATCTGGTAAATGCATTTTTTTTATATTCTTTCTAATGTCAATTGATCTTCTGCATAACCTACAGAGTGCTGAAAGTAGGTAGGAAAATACTCCTGTTCATGTGTACACAAATATTGTGATCGTTTTTTAGGACTGGAGAGAGACATACACGAAACATGTGGAATAGCCTCCGGCTATGGGCTTCAAACATGAGGAGTTACCAGTACTTTTGATTTCATTGACAGAAATATGTAATTCACTGTGCAAAACTCAGCATTTTTGGCTCTCAATACCAATATATTTAGCCAACCAATTTCTATTTCTTCAATTAAAATGTTCGCTTCTAGGTGGCTATTCTACTCTACCCTTAGCCACCATTTCAGTCATGAGCTTGATGGTTACTTTAATGAATTATGCGCATGTACAAAACTACGGCCTATATCTACCATAAATAAATGATCGAATATTAGAAGTGTATACCTTCCCAGCGTGGTCCCTCCCTGCCGCAGGAACTGCATGTTCACAAATGTGCGTGCGGTTCTCCACAGGCGAGATTCTATTACAAAGTAATCAAGAAGGAGCCATAACTCGCCTCTTATCTCAACCATCACCACCCACTGATGTCTCTCTCTCTCTCTTCCTTGGCTATGAGCCTTGGTCGGATGAGCAGTTGGTGGGAGCTCCAAAGGGCGAGCAGTTGGAGGGAGATCCAAAGACTAAGACAGAGCACGTGAAGGGAGATCCAAAAACTAAGACTGAACAATTGGAGGGAGATCCAAAGACTAAGACAGAGCACTTGAAGGGAGATCCAAAAACTAAGACTGAACAGTTGGAGGGAGATCCATGCCTGAACTGGGTAGTTGGTGGAAAATCCACAGACTAGGCATTGGAGGGAGATCTAAACTGAGTATTTGGAGGGGCATGCAAAGGTAGGCGGTTGGAGGAGTATTCATAGGCTGAGCTGGAATATTGGAGGAAGATGCTAAAGCTGAGTAATTGGAGAGAGTTATAAGGGAATCCGAGGGCTAGGCAGCATAGGAGGGAAATCTAAATTCTGTGCAGCTGGAGGGATATCCAAAAGCTGGGCAACTTCAGTGAGCGGAGAGTCTCGATATTTTTATTGTGAAGCAGGAGTGAGGCAATGATCTGGAATCGACAGGAATGTGGGCGTCGGAGTTTTTGGTGACGCAGGAATGGGCGGCAACCGGAATCCAAATGCAGCTGTGTAGGTGATGGGACTGAGGCAGTGCATTGCGGCAGGGAATAAACTATTGACTAAAGTTTTTGGGATACAGTCAGTTCAACTTGGATTAGCTAAGCGATTGCAATGTACGGGACATGGGTGGGACAGTAGCGATTACTGGATGAGACAGCGTTAGCTTGTGTTACTGCGATTTAGTTGAAACTTATTCAACCATGCAGGAAATTTTGGTGAGCTTACAGGCTCTTCTGTCAGTTATTTTATTTATTTATTTATTATTGGCTCCGTAACATTTGCTTTTCTGTAATTCAGCTCTGTGACTTACTGTTTACGCTTGCCTTATAGGACAAAATCAGGGAGTCATAATACCATATTCATGAAGACAAGCATTCATAGAACAAAGTTTATCCATGTCGAGGGATCAATGTCATTTTCAATCAGACAAGCATAGATAGACCATGATATACTGTATCAAGAGGGCAATATACCATAGTATGTTCAACTAGACAAGCATATATAGAGCATATCAAGATTGATAGCATCTTAATAATTTAAATTTATAAATGCACGATCGCTGGTGTGACCACTGCAATGTCTAATACCACGTCATTTAATTGATGCGTATTTATCAATACTACGCTTGTCTGGTTCTCCTGCTTTTTATCCGTCGTGACCCTTAAAACGACCGTAATTTCTAATCGGAAGTTTTTACTGTTGCACAAGCCCATACATGATCAGAACAAAATAGTCACGCTGACGAGGTTACTGACAGACTTTTCCATGTTTCACCCAGACCTTACGCAGTAGTTGTTGACAAACTATTTTAATTTTGTTCACCTCAAAGCCAGTGACAGACTTTTCCATTTTCAATTCACCCAGACCAAACGCTGTAGTTCTTGACAAATATTTTTAAGTTTTAGTTCACCCAGACGTTACCCAAGCATCGGCTGCCCTCTCCTGTCCTCCCTCCCTCCTTCCCGTGGCTCTCACAGCCAGCGCCCGGCCGGCCGACCGACAAAATTATGATTATTTTATTCGGCACTAAAGCTCTGTGGGTTTTTCCATTACTTATGACCTGCTTGCACGTAACGTCCGCACATAAATTACGGCACTCATGTCAC
>LQNS02277717.1:11601748-11612967 GCA_001587735.2 Parhyale hawaiensis
AGTCTAGATTCGACCCTTATATCACTATTGACGACACTGCTCTATCTCTGGAGCGCCACCCCTAGATCCTCGGCGTCACTTTTGACACCCACATTACTTTTACACCGCACATCGCTTCCACAGCCGCTCAAGCCTCCAGCCGCCTCAAACTGCTCAAGGCCCTAGCTGGCACACGCTGGGGCCAGTGCAAGGAGACTCTTCTTCTCACATATAAGGCATTTATCCGACCTCTCTTCACCTACACTGCTCCAGTCTGGAATCCTGGAGCTAGCCAGTCCGCGGTTCGCAAGCTGCAGACGGTTCAAAACGCCGCTCTTGGCACAGCAAACGGTTGCCTTCGCATGGCTTCCGCGGAACATCTCCACTCCGAGTCCAGACTCCTGAGGGTCGATCAATCTCTTAACCTCTAGTGCCGTCAATACCTTGTTTCCGCCCTCCGTCCCGAGCACCCAGCCCACTCTGTTGTCACCGCACAGGCTGGCCCCCGTCTCATCCGCAACAACCTTGCAACCAAATTCCAACCCGACATCAACCACATACCTACAGACAACATCATGCCTTCTGAAGAGTACCGCTCAACGATTTCCTCCCTCCATCGGACTGCCGTTTAATCTTCACTAGACTGCCTCTCTGTAAACAGGGTTTTGAACTTTGCCCCACCGGAGATCTCATCCGATGAGGCGGTCTTCTCACGAACGGCCCGCTCCACCCTAACACAGTTACATTCAGGTTTTTGCTCTTACCGCCACAGGATCTGGCTGGCGGACTCGAACTCCTGCCCTGAGTGCCACCGCGGCACCCACACCGTGAACCACTTGCTCGAGTGTCCCGCCCACCCCACTACCCTCCTTCCCATCTCTCTATGGGACAGTCCTCTATGTGTATATGACTTCTTGTGCTCCCTACCTTATTTTTCATACCTTCCACCACATGCCCGACCTCCCCCCCCCCCTCCTTACGCAACTACAACAACAAAAAGCATAACACTGCCATATTTATTTTGTGAGACGCATCACTACTGTACTGACTGCAGTACATGTGAATCTTCGTGGGAATCGCATGAGCTGAAACGTGGCAGAATGGTCGTCCTTTAGGGCGATGAAATGTTACATGGTGCCTAAATACATATGTAGTAGCTATTTTAAATCAAAGTATAACAGAATAAATTTGAACAATTTTTACGAGTAATGGTTAAAACAAAGTGTATTTCACGGGTCTGTCCATGATCCATCACAATATAAAATAAACTTCAGTTTCTCATTTAAATCATACTGTATGATATAAACCATGATATTCTCAAATGAGAACTATGGCCTACTAGTGGGCCATCAGTCCTACGAGTTATCTCATTCAAAAACCGCGGTGCAAAATCTATGAAACAGTGAAGCTTTTAAAATTAACTAAATTACGGCGAACAAAATTGAGTTTTTGGCCGTTTACAGTGTAGCATTATAGTCGGTTTGATATTAACGCCTGAAACTCGATCGATTGGGCATTGAACTTTCAAGACTGCAGTTCAGGACCCTGACTCTTAACCGGATGAGATGATGGCGCTCAAAGAAGGCAACTCGAAAACACAGAAGAGCTAATCCGGGGTTCACACCAAAATTTTTTGTTCCTGGGACGCAGTACGAACGTTCTACAATTGTTTTCTTGCTTTCAAGTAAACTGAGGTGTGTTGCAATCACCATTTTTGGGTTTTGCCAATGCTACACGCTCGCCAAAAGAACGACTTTCGTCATCTTTACGTTCGCATGTGTTGAAGTGCCCATTCAAATAGCACACACTTGTAAAGAATCTTGAGTTGTAAATCCTTCCAGATTTAATGATATGTCCCCGAAAGTTATCAATTACGGCACTTGCGGAGTAAACTGAACTGACGGTAAACATTTTATACCATTTCCTGGCAATCGCAAAGCTGTGCTTACGGGAGTTCAACATAATGTTCGGACGAAAAGATGACGATACCCGTTCTTTTGACTACCGTGTGTCATCGCCTTTACTGGTGCTACACCGGTGACCCAGCCAGTCGCAACTCGTGTCGCAATCGTAGCTCAAGTTATGACTACGACACGGGTTACGGTAATGCAGATCACCGAGCACGAACGTCTGATTTCAATAAAAGGAGCGCTAAATTCATTCAAATATGCAACGAATAAACGCCGTACACCAGAATAAGTAAATCAGATCAGTTACTTGGAACTTTTATTGACAAAATTTCAATTAAGTCGGAATTTCAATATCGTTGAGCTTACTCTGCTTATCGCTAGATGGCGCTCTCACAACCACTGTTCGGGTTACGGTACCTTTTTATCACCCGCGGACAAAGTGAGAGAGGTGATTATGTTTTCGTTGAAGATTTAAGTATATATATTTGTTATATATATTTGTATAAATATTTGTATATGTATTTGTCTGTCCACCCAATAAGTGGTCGAAGGAGCTGAGCAATCATCATAACTTTTTGTAAGGAGTTTGGTGGGTTGCCCTCGATGTGACCCATGCCAAAAAACTGTGATTAGCTGGCCATAAAAAATAACGGAGATGAAATTTGTTCTTCACTCAAAAACGGGTAGAAGGAGTTGAGCAATATTCATAATTTTCTGATGGGAGTCTGCTGGGGTATTCTCAATGTCACCCATGCAAAAAAGAAAAAAAAAAGGATTCGCTGGCCATACAAAATAACAGCAATGAAATTTGCTCTCCACTCAAAAACAGGTAGAAGGAGTTGAGCTATGTTCATGATTTTTTGCAGGGAATCTGGAGGGCTGTCCTCAATGTGATCCATGCCAGAAAACTAGGATAAACTGGCTATAAAAATGGAGGCGATAAAATTTGCCCCCACGCTGTTGATGGTCTTACGCCACGAGGCGTTCTAGTTTCAGGTTGCGGTAGCCCGGTTTTGGCGTGATCGCGATACACTCCCAGCTGAACAAGAGTGCAGAGCTTTCTGTAAACCAACGCACTTCAAATTAAAAGATATCACCGCGGTGACACTTGATAGAGACCAACCGGTATGACGGCTAACATTTTTATCAAACTTGTGGGCGACTCTCCACTCCCAAGTTGTGTTTACAAGAACGCTACAAAATGTTTGTACTCTTTGTTGCCCTACGTGCAGACGTCAAAAGACTATACTGCAAACCAGTCTTCGTGTGTGAACATGCCCGCCATGTGCAGTATATCAAGAGTCAAAGTCTCAGTTCTTACGATGTTGAAATTTACTGTAAGCATTGACATCAATTGCAACGTAGGATAGTTAATTTATGGCTGATCTAAACAAATACGTCTTGCGTTAGCCTCGGGTTACGTTATTCTTGATACTGCAACTGGTATAAAAGAGTTACAAAATCATCTTCTTCTAGAGCTACATGTATGCGGCACAGTATACATCCCAAATGTAAGTTTTAAGAAATTTATCCGTTATTATGCCTGGTGCGGCTCACTATCTACTCATAGACGTAAAGTAAACGCTTATGATTTTTCAGTTGAGTATTCATGCCTGTTAGATTGGTGCATTAGTAAGGTAACTTTGGCGTTACGCCGATCTTATTTAGAAGTTCGTGAGCTCCACAATCGGTTTGATTCTTGTCTTTGTGAAAACCTAATTAGTTATTTCTACATTTCACTTACACTGGAGGTCACAATTGCTTTCCAAACATTAGATGAGTTTGCAATCTTATTTTGCACAATATATGGAAAATAGCTGCTGTCTATATCTTAATTGCAACTAGGCCTATTATTACTGATTAAAGTTGATATGGTTAAGGACTCACGTTTTCTAGACTTTGTACAACTTTTGAAACTTTTATCCTTCCCGGACAGGGCGATTGCCACGTCCAGGGTCATCGATAAGGCCGGAGTGTGCCGCTCCCCAGCGCACCTCTCGTCAAAGGTATCAGAAAATCTTGTAAAACAAACATAGTTGCGCAATCTTGATATTGGATCTTGACAGGGGACTACCCATAAACAAATTGCTCCGTAGCACGGCATGTCATAAATTGAGACAGCTCTACTCGACCCAACTTGGAACCGGACGGTGCTGGACAACCTTCAGAAGTTTAAATCTTGAAATTCATCCCTGGGAAAAATGTTTCATTTCTCTAGCTGTGTTTCTGAAAAGAAAAATGCATATTTAACGCAAATAACATTGTTAAGAGTTGCCGAGGTGAAACTTGCAGAAATTTAAATCCTGGAAATCACCAGGGAAAAGTTTGCCACTTCCGTTACTGTAGTTCTAAAAATAGAAATTGCACTGTATAACAGAATCTTCAACGATGCTTTAGAATATCAAAATGTTCCTATTATCTTGAGAAAAAAAATGTTTGGCATCGAATGGTCTACTGCTACAATGGTCAACTGAAACCTAACGTTGTGCCCAGAAACAGGCATGGCTTTCCTATGGATCAACAAAAATAATTATGTTAATTAGAACGCCTCGTGGCGTAAGACCATCACCTGCGGTGGGAGCGAATTTCATAGCTGTAATTTTTTATGGCCAGCTAATCCTAGTTTTGTGGCATGGGTCTCATCGAGGGCAAACCCCCCCCCCCCCCCACACACTCTTTGCAAAAAATTGTGAACATTGCTCAACTCCTTCTACCATTCTTTGGGTGCACAGACAAATAAATATACACACATTTAAATCTTCAACGAAAACATTATCATCTCTCTCACTTCGCTCGCGGGTGATAATAATTCCTTTCTTGAGTATTCATGCTGTAAGTCTTTACTATCTATAGGTACAAAATGTGAGGTAGCTTGCAGCACGAATTGTACACGGTTAACCCGACGCCGCCTGGGTTGCTCCTTTTATTCCTTTACTCCTTTATTGTCCTCTTTACAATTTCGATACAACAGATTAAAAATTCACAATTAAAACGAGAACGAACCTGCTAAAAGCGATATTCTCGCTTGTGAGGAGACAATGATGTACAGATAATAATCTAAGATCAGTCGCATATTAAGATTACGATTGTTTAAAATATTGGCTACAAAATTGGACTAAAAGTCTAATCATTAACCATCCTCATTAGTTCTTCCTTAAATTTCAAAACTGCTTTGCCTACGAAACAGAAATGTATCAGAAGAAATGCATATATCATTCTTAAACATACTAGACTGCACTGCGGCCCACTGTTTAGCCCCTGTCTGGCTACAGTAAATATAGAGAAAAGTGTTGTCCTTAAGCCAGCAGGCTTTCTCGTGTGCCGACAACAATACTTGCGCTGGCATGCTGGTGAGGGTTGTAATTAGCAGTTTTCAAGCTTCTAAATATCGTAAGAAGGTTCCCGTTAAATAGTCTGTAGCTAGGCCTGTCACAGACAACTTCTCATGGAGAGTTGCTGCACTTTTCTATCCTGTTGGCTGGCCGAGAGAGCCCGTCCTAGTCCTGACTGCGCAGTCAGCAGATTTTGAGCAAACCTAAGACAGGCGCTAGCTGACCCAGTAAGTATATTCATGCTCCACGATCACACCAAGGCATGCACTTTCCGTGGGTGCACGGTATAGCCTGCTGGTTTTCTAACTACGCTTGTCATAGCCCATCTGCTACTGCATTATTATCATCATCGGAAAGCGAACCCTGAGGCGAGCTAGCGCAGTCTGAATATGATAGGGTTAAAAACTGGTGAAATGTTGACACGAAATCAAGGACTGTTCTCGAGAAAATACGCGCTTCACAAAATAACGCGTATTGGACTGACACTCTTGTATAGCACGTAGAGCAATATATCATGCTAGACGACGGGGCTATCTTGGGACCAGCTGGTAAGAATAACAAATATATAAATTCTCAATGACTTTTCTTCTAGTGTTTTCATCATCACATATATTATTGATGATAGATAATTAGTAAATTCATTTTCCAAGCCCATTCCAAAGACAGAAATTTACTGGAAATGAGCCACTTCCTTCTCGCTGTCCCGCCACTGTTGGTGGTATCAAACGCAACTTGAAAAAGTCTCTTCTTGATTGATATATTTAAACGAGCTACAGAACGATGTATAAATGTTGTTTTGCTTATTTTCTCGGTTGTTGTTCAACTTCACGGAGCTCTTTTTTTTTCTGCCAGAAAATGTGGTTGCTAGTTCCAGTAATGCATATCCTTGACCATTCAATATTTGAGCCCGAAAAGCATAATAAGAGTGCTTGAGTCATGTTCTTCACTATTTTACGCATCAACGCTATTACATGTATCTGTTTTATGTCAAGTATTCTCAATACAGTGAAGTTGAATTTTAACACCGTAGACAGACGTATACTGATGACGTGCTATGTAGCCGTCTTGCCGCTATTGATAGAGGCGGGTCCTGTCCTTTTCAAGGAACTCTTAACAGCAGCTTTTTTCTCATGACATCAATGCACTTTTGTGTATCATCATAGTCTCGTTCATAGCTCATTTATTGTGCGATTACTTTTTCATTATCTTTGATGCCTCAAGTACCTTAATGTCAAAGAGCTCCGCGGATCTACAGCCATTAACCGCGCTTGCACAAGCAGCTGAGTTTGGTCTCTTCTTCTAATTTTCTTTCTCAAATGTGTAAATGATATCGATATAATAGCAATAGCTCATAGAGGGCCAGAGTGTCGGTCCCGTCTACTCTTTGGGCATGGGTTTGTTGGTCCGTCTACGGCCAGCTGTGTAATTAAATCCATACCAAACACCTCAGACAAAAGTAAACTGACGACATGTTTCTTCCCCCTCACCGTCTTTCATTTTAAGCAGCGCACGAGCTCTGCACGACACACACAGACCCACGACACGTCGCTGCGGTATGAAGCCTCTGCCACGGTAGCCGTGTGCCGCTGGTGCCCGACATGCTCCACTGCGCACCGACAGCTGCCACTGTTCCAAGTGTCGGACATTAAGAAATGTCCTTTAAAGAATACAGGCAGACCTCCTGCATGGGTCACTTCCAGCCACTAAACTTCTTCTACTTCGTTTTTTTTTTTTTTTGCACCACGATGCTTGAAGGGTTCTGCTACTTCTAAGGTGGGCTCACATGACAATCATTTGCTGCCCTTCAGTACAGATTCCAAATGTTTTACTGTGTTCTTGTGAACAATACTATGTGTCTAGAAAAAATATTTACTATGACGAGAGCCATTATTAAGTCAGTTGGCTTTACAATAGGCACCATTAAAGTTTCGGATATCTTGTCATACAGTACGTAGAGTGAAGCAAAGATTAGAAAGTTGTTCATTTTTCTGCTGCTTTAAAGGATACAACACCACATGCACAAGCTGAATAGTATTAGGACCAATCGACTGACATCTGGCTCAAGCTTCAGGTATCTTATGTTCTTATTTCTTGCTAATCCGATAACTACTTAGTAGCCCTCACAAGACAGTATAATACCTACCTCGGCGGCGAACTACTATATATACAGCTCGGCTATTTGCTTGGGTTGGAGTTCAAAGAAAGTTTTCGTCAGCATTGCGTGCGAAAATGCAATGTCAGCGAAAAAGGGCTTCGTCATTTGCAGAGGACGATAGCACCAAATTTCTCCATATCTTTTACCTTAAAATGCAGACTGTTGTTTTCGTTTACAACGAAGTAAACGATCGGAGGTCCCCATCTCGAGTCCCAGCTTTACACTTCTTTAGTGTTAATAATTTCATAGAAATGTTATAGATAATAAATACAGATGCTCTCTCGATACGCAAGCCCGTTAGAGCTTGAACAATCATTGGGACAGAACACAACCACCCGACATCGCTGCTCGCTTGTAACAGTCAAATCACTGGAACAGATGAGGACACACAGACGCACGCAACAGTCACCAAGCTGTCCTCAATACAGCCAGCTACAGATGTCGCTACAGTAGGCTGTATGGTAACCATGCAGTTCTGAGTCGACAGCTAGAGTAATCTGAGGTCCCAGGCTCGAGCGCATGCAGACACAACATCTCTCTATAAATCCATAGAAATGTTGTACACGTAACAACGGACACTAGAGCTTGGAAGTACTATGCACTTGTATTGGTTTATATTTACACTGATAAAACGACATCCAAACATGGTTTATGTATGAATTAAATAGCTGCGCACGATGAAGCTTTTTTAAACCTTCCAGTTAAGTTGAAAGATGTCGGTGAAACTGTGTAAAACACAGTGAAGTTGTGTAGAGCCCAGTGAAGCTGTGCAGAGTCCAGTGAAGCTGTGCAGAGTCCAGTGAAGCTGTGCAGAGTCCAGTGAAGCTGTGCAGAGTCCAGTGAAGCTGTGCAGAGTCCAGTGAAGCTGTGCAGAGTCCAGTGAAGCTGTGCAGAATCCAGTGAAGCTGTGCAGAGTCCAGTGAAGCTGTGCAGAGTCCAGTGATGCTGTGCAGAGTCCAGTGATGCTGTGCAGATTCCAGTGAAGCTGTGCAGAGTCCAGTGAAGCTGTGCAGAGTCCAGTGAAGCTGTGCAGAGTCAGTGCAAAATCCAGTAAAGCTGTGCAGAGTCCAGTAAAGCTCTGTAGAGTCTAGTGAAGCTGTGCAGAGTCAAGTGAAGCTGTGCAGAGCCCAGTGAAGCTGTGCAGGGCCCAGTGAAGCTGTGCAGGGCCCAGTGAAGCTGTGCAGAGCCCAGTGAAGCTGTGCAGGGCCCAGTGAAGCTGTGCAAAGTCCAGTGAAGCTGTGCAGAGTCCAGTGAAGCTGTGCAGAGTCCAGCTCTCTGATGCCGCCGCTGCTGCACCAATTTTATGGTCAATCTGCACAAATTCCTGGCGAGCCCCGCAATCCTCCACTTCAGGGAACATTAAATGTCAGTCGCTGAGCTCCACAACATCGAACTGAAGCATTCCAGTCGTATATGCCCAGCTCGTCTCGGTCGCTACTGTCTCTCTGCCCCAATTTGTATCTGGCGGGATATAACCGAAAACTTGGCAACCTGACTTTCTAATTGTTATAGTTATGCGTAATAGGATTACTGTTTTCTTAACGTAATCTTACGTTTTGTTGTTCATTTGTGGAGAATATACGTTGTGTAAGATGTTCCACTTCCGCATACTACCAGTTATTTTTTAAATATTTTTTGTTAGCTTTTTATAATGCCAAAAATAGCTTCTGGTATATAAATTTTATTTGACGAATCACAACTAGGAAAGAAGAATTTGCTCAGTAAACTTCATCTCTCCAATAACAGCATAACAAGTGCGAGCTCGATTGAAGAAGTACTTCAAAGCAGTGTGTAAGTTTCTTATGGGCGACATGATAAGTTGGGTTCCTTTGTTCGTGCTACTCTGCATCCGCTCCTGGGACGAGCACGTATTATGAATATGGCTGTCATAATGTTAATAACTAAAAACCTTCACCAACAGAAGAACTGTATGATATATATCTGTCAGTGATAACAGAGATGCGAAGCTGCTATACGTGAAATTCGTATTATTGGAGATAAAAACAAACCTTTTTTTCTTCTTCTGTAAATCATTCGAAATGTTTTGATGCACGGGGAAATAAATCAAACCTTGCTGAATGTGATGTGTATTATTCACATTAATTGGTGATTTTTCTTGGCACTGGCTCATCATATTGCACAGTCAGCTGTGTTAATTTGTCATCTTCATGCCATGGATACTCACTCGAGACCTCCCGTGATTTGTACCTTTTGAAAATAGAAAAAAATTCTTTCATATGCAGGGTCATATCGTGTCCTCTTGTATTTGGTAGCATCACACTTTTTTGAACTGATGCTCTGAAATGCATATAGGCTTTGGAATAATACTTTTTCAACGGGGGTTTTAAATGTACAATAAAAAAAAGCTTTGACTAATTAATGAATTACAAATATGAAATCCTTTGTGACACTTAACGGTAAGGAAAATTCAGTTATTGAGCTGTAATAAAAATTTGGTCCTTTCCATCGATGCAAAAGTAAACGATAAGTCAACTTTCTAATAATTATGAATGTTTTAAAAGGTGAAACAGCAGCCAGATATACCTACTCAATTGCATTCTAGAACTTTTCAAAAATAAAATGAGCAGTAGTAAAACTCGTGATGAAATACGTGATGACAGTGAAATTGGGAAAATTCCATATGAAATTAAAACCTAAAATTAAAATTTAGAAATTTTTCCACCTTCCTAAATATAGTGAGACTGTCACTTGTCAATTTTCTTAAGACTAATCGGGAATGAAATTTAAAATCTTTGACAACGTTTCGGCCCGAGACATGAGCCATCTTAAAGTCATAAAATCCTACCATCTGTAAAAATAAGTAAAGCAATTTATTCCTGTAAACGTCTTGTGGGTATTGTAAGAATACTCAAACCTCAGTAGAAAATGTTATAATCAGGATCTTACTAATGTTGATAATATGATAGACCATAGAGTTCAGTGAAATTTTACGTAAAGTTAGAATATTTCTCTTCCCACGGAACCGATGGAGAAACATTTAATAACGTTTTCAAGAAACAGTTCAAGTCCACGTAAAATTTCACTGATCTATGGTCTTTCATAATATCACAGTTACTTAGGCCCTGACACAGTATGTTTTACATAACATTTTCTATACCAACGTTTGAAGATTGTTCCAACCTAGAAAAACTTCTTTCATCTACGGAGCTTTACATCAAACATAGTCCAGGAACTTGACAGCTTTAGAGCTCTACGAACTAGTGTTGTAACAACGGATTTTTTATAGTTAACTAGTGCATGGCAGTCGAAGTTTGTGTAGCAGTATGATATTGCTATCTTATGCATTAGCGACCATTATTTTACCCACAAGACTTTTACTAGAATAAATTACTGCTCTTACTTTTACTTTTTTACTACAGATAGGATTTTTTAACCTGAAGATGGCCGGCAGATGTCTCGAGACAAAACGTTGTCAAAACTTTTAGTACAGTTATATACGTAATTTCTAAATTTCATTCTCGATTAGTATTACGACTATTGGCAAGTGACAATCTTGAAATTTTCAGGAAGGTGGAGAAAGTTTTTAAATTGAACTATGAAGTTAATGCTGAAATACAATGCTTAACATCCAAATTGTAAATATTTCGACGACACCGTTCGGTCATTGTCGCCATTTGTAAAGCCCAACTCGTATAACTATCGTAAATGAGCTGTGCCCTGAGCTAGTGCATGGCGATCAATTGAATGATTTCCCTCTGCTTATTGTCCAGAGATTTTATTGCTTTGCCTCATGGATGCCACCCTGAACCTCGCTTGACCTCTTTGGCGTTTAGATCTGCTACAGTCAAGGTGCTGCTTGAGGGCTTAGATCCGTATGGAGGT
>LQNS02277717.1:11614193-11627917 GCA_001587735.2 Parhyale hawaiensis
TCACTTTGGAGGCTGTCAGATGTCGAACTAATCAGTTCTGTCGGTGCTTCGTGCCCTGGTCGGCTAAAGTTTGGAATTTGTTGCCTGCATCGGCTTTTGGTCGTGTTGTCCTGCAGGCTTTTAAGTCTGCTGTTAATGGTTTTTTGCTAGATTTCCTTTACAGCGTTTTGGGCTTCCCGGTGTTGCAAATGCTTCATTTGGGTTGTATTACCTGTCCGTGGGAGCCCAAGCGTGAAGTTTTAATAATAATAATAATAATTAAAGATTTGTAGTTGTTTCATATCCTATCCTATTGGCTGGTTCACTCAACGTGAAGGCAAAGGTAAAGTCGCCTTGACCGCACATCCTACCTATAGGAACTAACATACACTGGTTTGCGCTGTAGGTAAATACCCACTTCGGCCTCCTGCAGTCGATCACAAATTTTCTTGGCTACGGCGCGGTACAACGGAACAGACAATAATTGCGCCTCTCCCTCCTGACCTTCAAGGCAATAAGGTCAGGGCTATGCAGTGACAACTAGTGAAAGAACTGCTGACTATGTATATGCATTCGTGGGAGTTGAGACTTTCTTCTCTAGTGTGGACTCGAACCTCCGCTGTCTCGATAAGGAACGAATCAGCAACCGTGGCACTGAGCCACAGTTCATTGACAGAAGATAGTTATGTCAGATCTGAGTATCTGAGCAATACGCTCTAAAAAAATTTCAAAATTGTGACGTCAAGTCAATAGCGTCACTTCTTTTGCAGCGAGTAATCTTGGGTAATTCCACAAGGGCGTGACTCTATTGGTTTGACGACACAATTCTGAAGGTTCGTAAGAGCGTATTACTCAAACTATCTTTTGTTAATGAGCTGTGTGCTGAGCTATAGTGCATGGCGATCAATTGCATGATTTCCCTCTGCTTATTGTCCAAAGATTTTGTTTAGCCCGCGTAAACAATGGCAATGTCTCTACCAAAAAGTTACTAAGATATAAGCAGTCATGCCAGTTCGCCCAGTTACTGTCACTAGCAAGTTCCAGATATCGTTTTACATTTCTAAGAAATTAAAACTAAGTAAGCTTCCATTTTTGTGCTATGTAAACGGACACAGCAGATCGCAGTCGGACGCGGAGCTGTGGAATTGAAACTAGTTCATACGACCATTATGTGAGTCCGTTTTAAGAAAAGGGTTGTTTATCTTTCTGTCTGTGTAAAGACAAGTAGGCTCTGTAATAACGCAACTGTGAAACACGATGATGGATATCACCTGCTTTACGCTGCTGTTACATGGTCTTACAGATAAATTCGTACAATGTTTTCATCCTATCCTTAAGGGCAAATAACTAGAGGAAAAAACCCAACAGGATCTTGAAACTCTGGCAATTTATTCATGAAATTATAAGAATACAAGTTTTATTCAATATGAGATTATATGGTCATCTTCAGATACGATAACGGCTTCTACACGCTTTCAAAATTTGGTCACAACGCCAATAACTTTTTTTTTAATCATCCCAAGGATTTTCTGACATCGTATTTAAGGACTATTACACAGCACATGCTTTGGCTTCAATTCGCGACCAAAAATAATAATACAACGGGTTTAGATCTGGGGAGTTTGCGGGCCAAAAGTCTTTCCCAAAAATTGAATTTCGAACTTTGCAGCAATTCAACAGTCTTTCACGTCGAAAGGCGAGGCAAAGTCCTGTGGAAGATAAACTCCTTACTTGAAGTATCGTTTTTCAGCTATGGAATGATTTCCTTTTCCAAGGCTTTGCAATAGGATTCGGTATTCACTTTTTGTCTATTGCGAAGAAATGGGTGACGATACCATCCTCACTTGAACCAACGTACCTCTCCAAACGAACTTTTTTCATCTTACTTAGATGCTCTCGATCATGAACATGCATAGACATACCAAGGTCTTTCACTGCCCGGTGAAATGTAGGGATGCTAATAGATCTTTTCTTAGCCTATGTTAACATTAGAACAGTTGGATTGGCTTCAATGCTTCTTGGTCTCTGGGTAGCTTTGCAATCTTAGCCATGAAGTTTTAGCAAAACATTTACAAGCGTCGTGCACTATCAGTCTAGGATGTACTGGAGGGATTTTGCTATCCAGGCTGGAATGTGACGCGCAAGACGAAGTTCACAGATTTGCTGGTCATCTGATTTCCCCATTGCGTAGGTAGAGTTTGTCGTAAAAGTCTGAATTTTTTACTATTGGCTGTTGATATAACTTAGCATAAGTGGTATAGATTAGTGTTGCCAATTTCGAGTGGAATCGGTGTTGCCACCGTTTGAAAATTCCTACGGATTTATCTGAAAGACCAGATGCATCACTTCTTTCACAAAATTAGCATGCAGAAGACCTCATTAAGCTCATGTAACAAATGGATCAGCAGTTCTCGATATGCTAAGAGCTATGATCTTTATTTGATATCCGCTGCTTCTCTGTCTCAATACTGGCTTGAGATTTTCCAAAAAACAAAACTTGGAATTGTTTCAGAGTGTGGTGGACGATACCGGTAGCATGTATCATAAGCTACAGTATTTGGGAATGAAATGATTGGTCTCCTGTCGTTTTATTCAATTCCTTATACGGAACCTATATACCTTAAGACAATTTTCAGACGCCTTAGAAGCTGTTGTACAATTTTAGCTTATGCGGCAGCCAAGAATTCTATCAGGGTAAGAAACATGTAAAGAATGACAGCGTGTTAACCCTTTCTCTCATGAGATACAGTAAATATTCTGACTTTTTCGTAGGAATAGTACAGCTGCAATGTACATATTAGAGAAATGGTAAACATTCTTTGGCGAAAAGCCCGGCTGTACATTAAACTTGCAGATTCAAACGATGCCGCGATACAACTTCATATGGTAAACAATAAATACAACAACAGGATCGCTATTCTAAATTGTTGGTTTCGAACTGATTTGCTCTTCCATTTCCAGCTAAAATAATGACGCCGCGGCACCTACATTATAAGGAGATGTGATCTCGGGGAGAAATTCATATGTTAACTAAGTATAACGACGATAGAATAATGTATAGGAGTGATTGTCTTCAGGAATGATGAAAATGAGACTTTCCCAGCCACAGCATGAATATTTCAGGGCTGACTTCACATTCCGAAGGGTCATCAAGATGAGTTTCAATTTTTTCGGAATACTAAAGACGCTTGCCGCACTGCCAGCGCCAGATGCTTGGGAGCTTTTTGGAATTCTGCGAATACGCTGAAGCTTGTCGGCACGAGCATTCTTTAGGAGCAACCTTACGTACGTATTTAGGATGAACGCTGGGCTCCTCTATGGACACAAAGATGGCCAATTTAACGATAATGTCGCTAGATTCAGAGACTCCGAAGCTCAGTTCGAGACAAAGTTCTCCGTTTAGAGGCAATCGACAGCTCCTGGAAATGGTATGTTTCGACAATATTTTTTGCTTTCTATTCATGACATAAGCGTAAAAGATATGAAAAGCTCATTAGTGATGCGAAAAGGAGATAAGCAAGCAAAATAGATTTATGTTATCATTATTTAAACTCGAGGGGTATTTCTGTGTTTGTCTAACGACATTTTACCAATCAATATTTTGTAGTCCTGGCAGACACGTTAGTAATACTATACTACTACAATAATCATAGTGACAAACTGTAAAAAATCATTCCATAAAGTTCATGGGACAAATGATAGCAGTGAAACTTCCATGCAAAGTCCAGTAAAAGTTATATATATATATATATAATTATTTTTCGCAAGTGTAGTCTTTGCTGAAATTATTTGGTTAGTGTCAGAAAATTATTTATTTATTGATCCACCACTCATTTTATTGACAGAATGAACCACTTTCAGAAGAGTTCAAGGTGTGAATGAACATTCTTCAGATACAATATACTCAGATGTCGTGTCCAGACCATTTATAGTGATGTAAGCATTCTTTGTCATGATTATAAGCGAATATATGGCACAATATGTGCAAAGCTATATATCTCACAGTTTCTCATCCCGCCAACACTTGGTATTATCCAGACAGGGAGCTCTCCGTCCGCCCTTGTGTTTAAATAGAATAAATGCGAAAAATCGAGTCAGGATTCGATCCGGGGACCACGCCGTCACTGATCTAACCACTAAGACACAACAGCATAAAAGCAACGCAAGCACATCATAGCTCAAATTGTGGTCGACTGCAGCCGCACACTCCTCTAGGTCGGAGAGAGGATTTATCTGCAATAACAACCAATGCATGTGGTACGCTGTGGTGGTTGTATGATCTAGCCGAGTTTACCTTTACCGTAGCTTTACCTTGCTGTCTCTACGAGCTGCTGGGGCGTATGTGCTATCTCCATGCATGGCCCGTATATTATCTCCATGCATGACCCATTGCATTTTCTTTATGCACGGCCCGTTCTTTTAACTCCACATGCAAGGCCCATTCTATTATCCCCAAGCACTGCCTATTCTGTTATCCCCATGCGCGGCATAATCTGTTATCTCCATGAACGGACCATTCTATTACCCAGATGCACGGTCCATTCTGTTATCTCCGTGTAAGGCCCATTCTGTTATCTCCAATCAGGGCTCATATAACTATCTCCGTGCACGGCCCATTCTACCAATAATATTTTGTGAAGGAATCGTAGAAAAATTACCATTCACAATCTTATAAATCATTGACAACATTATACTTGCCTCCCCATTCAATATGCCAAAGAGGTCTAATGGTTGTCATAAAAATAAAAACGGAGGCTTAAACTTCCTAACTAACTAAACATAAAAAAAATGCTTTCTGATCAACAAAGCGACCCCTAACAAAAAGCAAACTATCGGCTGTGATGCAAGGAGCGCGTGTACAAGCAACACATAGGAATTTGTAGGCGTAACGACGGGTTACAGTTTTGAATTTTAGGTCATCAAAATGCCCTAAAATAGATCAAAATAATATTGTACCCGTTACCGATGGCTTATATTGATGGATGCGTGTTTCTTGCTGATACATATGTTCTTATTTTGCATCACCTGTAACGGTTTCTTTATCTTTTACTTGAAGTCGATGTGTTCATCAAAAAAGGCTATATCAGAGGTTCATAAATCAACTTTAGCATCTATATACTTGGTAGTAGGGAACCGTCTCGTATACTGTACCTCTGTATTAATATATATATATATATATATAGGATGTTTGGCCATTATTATATTCTTTGTTTAAGCCTATTACAGCGTGAAGTGCAATCCAATTTTTCACGTAGGATTGCTGAAAGTAGACACATAGAGAAAACATAGAACCCATGGATGAAAAAAGACAACAATCAGTAGCAAAAAGAAGAATGAAAGAAGCGTGATGGGCAATAGACAAAAGGACGCTGAGAGCGCCTAACTAACATTAAGATATTTTTTTTACAGCCTGCTGTAGCAATGCAAAAGCGAGAATGTATAGCCGACTTTACCGTGTGTGTCGGCAATGCTTGTTCGGAACTCAGTCAAGACTGTCTGGGGGCATTGGTTCTGTG
The DNA here is from genome assembly GCA_001587735.2 of Parhyale hawaiensis. Taxonomy (NCBI): domain Eukaryota; kingdom Metazoa; phylum Arthropoda; class Malacostraca; order Amphipoda; family Hyalidae; genus Parhyale; species Parhyale hawaiensis. The sequence goes on from LQNS02277717.1 coordinate 11,619,689, forward strand.
TGTGTTATGCTTCTTGGTCGCCTGCAGTTGTTTTTACATTCACAGATTTGGGTGTCCTATCGGCACCCCCTGGCCGGATATTCATTATCTTAAATGGAAACAAAATTCGTCGATGTTTACGTCATATGACTGCTTCGACATTCTCCAAACACGCTCTGTGCATGGTATCTCTACTGCTAGTGCAATATAAAAATACTAGAGGGCCCGTGCTGTCATAAAATGACAGTGAAGAATTTGTGGTGACCCTCTTCACTGATCATACATTCGTTATTACAACTGCTCTCCTATGCACCCTGAGGACAGCGTTTTCGGCTTTACAGCCGCTCAGTATAGAATTTTTTTTTCTGAAATGGAGAAAATACATTGCTTATTGCCGCCCGATCAGCAATGCTCAAAGTAATAGCCACAGACTAAGGAACACAGACTGGCAATTTTTCAGTATTTTTACAAGAAAATAGAGACTCACTGATGACGTCACATTCCTCGTTTTACTGTTTTCATTATAAGTTGGTATACAGGATACGAGTTGTATCTGCTTAGCTCCAGCTGCACGAAATTTCATCGACGTTTCTTGGCTACAAAACTCTGAAGCTAGACGGCTTTTAAATAAAATTAGTGACTTGTTGGTAAATAATTATTTTCTCATTTTGCCCAGTCCAAATATTATTCTCGTGAAACAAAATCGTTCAAGGCACAACACTAATGGCTTAACTATGACGTACAACAGCTCCAGGAAGAGCTGAACTGCGCTTAGAAACTGCCGTCTGTGTTTTCATTAGTCTGTGGTAATAGCTCAGATTCGGTATTGTGGATACGGCAGGCTAGCCTATACAGGTCCAATGGTTTTTGCTTAGCGAAAGCTGTTTCATTGACTATTGAATTAAATTTGGGAGAATAGCTGAACCAACGAAATCATCTGTGGGAAGAAACTACGAATCAAGATGCATGACTGTGCCAATGTAAGCTTCATATCTTCAGTGTTGCGATTTCAATTTCAGTAATGCAAGAAAAGCATTCAGACATAAGGTCGCCCGATACTTTGCCATAGATTCGATTTATGGAGCAACTAATACTCGTACAAATCAAACTAAGCCTGCTATGTCTTCATTGTTTGAATATAACTGTCTCTGATTAAGATACGTTTGCCATCTTCTGCAACCCGGCCTATTTTCTACCTAGCAGTTTTCAATGGAACTTGAGAGGACGACCAAAGCCTCCAGCCTGGGCTAATTTCCGCCTATCTATTTCGTTAAGAGCGTGACACCAAACATATAAATATATATATTTATATTGGAGAAGTGAATAAGAAAGCCTTCTGGGATTTTAGTTTTATTAGGGGTCTATAATAAAACTAAAATCCCAGAAGGCTTTCTTATTCAATTCTCCAATATGACCTAGCCTGGGAGTCCTCCAATCTTCGAATCAATATATATATTTATATATATTAGTTTAGGAGGGGAACAGCTTTTCTTTTAGACACGTTTCATTGAAGACCAGAGATAATTCTTTATTGACGATTTTCTTGTTCGTTTTCTCAATTTTTCTTACCAAGTTCTTATGCTGGTGTCCAAGGTTGTTGATTAAATTTCCAAGAGTCATTTTTACGTTTTTATTTTGCAACGTTTCGAATGCGTACAGCTATTCATCATCAGGCGATGATCGCCTGCCTGTTATGTTAGAGCGTGAGAGTAAATGGATAAACCGATAAATAAACAAACAAACAGATAAATACTCATCGGTCTTTATTATATTGTAGATTAATGCAACAGGAGTCCATCAAATTTTAGTAGTCATGACTCGCTGACATTCTGCACATAAGTTCTTAAATTTCTTTACTGACTGTTTACTGCTCTAGCGTACAAGAAGTGCATAAACTTTGAGGAGTCATAACTTTGTGACATTCTGCAAATACATTCTGGGACGTCTTTACGGATTGTTTAAGGAAGACGTAAAAAAGCACTGAGAGGCTTGAGTGTTCTTACAGCTCAAACCAATTCCTCCAGGAGCTGTCCAGGACAGCAAGTATGCTTTGTATTCAGTGTTTTAGAAATTAAGGATCAGCAATGCATGAAATAATTGCAGGTATGTTTAGCATTCCTTCATCCAAACTCTTGAGAACCGCGAAGCGTAGCGACAATAGCTTCCTTCAATTGATCTTCCTCTTTTTCCGTCCCATTCTTATTTTAGTGTTATAGTCTAAGGATAAAAAACCAAGTGGTTTCTCATGCACCGATTGAACAGAGAAATTTCCGCGGATGATAAAACAGGTTCCTAAAGTTGAGGACTGTGGAGGCGATGGAGCAGAGCAGGATCCCGTCGGGCCCATTCCTGAGCCATTTCTTCTGCTTGACCTCAGCAACAAATACCGACAATAAGATCGAATGCTTTCGAGGGATCCAATGTCCGAGAAATGCAACATTACGCTCAGCTGAAGTGCAGGTATTTCTGGGCTCCTTGCGAGCTTTACAGATAGTCTTTTTGTTCCATTAAGTTTCGCTGTAACAATGTATATGACGCTATGGCTTGATGTGACTATAGCTGCTCGAATTAGAGTGCAAGATCTGATCAAGAATACAAAATTATGCGAGCACGGCTGACTGTACGTGAGTTAGCAATCTACTGTATCTGAAAATGTGGTCGAATGTATGCATGTAAGAGCATGTGGTATAATATGTATATACATATAGGAATATACGGCCGAATCTATAAGAGGGAGCCGATAATTTCATTGCAGTAAATTTACCGCCAATAAATTCTCGAATGATAAATTTATCGCCAAGTGATGAATTTACCTGAAGATGAAATTACCCGAGACGAATCTACAGAGTAACAGCCGATGATTAGAAGTGTATGATCGAATGATTACGAGTATGTGGCCGGATGATTTCGATGTATGCTAGTATAAGACATGCATAATGTATTCTAGTAATTGCTGAAGATGCGGTTTGTTTTTGGTTCTTGAAATGTGAGCACAAAATCTCCATAGTTACTGAATGTGAGTGCTGGTATCAAGAACAGCAGCTCGTTGCCGAGGATGTCAAAATAATGTAATTAGGTAATTAATTAAGTAATAAGTAGCACTGCAGTAAGATACATTACTATGTTTCATAATTGCTATTTATGTTTGTGCAGATAATTGTCAATGACGACCTTAAAAAGAGTTGGATAAAACCGCTTTCTTCACCAACTCCTGTGGAATATATAAAAGAACTGCATAGTTGCCGATGATTGTCGAATCATGCCCGTTACAGCTATATAGGTGGTACTTTTCTCTTCGCGGAGGTGCTTAGTAACCTGTTTGCTATTATATAGAAACAGTGAACAGTTTGCTGGGTATGGGATGACATTGAAAATTACAAATGAGTGTTCCATTGCATAATATGCTTACTCATGTAGTATACTCGTTAGCAAGGTACGTAATAGAGTAGTGAAACTAGTGACGGTACGCTAGATGCACTGGTGGGTTGCAGTTTGGATGGAATGTGCATGTGGTGCTCCGTCTTCACAAATTTGAAGTCGGCAGTGTCATTAGGTGGTTCATTGCAATTGGTTTCGTACACTGGTTTTTACCAATGATTTGAAAATGAGTGGAAAAACTTTCGAGCGATTATGTGCTCTCTAGTTTTGTTTTCAAACTCGGGCGCTATGAGAATGTAAAAATTTTAGAGACTTGCAATAAGTCTGTCTATAGAAACAGTACTATATAAAGGTCCTAGATTTTCTGGTGAGGTGATTTAGAAGATGAACCTCACAGTGGAAGACCTTCAACGGCAATAGCGTATAAAAATATATACCTACAGTCTGCTGATTCTTGTGTGCTTTCTGAAAGAAGCATATGGCAGCCAAAGTGATAGGTGCAAAGTTGAACAAGACACACACCACTGTTTATCAAAATCTGATCAGCACTTGAGGATGAAGAAAGCTTGTGCGAAAATGGTTCAGAAAAACTTTTTGCGGCATCCTAATGGGAACCCGATACATGATGGCAAATTGATAAATCCTTGTTCAAATTTGTTCCATTCAATGTACCGACTTGAAACAAAAAAAAACTGTTCTTGGAGACGCAAAGAAGGAATCTCTTGGAAAGAAACATGCATGCGTGAGCCCTGGCCGACGGTGCATTCCAAATTTATTTTAGCCAGTTTTGTGTCATTTTGTTGTTCCAAGTTTCAATTATCGTCGTACACAGTTGGCCTATAGCTACGAATTTGTGTTTCTCGCTCATAAACACATATCTTGCATCACCGAGATCCGTTTGCTTTTTGTTTGAGGTCGTTTTGTTGCTTGCAAAGGATTTTATCGAAGTTTAATCGATTTATAATCAGCCTGATTTGCAAATTTCAGCGGACAGTCAAGGTCTCGTGTGGTCCATGACCTATCTAAAGCTTTTGACATTCAGTAGGTTGTACCTACATGACCTTCATTTTGTGGAACGTTTCGTATGGTGATGAGAGTGAAAAAGAAGTAACACGAAGTCGTTGAAATGCAGAGATTTCGTGAAATTACTGCATTTCACAGCCTTACTGTAACTCGTAAATTTCCAGCCCAAATCTGTGAATTAATACGTTCCCATAGATCACTTCAACAGAAGTATTGAAGTGCAGCGTACCATTTCATCCTAGTTACTTCAGCGCCAAACTGAGATGTCATCCTACAATCCTGCCCACCTCTCTCTATAATGGCTTCAGCCCAGAAATTTACCACTCTCCGTGTATTTGGGGAGGAGTTTTTGCCCCGTCCAGCGGTAATTACAGGTTGAGACTTCGCTAAACACTCAAGTGCAGCGCTAAAACCAACATCCCGAGGCTTCAATCTGGCCCTGATGTTTTTATTCCGGGTAAATAATTGATTCTAATGACGGGTCGCCGCCATTGGGTCTGATTTTTATGGGCGACGTGAGGATCGTTTCAAGCGCGGCAGTCCTGCCGTGATGGATGTCAGCAGAGGCAAATTTTGGGGTAATTTTTGTTACCTGGGGAAATATGATTCCACCTCTTCCAAAACCAGTTTATGATCTAGTCTAGTTATTCGAATTTTGGGACATTAACTTATCTCTAGAGCATGTTTTATTGGATACTTTACAGCAATTGCTTATCTTGATAGCTTTAAATGGTGAAATATTTAGGATAATTTACTCGTATTGTTTAATTTTGTTTTATAGAATTTAAAGAAATTTTCACTTACCTCGATAGAGTTTACTTAAGAAATTATTTTGAAGAATTTACTCATGTTGATCAAATTTATTTTACAGAATATGTTGAAGTATATATTTATCATGATGGAGTTTGCTTTATGCAATTGGAACATTTACTTATCTTTGGCAGGGAAAGTTTTATAGAGCATTTATTCGCCTTACTGTGGCTTCATACATGTAGTGTGCAGAACATAATAACATTTTTAATGCAGATCGCGAATTGTAAAAAAATGGTTCATCTCGCAAAAAAAATGCAGTCAAGCACAGTTGAAATTACTCTCTTAGATCCAAACATTCTTACCAGTATAGATTTGGAATTTTCAAGTTTCTTTATTGAAGAAGAGATAAGTATAACAAAATGTGGAAAAATACTGACCGATGTGATGGCAGGTAGAAAGTAAAAGAGGCATATCTCATATTCAATGAAATTTGAACAATTCTTGTACGGAATTTATAGCTGTAATTACAGAATGACATTTATCAACATTGATGTTTTTGTCTCGGAGGTTGTAGTCGTTTAAATTACTCCGCGTATCATATTTTCTCACCCATGATATTGTATTTTCTTCGTATATTGCTATATTTGATTATTTTTCAAGTAGAGAATATCCAGTGTTCCAATCCATACCGTTTTAGAACCTTTAGAGGTTCTATTTGCATTTCTATTTTAAGAGAGTATCTCAATTATTTTTTTCAGACTTACGAAAACTGGCCAACAGCCGTCAACTGCTTCTGTGGGGAAACGTTAAAGCTTAGGCCTACCTAAAGTAATGATCGTTGTTAATTACAGATCCATTTACTCCAAGTGGCAGAGTGATTAAAAGTCCTCCCCCCTCCTTGTCTCGAGGTCAGCTGTGCGATTCCCAGCCAGGAATACTAAGTCTTGATGTTCGGCATTGCAGCGTCGGCGTTTCTGTCATTTACTGACAATCAGCAATAGTGACGAAGGGAAGATTGCATTTATCATATAAGTCTTCTGTCTCTGACGCCACAACACTGACAATCGTTGGGCGACTGCAGCCGCTCATTACTTTTTCGGGCATTATCTGTAGCATGAACCAGTGCATGCATGGGAGTTTCCAAGTTGATGTGTGCAGTCGAGGTGACTTTGCATTAACCTTTTCTAGCAGCCTGTGCACAATAATGAGGAGGTAAGATAGCCTTGGCTAAAAAGTTGACTTGCTTTCAACACCGAAAATGAAGCTCTCAAGAATACGATAAATTTAGACCTAGCCTCGCTTTGTTATCGCACTGACGTCACAAGCGTCTGGTGACGGCGAATGGAAAATAAAAAAAAAGAAATTAGTGATTATTTTCTGTTGCATGACCGACAAAACCGAACAAGTTTTTTGACCAATCAAAAAATTGTAAAACAAAGTGCGTTGAGAACTTCAGAAAGCCGCCGTATTCGGAGTAATTCGGCGTCGCAATAGAACCAAGACGTATAATTTAAAGGCCATATTGAAAAGATTTTCTCTCTAATGCTTAACGAGAACTAAATTGTTTTGCCTTCAATTCGCATTTTACTTGCTAGTAATAGTCCGGGCCCGAAAAATGTCACGTGTCCTGTCCCCATTTCTTTCTACATTTACTTAGACGCTAAATTCTCTACACCAGATAATTTCTGCTTGAAGAAATTGATATTTCTTGCCCTAATTTCTCTCTACTTATGCAGGGACACTAATCTCTCCACGACAGCCAATTTCTACTGGAAACATTCTACATTTCCCGTCCCAATTTCTCTTCACTTATGCACAGGCACTCGAATCTCCACGCCTGCTAGTTATTGTCTGGGAAATCCAACATTTACTCTCCCAATTTTTCTCCACTTAGGTGCAAACACTAATATCTCCAAGCCAGACAATTTCTACCCGGAAAATACTACTTTTACACTCCAAATTTCTTTCCACTTTGGTAGAGACGCTAATTTTTCCAACCCAGCCAATTTCTGCCTGTAAAATTCAACAATTCGTCTCCCAATTTCTCTCCACTTAGGTTGAGACACTAATTTCTCCAAGCCAGGCAATTTCTACCGAGAAATTTCCACATTTCCTGTCCTAATTTCTGCATCGCGATTCCCTCACAGCTCCGAAGCACAATTCCAGAACCGGCGCAGTGGGACCCGCCCGGGCTGCTCTCAGATGAAGAGATTGAACAAACATGACTTTTGGCAAAGTTTATCCTGACAAATGGAAAGAGACTCACTTATCATTCATCACAGTGAGGAAAACCGCAGTCCTGTAGCCAGACTTTGAGGAATCTGGAGCGTTTAATGAAGACATGTGTAGGGCAGTGAGCAGTGATGTGTCTCGGGGTCGGTTCTTCTGATTACTTCCCTGATTATTTCTTAGCTCCTCCTATTAATTAACTGGTGAGAAATGTGCTACGCTTCATCGAGCCGGAGCCGCAAGCGGGTGCAGGCTCGATACTGCGGCTCTCGGTTGTCTCCAATCAGAAGTAGCTACCTGTGTAGTTTAGTAATATCTTAATTTTGTACACCGAAGCGTACGAGACACAACTCATGGAGCTCCAGACGCATTTAAACTTAAAGAATTGACTATTGATAACATTCAATGAGAGGAGCATCATGTAATGTCAATATCATATCTATTTGATAACAAAATCAAACTAACGAAATATTGTAGTACATTATTAGCATCCAAATTGAAATACAGGGGCTACGTTACAAACCCGCTCGTGGACGGAGACCTCACCGATCCGCACTTGTCCCCTTGCAGAGAACCTGCCGATGTATTCGTGTAATTTCTCAATTTTGTATACCACTAAGGCAACGCCACCCAGTGCTGTAAGCAACGTGCAATGTAACAAATTTGTAGCAAAAAATCTACTGTCCCCGCCGACGCAACCCAGACCACGCGACGCACCGATCATACTGCCTTCGCTCACAAGCAGTACCTAAAGGCGTCTTTTTGTGACCAGCGCGCGGATGATTCCCCCTGATCGCGCATGATTCGCGCGTTTTTGTGACCGCATTTTGACGTGATTCTGATAGCAATCAACCGTGATCAGTGGTG
>LQNS02277717.1:11628338-11638664 GCA_001587735.2 Parhyale hawaiensis
AAAAGACGCCTAAAGTCGCGTCTACACACTCGGACGACGGGGCCACACCTCTAAAACACCCGCCTCGTCCCAATGTGGAGACGTGACTTCCTGGCTTCAGCTTAATATAGACTTAATATACACGAGTTAACTCCTCTTTAAACACATATAGCAATATGTTATGTGGGCCATAAATAAGGTAGGGTGTAAAAGGCTTTGTGTTGAAATGCCATAGTGATTCGACAATTCGTTTGAGCATTTTTAGCGAAAAACAGTGTAACACTGCCAGTGCAAACTGTAATAGGTTAGGTAAGGCTAGGTTAGGTCAGGGTAGGGTAGGTAAGGTTAGGTTAGGGTAGGTAAGGTTAGGTTAGGGTAGGTTAGATTAGGTAAGGTAATGTTAGGTTAAGGTAAGGCTCGACTAGGTTACTTTAGTTAAGGCAGGGCTTGGTTAGGTTAGTTAAGGCTATGTTATGTAAGGGTAAGCTATGTTAGGTAAGGCTAGGTTAGGTAAGGGTAAGCTATGTTAGGTAAGGCTAGTTTAGGTTAGGGTAATTTATAATACGATCAAACCCTCAGAACAACTGTCACACCAGTCTTTCCCACCTGTACAATTGTCACCCTAATATTCCTTTCCTGTACAATTGTCACCCTAATATTCCTTGCCTGTACAATTGTCGCCCCAAATGCCTTTGGGGTGACAATTGTACAGGTGATATCCAGGATGTCGTTGTTGTGCAGTACAATCGATCATCTCTCAATTCTGCTGTCTTCTGGATTGAGTTCTATGGCTGCCTCATCGTAATTAATCGCTAATTATAACGCCTGAAGTTCGATTCACAGAGATAAATCCAATGCTCAGAACTGAAATTCCCGACAAGCTAAAGTTAAGCAAATTTATTAATGTTATTAGACTGTGCAATAATACAAATGATGCTAATTAATTAACCCAATCAGTACTGTACTTCGATGACAGAAAAATTTTACCAAAGTTTTAGAGCAGGCTGTTGAAAGGCGATGATATTGAAGAGAGTAAGAAAGTGATAGTTAGATCGCAATGTAAAACTAATATCTTATATGCATTTACTGCATTGTGGATGCACTGTTTAAATACATCTCAGATATCACTGTCCAAAGTCTCATATCTGCCAGGAAGTGACAGTAAAAAGGTAAGTAATGTCAACCTTGACTGCACCCTCCACTGGGACACCCACAAGCACTGGTTCGTGCTACAGATGTAAGCCAACTGGCCCCAGAGAAGTAAGTACAGCTGCAGCCGATAACGGGTCGTTCGTTATGAACTATGGCGCACTTAACGAAAGGCACTACGACCTTCACCCCCCTAACCTAAGGTAAGTCCCCCGCAGCAGCTGTGTAGACCAAGCAGTTTGCTGACTCAGCGCATCGGATGCCACAAAGAACGCTCGCAAGGCACGGGGCTCGTTCTCGGGACCCTCAGCACAACTGTGTAGCACGCGAAACCTGCTGCTACCAGATTACGATCGAAATAAAATAGTCAAATGAAACATAATCCATAAAAACGGAACCGATACTCGTATAAGTTGAATTCAAAGCAAAAACAAACCAAAAGAGTTTTTAAATTTTTCAATAAAATTATTGATAAGCTTTCATGACGCATTTTTTAACTTGGACGACATTTTGCCCCTAGCCTAGAAGCCTGGAATGGGGTGGAAGTTAGTATAGGCTGACTAACCAAATATATACCAGTAGTTCACATCTGAAAGTTTCACAATCCGCTACTTTTGAAATTTCTCGTGGAAAAGCAAATTCACCGCGGCGGCAATAAGTGCAAGCATCGACGCTTTGCAAAGCCACAGGAAAAAAAAATACTCCAAAAGGGAACCATCTTTTTCCTCGAGAGCGTCGTTAGGCAAGTGACACCCCAATATAGAAACACTTGGAGAACCATCACTTCCTAGCGACTTCGGTAAGCCAAGGGAAGGTCTAAGCCAAACGTCATTGTCTCTACAGCAACCACAGGCTCATGCCCACTTTGTATTGTGTAGGACGCTTCTATTGTCCATAAGACAACACTGGGATAAAACCCTAAAGAAATTATCTCGTTGAAGTCGTTAGTTTGGTTGAGGAAAGCTCCCGCTCGCGACTGCCTTCGTGGGTGGCAGAATAGTAAAGATCTGCGCACGTGGGAACACAGTTCGGGCCTTGGGGCCGGGGCAGGAACGGCCTACGTTTCAAACGAAGATCGTCCTTGTACGCAATATTAGAGAAGGAATATTCATGTACACTAGTGCTTAAATTGCTAAATAGAGCATTAGCAGTATAAATATTACTGTATGGATTCATTGTTCATAGGTACACAAGTATTTAATGCTGGTGTAAAATGTTATTTAACAATTATATTGTTTCTACAAATTTACAAATGCTTAAAGCGCTGAAGTTTATCCTTTTGAACATAGATAATTTTAGAAGTATTTTTCGTACAAAAGTGGTTATGCTAAGCTATTCGTCTGCTCGTGTATGGAGCAACGCTTGAATTTTTTTCGTGTATACAGCATTCCTGCTCTGCATTCGTTCGGGATTCTCATACCGTAATATTAATTCGTGCTTGTAACGGCACCCGCTCCTAATCGGAAATTTATGGCCATTTATCGGATATCTTTTACTATTTATCAATAGGTAGCCGATAACTGCCTATCATTTTCCGATTGGGGCTTGGAAGCGCTGGCACCATTGCCTGTCTGCTTGTGAAAAACATTTCGACGTTTGCATATGCAAGCACAATAACCTTACGATTTATGAATTATTGAATAATTTATACTTTGGGTGGAACAAGGAAAACTTGCCATGAAGTTTTGAGCCTGTAGTCTATTATTATTCATATAATCGCAAATGGTATTTATGACGAAAGTATTCACACGACTGCTGGGACTGATGTCCGGACCGCTACGACCCCAAAGTTTCTCCACGAGCACATAATAGCTAACATTATTTAACTACTACTATCATAATATTACTATTTAGTTATTATCACTGCATACTTGAGTAGTCTATAGATTGAGGTATTGACCATAATGCGTTGGAAAGTATTTCCGCAAAAGTTAATAAAATTAGAATTCGCGCTCAGCAGTTAGCTACGTACAGTCTAGGAAAGAGGTTGATGGCTCAGTTTTTCATAAAAGACTGGAATGAAACAGGACTGTCTGTGAATATCATCCTTATGCAGTGTCCACTTTCCATTCCCATGGGAATAATTCGGCCCGAGTTTAACTACTTTATGCTCTTCAAATTATATTCCAGATGACGGTATCTTTTACATAAGAGATATAAATTCATTTGGCGAATCGGCTATTTAACGTTATCTTCCTTATGCCAGCGGGCTATCTGGCTGTAAGACTTCATTCCTTTATAGTAAAACAATAGGAGAAAGGACTCTTGCAGCGAAGTAACTCGCCTGAAGAAGATAGGATTGAATCGTATTCCAAATGACAGTAGCTTTTACCCATATCTAACCAATCAAATATCACGGCTGGCAAAGCAGCCATGGAGAACCGCAATGTAGTTGCTGCATGGGCGCGACCGTGGCGGCCTTAAATTTTGTTTGGATATTGCTATACAGACAAGGCAGCTGATTAAGACGTATTTCTGCTAACAGTACCCTTTGCAAAGAACTTGCTTTTAGCTGTAAAAGCTCATTGGAGAACCGGTTATTTAAACAGTTTTCAAAACAACAGTAGATTTTACTAATGTGTTACTACTACTGTAACTAGAAAGGCCGCTGGTGAGATGGATGACGTAAATTCATACTTATTTTTGCACACACACTGAGAGTCAACGTAATGCACATAGCTATATAAACATTGCGCTCTCACGCTATGGAATTCTGGACGTTTAGAAATTGAGAAGCTGCGTTTGCAGCTCTGTTTCTAACCTAATAGCATCTAGTAACACTGTAACTCTATGTTTAGTTAGTTCCAAGTAGGTTTTATAACCCGATAAAAAACCCTCTTATCTGCACACAATATGTGTTAAGCCACTTGCCAGTTCTATGACTGTAGTACAGACGGCCATATGGTGGGTACCTCTTCATACCCTGTCTCGTCAGATCAAGTCAGTGGTTGCAGAGCACAAGACCCTGGTTTCTCCTCGCCCTATGCTTGACAGGCTTCAAGTTGATGACTTCTAAGCACCAGACCTGTAACTAGTCTCTCCTCACACTCCGTTTGACCAGTTCTAAGCATGAAGGTATAAAAATCTATTATACCTCCATGGTTCCAAGTCGATGGTCAGAACGCAAGAGACGCCTGGAGGGCAGCTGATGGTGGTGACCACAAGACAAAGCGCCTCGTACACCACAGCGCCTCAAGCAGCTGTCTGCAGCCCCTCGGTGACGATACTTTCCTGTCGGTACAATACCAAGAAACACCTAAATGGATTGACTGCTCAATGCTCGCTATTCTCGTGCACTGTTTTCCCCAATGAAAATGAGTCAAGAGACATCCTGTGTTGAGGTGTTCCGGGCAGCAACTCAAGGTCCAGGAGACAAAGAGGCGAAAATTACACAGCCGTCACGGAAATTTTTGGGAAATTAGAAGTCGACTGAGTGAGGTCTTGTTTGTTTAAGAGTGAAATTTGGATTTGCCTCAACTGAATGAAAGGTCTTACAGAACGTGATTAACAGTGATCTTATCAGTTGATTCTATCGAACGAGTTTTTAATTAATTTATTAGTAAGATCAGGATATAAATTAATCGCACGAGAAGTCTCAGCGCACTCAAGAATGAAATTAGCTAGTAGTCGCAATATACGCAAATTCAATGTACGAGCATCATAAATATATTGTGAGTAAGTGAAAGTTGCCCTAACCTTGCTGCGGGTATTCTTGTCAACTTTTCGCAGGAATAACACAGTTTGAAGAGTGTCGCGAGACTGAGTTATCCCTGCATATGTGGACATTAACACTTTATGGTGCGTAAGTTCATGTATGCTATGTCACGTAGCCTATTTCTACCAAAAGTCATCTTAAGTAAGCTTAACCCTGCACTGTATGATTTGCTAACAAATACTGTAGTCCTTGACATCACCCTCCAAGGTTGAAGGATTTTGCTGCTATAAAACTGGACATTAGTCCTTATGTTTTGTCCTGTCTTGTCACTTATTGGTTTAGAATTTTTACTTCCAACAAAAATATTGAACTTCAATAAGAAGGCATCTATACTTTTAATTAGAACCTATTATATCAGGCATTATCGGCATTGTATGATTCGTGCCTAGCAGTGTTATTCCTATAAGGAAAAACACCTTTTATAGGATTTAATCCTGCCTCTCGCTTAGGAATAACACTTATATACTGTAGAAGCGTGTAATATATGATTATTGATGCAGTGACCGGGCAGAGATGTAAGATTGAGCGTTCGGACAGTACTATTTCTTTGGAAACTATAAATCCATGAATTCGCTTATTGGGCGGTTGAAAACTCTGTTAGGCCGAGTTCACACGTTATGAAATGCGTTCGCTCGATCATCCGCTCTTCCGATTGTGTTACTGTGTCCTTGAAGTAGCAGAAAAGGGCATTGTTATCTCAGTTTTGTTTCGCTTCAAAGTTGAAGAGACATCTGAAATTTGTTTAATGACACAGAAGAACCTGATTTGATGGTTAATATTTTAATAACTTTTTATGGCGTATACACACCGTTGCATTTACGAAGACGCTACAAAAGTTTCGGACAAATGGATGAGTGAACGCGTTGGGATGAATAACTTGTGAACATCGCCTTAGGGATAGCTGTTTGCTTTCATTTGTTAATGAGGCGCGTGGAACGAGAATTATACTGAATGTAATTTGGAGAGACGCCGGTCCGCTGCAAACACCAACGTCATTTTATATCCGTATAAACTTGACCCCCTATGAGATCATTTTTTAAATTTCTATCATGCCAAAATCATATCTAGTTCTAACTACATGCGATAATTTTTCTGCCTGTTTTTGAACCAAGCAACGTATAGAGCAAACTCAACTATAATCCGCTTACGTTACCGTAACTATACTGCGACTTCAAGCATATGAACAGCGTACTAAAAATCCTAGAATAGAATAAGCCTTCGCCAATTCAAACTCGCCCAAAATTAAGAAGGACGGTCAAACTTTACCATTGGTGCTTACTAAAGGGTAGAAATTTACAGCCGTGGCTGTAATTTACAGCAATTTTTTGCTCAGTTCCATTACGTGCAAGCCGAGGCCGTGGCTGCAATAACATCATCAGATTTGTTGAGTTGGTTCTATGCTGGTAACTCAATGAAAGTCGTACGTGGGCAGCCGGTATTATGAACGTTCAGCACATACGTCGTTTAACTTAGGTGCATTGCATGGGTTTCTAAGCTAGAGACTCTCGCTATGAAACTGTGACGTTGGTTCATAAGTTGAACATGCGACTGTATTACGTGGCGACAGCATTACAGCGCGTTAGAATCATTTGAAATTTTGTTCTTGCTGTAGCAACCAGTCTACATAGGACAACTGGATGAAATTTTTGAACGCCTCCTACTATTTATGATAAAAAAAAAACAGCACAAATCAGGCCTCGACTTTTTGCTAATACATTTTATAATGCATAATTTAGCAGATGTGAGAAACGCACCAGCACTGTAACTACAGCGTGATATAATTAACCACCATATATGTATAATGTTTTTAAGTTGCAATTGTGTAGCACAAGACGAACGTGCGGCTTTTCTCACAGTGTATCCTATCTGTATACTTCGAGACCCTAGTGTTATTCTTACAAGAAGGGCATGATTTCATTATGGAAAAAAGGGCTAGCCAGGTTATACACCTGTGAAACCTTTTCACATGTGACCGTTTTCCATTCCTTTCGAATTATGGTTAAACTATAATTAAACTATAATTAAAAATTTTTGAGGCAATTTGACCGCACCCACAAGAGGGAAATCCACATGAATTGGTTTGTGTTGTACATGAATGCCTACTAGCTCAGAGGACTTCATGGCTACAGTCAGCCGCAGATTGTCAGAATTATAGCATCAGAGACGAAAGGCTTATGCGAGATCTCCAACCTCCCCCTTTCTGACAATCTCCATT
The DNA here is from genome assembly GCA_001587735.2 of Parhyale hawaiensis. Lineage (NCBI taxonomy): Eukaryota > Metazoa > Arthropoda > Malacostraca > Amphipoda > Hyalidae > Parhyale > Parhyale hawaiensis. The sequence goes on from LQNS02277717.1 coordinate 11,635,397, forward strand.
TCTAGTTAGACTCAGTACCCCCGCAATAATGTTTAAATGGCGGGAATGACCACCCAGCAGCCAAGTGCCTCAAAAATTCAACTGCTTGGCAAAGAGGCACGATCTTCGCACCAGCTGCTTCCTAATGACACTCAATTGCGCCACTGGCGATGTATATCCTTAAATGGAAAGAAATGCAATAACCATGGCTGCATTGCTATAATTTTATACAATAATTAGTGAACTGAAGGTATTCTCGATTGGAACAGATTTTTCTCATTTGCTTTATAGTCTTTACTTTTTCCTGAAATTCCCTACACTTTTGAGCTATGGACGCCGTTTTAATAAAGGGTAATCGGTTGAGGATTATATGGGCACATTCGGTTGGGTTGAGGATTATAAAAGCACATTCGGTTGGGTTGAGGATTATAAGGGCACATTCGGTTAGGTTGAGGATTTTATGGGCACATTCGGTTGGGTTGTAAGAGTCGATCTACATAAAACCCATTTGAGGTTACCAGAATGTAGGCTGGACCTTTGGCTTCATCACTTTCAATCGAGTTGAAGGTGCTAGATGTTGCTTGATTATGTTGAGCCAACTGAAATATCCATCTCATACGGAGTAAATGTTTATGGAAGCTTCTCAGGTGTAGCATAAGTGATTAAGAGTCAACGCCTGAAACTTGAATCTAGTTAAGTTGAAGCCAGGGCACCCGTCTGGAGAATTGGACAAGTCTAGCTTTAGACTCCGTTTCACTGGCGAATCGAACGTACCTATATATAGTAACACCTGATACTCCATCTAAGAAGCGAAGATAACGTTCGAGCCGAAGAACCAGACAAGTTAAGACTAATTTCTTTTACCTTGGAAATGAATCGTTGGATGGTGCATTAACATTAGCTTACGATCACTAGTTTATAAAAATATAGGATTTTCTAGAATATATTTTGTGTTGATCGCACGTTTGGTAGTAAAAATAATCACCACTTTTCACTCATGCTTAATAATGCTTTTCGCTCATGGTTAATAATGCTTTTTGCTCATGGTTAATAATGCTTTTCGCTCATGGTTAATAATGCTTTTAGTATCTGTATTGGGAACACAGATGCCATCAGATGTAATAGGGTCACATACACCTTGGCTCATTATATACTGACTACTGGACTCAGATAGTCATGTTACGAAAGCATGACAAGGAATATACACTAAAACAATCAGCCTATAAGCCGAGCCGGCAGGCGGCGAGAGAGATCGTGCTCACTGTGCACAACCGAGACACTAAGCGAAGAGTTGCTTGGTGGTGGTGGTGGTGATAGTAGTTGTGGTGGTGTTGGTCAAGGTAATAGTAGTTGTGGAGGTGTTGGTCAAGGTAATAGTAGTTGTGGAGGTGTTGGTCAAGGTAATAGTAGTTGTGGAGGTGTTGGTCAAGGTAATAGTAGTTGTGGAGGTGTTGATCAAGGTAATAGTAGTTGTGGAGGTGGTGGTTGGGGGGGAGGGGAGAGGAGTCACTGCAGTCATGAAATAGAATATATATCTTTCAATCCTGCATATATAATTCTTGGCTAAAACGCTATCTAAACTTGAAAGAAACCCTGTCGGGCGGATAAAAATTTTGTTTAGCTAGGGGGTACACGGAAGTCCTATAGCCCGGCGCTGCTGAGATACCTGGGGGATACGGTGCGTAATACAGGATAAATTTGAAGAAAAGAAATAAAAGACAAAAATATGAACCTCAGGAAGAAATGACTATATATTTTTTTTAAGTTGCTTGCATGGTATTTAGAAAGTGCTTGAAAACGTCGCCTGCGGTTAAAACAGCCGCAATATAGCCATAAATCTATATAGCGTTCACTTGTCAGCTGACCCGTCTAGGAAGTCGTACTTTTTATAGGATATTTATGACGAAGGTGATGTTATGAAAGAAATCAAAATGTCTATGATACGAAAAAAAAACTGTTTGAGCAGTAACTTCTTAGAACTTTTTTCAATAGATGTTTGTAAAGATAATGTTGTAATCAACAGAAGGATCTAAATGATATGAAATAAGATTTGAAAAAATCTTTGAACTTTTTTTTTTGCCTTTCTAACTCTATTACCTTAGATTAGTTATACAGTAGGCCTATAGATGTTTACTTATCTGTACCACACGGTTGCATGGATATATAGACGTATATGGTGTCTAAAGATGTTCTAACCCCTTAAGCAAACATTTTTTCCTGAAATCTTTAGAGTGTTTTTTAGAGTAATGACCTGCAAATACTGTAATACCTGTAACACCTGCTGGACGAATATTTTTACTCGGGTTAGTAGCTTATACAGGGTTAAGTAAGTTAATATTTCGTAGAGAACTAATTCACATTCAGGTTAGAGGCTTTTCTTTAAATTTAAAGTTCTACAAAGGGTTGATTTTAAAAGTGCGTGCTTCACATATTATGTACTGCATATTTTTTAGCAGATAGTAATCGACAGAAATATCCAGACTTACGTTTAAATTTATACTATACCTGGCCATCAAAAAACTCGGCAAGAAGTTACATCACTCCAATCGGGTCGTGATTCCGCTATTGAGTAATTAATTAATTATTTAATTAATTAATTAATTAAGCGGTAGTGAACTTGCTTGCTAGACCTTTGACTCTACAAGAAATAACGGGGAATGAGCTGCACTAAGCTCCACTGCTGGAGACCGTGATTGCAACCAGTCTTTCGAAAAGTACGGGAGAAATACGTGCATTAACGTTCTAAGTGGTACAAAAAAAAATACTATTGTGAAGACCCACCCCCTATTGCAGTCATATCTAAAATACTATTTGACAGATTTTTTTTTGTTTTTTAATTTGTACACTGCCTGTGATAATTCTGCGAGCGCGTGCCTGAAAAGAGACCATGCAATAAACGGTTCAGTAAATAAACAATTGTTTAAATACATGCATCAGCTTTTATCATAATGTTTGACTATTATCTATAACTAGATTGAAGTGCCCCAATGGGGGTCAATCAAAGATATAAACATTCAATTTTCTTTTGCTGGGTTTCAACTGCTGAACTGGCCGTATCCATGGAGAATACAGATCTATTTCCATATTAATCATGAATTGAAATGAGAAATTGAAGCATAATTATTTGGAAATCTTCAAAATCTCTCAGCTTACTCCTTATGAATGATAACAAAGATTGCGTGTACGGTGACAACAAAGCAAGTAAAAGAGTATATATCCTATAGTTTTCTTAGTCTATCAATGTTTGCACTTTGTATACCGTATCAAGTCAATTCTCAGTTACTAGGCA
>LQNS02277717.1:11638688-11657008 GCA_001587735.2 Parhyale hawaiensis
TACAAACCCGTGACAGGCAGCACAAACCTCTACACTGATCTAAGTCAGTGCTGAATCACATCTCACCCTGTAATGATCTCCCATTGTTCAAACCATCATTCGATGCGCTTCAGAGGATCCTAAATCTAAGAAACTTACTCTTCACTTCCCCGATCTCCCTCTGAATGCAACTGATGACATAAAAACTCTCGCATGAGCATTCTAATTCCTTTGGGAGATCGAGGGGCTTTTCTTTTTCATTTCTCATGATCTGCTGTCACGATGACACTTCTGTCTTTTGTTCAAATAAAAAAATACTGCATAAATTGTAGCGAGAAAAAAGACAACGAAGGTGCGAGATGGCTGCGACATCGCTGTCAGAGTACGTCGAAAGCTAAGAGTCCTCACTTGTTATTAGGGGGTGTTTTCCTTGGCTAAACATTATCATCAAAGCGTCACCAGGTGTCGCTGCTGTGCTATTACTGCCGAACTCAGGAGGTACTTGTCAAGTGTACGCGTCCCGGCCCAAATGTGGCCAGTCATTGTGTACGACTTGTCATGGTGGATGGTCAGCGCATTTTTTCCATAATGGCCTTTGATATCAATGGAAAATACAATGAATAATATGTGGCACGGAAAGCTTTCGAACCTTGCGACAAGGATCCCTGAAGAAATACTTGTGTATGTTAGCTAGAGCGTGTGGTAATGTATGCATTATTTCAACGATGAGATATCGTATTCCGAGAAGTAGATCAATTTTGGCATAAGCAAAAAATTTCTATAACGGTAAGTTCATGTCTACCTGTAAAGAGAAACATCTGAAAACTAGTTTGATGAGATTTATCCTTGAAAAGGTAAATATAAAGATGCCGTAATAAATATTTCTCTGAGTGTACGAGAGGTGGCTATTTTCTGGAACCTTGTTACAAAGTTTATTTATGAAAACACTGATGTTAGTACGATGCAATATATGTTTTCGAACAGTGTCACGAATATCATACCAAGGAAATTTTATGTTAAATAAGATGATGTGTTACTACGGTACTTTGCTAAGTACGTTTGAAATGGACTTTCTTCCAAATCACTCGTACTGCCAAGCACCTCGTAAGCATTATGGTTCATAGGAGGTTATTTTACCTATAAGCATCAATTTTTAACGTCAAATTATCTGTATAACGCCATCATAATCGTCAGTATCACATTATTAACCATAAATGCACAATAATGATGGCTTGTACTTGATTAGTATCACGGTGCTAATAACAGCCATATAGTTTCACTGATTACTAATAGCGCTTATTTATGTCCCATATTATCGCTAGTAATTATTTGCTGCAGTAATTTTACGAAGCCTAACATTTGTGCCCTTAGAGCGCCCTCTGTTGAATGTGTTTACAGTCAGCTACGTGAAGCGGAAGCAGGTCTGTCTAACGAACACAGTGATGGACAAGGTAGCCTCTATATGAGTCTCTCCGGTGCTCAGTGGTTGCCTCAGTGGCCTTCTGACAACTGCCGTGAGTGGTTGTGCTGCACTACAGTCGCAGCTTGTCTGCCTGTGTCAGTGCCCATGCATGCGGGCTGTAGGTATCCGCAAGGACTCGAGCTATGGTAGAAATAACATCGTGCGAAGCTTCCTTCTCAGAGAACACTATTGGTAAGGCGGCTAAATCTGATTTCGTCTAACAAATGCTATACATGGTACACTAAAGGGTAATGAAATAATGAAGACAATGCAATTATCACAAAGAAAGCAGTTGCAGCTAGCTGTCAACTAACATGCCAGTGCCAAAATATTTTCATAATGTAGTGAGAAGTATCCAGATTGCACAGCTGTTTCGCAGTTATTTATCTACATAGCTTGTGGATGACGTAAATATTGAAGGTTCCAGGCCAGGACAAGAAACAAAACAACCAGTTGAAATTTTATAACCTATCACCTGTGTTCCGCTGCCCCTCAGCTCAATAGGTGTAAGGCTCAAATTTGGTGAAAAAATATATTGTTAAGTTCTTCTGGAAATTCTGGACGTTACTTTAGGAAGGTTTGACTACGATACCGCGATGACGAGCGCTAAAATTACAATTTCAGTAATACTAATTAATGTTTCTTCGAATCTTAGACCGCAGTTGATTCCGTTCACATCGATCAGCTACTTCAGTTGGTACAGACACACAGACGCAGCAAAAGCTACAATTAACAAATACTGTATACGCTGAAGAAAGAACGCCTTACACCTCGCCGACGGCTTGCAGCGAGTTTCTTGCTCTAACATGAGTTGAGGCGCGTTCGATTGGGAATCAAAAGTAAGCCTTCGAGGCCCAACTTGTCTGAAACTTCAGTCTAGTGTAGAAGTTTCGGCTTGTACAATTAAGTTACTTGCATTGGCTCTTAATGCATTACCCTTCAGACTTCCAGAAATTCAATTTTGCTCCGAAGAGGGGAGTTTTCAGCCTGGTTACCGCGTAAGTTGCGTTGTTTCTAACACCTGCATCACGATTCACTGTGGTAAATCCAAAGCTCGTGTCTAAAGTTCCGGACGAATTAAGTTTCGAAGGCTTAATTTCTACCCCCAACCGAACGCACCTAACTTGGTGCACACAATGGCTCGTTAATTTTATAGCTTGTGCAGGTGCTTAGAGAAGGGTGTATGTTGCTTAAATTTATATATGAATTAACTTGCTCCATAAATATTTCAACCAATGCACACCAACTGTAAATTTTCTAGTCATGTTAGAGATATAAAATCTCACAGTGTTGTGCCGTTTCTTTGATAAGATAGCACATGTAGTATCCAGATCGATGAGAGTTAATAAACGAGTTTTCATTCTTTCAATTCAAATTCCTGAAGGTAGGCAATTGTTTATTGTATGGTAATTGCGTAATTACCTTATAATACGTGACAAGCCCATATACAGTAACATGAGAGATGCCGTAAATTCAGTGGTTAATTAATTATTATGCCCGAGCTTTTAAAATTGAACCTCCTTATTGTATCGAGGCGGTATTTTTTCTCAGCAATTCAGCTGATGGACTGGATGCGGGGAGGTGAAAGTGTATTGATCAGGTGATATAATTAGCTGCATTTTTATGTGTATTTCGCTAGTGTCTTCTTCTGAAATACTCACGATGTTAACAAAGTCAGAGATTCGGTTTCTCAAATGGACCCGGAGTTCATCAGTGCTGTAAACAGAAAATTTAAACGTAAACGTATTTCCATAATTGTATTCCAAGGATGAAAAGTACGATATTCGATCGTGTTTTATGCTTTGGACACAAAACTGAAGCGTGGAAGTATGGCCCTACTTAATCAAATATTTTTATATAAACTCGAAAATGGAAATTTGAGGAAATACTGCTAGTCAATCGATGCTATTAGGAGCAAGTATTGCATGATCATTTCAAAAGGTAATGCTGTAGCTTTGAAACCGATTTCAAATTTTTACCTGGAATATACTGTTGTACTTAGCCGTTCTTCATATCTCTGAAAACGAATTTATTCTAGACCGAGCAAGAAGTTGATGCATGACGGCTATTTTCAGGTCTTTTGAGAACGGAAATTCGGGGATGAAAATTAATCTGGCTTCTACTTCCGAGGCAGCTGAGACCGTTTGGGGTTAACCAGTGGTGTTGGCTCAAGGCTTGACAAGAGCTGCGGTCTCCACGTCCCTGTTCCCCGAAGATTAAATGTCTAACAGAACTCTATACTTAGCGAAGCGATCGCGTTTTCTCTAATGTGTACAAGTGCTTGGCTATTGCTCACATCCGCTTCTGAGGTTAACCCGGGGAACGTTCCAGCAGTAATGGAGTTTTCCAAACAAATTCATCAATTTGGTAATTCGAGGAGTGTGAGAAGGGTTTGCCAGCCTGAAATATACGCAGTGTGCTCAGAAAGCCACTGTACACACGCATTCCTTTCGAAATATACTATCAGTATTTTAGACTGCTCTATGCCAATATTTAAAAAAAAACTAAAGCACTCTGAGAGCTCATACTTCCGCCAGGCAAGGCATTGTAACGAAAAATTTATATTGGTTCTGAAACCATGATATTCCTTGTATTAACACCAAAATCTAATCATTTGTGCCTTTTAACGGTATAAAAAGTTTTTGTAATTTTCTTGAAGATCCGTTCTTTAATTAAAATTGGGGCTATGATGCTACCAAATATTCGGATAAACATTAATCAAATACACAAACGGACCTACCGATCCTGACCAAAATTCAATCAATTATGTCTTTTAACATTACTAACAATTCCTGTCAATTTCATAAAGATCCATTCATTATACCTGTTTGAGTTATTGTGCTAACAATCATAAAATCTATCACAGCGACAGACAAACGGATCATCACAAACAAACAAACAAACGGTGATTTACTCTACGTAATATATCTAACAACTTATGCAAGTTTCATAAAAATCGGTCCATAACTTTTTGAGATATGGCAACAAGAAAAATGAGGCCAACAAAGAAACGGATGAACGGATCTTCACCAAAAATTAATCATCTGTTCCTCCTAACATACTTAACAATCCCTGTAAATTTCGTTGAAATCCGTCCATAACTTTTTGAGTTATCGTTGTGACAGACGAAGGGACAGACAGACAAACAAACACGACAATAGCATTACCTCCTTGGCGGAGGTAATAAGGATATCCAATGCTCGCTAGTGCTAATTAACGCTAATTAATGACCGTCACTTTCAATATTATTTTTGACTCTCTGATATGCAACCTTTATTTCGTATGCAATTATTACTGTCAGTGTTATGGTCAAATTTGATGCATACCGTATACGATTGCATGTTATCGGCAGACAAAAGTAACCTCGATCTCGAACTGTTTAAGTCTGTCTTTTACGGACAAACAATTTGAATAAAAAAGGAATAGACATGTGTAGAAAAAAATTGCAGAAGTGACGTACGTAGTATTCTAATACTCTGTTGTACATAAAACTTAACTTCGGGGATACTAAGTAGGAACTAATTATATAATATTCAAACAGAAGATCAATTTGGGTCCACGCACACTAGCTGTCACACGTAAAATGTGCAAGTTTACGAAAGTAAATAAAACTATAGAACGCCTGGCGTGGCGTACGACCGTCACCCGCGGTGGGAGCAAATTTCATCGCCGTCATTTTTGATGGCCAGCTAATTTCCTAGTTTTTTGGTGTGGATCACATCGAGAAGATCGAACCCACCAGACTCATTTCAAAAATTAAGAACATTGCTCCACTAATTCGACCACTTATATTGAGTAGACAGACAAACAACAGGCTTTTAATCTTTCCGTCTATAAATACAATTCGGTCACTAGTATATAGTACTGCATGTATTGCTTGTCGAAGGCCTGAGTTCTGGGATCGTGTGCATACATCTCTAAATATAATAAGTTTCCCCAGCTATGTATCTACATATAAGTAAGCACAAGAGCCGCGGGCCGGTGTACCGCGTAAGAGGAAAGAGAAGAAAGTCGAAAAATAATGTCGGGAAAGAGAAAGCCCTGCATGATTGTATGTACGGAGGACTTCGTCATATATAAGTAGAATGCAGTTCATATCTCATGATAGTATCAGTAAATAAAATTGAAGAACACAAAGAAGATAATTATTAGAGTAGAAACAATAGAAAAATAGTGGAAAGCTATAACGGAGCTCGATCATGGAACGAAAGATGTTAAAAAGACATGTATTGTTTTTCATATATGCATAGCATCATTCACATAAATGCGATGCCCGCATGCTTACAAAGGACGGGACCCAATTTTCGTGTCAAGTAAGATAGGCAATTTTTGCAATGTTGAAGATGCAATTTAATAATTACGTACATAGTTTGAAGCTTTTATATCTTTTTACTTCTCTTTACCCAGTTATGGGATTAGGTTCTATATTGCAACATCTAATTAAGCTGCCGCCACAATTAAAAAAAAGAAACAGCTCGGGTACGATTTTTTCTGAATGTGAATCTCATTTCGAAATTGTATTACAGTTGCTGCCCTCTAAACCATACATACAGTATGCAGTGGTCGTTCGTTACTCGAACTAGGTTCATTCGTGTTTCTGAAGGCGATTCACTAACGAAACATTTGAGCAACGAAAATACCGCGTGGGACGTAAGCTGCGTTGGCTGGAATAGACACCCACACAGACAATAATAATTACACGTGCAAACATGCGCCTCGGATGTTATTCTAACGTATACGCAAATTTGCGCTCCACTTCATAATTTATTTCTAGTTTTGGGTTCTATAGCAGCGATTTGTTCGAGTAACGTGGCTGCAGGTGCAAAGAAACATAATCGGCAAAGTAATACAAAATAAGATCACATTGAGAACGCATCTCTACATTATGTAACATTTTTCCTTTTACAATGTCAACTATTACAAATGCATGCCTCTTTTACATAAAAAAGTCTTAAATATTTTCTGCTTTATTGCGCTCTATAAACTTTACGTTAAAAATTTAACATGAAATCAACAAAATGCTCTATAACTTTTTACTCGCTCTTCATGTAACCTCGCTTGAAAACATAAACGATTCGTCGGAAATTCCTTAAATAATTGATCTGACTGCTTTACCCTGCGCATTATCCATATTTTTACCTCACAGAAGTAGGTCTGAACGATATACTTCACAATTTACATATTCCTACGGTTAGGGCAGTTCTTTACACAGCTAATTACCTCCTGGAGTGGCATTTTATTGTTGCTAATTATGCTCGGTAGCAAGGACATGATGCAAGTATGGGGACGACCGACTTTAAAGCCGACGTTCAAATGCCGCCGAGGTTTCCCTCTTTCGTTTGGTCCTTGGTTAATTCAACCGCATCCTTTTAGGTGCCTTTGATGATTTGATGCTAGAGTTACCATATTTACGAGGCTTTCCATTACAAACCCGCCATCAGAAGCTTTGATGTACGTATGCAAAACGAATGTGAATGTGCGTGCGTAAAGCAACTGGCGGTAGTGTTTCAGTGCTGGAGACTGAGCCGTACGCATTAGTATATACCTGGGCAGCGATAGCTCCGCCCCCTCAGTACCATCTATGCCTAACTTCAATAATAACACACTTACCTGTGCACTGCCCCACCCTCTCGCACAAAGCGACTATATTTTCAAAGTGTCCCCTTAGAAATTCATGGCTCCGCCCATTACCTGTCCATCTCTGGTTCATTGGTCGAGAGGGATCCAAGGCCCCGCCCACCGCCGCACGCGTGAGAGGGTAGACGATGCTAGTGTAAACAGTTACGATTGAATGGTTGTTGAGTGTGTGTCCGTGCCTCAGGACGAATGAATGGGTCCCCGACTTCGTTCTCACCCTTTAAAATAACTATATATCATCAATATTTGTCTATGGCAATCGTGACAGTTATTTGAATTAGACAGGGCTATAGTTGAGCTCGTTGCTCTGCTCCATAATAATTTACCTTATCATTCACCGTATAGGCTACAGTACAAAAATCGACATTGGTTGACAGGTCTGCGCTGAGACTCTTTTGCGAAGTTAGACCGCGGGAGTGATAAAATAGACAAGTATTGAATAATATATGTAGGAATATTGTTAGAGAAGATCGGCGGGAGATATGAGAGCCAAATAGCAGCTAGCGAGTGTCATATACGAACAGTGTCGGCAATACTGAGGTCCCATGGGGCTTTTCGAAGGCACTTCGTCTGCACAGGACATGTTCTGGGTGAGTATTTCTCTCAATGATACTGTGTTTCGTTTAAAAAATTTCCTTCTAATTGCTACTATTCTCAAGAAGTGCTTTTCTCGTAGTATGTTCTGGGAGACATTTTCCTCCCCAATATTGCATGCCTTTAAATAGTTTTTAAAAAATTACTTATTTGAAGTGCCATGCTTTAGAACATAATTTACGTAAATCATTTTCGCTAAATTGTGCCATATCTATTCGCTTATCGGTAGATATGCTTATTTTAGTGTCGGCATTTGGTTTCAACTGTTCATTGCTGCACATTATAGAATTTGATCTCGATGTCGTCAGAAATAATTATTTCGATTTCTTTACACCTATTTTATCAAATATCTTAATGTTTACTCGTTTTCTCTAGTAAGTATATTTTATGCAGTTATAGGTGAACATTCTCCTCATTGTCTTTTATTTTTTTCCTTTTCTTTCAAACATATATATATATTTATATATTAAACAATCTTCACACTGTATAAACCATTTCACAATATTTTTTATACTCTGTTTGCACATAGCACATATAGATTATAAGCTTCAGTATCGTTATGAAGTATTTTTTCTTACAGTACGTTTCTTTAAAAACATTCCAACTGCCTCGCTTTAAAATGTATATCTTTGATTTATAGCAATATTCGATTCATTTGGTTTTCACTATATACGTCCATGTCCGTGGAGACATGCCTTCTCGAGCGTGTAGTTTTAATTTAGTACATATTATTAAATCTTTTACAGTTTATCCTTTAATTTCTTATACTTCTTAAAAGATCGACTTGTAAATAAACTGATTCCGTTATTTTAGAGTTTTAAAATATATATTCTCTGCAGTATTCAATTATTTTTTATGTACTGTATTATGTTCCTAAAAAAATATTCTATTATTTATTAAAATATATAGATTCATGTTTTCGTTGCAATGTTATATCAACTATATCGGCAAATCTGTGTGAGTTCCCTTAAAAATATATATGTTCGCATTAAACTACCTCTTATACATATGTTCCGCATATAAATGCATGTAACATATTTGCATGGTCTGCAGGACGATGTCATATATTTATGTATACTGTGTATACCTCGCCAAAGGTCTGGGTAAGACTAACACACACAAATTATCGCAGAAGGCTCATATATGCTAAATATGGCACCGTCAGATATATTTCTTAAAATAATATATGTTAGATTTTTCATTTGCCGTTATTTATGTGTGTGTGTCTTTCTCGATGTGAATATTATTACGCGTTCATCCATTAACCTATCGATCTACTATCTTGGTATCATATCATATTTTTAATAAAAGTGTTACATTTTTTTGCACTTTTAATTAATTGCATTAATTTGAACTCATTTAAAACGTCTGTTAAAAACCATTCAACGATCAAGAGCTTTCGATCCTTCCACATTTTATTGTGTTTGTTGTTGTTTCCTTTATTCACTGTCGACTTAATTTATTTCAGTTTCCTTCACATGTCCTGCAGGATATTGTAATTTGTTCTCAGTTAGTCGTCTTCCCTCATTTTCGTTATTTCCCTTAATTTCTGTAAACTAATTTTGTGCCAGTAGCGTAATTTTCATTTAAAATCTCTTAATTAAAATTATATGTTCTTGCAAAACGCTAAGCCGCATTAATTTGAGACTTTTTGTTATTCTCTGATTAAATGTTGTTTTCGTTGTGAGAGTGGTTAAGTCCTAGCTTATATGTTAGATTAATAATTATATCAAAGTTATATCTATCCCTGACGTTCACAATTTCTATACTTAATCCTGAAACACAGTTATTATAAGCTACATGTCTATTGCGTAGCAGTTATAGGGTACTAGCTGTATATTTATACCCACAGTTAGCTATAAAATTATATATACTTATACAATTTATTTTCAAGTGATTTACATACTATATATAGTGTTATAATATTATTTCAATTCTGAAATATAATATATTTAGATGTATATAAGGGTACACTTGATTTTGTATAAATTGTATTTAATTCATGATCAGAAGATAATTTTTTCCGTATTGGAAAGCTTTCATGCTACATATTAGATAGAAAAATGGGGTAATTTTTGCTAATTGTTTGTGTTTGATCAGTGTAAAATGTGAATATCAGCCCCGCCTACCTATTCTATTACTATTTTTCCTCATCTAAATATGAGGCGTTATAAGTACGTATACGTAACAGTGCAGTTCGTCCAAATAAAATCCTGTAACTATAGTACATTAACTAGACGACACGTACATGCAGCGGTAGCTCAATGAAATACAAACTAGTCCGCCGAAATAGTTAACTCTATAGCTGGAGCCATCAATTCTAGATAAATCTTTGTAGTTAAGAACTGGACCATGCAGATAATTACTTTTTTCAAATTTTGCTACTTTAGTATTTTTTTTGTAAATGTATATAAATATATGTACAATCTTGGTTTCAGTACTTTTAGAAACAGTGATAAATACATTTAAGCACAAAAATATAAGTATAATAATTTAAATCTTATGCATGTCCTTGGCGATGTATCTTGTATATAGATCGAGTGTCATATATTCACGGTGTAAACTTTGCCTCTAGCACTCATCATAATTTGACATAGCCACTGTATAGTGAGCTTCGTACGTGGATTATTACAAGCAATACCATAGCAGCATCATTTTCAACTTCACATAGGTACACAAAAACAAACTCTCCTACAGAATTTTATACCCGGGAATAAAATCTTAACGTAACAATTACGTTTTACCACAAAAGATTGGAATACTTTACGGAATTCATATACATCCCTACCTTAAAAATTTACCTTGCAATAAGCGACTGCTCGATCGACTATAGTCATGCTTTTGTTGATGCTGATGCTACGAAAATTAGAGCTTTGATGTAGGCAGTAGGTGTAAATTATATATTACCCGTGGTGCATGAATTACCCTACTTATTTATTAAACTCTACTGAGTCTGCTATACATATATACCAATAAACGTTTTGCAAGTGCATCATATCCCAGATTAAATATAGCCCTCGATCGAGGACACCCACCACCATCAGCTTTCAGGCTTGGATTGATGTAACCTTCACAGACAGACATTGCGGACACACACACCACTCACACGGTACTGTTGCCAATACACCCTATAGTGTTCGCATCGCTTTGTACAGCTCGCTGCTGTCAAAATTTTCACCCGATTTCAAATTCACAGTTGCGTCTGAATATTTTTCTGGCACTACAGTTCTTATATAAGATATCGGCTTACAGTAATATTATCACACCGTAATTATGTTAATAATTAGCATTCGTTGCATAACGAAGCGAAGGTGATTCATGATCCAGCAGCAAACAACTGTGCACCAGGGATTTACATGTTATTTTACGCAGTATTTACGGTTTATATTAAATGTATTCCTCAGCGTTGCTGTGTTTTAACACTCCGTCATTAAATTCAAGTAAAGAGAGTGGATAAGGTACGTCGGTATTTTTACCACGAAATTTGAAATTTTACAAATATCCCCAAAAAAATTGTCAGTCGGGTGTACATGTGTGTGCGTGTTTGTGCATTTATGTATATTTAATTTTTTTAAACTATATACATCTATAGGAAGTTTCCTTATTATAGTACCCTATACTATAGACGAAAGCATGAATTTTTAAAAATTGGAAGGATTAGTAATGCAATATACTATGACCATGGTCACTGTGTCCATGAATCGCAATTTTGGATAATGCATAACTCTACATGTGTTGTCCGTTTTTTTCCGGAATGTGATTCAATTAAAATATTAAATGCAAACTAATATTTAGTTATATCTTTGTATATTCATCACTCAGTTTTTCTTCATCCCGAGCAATAAATTCGAAGGACAACCATCCTCGTTATGTATAGTGTTCTTCTATATTGAATGAATTATGATAAATGTTTTTATACGTCGAAGACACGTATCAAAACTTTAATTTGTTTTCATCAAATGAAGTATGGATGATGAAATTAAAGTGTCTCACCTGTTGTATGTACAATGTCACTTATTAGTTTATAGTTAAGCACCATTACATATACTTGGCAACGAGTAGAAAAAGCAAGCATTTAGGAGTCAATTTTTTTCAAAAATTATAATTTTTTCTGGTTTTGGAACCGTAGCTGTATAGATAATTCCAGAAAGATATTGCGTTTTTTATGTTAAATACTACAGCCTTATAAAGATACTGTTTTTTAAAATTGCAAAACAACTTCTGCGGCGGTGACAAATTCTGTGAAGGAAAAAGTACCATCAATCAAGCTGATGTTTATGCACACAAAAATCTTTAGTTAATACCGGCAAATGCATGGTACAGCTAATGGTAATTGTTTGTGAGAACCAAAGACAAAGTTTTCCTACTAAATAGACAGAGCACACATTAGTAAATCACTTAGCACCACGCAGCAATGATATTGTTTTTATCTGGAATATTTTGGCGTAGTACCTATGCGTGATCCGCTTCGTACACCGTATGGAACACGAAGGCATTTTTCCTTTGGTTCACGCAAGTAAATTCGTAAGGTTCAACCCCTTGCATGATCACATTTACAGAGGATTTAATTCTTGGTATGAGAAAAAATAAATTTTACTACACTGCTTATAAAGCGTTCCATTCTTGTTCACCTTTTCCATGTTCGAGCATCACCACACAAGACAATCGAGTGGGCAACACAATGCACCTATACAGATATAAATTTAGAATTAGGTATAATTAATGCAACAGTACCTTCTGGGCTTTCAGTTTTATTACCATTAAGGTACTTCCACTTTTCTAATCTTCGGAGAGACAATTTCATAACAAGGTAAGATTTAACTGATGAGTAACCCCAATTGGGTAGTTTCTGGCAGGCAGCTTCATATATAATAGTCATTGATGACTCCAATAGAAATTGGTTTTTAGTCTAAATTTATCCCCTATAAATAATATATAGGCGTCGGATGAAAATAACCGGGCGCACGTATATAGGGAAAGTTTCACTGACGACAATTACATAGAAGCAGTAAACCGATATCTATACAGGCGGCGCCTAATAACAACCTAAATATTTCTGATAGAGTAATCAGACGGCAGAATCGGACTGGCAATACCCGCATATATATTTCATTAATTAATCAATAGTTCCAAAATATAGCTACTGTCTTAACTTCAAAACTGTTGCAATGATTTTGAGAGCCAAGTAAAGTACACAATAATTAATAATAGTAATCGAAATAGTAATACTTTCGTCGCAAAAATAGGGCATATCATTATAAATATTGTAGAGTAGAAATTACTCTTGTTTACCATGTTTGCTATAAGTTATTATTGAAGCCTCATTTTCTATGTATGTGTAGCACCATTGCTAGCTCTGTGCATGCATGAGACAACAACTGTTTCATAGAAAAGGAAAAATTAGTTTTTGGGCCTGAACAGCGGTCTAGTGTAGTGAAGCCGTGCTTAGTTCCTTGTTTGACTAAGACGATGTTTTTGGGAATCTGAATACCTAAACATTTCTAGTCAAAGTTTGTCTTTTCTAAGCTTGACTAAAACACTATGTTTTTTTAATTCTGAATATCTAAACGTTTTTAGTCAAGGCGTGCTTGTTCCTTGAGTATATAAAATACTGTATATTTGGTTTTCTACAAACGTCTCTATCATAACGTGTTTGTTCTTTGACGACAACGCTATCTATTTTTAAAAAGAGGAGGGTGGTGTGAACATCTAAGCGTTCCTACAGTATACAGTTAATAGCGTTTTTCTTAGCTGATTAAAATGCTATCTATATACAGTATGTAAATACATACTTAGGTATATGCTGTAGTTAGGAAGCAAAAGTCTATACGGTATTAATTACCGGATACATCAACTCTTTACTTGAAATGAGCATTTCAGGATCCCTTTAGAATAAAGGCTATCGTCTTATTATAGCGCGGTATACTAGTCAGAGATCGAGGACGATTTGTTTGTTTCGGGATAACTTCGATAACTCGAAGTCGGCCGGAGCCTGGGCCTCGGCTCCTACCTGTAAATAATCCTGTTGGTCCGCGCATTGCATGCCAGCTATCTAATCAAAGCTAATGCATGGCCATGAAAATGGATGTTTAATACAGACGGTTAAGATGCAGTTCCGGAGAATAATTTCCCTCCCAGCGACTGCTCCAAATATTCATCACAAATACCCGAGTTTCACTACTGTAAACATCGTAATATCTCAATGCTTAAAAGTTCAGTGTGTCAGCAAATGTATATGGCAGGTGGGCTAACATGAAGTTACCCAAATTTTAAACATACATTTAAACAATGACTTCGATGAACGCTCGCTAACAATCTAGTCAGAATAAAGGTTAAGAGGATAGTGCCAAAATTAAAAATACAGTTTTTTGTAGGCATAACAAACTTCAAACTGAGCCATTTTATTTAATTATATCCAGTGGGCGTGTATGCATTCACGAACGTGAATTTCGCCCTTCCTGTAGAAATAACAGTGTCGGGTACATACCATTTAAAGATGTAAAGTAAGCCAATTTGCGATAGGTTAACAATTGCAATTATAGTAATATTTTTTAGGGTACCTTTCAACATTTATTCGCAATATCATGAGTATCTGACCAACTAAATCATTTTGGAATTCTAGCATTTTAACTTACAATTGCAGAGCACCGACATTCTCTTTAATTTCTACAAACTTTATACTATCAGTCTGTTGAGTTATGCTGTATCAATATAGGAGAAGGTTGGAGCAGGGTGATGCCTGTAGATAACTCTTATACATACCTTCATATGTATATATACCACAGAATACCGTATTATGAGCTGAAATGAAAAGAGGGGCTAAGGAATAACATCATACGAGGAACCTTATATGGTTACTTGCCCGGTAAATACTTTATATTACTTAGAAATATTTTTAAATGCGTATGCAAGTAGCTGAGTACACCCAACGGATCCTGTACATGAGACCGCTCGATCGGTACTCGGCTCGCGTACGCGGCGGCAGAGCGGACCGTCACCGTGGGGGTGCGCAGCGACCAGGATTACGACCGATAAGACAGACCATGTCGCCGATACAGCAGACACGATTCTTCCGTTCGCTTCTGAAAGATGGCCTTTGCATTGGCCGTGCCTGTATCACTGATTCTAGGAGCAGATAACGCTAGCGTATCTCGATTTTTAGGCACCTTTGGCAAGTGTGTACTCGATTTTTAAATATTCTTTTTATCGCAGTCATCTTTTCGATATTTTTTAAGCGCATCTGCATTGACCAAATGGCAGACTTTTGCCGGTACGACGCTTTATGATTGTACGGTCAACGTATGTGCGGACGTTCTTCTCTTACGTCGTTCATGCTACCGAATCCATGCTACCTATGTATTTTCACTGTGTGTCGACTACGAGATGAAAGTCCGTTTATAACTTGTGCGTGCAATTGCGTACTGTACGTGGTCCGACATATTGTGACTAATATATAATACTAGAATACCCGCGCTGTCAAAAATAACAGCGATGCGTTTGTGATGACCCGTCATCATTGTTCATACTTCCGTTCCGTAACTAACATCTTTTTCGAGAATAGGCTACAAAGACCAACTGAAACTGTCATAAGAGATGAGTGCTCGGTGTCAAATTATATAGCTGCAGCAGCAGCATGGTGTCTAGCGATCAGGACTCCTAAAATTCCCTGAGTTCTCCATGATTTTTCTTAAATCTCCCTGAGTGTCAGACTATCCATATTCCTCTAAAATAATGTGATCACCAATGGGATATGGGCTGAATGGGACTGAAAATGTTATAAATCACCCTCACATTAACAAGATTTGCTGCAAAATAGAGCTAGACAGTCGTCCACCTTTCCCCGGCACTGCAGAACAAAAATTAATAACCCTCATAGGGCTCAGGCTCTGGGGGAACGAAGCATTCATAAAGATAACCCCACAAAATGAACACCATCCACTGCCCTGCAAAAATTCCCAGAGTATTTTGATTCCTGGTCCCTTTTCTCCTAAGTTTTCTCTGTTTCTTCTGGGTGATTTTTTTCCCCTGAGTTTTTCCTGTTCTCCCTGTTTTCCAGACTGGTGGACACCCTAAATTAGTAGCACAATCGTCCCAAACCTTAGAAGAGGTGTAAAAAAACTTTACATTAGCAAGCAGCAAGTATGACTGAAATAAAATAATTATAGTTCCCCGTAACGTATCCATGATACAGACCAATGAGCCTTCAGTACATCAGCTTTTTCTCTTAAAACTCGACTTGAAGAGAAAATTCTTTAATTGTCAATGTACATGACAGAAAGCAGAAAGAAATGTGTCTGCTGCCTTGTGAAAAATCCAAGGAAAAATCATAGTTTCGTCTCTGCTCTATGTATCATGCAGCTACGGTACTGAATTTTTGTGTCGTGAACTGAGAACAAACATACAGTACAGTATGTTTCGATGTCTGGAGAAAGTGCTAACCATCAGATGCCATAACCGAGCTAATATAAGCGGAAAATATCTCAGTAGTTTCATTGTCAAGAGTTATTTCAAGCACATAAGAACTGCATCCAGATACAAAGGGCTAAGGATTCGACTTCTGCAGCCTGGTCATCGATCTCCGAGAAAAAGCTACTAAATTACAAATTCTACAACCTGGCCTATTTTTCGCCTATTTCGTTAAAAGCGTGACACGAAACCTATAAATAAATATAAATATATAAACACGCGACGGTTATTCTTAGTATTAGATTAGATAGACACAGTAAGTGTAGCGATCGAGTATACGAGTGGTCTAGGGAGTTCTGGAAAAGATGCTTGAGCCAGCATTCTTTTAGCTGTACATTTTGTAAATGAAGCAAGCCAAGGTTCTGTTTCGACAGGTTCAGTTTTGCTGCAGATGTGGCAGACCAGTGCAGATGTGGCAGACCAGTGGATCTATGAAGCGAACTTTACTATATCACATCCATTTCGTTTCGACCTCATACATAAATTGCGGCTGACTATTTTAAAGTTGTATTCTGTATATGTGTGGATGCGTATATACGTGAACCAATACCAATACATTGCCAAAATACATGCAAAATATTGAATTGAGGTTATTAAAGTGAAGGAATACGATATAATCCCGACGGGTATAGGCCGTTCAAATTTTATATTTTCACGACTGATATAGGTAAATATAGCAAATATATATCAATAGTTGGTGAAATAGTTTGCACAGCTCATTTAAAGTTACTGATGCCTTGTATGGATTAACTAAATTTTGGGTTACCTTAGCTACAATTTGTTAAAAATGTTCAGTTAGTGTCAATGAATCTATAGTAAATACGTGTTCAAACTATGAATCTTAAATAAATACGAATTATATATAGCAGATATATTTGGTATTCTACGAGCATTGCATGAAAGCGTTATATCTGGGTTGGTTTATTTTAATAGTTATTAAAAGACATACGCTCACCTGCGCGTGTTTATCTGGCTAGGCTATTCGTACTGGTGACATTAGTTTCATCACTAATTCATGATAGCTGGTGGGTAGCGTCATAGCTCTATAGGTCCTGTGAATTTCCACTCTGTTGAAGACGCTAAATTTACCTCTACCTAAAACGTATAGCTCCAAATAAATTTGTGTCTGGAGATATCTTTCCATAACTATTACAATATAGAAAATGGTGTGTATTCACGGAACCCCGGTGCAATTGAAAATATTTCATGTAATGGGAATGAAACGAGTTGACTCTTTCGATACTAATATAAGTGTAGAATTTTTTTCCATGACTACTTTTCACACCTGCGCATATTGGTCAATAAAGCTAATTGAGATAATTACAGGTGCGCCTGTTAAATCCTAATCAGATAAATACTACAGCACTTGGAGTCTGTTTTCCGGTTAATGTAACTATATAGAGCGTTCGCGGGAATATACAGCTCGCAGCGTTTCACATCTATATGTGATAACAATTTAACAGGCACTGAGCTGCCGAACAGACATTGCACGCGGAGTACTGACACACAGGTAGAGACAGTCATGCACTGTCGTCTATACATCCCCACTTACTTCGCTAAAGCGGTCTTTGCAAACATGTTTCATCTTACATGTCCACGTGACAGGAAAAATTTGACTGCACATGTATGTTTCAAAGTTTATTAACTTGCACCACTGAGAGATTTACAAGTAGCTAATTCGTTTCATTTCACATAGGGAACTTCAATTTTTTGGGGATGGGGGGGGAGGGGAGGGGGAAGGAGGTAGATAATTATGGTTGCCTGATTCTCTACAGCCCTTTACATATATAACGTCAACACGATTATGGGATTATTTTCTCTCTCAACTTCATCTGATGAATATGCTGGTAATTACCTCCATCAAGGAGGTTATATTTTCGTCGGGTTTGTTTGTGTCTGTTATTTCGTCTGTCACCAAAATAACTCAAAAAGTTATGAACGGATTTTGACGAGTAGTAGTAGTAGAAGTTTTTACTAGCGCTTCAGTGGCACACTGCCTATATCGCGCCGAACTATTCCTGTGTTAAACCACAGGCTCGTGCGCCGACTAGGGCGCATTTTAAATTGTCAATGATTTTTGTCTCGGCTTTTCTGCCGGTAAGTCTCAGAGTGGCCAGTGCGCTACTGACAAGAAAAAGGTGCAAGTTGAGCATCTCCAACCCCCGGGCACGGCTGAACGCTC
>LQNS02277717.1:11657117-11679371 GCA_001587735.2 Parhyale hawaiensis
AAGAAGGTAGAAGTCTAGCGGGAATAGGTCAGCCACCTCGATCGGCAGCCCACCTCCCGAAACAGAAGGGTAAGTATTGAGAGCCTACCTAACTTTACAAAATTAACCTTCTCAGCAGGAACTGCGGCCAGAGGTTACATCACCTGCGGAGAAGGCACTCGCGACCCTTGGGTGTGTGATGCCCAAACATATTGTGGCAGGGAAAGGACCCGCCACAATATGCCCCTGAGGGCGGATTTTGACGAAACTTACATGAATTGTTAGGTATGTAAGGAGGAACAGAGGATTATCTTTTGGCGAAGATCTGTCCCTTCATTTGTTTGTTTGTCTGCTTGTTTATAGTGCCATAATTAACTTAAAATATGATAGACAGATTTTTATGAAATTTACACTAGTTGTTGGGTTTAATGCTGAGAGTAAATGATGAAATTTTTGTGATGATTTGTATGTTTTTTTTTTTTATCGCTGTGTTTGATTTCATGTTTGTTAACGCAATAACTCAATAAATTATAAATGGATCTTCATGAAATTTTCAGAAATTGTTAGTAATGTCAAAAGACATAATTGATTAAGTTTTGATGATGATCGGTATGTCTGTTTGTGTGTTTGACTAATGGTTGTTAAACTGTTTGTTAGCGCAATAACTCAAAAGTGATGGATAGATTTTTATGAAATTTGCAGGAACTATTAGTCATTTTGTAATACGTAATTGATTAAATTTTGGTGATGATCGGCTCTTCCGTTTGTGTGTTTGACTTATGTTTGTTAAAATGTTTGTGAGTTCCTACTTGTACGATAGAGCTGCATGCAGTGTGCCGGAACTCCATTCAGTACCTGCGTGCACAATACGGCTGCAATGTTCAGAAAGGAGTTCAATTCACTCGCTGAATAATGCGCACATAAATCATATTCTCACTGGCCTGCTGATCACGCGACCGCGGCGCCCTCTACCCTCCGCTCGCCTCATTACGAACTCACTCTCTTCATTTTAGCCCGAGTCGCTATCGCCCGTCGGTCACAAATGACAGTGTTTTGTATTAAATCCTCGTGCCGAAAGTTACGCCAGACTCTAATTTTGTCCCGTAAGAAATTATTACCACTGGATTCCTATTCATGACAACAGTACTTCATAAAATTGCTGAGATAAGGGAAAATAAGGCGAGCAGTACAGATAACAAATGCCTGCCCTCTGTATGCTGCTGCTGGGGTTCCGTGATAGCATCTCCAAAGTGCTGCACTTACTCTAGTTAGTTAAATGCAGTAATTTTGTACTTAATCTACTCGTCTACGGAGTATATATGTGCTGTTTTGAATTAAGGCGAGTACTGTAGCTATACAAGTTAGTTTAATACAAAAAAATGGTGGTTATATATAATTCGCTCCTGTACACGGTATATGCATGCTATATCGAAATTAAGGAGAGTCCTGCAGTCAACAAAGAAAAACAAGTTAAATAACTACAGTAATGCTGAACTTATATCTTCTATTCGCCTTCGCGATATGCATGTACCGCATTAAATTGTGTGTGTGATATTGAAATTTTGAAGGCTCCTTCTTTGCGTGTAAAGACAATACGAGATTTTATCAATGTATTCTTGTATGATTATTTATAAGTTTCAGTATTGTAGCGGTGAGCGATATTGCCAGTCAAATAGAAAATTAGAAAATTTTAAAAATTCACGTGACTTAGACCCGCACATTTATTTCCTTCTCAGTTCTGAAGAAAATACACACACGTTTGTTTCATCCCTTCTGACATCCTGAGACTGGGTCCATAGTTGGGACATTTCGTAGTGTGTTATGCTACATTAAAAAAAGTAGAGGTTTGCTTAGTCCCCTATTTTAAATCGCATACCATATGGAATGTTACGCTTTAGCGTTCTGTTCGCATTGGCCACCACAATGATTCTGTTAGAGTCGTTCCATATGTATGGTATTGACCTCAGGAGCTCCCTGAAGTGGCCACCAAAATTGTCGCCATAAAGAGTGACAGCGTGGAGGACATGACGACCGTTTGGAGTGTTACAACGGCGGAATAAAACCCGTCACCGAGATAACGGGTGATAAGAGTGAAGTGATCGAGGGTGGCGGCCACATCCAGCGGGGGTCCTGCTGCAGCCTTCCTTATAGCTTCCTCCTCCTTCCTCCGTAGCCTGGGATTCGATCACTCAGACATCTACGAAACGCCTGAAACGAATTCAGTTCGAATTTACCTATACACAGAAGAGGTCAAGTTTGAGTAAAAAACGTCATGCTATGAATATTGATGTACTACTGCAGTACAATACTGCATACATGGAGCGTATACTGGTAAATAGAGCCAGTTGTACAATTTCAAAACCGCTACAGTACCATGTTTATGCAACAGGAAATGCCATAAATATCGTATATAGGCTATACTACATGTTAGGCTCTGTAATTCACCATTCTAAAGAAGAGAGTCAACATAAGCAAGACATATGACACTGTCAAGCATGCAGTATTTTCAACCTTACCTGAGAGTTCCATTCATATAGATAGATTATGAGGCCTTATAGGCTTTTTTCTACTAGCCTATTGAAAATTCCAACCCGGAATCTAATTTATACACCGTTCCTCCTATGCAAAACCGAGTACTCCAATTAACATACTCTTTTTTAAAGGGGACTGCTTCTTAGAGGCAGTAAACATAACAAGAGTATATATAACTATATTTCAATTACATCTCGTTGCTTGCTCTCCCAATGGTCACGGAGCGCAATGCACAAGACGAATTGGTTGCATAACGCCACCAGGACCTTGTCCGAAGAACTTCACAGGTGTCACATTGTAAGCATATGACTGGGGTACTGAATAAACAGTTCTTCAGAAAATTATACATGCAGTATTCTCATAGCTGTCAGTGCATTCATAACCTACTATATGTGACGGTTGTGACTCTGAGTTGAGAGGGTCTGAGTTGTCCAAGGGTCTGAATTGACCGGTTACCATCAATGACTCCGATCTCAATACCAATCATTTCTACCCGTAATATTCTTATGAGAAATGAAAGAATATAATCTGCAACTATTTATGAATTTCTTCAAATAGACGATGACACCCAGGTGTGTTCATAATGAAGGAGTTTTCAAGTTTCAAGGAGTTTTATTATCCCTATCACGCAGTGAACTTGAAAAAATTTAGAAAAGCTGAAAAATTAAATAAGAAATGAAGGAGCTTTTGAAAGCCACCTGGGTTTTTTGATTAATCTGACCCCAAGCATAGCCTGTCTTCAGCTGAATGAAAATTCAAAATTCCATCAGCAGAACTAAGTTGGTATACAACGTTTTTCCTTATTGCCATTCAAGAAAAAAATAGAACGAAATACAGTATCTTAATTAAATGAAGAGAGCAAAAATGAAGGCTTTCAGAAGGCTTTCAAAAACTCCTTCATTATATGTATAATTATATTGCGTCGAAATCAGTCCGTCAACAGTACTATAGAATTTATTTGGTCAATACAATTGAGCACTAACGGAAAACATCTCTTACTGAAGGTGTTAACTAATAACATTATCATCAGTAACGAAATAAGCTACGCTATGAATGACTGCATTGAGTGAAAAAAAAATGCGATATCAGGCATTAGTCTTAGTTTTCCTAAGCCTAATTCCATGTTGTTATCCATAAACGGAACACCTTCAAAACAGGGAAAAATGATTGCACTCGACAGTTGTAACCTTCACAACTGATACACAAAACGGACAACAGCTCCATCACTCGAAGTATCTCGGCAACAAATCTTCTGCAAACTCTTGACAGAGAGCAGAAGAGAATTTCCTCCCTCACTCGATTGCGCTATTCATGTTGCCAAACCTTCAGCAAACTGCTCCCTGAAAACAAAAGACACCCTTGCACAAGGTGTTAATTATACGATGCTAAACTTCACTAAACTGTTACCCGAAAACAGAAAAGAATTTCCTCACTTGAGCTATTAATTATGCCGAGCCTCCAGGAGAGGGTTACCAGAAAACAGAAGACATTTCCCTCACACTTTGTATCTATGAAACCAGACCTTCAGCAAACGGTTACCTGGAAACAATTACCACGCATTACGCATTGCCCGGTAACACTGTACGCCAGATAATGTGCAGCCAGTTACGCCAACTATGTTGTCATGGCCACATTCTTCGGTAACAACATCCTGTGATGAAGTCAACCATCGCTCCGTCCCTACGTACTGCATGAAGTCATTGCAGGAAATTTTACTGCAATAATTCACAACAACTCGGTCCTGTGCGACAAATTGCTTCCGTTCCGCAGTGTGAGAAAGACTTAAATATTACTGAACAAAAATAAATTCATTTGGACCGAATAAATGTAGGAAGGAAACATATAATTTCAGTTAGTAATGAACATATTGCATAAAAATGGCAATTTTCTTCTAAATAATAAAAGTATTGGAGCCTCGGTTTACATACTAACAGGAGTTCGCGCGGACACAGAACAACACTCTGACATGCACTGCGCCATCGAACCTGAACAAACGTTGGCCTCTCCCTCCCCCCCCGAAGGGGGGGGGGACGGGACGGGGAGCGCAGACAAATCACTTGTCGCCAAGCCAGCACTGCTTTTGCTTTTCAGAGCGGCCTGTGAATATTACTCAATATAGAATTATTCACCAGTAGTGGGTAATGCACCGAATCGGGCATTTTTGAGGGTAACCTACCCTCGCGGCTACCCTCGCGCGCGAGCTTCCGGTTTGTAACGGCCAATACACTTCCGGTTTAGCGGGGGTCAGGGGGGGGGCGCTAACCGGAAGTGGGCGGGGCCTGGGAAACCGGAAGGGGCGGCGCGATGACCCGCCGGCGCGAGGGGAACCTACCCTCAAAAATGCCCGATTCGGTGCATTACCCACTACTTTCACCGTCCTTCAATCCTATGATGGTGAATAACCGCAGCA
Source organism: Parhyale hawaiensis (assembly GCA_001587735.2). Lineage (NCBI taxonomy): Eukaryota > Metazoa > Arthropoda > Malacostraca > Amphipoda > Hyalidae > Parhyale > Parhyale hawaiensis. The sequence goes on from LQNS02277717.1 coordinate 11,662,039, forward strand.
TCTTATCGAAGAACACTCAGTCATTTTACTGCCTATTTCCTGATTTAGAATTGAACGCTAATGCTCTTTAAAGTTATTTAAGAACCATAACTAAATTACTTGTTTCTGTTGCAATAAAATATTTTCTTAGAAGATCATATAACGGTTAAAGGACGGTTAGTAGGTATCTCCACGAGTTACTCTGTCAGTATCAGATGGGTGAAAAATGAGGTACCGCGGTGCAACGAGCTCAGTGCACTCCAAAGCCTTCTATACAGAGTGGGGCGTAAATACTGTTACAAAATAAAACTCATATTTATTCCTACAGAGATATATATTTAGTCGTCCAATTACAGAAAATTCTCAGCAATACTGAAGGAACAATAGGCTATGGAAAAGTATAGTTCAAAATGTTTCCTCCGAGCCTTCACTACACTACGAAATCATTTTGAGAAATCATCAATGGCGGCACGCACAACAGCTAAGGATATTTTCTCCCTGCATATGTTCAATTTTATCTCAAAAGCTCCTATATTTTGGCAAAGAGAACAGACTTCACTCTCCATCAATCACCACAAAGAATAATCAAGAGCATTAAGATCAGGTGATGAGGGAGGTTATTGTTCTTTGCTAATCCCAGAGGGAAATTTTCCCTCATTTTTGTTCCTTAAAGGGGGCAAAATTAACAAAGAAAGTTGCATTAAAGACAGTCTTGAAGGTGCACTGCCCCCATGGTGTAATTCTGTGTGTGATGATGAAGTTTGGACTCTCCAACAAGATGGGGTGACAAGTCGCAATGCTCGAGTAACACAGCAGCGGTGTGAAGACAACTGTCCGACCTGGATTGGCAAAGACGAATGGACTCCCTCATCACCTGATCTCAACGCTCTTCATTATTTTTTATGGTTATTCCTGGAAAGTGAGGCCTGCTCTACTTCTTGCCAAATATTGAAGCTGTTAAAATAAGACTGGACAAATGCTGGAAGAAAATTCCCACAGATGTCTTGCGGGCCACCATTAATGATTTCGTAAAAAGGCTTCGTAGTGTAGTGAAGGTTCAGAGGGAACATTTTGAATAATACTTATGCCATAAAGTTGCTTCAGTATTTTCTAATAATTTTCTGTAATTTGAGTGCTAAATAATTTTTTTTGCTGGGGAAAATCTGAGGTTCATTTTGTTACAGTATTTATGACCCACCCTGTATGTGTACACACAAGAAGAAACAGATGCTCAATTTCAAAGATCACCTGAAATCTGCTTCGTGACCTTTGTGACGTCATCACTGTCTCTTGTCTTGTCTCACTGAGCGAGCAAAGTTATGGCTATGGACAGGAGCAATGATCCCAACCATTCCAAATTTCAACGGAATTTGACGCGGCTCGAGATATCTGCATAACAGTGTTATCATGGCTACCTGCATGTATATGACATAAGTAAGCAAGTGACAGTGACGTCATCGTTGTCTCTAAACCTCTCACGAGCAAAAATACTAAAAAAAATACCCGTCTGTGTTCATTTGTCTGAGTTAATGGATCAAGGAGGCTCGATAGATGCTGCTACCCCTCGTATGACTAATGCCGAGCCCACATATGGACTCGCAAGAACAACTGGAAGCTAGGATGAGCAACTCAGTCGTCGCCCTGAAATATATTTACACCCGGTATCATAGATACAGCAGCACGAACGACATGCGAGCAGAGCATCCTTAAATCCTCTTGTTCCCATGAAAGTATAACGTGGTTCCTGCATTAGATGAGCAATCTGACTTAATTACCTCCGCGAAGGAGGTTTGTTTTCGTCGAATTTTTCTCTCGGCCTGTCACCAAGATAACTCAAAAAGTTATGGTCGGATTTTCATGAAATTTACAGAGATTGTTGGGTATTTTAGGCGGAAACAGATGATTACCATTTGGTGAAAACCCATCCATCTGTTTGTTTGTTTGTCTCGCTGATTTTTCTCAATGCCATAACTCAATAAGTTAGGGACGGATTTTTAAAGCTAAATTGAATTTTTCGTTACCGTTGCCTCGCTTGGCGGAGGTACGCGCTCTCAGAGTGCTCTAGTTGGAACATTTATTCATACTTAGCATGAAATATACTGTAGGTACGGGTCTGAGGCCATTAATGGCGCATATCTAATGTGAATTTTTTGAATAGTGAAGTGCCATTTTGTGTGTTATTTTTCAATTTTAAAATTAAACCTGCTGTACAATTGTAAAATTATTACTGTTTTTGCAATTGCTATACCGGCAGAACTGCGCTAGAGAATTTTTCAATAACTGTTGAATTTAGCGTGCCTACCCTTATCTTTCTGGCAGCGATGTTTTTTTATATATAGTCCTTGATTTTTCAAAGACTGTTTCTTTTTGTAACTTGCTCATTCATGGTAAGTGAAACAAGATATAAAAGTTAAAAGTCATATTTTTTCGAAGACTTGAGCAACGACCATTTAGATTATCTTTTCCATGTATTGAATGGGGTCACTAACTCCTACTTCACGCTACACCCGTAGCGCCTTTGAGGGAGTCTCAAGCCGTACTCACACGTGTTTGCTGCTATCATTTTTGATAAAAAATAAAAACAATTATTAGCTTACTTACTTCGCTACAAGGCAGAAACATTTTATGAAACGCTGGGTTATATTGCCCACTGATTGAGCTGCTTATTCCGAAATAACCCAAACATATTCTCACCTTTTGCTGTTTGTAATTTGTAGGTAAAATAAGTAAGCTAACTCTTCCAGCTGGAAGCCACCGCAACTTTTCAAGAATTAATTTTTAGCTGGGCATGTAAGAAAATACTTTTAACAAATTTAATCGCGTCTTCGTTTTCCGATGTACGTATGTTATTATTGGCTTCGATAACAACAACAGTGCCTGCTTGTCCTGATGCAAGGCATTTTATACATCGTTTCATAAATCGCTGGCTCATGACGCTTCAAAAAAGTATATATATATATCCAGTCGATACTAAGTCAAGCTGCCCCTGAAGTGTCTCTGCCGAAGTATTCGCGTAGCAAATCAGCAAGTATCAATGACCAGATCAGGTGTATTCGAGCTGGGCAAGTTTAAGGAGAATGTCACAGGGAGTCCAGCATCTGGTGTTTAATGAGTGATAAATATTTACTGGGCTGCTGATGGGCAGAGATACGCAGCGCTGACTTACTGCTTTACGCCCAGCAGGGCAAACCATGTTGCAAATTGTCACCTGAATTTTATGTTCATCGATTTCGAGGGAAACTCAACAGGCTTTTGCTGATACGGCAAGATGCAGCGACTGTTGTTTGTTCATGGTCGTACTTTTGAGTAGATGTTACAGATTCCGATTGAATCTTAACAGGGCTTGTTGAAGCAGTGATACACCAAGATCCAGCTTGCGCATTTGTTCGGAGCTGTATAACTATATTGATAAAAATGCAACTGATACTGAAGGAATCAAGGCTTTGATGGCTGATATGCCAAATTCCATCATTCATGTTTATTCTTGGCCGCGTTTTGACCTAATATGCATCAGATTTAGACTGCTACGCGACTTTGCTAATTCAACAAAATCTTGTTTCTTGAATTCTAATTTTGTCAAGTTACATCATTGAAAACTTTGAACTGATTATTTACAAGCTGCTATATATGCGATATACATATAATATCCAGTATTCATGTTTACTTTATCTCTAAATGTGGGCTTGAGTACCTAGTAAGATTAATGACCCGTAAAGAAGGGTTTCAACGGATAATATCCGATAAACGACTAAAAATTTCCTATTGAAACAAACAGCTCATGCGTTATAATAAACCCAGGGCTTCATCAACCTTAATCGTCATATGATATATAAGCTACGGCTTACCCATGTGACATCACCGCTGAACCAGTATTAGTATGTTTTATCAATCATAGCTAACCCAGAATTGTTGTAGTGATGTTACTATACGAACCATAAGTGGTGACGGTACGGTATGTGGCCTATCTTAACAAATGTTTTTGGTTAGGTTAGATTCATATTGGGTTATGAATAGGTCGTGATAAGTTCGGTTCAGCTATAGAATAGCTATCTAACTTGACTTAAAGGCACACACATATTTTATTTATACTTGAACGTCTGGTACATGTATTCCATGTACCGAGCCGGTAGCCACCAGTTGAAATATATACTGTATATTGACTTTAAAACAACTATCGCCTCTGTTGCCTCAACTGTACCCGTGTACACAACACCACACTCGTATTTTAGCAATACTCCAACGCATAATATCAGGTTTGTCCGAAACAGTTTCCATGAAAGACTCGCATACTGGCCCCACTAGCTCCGTGGGTCTGTACAGCACTGGCGCTTTGAAAAGATTGTCTGTTGCTGCAATGAATTTCCGTGAAGTGACTAACTGACCGCTGCAGCTGCTGCACAGCATGCTATTTGGAGCGTGTAATGTTAGTACTGTATTATGAACTGAATGGCTCATAAGTAATGAAACCTTCTAAAAAAGTCCTACACTAACTATCGCAAAGACCATTTTGTATTTATCTGTATATCTCTCCACGTTTGGTCACGCATCTAACTTCGAACAAACCAGACTAGTAACCAGTCTATTGACCCGTATCATGAATACATCTGAAGCCCGGAGAGTGTATATAAATTTATATGATTACAGTTCCAGACCAATTTAGGCGCCTAGCTGGTGCTTATACTTTCCCGAAGCTTTTGGCAGGACGAGAAGGAAGATTGTAATGACTTACCTGATGCATTTGCCTCTTTCAGTATTTTCAGTCGAATATCAAAAAAGGAAGTACTATATCTCGTATTCAAAGCAGAATTAAGATCGTACCCAATCATTAAACTGAAGTAGTGTTGCTGCACATTATTTGCCGTCTTTTTTATTGGCGTGGCATGCAAGTCAATAATACTCTATATGCATGTTTAAGTTAATTGTGCAGTTCGATCAAAGTCTAAGAATTGCAGTCAACTTTGTATCTCGAGAAACACATCATGTTTTTAGGATTACAATTGATATTGTTTTTCGTGTGAAATGAAAACAAGGATACCGACTTTCCTTAGTTCCCAAATCTAATTATTCCTGATTAAGCTATTTTTGTTTTGTTAAATAGGCCGCCATTAATTCTCATTGAAGGCATATCACGGGTATAAATTTACTAAAGCAAATAGCTTCAAAACATTTGCTTCAAAACATAGAGTACTCTATTTTCAGGTCGTAACTGATTTCCCACAATATACGTATTGGAAGTACACATGTTTCCTGTGACTGAAAAACACGAATGCATCACATTTTTTGCAAAATAAATAGAAGCTCATAATGTACAAATGTCGTATTTCTCACAAGTGGTTTACACACGTGGTTTACGCGACAACAGTACTTTTTCCCAAACGAAATGCATTGCCGTGAGTAAAATTAACCACAAAGTACATGATGTACAATGAGAGGGACGAGTATAATCACTATAAACCGTTCTTCTGTAAGGGCAAAGTTTTTCTCTAATATCAGTATAGCTAGCATGCATATCTGGAGCGACGATTCAATTTATAAAAACTCACAAACAAAGGACTCATGTTGCCTTTGTGCGTGACCGCCCCCTGCGCACTTCAAGTTAACACAAAGAAGATAGCAAGCACACGCTCAAGGCCTGACAAGGGAGCAACACCAAAGGCGATGTATATATGTGCGTGTGCGTATGTGCGTGCAACGCAAAGTATAAGGCGCTACCCGAAACAGATATAAATCTTAGAGATTGTAGGGCGTTCATACAGTACTGAGTGATTCTTAAAAGCTCGTACCAGATTAACGGCGCACGAACGAGAGCGTTGCAAGCGACTTCTGCCGAGTGGAACGTGGGAAGCGTCTGCCGTAGACTTTTCCAAGTTGGTTGCGGAATTATGCAGGGTCTATCATGTGGCGTGTGCCTCATGGTTCCGATGGAGCGATTGATAACCGAGCTTTGGGAGAGTTTTTATAGTAAGCGCTTCACAAAGTAGTAGTCTAAAGAAGTGGCATAGTTCCGTTACAATGTTTTCGAGGCAATGTTTTTTCAATCGGTATGAACTATGGAATATAGAAATATAATCTTAGTATATAATTTTAGTATACGTGAAATAGAAGTGGGCGCTAACGGCCATCTTGCGGCCACTTGAAGCCTCGTCACATGATATAGAAAGGTTGCAGGTTTGCTAACTTTGGCTTATTTTACTCTCTTGCGTCGGCCGTAAGTGGTTGTCGCAGATGACCGCGCTTGCCCACCTCCAATACTGAAAAATAAGAATTGACTAAAATTATTCGTGCTATAGGTGATTAAATAAGAACATTTTTTCCAGCTTGGGGGCGCGCACAATATAGAAAAAAAGCGATCATGAGCTAACATACAAAAAAACATGCAGAAACGTATTTATGACAGACAGGATTATTGTTAGACAGTAATAACTTACGAAATCACAGCGGTAAAATACTGTATTTCAGTTAGCTAATAACAAGCATATTCATATAATGAACAAACGAAAACTGTTGTTTTTAAATAACAACTTTTTCAAACTACTCAATGTCTACACTCATCACTGAGAGCCTATCTGACGGATAAACAGACAGGATTATTACCTCCGCCAAGGAGGTTAGGTTTTTGTCGTGTTTTTCTGTCTGTTACTCTGTGCGTCTATTTGTCTGTCACCAAGAGTACCGAAAAAGTTAAGGACGGATCTTTACGCAATATACAGGGATTGCTAGGCATGCTAAGTGAAACAGACAATAAATTTTTGGTGAAAACTCGTTCATCTGTTTGTTTGTCTCTCTGTCTATTTTTTCTTCATTCTATTACTCAAAAAGAAACGAATGGATTTTGATGAAATTTATATGAATTGTTAGGTATAATACGAAGAGTAAATGACCAAATTTTTGGGATTATCTGTCTGTTCGTTCATTTGTTTGTCGATATGTCTGATTTTGTGCTTTTTAGCATAATAAGTCAAAAAGTTCTAGATGGATCTTGATGAAATTTACAGGAGTTGATACTAATGTTAAAATGCATGTATGATTAAATTTTGGTGATGGTCGGTTTGTCTGTTTGTGTGTTTGACTTATGTTTGCCATAATGTTTGATAGCAGCATAAGTCAAAATATTATGAACGGATCTTCATGAAAATTACTGTAGGAATTGCCCATAGTATCAAAAGGCACAAATGATTAGATTTTGGTGTTGATATGAAGAAAATCACGGTTTCAGAACCAATTTGGATTTCCGTTATCGTTGCCTTGCTTGGCGGAGGTATGCGCTCTCAGAGTGCTCTCTAGTTTCTGATGAAAACACGGTTACTCCAACAGAAAAAACTAACAAAAATGGATGCTAAATAGAAGCATTAGCGGTGAATATTCTTCGAACTAGAATTGAATTTTTAGGGAGAGATCGAGCGAAGTTCTAATGAATGAAACTACTGTTTTCGTGAACTGGAAACTGAACTTACTTCGTATCGTGCTAGGCGGAGGCTAGGGACTATAGACTGCATATAACTCATAATTCTCAGTAATAATTATATCTGCAAAAATTTGTTGCACCTGGAGAAAATGGGTAGGGGGAAATTTAGTTTTCTGTTTACGTGTGTTTTGACAGAAAATCATCTGAATTTTTAGTTCCAAGTCGGAAGAGCAATATGCATTTATCCGACACTATTTGATATCGCTAACTATACTGTACATACTCGCAGACATGATTTTTTCCAATGGGTATTGCGTGGTTATGCTTAACAATAACTTTTATTCTGTAGAATGATGGCACTCAATAACATGCTGATATGTATGAAGGAAGCACTAATGCATGCATGTACAGAGCCATCACCCCATTCCGGCTCAAATTATTCATTCTCTGGCACTCCCACAGCATCTATACCGCTCAGGTATTCTTGATTGAGTCACCAGGACTCCGTATTTAGAAACAACGCTCGAAACCCCATCTGCTGCCCTTGACGCTCTAATATTTCGGTTTATGCACCGACAGCCGAGGTCGTAATAAACCTAAATTATAGTGGCCGTCTTGACCTAAGGCTGTCGCAGGAATGTACCTTTGTATGGTAACATTAAGCAGGGCCATGCCCTAGCTGTCCCCTCTGCATGTTAATCTGAGCTTGCCTATCCAGCTGCTCACCAAAATATTTGAATTTTTCATTATGGCATGTTATTATATCAAGAAACTTTGACGAGATATCTTATCATTATTGCTTCTGCCAATCTTCGGTAATATTAATAATTTTTCACGATTCGTTGTAAAATTATAGTTTCATCATATTCTGTAACGAAAAAGTTCTCTGATAACATTTGAGAAGAACGATAAATTTTACCCAACTTTTTTTTGCCTCATTTCTGCCATAATTTTCCTGTAAAAACTAAAGATTTTCTTTTTACTGCGGGCGCTCAAGATTAAAATATTGTGAGGGAGAATGGCACAGCCTTGCAGTTAACTGCTTCACGTTTAATTTCGACTCTTAATATTATTTATGGAAGGTAAAGAGCCGCTCACACTCTCGAATGCAGAACAATTAATAGCTTCTATTTTATCAGTAACGTCTCTCGTAAATGAAAATGTTCAATAAAACTCGCCGACCGACAGTACAGTTTCTGCAAAAAAAAAAAACATAACGAAATAGCGCAGTTGAACTTTGCAAATTTGCCGGTTCTACTCTATCCATATAATCGCACGCAGAACTTGAAGCAACGAGGACGTGCAACTCGCCCGTCGTTCAGTCTACCGTATCTATGCTACCGACGTGAAATATGTACTGGTACGACGTGCGAGATGCGTATCCTCGCATCAAGTTGTGCTTGCGAATGCTAAGTGTGGCTTCGGCAGCGGTGGTTGAGTGTATTAGCCTATATTCTTTTGACTGAACTTTCGGAACCCAACGAGTTGGCGGGAGGCCAGTCTGTTGTATCCTGCCTACGTCTGCGACCGGGAAGAGGGGGGGGGGGAGAAGGGGGGCGTGTATTTATCGTACCTCATTTTTTGTACTGTTCTTGCCAAAATTCTGTGTAGCCGCAACTGCAGTTTGGCCATCAGGCTGCTGAACAATGAGCGAGTGCTGATACAACATCTGCCATGTCCGTTTTCTGACGGCCGAATTTCCGAGTTTGCTAATAAAAATGCTAGTAACTAACTGCATAAAGTAGCTGACAGGTAAAAATGATGGCAGTTACATTTAAGGATCAAATGAATAAATTTGATAGGCAGCACTCAGTTGAAATAAAAAAGTTATTCCTGCACCGTAACAATTTTTCAAAGAAAGTTTGCAGGTGACCATCCATATTCTGAATATACAGCTAAGCAGAATCTTTTTTTAACTCATTATCTTAAATTGCCAAATTTCGAACCAAAACAGCACAAGGTGGGACATATAAACTATAGGTTTCAACCCGCATGGTTTCCATATCTTATTATTTATTGTGTATCACACACACCAGGATGCGCTTTAACAAAGATAAGCAATTTAAAATCATGCTTATGGATCAAGTTCGAGAAGCAGTCGCAGTGCTGCAAACAAATGAATGGATAAACATGGCACTATTTCTATGTATGTATTCCCATCTATCCGAACTCTCCGGCCACCCTGTATTTCGATAACACATTGAAAAACAGCATGATGATCATGCAAACCGTACACAGCATGTTTCTATGATCCCCTACACATAAGACAACATGCCCCACACACTACCGGTGCCACATAGCTGCGCCACAGGGTGCCACATCGGCGCTTCCTCCCCAGCGGGCGCCTCCACCGAGCCATGAGCCTAACAACACCAACACATGACGACATCGCCACCAGCTTCCTCTCCTGCACACACTTTCCGCTCGTATACCCGTGCCCGAATCAGCCCTGCCTGCTTCTTAGTTGTGTCACTATAGGTACTGTGCCGATAAACTGTCCCGAACAGAATTTTTGGCTGCCCCAAATGCTAGTGTTGGTTTGAATTTCTGGGACGGCCAAAGAAAGTTGATAGGGAAATTTCTAATTGGTCTGCTTCCTCTCCTGCAAGTTGTTTCTTATTGTGCTAATGTCCGAGACGTTGAGCTCGGAAGCTCAACTGATGGGTGGACATTCAACTTCAGTACTATCCAGAGGCGTCTTGGTTGCTGACTTTGACTGCATGTGTAATCGAGACAACGTGCAAGCCGAACGTCCACTCAGAAGTTGAGTGTACGATTGTCTACTGTGGCCCCAGTTTGACAGAATTGCACAATTTCTGCTGCTCCACACATGAATTAAACCCATCACCAGCTTTCTCTGATATTGTTCTATGTTATAACTAGGCAGTGCAGCAGTGAAGAACATGTGTTACTTAATTAAATGCGAAGAACATGTGTTACTTAATTAAATGCGAAGAACATGTGTTACTTAATTAAATGCGAGTTTTCGATTCCTCTGAAGCCATTTTTAGGCGACGAAATTAGAAGACCGCACCAGGAAGTTTAAGCAATCACAGGTATACTTGACGAAGCCTCAAACTCAATCTCTTGACCTGCAGGATCACGTTGTGAGAATCGAAGATACCTCGAACCCCTCCCTATATTTGCTGTTTCCGGGCCCACAAGTAATAAAGCATATTATTATGATCAGGCAGGGAAAGTGCGAGGGATCTACAAATTGGCCCTCGGTACCCATAGCTGCTTCTGTACTCTTCAGCCAACCAGATCCTCAAAATTTTCAGCTTACGACAAATCGAAAACTTGTTACTGTACTATATTGACTTCAATCCTTGAAGTGTAACACTTTCATATGCTACGACTCGAAGAAGACTGAACTGCTATTGATTTTTCGCCGCATTATCTCGAAATAACGCGTCGGTGGCATGCAAAAGACAATACAAATATGTGAATGAAAGTATTTATGTGATACTCTCGGCCCGAATACACCAAGGAACATTTTACTTCCTGTATTCATGCTACCGGCTCTGGAATTTCTGTGTTACTTTATATGCCATTTTGAAGCCTCTGACACGTACTGCTATAAACCTGTTACTGCTCATCAGCACGGCATACTGTAATATACAGTAAGATATAAGATCAATTGTAGTAATGAACAGTACTTAAATCACCTAAATCGATCAACTTCATTGCGCGGCTAGCTATTGCGTTAGCGGTAGCAAACTAGGAGTATCTTTATGATAACAATGAAAGAAAGTGATCGTTTCTATGCAAAGCATGCTGTATGGAGAGGGACTCAGACTAATAAGGAAGTAATAAATTGGCAGAATTCGCCTAATCACTCAGTGTCGGTCGAACTTTGTAAAGGAATAACTCAGTTAAAAACATTTTCTAAATTCTCTAATCTTGGCTATCCGCATTTTCAATGGTTTTTTTTTTTTTCTTAGACTACAAAATCAAATCGCCACCAAGAAAGTTAGTATTGTTTTTATAGTGAATTGTTTAGCAGGAAAACGCTAAAAAAAATCAGGATTAATAATGGCACTCGCCATTGTGACATGTAAGCAGAAAATCGTTATTTCAATGATACTCCTGTTCTACCTGCACTCTTCGCGGTTCGACTGTGAAGGATAACATAATTCCGACCATAAATTCAATTTGTGCATTACGAGATGAGCCCTTATGAAGCTTTGTCGTAAGAAGGACGTGAAATTCATTATTTATGTATGCTGCCGCTAAGGTGTACTTCAGAAATTTCAATATTTAATTTTCAAATAAGTGAAACGAATTTTTCCCGTTATACTACTGAGAAATGAAAGGAGAGACCAACCACCCAGCAACCAACAAACTGGGTATTATTATTCAGTCTGATTTCTTTTTCTTTACCACCAAGAGCCAGTCTCAGTTTGTAAACAAACAAATTACGTTTACAGTACATTTCTACGATCGTATTCATTGAATGTGTGCTTGGGCCTCATATTCATCTTGACATAATGGCAACTGCTCAATCGGAGAGGGCCTGAGCCTGGGCCTCAACTACCATCGGAATGAGACTCTTGGCCAGTCTACTGCCAATTATTATCTATAGACGAAGCTAATCTACTTTTGCATCGACAACGTATAATTATATTTAATTTTTAACATAATTAGCTTCACTATCAATATTTAGCACACCTGTAATTGATAAATTCGTTAGTTGGTGCATTGTCATTCACTATCATCTACGTCATGTCAGAAGCGCTATATTTACTAGTAATAATAACATCATTTTGGCGTGGTAATTACGATCATAAATTGGAAGAAACGTAAATGGCATCTAACTGATGCCTTTCAATTTTTTAATGAAATACATAATGATTTAGTCTTTACTTATGATATCATCGAGGGTCAGAAACATTGACTGAGCTACTTACAAATTTCAAGCAGAGTGAGGTTAAAATAAACTGGTTACTGTAGGCTACAGTTTGCTACGACGTTACCTGGAAATTTAGCATATGTCACCTAATCTCGCTTGTCGAGTCCCTCTTGTCCAATATGAAGTTTTAGGCGTTTATCCGCTATTATTCTATACCGTTCATTCTATACTAGTAGACTAGTGAACAGTAGTTCACTCTGGCTATGGCGGAATCCGAACGTGATATGGTGCTTGGTAGTTCATTTAGGCGTTCTATATTTTTTAACATCTCTGAATAAATGAAGTTAATTTTTCAAGTTCTGATTATCAGTCGTATAATGCTGATTAATGTATAACCTCGATCTTGCGTAAAGTAAGAAAGAATAACGCTTAAACATTCCTATCAGGTATACTGTCACAAATAATCCATAAAATACATATATATGTATAACATATAATAATGAACAACGTAATGCATAACATTTTCTCTGTGACTGAAAAGTGTGTATCCTGCATGCTGAAAATAAAATAAAGGTAGTGAAACTGTCGATTAAAATATGGGATGCCCACGTCTAAGTCTTTCAATCCTTTTTGACCAACAATCTACTTGATTTTGAAGTATACTCGTACCTTGGCCAAGCCCTCAACGATTTAAACGAAAGTGTTTTTCACGAAATGCTACAGCACAACTGTACAAGAATACGCTTTCATACGTTCCACACTGCATGTAGCACCACAAGTATACTGGGGAGATTGGAGGGAATCCCATCTTTTTGGGGGTAAAGCTGTGAGTGAGGAGGGAATGCCTTCTCGTTGGCAAAGGCAAAACTGGTAACCATTTATCACCCAAAAATGTGGTGCGCTGGTGTTTAACCTGCCACTTCATGACTATAGTGTACAAACTTATGGACGTAACACACAGTGCTATTACAACGAATACTAATGTAAATCAAGGATAAGAAAGGAATAAACAGCACTATTTATAGGGAAAATGGGGCTTAATACTGACGGTGTAAGGTTAATCAGATTTTCGCTACCGAAATGCATGTTATTTCGAGGGCAACTTCGCAGGCAGACAATTTTGGAATAAGGGAAGAACATTTGACAATTGTGAGGTCTGCAATATGGAGAGCATGGGGAACGGGAACAAGGGAAAAATATAAAAATTGGAGAAGCTCGGAATATGAAGAATTTTAAAAATGAAAATATAGGAATAATATTAACAAAACGGCTGTCAGGAATATGAAGCATATGGGAACATGGCTATGATATTAAATATGGCAATGTCAAGATCAAAGGGGAATATGGGAATGACATTAAAAAAGTAACATTCAAGTATGAGAATATCAACACGAGCAGCACATACCTAGTCTACAGAGAGCACGAGAACTACTACTTATCGTACGTGTCACTGTAGCACAAGCACACACTGTACGTACGTGCCTGAAGCACATGCATGGTGGCGTGACAATCCCAGCTATGGAGGAGGTCGCTCGATGACACCGTTCCTTAACAATGAACTCAATCTGACGTCTTACACTTGTTCTAGATTACTCACTTTACATACCTGGGAAAATCGCTCTACTAAAGCATGAGCCTGGTCTAATGTTACTAAAGCATGAGCCTGGTCTAATGTTTCTGATACCAGTAGCGTAGATTTCGCCAGTATCGAAAAAAAACGGAGAGAATTAAATAAGGATATTTTAGTGAATACTATAGTTGCTCATTAGTAAATGAGACGATTATTGCGCCATAGAAAGTCAAATTAATAGAATGAAATATAAGTATATAAGTTCAGTAATCAATTATTAAATTAACGCCAAAGGCAATGAGCGTTCTTTAGCTATCAATGCCTTGCAACAAAAACAATTGTTTAGTTGATAAGTGTACTTTAGAATAACTACCTTACTGGTAAGTCGAACAGCAGCTGGATGCTACTGTTCGACTGATTATTTTACCAGTAAATTATAGTCAGTAAGTGCATCATATAAGTAAATACCTTACAATCAAATAAAGCTTTTAAGTAAATTAGCATCAATTGTGTGTATCTCATCTCCTAGCAAACACCATAAATACACAGAGGGGTGCAGAAGCCAGTTTGGCTGCGGGGTCCCCATATAGTATGCAGATAATTGACAGTGTGGATGAATGACAGAATGCGGATGCAGACTTGCTGTACTGGTCTACTTCCGATCCAAGAACTGATCGACGGACTATATCGTTGTTCCAAGCGCCATAGCAGAGTACACGCACACTCTAGAGTATGTTTTGTGCAAACGTTATTGAGAGGAGATCCACCAAGAGCGTTTAGTATAACTGCCTGCTAGTGAAATATATGAGAATAGATGTTTGGCACTCAGTTTTCCAACGTGCTTTGTAACTTTTGGTTTTCTTCCACTGTTACCGCACGTAAGGGACTGAGAGGATTAAATCTAATACGCAAGCTATTCTGCAACGTAGACTGTATGTTTAGTCCGCGATAATGGGTCGATATCCCGGCTCTCATTTTGTCTGTTCGTTATGCTTATCTTCACAAAATTATGATTAAAAATTGTTTAACCTCCAAGGGAAGGAAATTAAATTGCTCAATTATAGAGAACAAATATCAGTACTGGCCATAGTGCCGTAGCTACGAATATGCTATGCTCTACATGAGCTCAACGAAGTGTTCGACATTTTAAGCCCAAGTTCTAGGAATATTTGATAGTGTTTGTATTGCCGGAAATTTTTTATATTTTAGATTAACTTGTAGAAGGAACTTTCGGTTTCGTCATCTTGTAAGCCGCGCGGCATAGAGTTTGTACCTTAAAATTGCTAGGGCATGTTGATGTTGTTCGACTGGGTGCCAGAATAAAGCCTCCGAGGCTTGACGGGTTCGAAACTTTACGCTGGTGCACTGGCGTCGACCTGCTGAATTGAGTTTCAGGTGTTGACCCTCAGTAGGTTACCCTTGAGATTTCCAGAATCTCCATCTTACGCTGTAAGATGGAGATTTCAGCAGGTTTAACATAATCCCATTGCTATTGCAACACGATTCACCGTGACAAAGTCTGAAGTTGGATAAGTTGGATAACTCAAGCCTCGAAGACTTAACTCCTGGCCCAGTCAAACTCACCCTTAATTTGCAAATACCTTACGCTTTTTCCCGAAAAATTATGTTTCTTACAATTACCCTTGCCATCGAACTACTGCTCTTTTTCTAGAGAAACCCATAACTGCGTAACTAGAGTCAGGAACTAAGTAGGTGGTTAGTATATCATTGCGCAGCAGACTATTGCTTCATTGTGTATTACCTGAATCCTGTGAACCAACCGAATACTCGCGTCGTAAACTATTCTCCTAGCAATATTAGATCATTGATTGTGGTAGGCTGCTTACAACCCAGCGTGGTCAACCTCTTCTAACAACACCCCGGGATCCGGTTTCACGTGGGTCACGATCTGGGCTACTTGCAGTGGACCCAAGGCCACGAGTGGACCTCCCGAAGCAGCTCCTCTGCCTCTGACAGTCCATCAAGCTCGGCCAGAGGCGGCGGCGGCAGAGACTCTGCCCGAGAGTGAGACAGAGACTGCCCATAAATAGCACCAATTACCGAGCCTTGGTTGACTCTAAAACGACCCCTGGGATGACACCAGCTCTTCCCAGCTAAAGTAACTCGCTAGGGGTCCCGAGAACAGTTCCTGCCACCTCAATGGTTCCCTCTTATTCGTCAATAAGAGGAATGCGCGCAGAGTATTGCTCGAGTTTTGCCCAATGCCGGTGAGGATCGTGCGATTCGGGAGGCTGGTAGTGGCAAACAAGAAGTGTTGTTGTGTAAGTAAAAACTTGTGAGGGTAAGTAGACAGAAAGTTACTAGAGCATGTAGATGAAAAGTTGTGAGGGTAAGTAGATAGAAAGTTACTAGAGCATGTAGATAAAAAGTTGTGAGGGTAAGCAGATAGAAAGTTGTGATGCTAAGTAGATAGAAAGCTGTTAGGGTAAGTATACAAAAAGTTGTGAGGGTAAAGAGTTATGATAGTAAAAAGGTAGAAAAAGTTGCGAAGGTAAGTACCGTAGTTGGAAAGTTACTACGATAAGTAAACAGAATATAGAGAGAGCAAGTAGGGATGATATCGTGAGGGTAAGTTAGTAGAAAGTTACAAGGGTATAAGAAAGCAAAAAGTAGTGGGGGTATGGTAGAAGGAGAGTTGTAGGGATAAGGCATGAAAAAGTTGTGATATTATGGGAGGCTGAAAATTGATGTGGTGGGCGGACAGACTTTTGTTCCAGTGTTGTACACAGGACACTGTACACAAGCTGACCCTTGTGCTAAGCAGTATCTAGGTTACAGGTAGTTTGTTTGGGCTACGGCATATACTGTATATCGAACAGCAAAATGTTCATTTTCATTGCTACACCGTGTTGGAGAAATTGTAGTTAATCAAAATTTCGAAGCAGATAGTAATTGAAGAATCTTCGTGGAACTTTGTAATACATTGTTATTATCATTTTTGCGACTACGTAATCAAGAAAATATAAGCTATTATTCAAAAAACGATTATAAATTGATTCTGAATTCAAAAAAGTCAAAATATTGAATTTAAGTGAAAAATGCTCAAATGAAAACAGAGGACTATCTTTGTTGCATATAAGAACCACGCAAAAAAGTATTCATACTAAATAAAGAAAACACGTAAAAATATATAAAATATCACTTCGAATAATGAGCTCACTTTGAAACATTCCTTTAGTAGGGATAAAACCTGTAAACATATCCATTTGTATCAAAAACAATATTTATAAATAAAGTCCGTAAAAATACTTGTTTTAGATAATAAAATGCAGCTACTTTACAATGAATATCTTCAAATAATTTACTTTGAATGAGGAAAACTCTCAAAAATCGTAAATGTGGGTCGCAAGCCCTTTACTGAACTTAATTGGCTCCAAAAATAGTGATTTAAAATTACTATACTTTGGTAAATTATAAAATTGAAAAAGTCGACACGAACTAATAATTAAAACTTGACGTTTCGGGATACTTCTCCCATTTTCAAAATCCTAACAAAATCTTTAATG
>LQNS02277717.1:11688747-11703484 GCA_001587735.2 Parhyale hawaiensis
CATCTGCGGACAACCTGACTGTCACCAAACACAGAATTCACCTTACGCAGGAGCCCAATCTTAGTGGAAGCACGTGACACCAACCTTCTAATATGCGGCTCAAAAGTGAGCTTCCCATATACTTTACCGGCAGCAGCTAGGAAACTGAAGCCTATAAGACCCAAAAGACTTCAAGGGCTTCCGGCCAAGGTTTCGAATATTTTTGGCCCAGTCTTAGCAATTATGAAAATCGAAATATTTGGGCACCTCCGAGCCAAGCTTTCTTACAATTTTGCAAGGTGCTGCAGCGAAGCGCAAGCGGGGCTGTCTCGACGACAGTATTCTATGTGTTCTGTGCCCCCCTTCCCACTTAGAGTTAACGGCTGTGCGGAGCTCAGCGTTCAGTGCATGTCAAAGTGCTATCTGAATTTGTGCCATGCTGCGGATCGTGAGTTTCCGCGAGGATGCTTCAGTAGGCCTCGTCATATTTACATGTTAGTCTTGTATCCTACGCTCATCTTCACAGTGTTCCACTGAGTTGATGTACCTGTTTAGGGAAGAGAAAATGCATTATAATTAGCTTTCTGCGTTTTAATTCTCTCCAGATTTGAAACGATATCTGAAACTCCACTCGTGACACCCACTTGCTAAAGCGAACTGATTGCAATGATGCAATGTTCATAGGGCTGAATAGCTGGCATCTGAACACATTTTGTACGCCTCTGAAACACTGAGAAAAGTAAGCTCTGCTCCTGACCCAAAACTAGTACAATTTAACGTGCACTGTTTACGCCAAAGCAGGTATTAACGGCCTGTGCACGTTAAGCTGTGCTACTTTTTGAGACACCACTACAGTACCCTTTGCTTTTTCCTGTGAAATTCAGAGGATACACATATACACTGAAAAAAGTTTGGTGTGTCAATAAAATAAACATAGGTATAAATACAAGTAAATAAGCAATATTAGGTATTCATGGGGGCATGGTACAAATGCATAAGGCACATCTTTTCACTATAGTTAGATTAGAAAAAAAAAATTGGCTATTATTACCGGCTTCCCTTAGTGTACGCAGCGCACGGCAAGACAGGTATTAATTGGTAGTGCACGGCGACGCGCGCTGGATTGCGTCTACCAGCGCGTATTGCTTCTCATACTCAACAGTGAGAAAAGTTTTTTCCAAAACTTGTAGCACGCCTTCCCGTGCTCCTGAATGTTAACGTGTTTGTGCAGCACGAATACTGTCGTGCTGCCCGAGCCTGCTACGGTCAATATTTCGCACTAGTACCCAGGAAAACGTGCTAATAAACGAACAGTACTTTTCTCACTGAAGAGTACACCTTTACTATTTTCAATCATAACACAGTACACAAACAAAAGAATAAAGTACGTAGATATCCTGACTTTAGAAGTAGCAATGAAGACAAGCTCCTAAAACTTAAAAAACGCTTATCGTGTAAACCAGTTTCCGAAATCAAAGTACATTTCCGGCTCCAGAGACGTGTAGAGTGGATGTGTGTGTGTTTGTGTACGTGTTCCAAAAGCTAGAGAGTGTACGTCTGTGTATGTAGGGCACCACACGTACATGGCACAAAGCAAAGCTGGGAAGTGGCTATAGGATACAGAGCTGCACCATAGCTAACTTGTTACAAACCACTGAAGGAAAAACTGGGCAATAAATGCGGCCAGGCAGCGCCGCTTGTTGCTTAGCACTCCATTTCAGTTGCGCTTCCAAACTATGAGGTGCTAAGCGACAGCGGTGGTGCTTATGCCGAGGTGCTAATCGTTGTTATGTCATTACTATATGTAGTTGGAACCTGTGAAAATCCAATAGAACAAAAGCACTGGCCTGCAATGGCTTCTCAGACCTGCTCGTATCATGTATACGAAGTGTTAAAATATGTTGTTCTAATTCAGACAGCAGTTCTTCAGCACACGGCCTGCAAGCAGCAGCAACCTATAAATATGGACGTGATTCTCGTTGTTCCCTACCGAAGCCGTTTCAAGGATATCCTAAATTCTCCTATAGCTATTGCTGAAAGCGTAACGGTGGTACTAACTGAGGAACAATGGAACGATGCTTTTGGTCAACAGTCTCTGCCAACGCACTGTGCTGCGATCCACAAAAAGATAGAGAAAAGAGCTGCAAAACGGGAAATCTCTGCATGGAAGCAGTGAACCGGGGGAAAAAAGGAAAACAGCAGCAAAAAATCACCAAAAGGAGTGCGAAAAAAGAATTAAGAAATTAAAGATTAGATTAGATTAGAAAGGCGGCAGTATAACGAACCAATAGGCCCATTCCCAAAGAGACACCGAAACTTACGCCCCGGCCCTCTATGAGCTATTGCCATAGCTCATGAAACTTAGGATCTCCTCAGTGTTCAACTAAGGCTAAGGCAATCTGTATATATATGGGGTCCTCTTGAGGGCATGACTCCTAATAGTGCAGAATAGGTACACCTGCATATTACTAACTTAACCTATTAGCTAGTGACCCGCGCCGTCGTCAAATGATGGCAGAAAAAAAATTACTTCAACAGAGCCATGTTTCCTTGGCTCCTGTTGCCGAGTCTCGTCTCAGAAATACGAGTATTTTTTCCCTTTTTTTCGTTCTTGTACTAAATCTGCCCATCATGAACTAAGAAACTAAAAATATTCGTTGGGGGAAAGAAGTATAATTTTGTATCTACCATACCACTTACAGGTAGTTTTAGTCTTCCTCATCTATATTCGATGTACAACAATCAGTAAGGCAACGGCCCCTCTGGCTCTCTGCACTAGAGGAATTTTCTTCAATTTAATCTTTCACATAGGACAGAGAGACAAGCAAACAATCACCAAATCGGTTTTGTTATATAATGGAAAAATTCAAATTGATTATGAAACCATAATTTCATTTCCTTTGTATCAACAGCAAAATCTAATCACTTGTACCGTTTCACCGTAATAACAGTTTCTCTAATTTTTTGAATATCCATTCTTAGCTTTTCGAGCTATGCTGTTAACAACCATTGTGACAAACATTAGTCAAACACACAAACAGACCAACCGATCATCGCCAAAATTCAACCATTTATGTATATCAACTTTCTAATAATTCCTGTGAAAACCATGCAGTTTTGTTCATAACTTTTTTGAATTATTTACTAACAAGCATATAATCAGACACAGAGACAAACAAATGAAGACACAGATCGTCACGAAAATATGTTCATTTACTTTTTGTAATATACCTAACATCTCATGCAAAATTCTTGCAAATCCTTCCAGAACTTTTTGAGTTATGGCATAAAGAAAAATGAGGCAGACGAACAAACAAAAACAAGCGGATGAACGGAACTTCTCCAAAAGTTAATCATCTTTACCTGTGGATTTCGTTGAAATCCGTCCAAAACTTTTAAATTATCTTAGTGACAGACAGGCTGACAATTTCGACGTGAACATAACCTCCTTGTCGGAGGCAATTACCTACACTCATGCTCAGCGGCAAACAAACTTGAAGGCTTCAATACATAAATAGCTACTGTAGTCGGGTCTGGAATCATAGCTACTGAGTGGTGAATTGTATCTGAGCACAGTTCAGTTACTACAGATAGCTGTGTCAGCTCTAAGCGAACGCCCGTTCGCCCAATCCCAGCCAATCAGTGGCCGCCGTGACACCATCTCAGCCAACCAGCGACCGCCGGGACTGGCGTCAATGGGCGACTGCCACATCACTATGTTGGTGTAAACAAATGAGGCCGCAAGCGACGGCTCCTTGTACTACAGTATACCAGAAATACTTCCTCGCAATTGTTTATCATTTATTATTTCAAATTGGAACGGTCCATACACTTAATTACATAAGTAAAGGGAAGTAATAGACCATAGATTTGATGTATTGTATTGCATCTTGATTTCCAGCGCCATAGAAAGAACTGAGGAAATCATCCGAAAATGTTTGCCTAAGTTGAAGCGAATGCTTTGCGCGAGCTAGAATGTTTCGCATGTGTTATAAAGACAAAATTAGACGATTTTCATTCACCAAGAAAACTTAGCATTACAACAACTTATAAAGAAGAATGTTATACACACATGAAAAGCACGATAAACTGCAACTGAATAATTTTATCAACGTATATACAATAAACAATCGCGACACACACTTCACCTCTCGCTCACACGACACCATATTGGAAATTAACATAGATGCCTCTGTCTTGGGATTACCCAGGATACCCCGCTGCAAAAGGAGTGACTCTATATATTGGCTGATACATTTTTTGTGTGACGTCACTATGCTTCAACTGCAGGTGCTACAGGCTCTATTGTCTGACATAACGATGTGTAGTAAATGAACTGAGTATCTGAGTGCACTCATTGAAGGGATCCATAGTTTGGAACATGGAAATTTAATAGAAGGAGGTAGCAAGGCCTACATAGATCGGAAGCTGAACCTTCCTGCAAGGCTGAAGCCTGGCTGACAAGATGATTGATTGCAGAAATGCCTGTGAGCCTGTGATTTAGTCGGAAGGGATGGCTGTGAGCCTGTGATTGGTGGGAAGGGATGGCTGTGAGCCTGTGATTGGTGAGAAAGGGGCAGCCATCGATGAACAAAAATATTCCCAGGCCAGTAAGGTGAAATGCGGCTGCGTTCCGCCTTCCATCAAAGCATCCTTGGTTTGGAATAACTATTGTCGATGATAGTGATCGCGGAAATGCTAGCAAGTGTGTTTGACAGAGGTGGTACAGGTGGCACCACAGCTGGTGCCTCATGTAGGGGAGACAGCACAAATATACTAACGGCGATAAGTGCTTATATCTAAAGAATTGTATAGTACCAGCGTGCAATGTACTGATTAACGGATTTAACTTCCAGCACTCGAGGATAAATGTATAAGAGATTGTGTCAGGATTTAAAAGATTGGAAACGTCGTTATGTTGAAGTCTCTTGCTCTAGTTTTAATTTGAATCTTTTTTATTATTCAGCTTCAACAATACCAGGAGTGATGCTGAACCCCTATTGCCAAGATGAATCCAAGTGCTGATGAGATGAAGAACTAAATGAATATACAGCATAGATATAGAGAAATATATAGAGACAGCAAGTAAAAAGTTTATCGCTTGGTGTGCCAATTCAAGCCCCTACGACCAGTGAGTTCGAAGTCATTGACCCAGTGGTCGGAATCGACTGAGTTAACTCTTTATCATTTTAATAGAATATAATTACCTCCGCCAAGGAGGTTATGTTTTGGTCGTGTTTGTCTGGCCGTTTATTTGTCTGTCTGTCTGTCACCAATATAACTCAAAACGTTATATGGACGGATTTTTATGAAATTCACGTGAATTATTAGGTATATAACGAAGAGTAAATGACTAAATTTTGGTTATGATCCGTTTCTTCGTTCGTTTGTCACTGTTTTTAATTTTATTCTTGTTAGCACAATAACTCAAAAAATAATGAATGAATCTTTATGAAATTTATAGGAGTAGTTAGTAACGTTGAAAAACATAAACGATTAAATTTTGGTACATAATGGTATGTTTGACTCATGTTTGTCATAACATTTGTTAGCAGCATAACTCAAGAAGTTATGAGCGGATCTTCAAGAAAATTGCACAAACTGTTATTACTATCAAAAGGCGCAAATGAACAGATATTGGAGTTGATACAATGAAATTTGAATTTTTTACTACCGTTGCCTCACTTGGTGGAGGTATGCGGTGGAGAGTGCTCTAGTTAAATTTTGTATTGCTGCTAAACTGGATATAACATTTTACATAATTAACTGGAAATTTAAGAAGGAGACACTGTGTATCTAACAACAGCAATTAGATTAAAAGTCTAAAATAGGCAGCAAGCGCTACTTGCTTTCAGTCGCACGATAACCAGAACGTAAGCGATAAAATGAAATAAACTAAAATACGTCAGCGAAAGTATAATAGGCCAACAATTGTCGGCAAAAATATACAAAAAAGAAAACCTCGACGAAAAATAACATAAACCATCACACTTTGACGGAAACAACAATGACAAACTGGAGAAAATTTTACGGCGCCGGGAAATGTCGGTAAAAAAAGTGATCCTAAATTTCGGGATCACATAAAAAGCATTTTTGGGTGCTCTGAAATTTAAAATATTGAAGGTAAAACAGCTGATTTAGAAACGTTACCGTACATAGCGACCAAAGTCATAATTACGTTATAAACGAGTATTTTTGTGACACGATTGTGGTATCGTATAGAGCGAGATAAGCCGTTATAGTGAATTTGCAGCTCCGAAAAGTTTTCAAAAAATGTCATTCATAAGATTTATAACTAAGTAACGTCGCCGTATGTAAAATGCAGTCGTTTGTGCTGGTATTCAAGCATACATATATGATAACAGATAGGCCTATGTAATTTACAAGGACGTCAAGCAACTGCATGGTAGACACAAATGAAGCAGTAACCCTATAGCTCTCAGGCTGTGTTCTTTTGCTCCAATATCTCATTGTGCTATTGTATTCTTACTAGAAAAATCTTACTAGCGAGGCACGTCAGTCCGGTAAGTATAAGGATAAGCGAATGCGTAAGATGCCCAAAACGCGGCTATAAGTAAAAAGAACCATTCAAATCTGTTCACGGCTGGCAGTAATGCCTGCATATTATCACGGCCGAGCATGGAATTCTGCAATGAATTCCTATCAACACAATTCGAGGATAATGCTGCGACTAAACTGACAAATCTGACTCCTATTTATTCGACAGTGTGTCGGGACTTGCCTTAGTTGTAAACGAGAATTACTCCAGCTTCAGGAGTTTAATTTTTCTATTAAAATCTTATAAGCTTTCTTGCTAACCCAACATATACACATTACCACGTACATGTATTTGTACTACTAGTTATATAATATAAATACAAGCGATTAGCTATCTAACGTCTTTAAAACACGTACGCAAAAAATACATATTTTACTGGGTTAGTTGAACATGTACAGTTGGCTACTGGTACAATTTGACACACAAGATTTTATATTTTCCCCTCTTATCAGTTCGTACACACATCTCTTATCACAGCAACATTCAGCATTTATCAATTGCTGTATATACCGTCCACAAATAGTTCCAGAGTTAGATCCATCACCGGGCACATGCAAGACAGTCGTTCCAATATTACAGGACATGTGCTCCAGCTCCTGTTGATTTACTATCGCTGCTTTATCGATATCCTGCATAGGAAACCTGTAGCGACGGAAGCTGTTTTCTGGGCAAAAACTGAGCACTCTTCCAGCAAGCGCCGATCATGAACGTCAAGCGACAGTTGCATGCGGCTTGTCTGTGCCTGGAACAAAGAAGGTGTCATCACCTGGAATTCTTCGCACGGTAGTTTATGGGTTTCCACTTTTTTGTTCTACACAAACCAAATTGACATTGCTGAGTTGAGGAAAGATTTGCAGCCTGTTTATATTGCTAAACCTAAAAAGGCTATCATTATTTACAGCATTCTCGGTAGTAACTAGCTAGTCTCGTTGTTAAGTATATATTTATGAAGTAATGGTGACGCTCCGACTACAATATCCCAATCTCCTTTAGCACAAATGTGGTGTTGGAGCTCCGCATACAAAGCAATTTTCTTTAACAAAAGGAATACGCAACATAGAAATCTCAATCACTGTTAAGCTGTCTGCTGTACACACGCAACACAGGCAGCAGCCACTGCGATTGTGTGTTGAAAAATTTTTTGTCCTCAATAAAAAAAAATACATACGGCATAGATGTACTGACCGAGTTCGAGTCGCCCACTCGCTAGAAGTGGGCGACTCGAATATAAGCCTATCGTGCAGAATATGCTGCGCGTACAAAACGATGTTCTTCGTGTGGAAAAAGACGAAGTTAAATCTTACACTGAACAATTGAAGGAAATGCGTGTTCTCATTTTCAGGCTTATGTTTCTCAGGCCTTTATTGTTAACTAGAGCGTCCGTGCTGTCAAAAAATTACAGAGAAGAATTTGAGACGACACGTCTTCATTGAATATAACTTTGTCACTAATATGCTTCAGAAGGATACGCTACAACAGCTGTCTAAAACTGATAAGAGATAAGTGCTCTCTCTTTCAATTCATGTAAGAAGCACAATCGTCTCCCAACTGGGAACAAATAAATTGTTCGATGTATGGAGAAAGTTATAAAATAATACTGAATGGCCGCGCTAAGAGAAACTGTAATGTCTCTATTTTTTCGATTCCAAGAAGTGTTTCCTGCAAAAGGTAGATTGAGGGAAAGGATAAGGAGTCAACTTTCGACATCTTCTGCAACCTGGTCACCGATCTCCATGAAAACGCAACTTAATTACAAAATCTGCAACCTGGCCTTTCATTCGTCTATCTATTTCTTCAAGAGCGTGACCCGAAATATACAAATATATAAATTTATATATATATATATATATTGATATATAAATTTATAAACAAATAAAGGCACGACTGTGTTTATTATATTGGTGTTGATGCTTCGCTAGCGCGTTGCCAGGAATTTTGTCATAATGTATTTTACTTATTTTGTTCTGTAGACATAATTATATTCTCATTGTTTTTACTTCTATCAACCTATGTTTTTAACCAATGTTATTGCTATAATAATATAGCATTTTAATAGGTATACTGTAACAAACAAGATCTCAAATATATATATATATATATATGTATATACTAGTGGACCCTTACGCGAAAAAATTTGCGCAATAATTGATGTTTGCCTAATACCTATAGGCCAGGTGCGGAATCTTCTCTGACTTGCTTCCTCATTGTCTTCACTGATCCTTTTTCGTGCTCTCATCCTTAGGTCTTCTATAACGATATACAGAAGTTAAAGCTTCAAAGAAACACTCTAATAAATTTGAATGCAACTCCAGTCAGGTCAGCTTATATATGTTGTGCGCGTTTGATGGATTTGCGCGATCGATCGATCGCGCTGCGCAATCAGTGGATCGTTCAAGTTTTAAAATAAAAAAAAACAGTCCTTGCCTCCTCTAACCTACCCGACATTAAACCCGAATATAGTCCAACTTACCCGAAATTACGGCCTAATACCTACAACATCCACAGATTGCGCAGCGCGATCGATCGATCGCTCAAATCCATCAAACGCACACGACATATACAATGTCAGCGCTCCGTAGCAATGATACCGTTGATACCGTCCTACCAAATCAAATATCTGCTTTATTTGAAGTATTGAAATTTTGGCCTGTGAAGAGCAACGGCCAACACAGTCGGGGACGATTGGGTGGTAGTTCAGGCGGCGTGAAGGAGAATTGCGAAAAACGGTGACCCCCTATGAAAATGGGAACCCAACCAGAGAAAAAAGAAGAGAAAACTGCTCCGTCATGTAAGAAAGACAGTAAACTAAAAGAAATAATTGTCTACTACCCGTGAAAACTCGTCACCTCCAGAGTTCTTCGTTGACCATTTGCCGAATTTTTACGGCGTGACCTGAACTAAAGTTATAATAACTGACTCCAGAAGCTGCAAATATCTTTACTTGGATTTCAAGAAGTGTTTCAAGCAAGAAGTGCTTTTAGATTAAAGGGATAAAAAGCCTTTCGCCAGCTTCTGCAACCAGGCCTATTTTTTGCATATCTATTTCCTTAAGAGCGGACGCGAAATAAATAAATGCATACACCAAGCGTTTTATTATATAAGGATGGTTTTTCTTTTGATTTCTGAAAGTAGCTTATCTTTGATCACAAGGTACAGATCGTAATATCATCACTCATTCTAATAACAAAAACACTATTTTCGCACAATATAAATAGCATTATTTTTAACGGTACCAAATAGGCTTTAGAATTTTTTCGTTGCATGTTATACAACAAACTGGAAATGGCTGTAATTTGCGCTGCCAGATGTGCAATGACACAAAGTATCGAGCTCGTGATATGTACTCTATGGGCCGGCACCAGCCCCTTACAACCACTTGCAGCCCTTGCAGTCATAGAAGCACCAATAAGGCCGGAAGTTTGCAGCTCTTTGCGCCTCGGCCGTAAGTGACCGCTGGTTAAAGCAAATGGCCGCAAGTGCCCACATGTAGTCGAAACTAGAAAGTCAATTTGTCTTTTTCTAGGAAATGAACCTGATATCACCGGTAATTGCGTCAACAAATTAGTTAACATCAGGGTTGCGTTTTTACATACGGCAGTCATAAGTTACATTTAGTGATGCTTCAGAAACTGTGCCCAGTGCTTTTACTGAACTCTACCTTTATTGATCCATAGTCACTGTATTTACCTAATATGCAGTAAAGCACATGGCACTTATGACCAGTACTAATTAGTTGGGATGCAGCGCAGTTACGTATATATACAAGGATTTATTTGCTGTTGACGGACTATAGAGGACGGCCACTGAAATGACGTTTATGAATTAGACAGTACGTAGAATTCTTATAAGGAAAAAGGCTAGTTGTATTGAATAATATCGATCACCCGTAGTGGAAGTATATATGGGGGGGAGGGGCTGCACTTCCGCAGGGCCTAGTTAAGTGCCAGTCGCTACTGCTGATGGCTATATTATCAAAGATTGAATTAACAGAGATGGATACTCAACTGTAAGTCTCATCTACATAGTTGAAAGCACTGGCCGGAGCTCCGTGTTGGGTATGCCCTAAATATATCTATTTTGAAGACCTTTGATAGTATGGCAATGGTTTTCAAAATACTTGCAATGGATACTTAACAGTGAGCTTCATTTCATTGTATAGCAGATACCCAGTGTAGAATGTGCGTCATAATATAGCAAAAGTTTTCAAAACAGATGTAACGCACACCCAACAGTATGCTCCATATAAGCAGGCGTCAACATTGAAGCTCGCTTTTGAGTACTTACCATATCTTTTTTTCATTTTTCGGTATACTTTTAATTATATGGCAGCCAGTGTGTCTGTTACCAATACTGCAACTAAAGTGACGTGTGAGGAACATAAGATTGCAAAAACTATTCTTAGTTAAATTTATAGTAAAGAACACGTGTCCGTGTGTCAAAACGATTATGAAATATTAATAATTATCAAGCTCCGCATCTTCACGTCAGCTTCAGCTAGCATGCCACTCTGTTGCTTATTTTATGCTTCTAAGTTGATTCTTAAATCAATTACTATATATGACAACTGAGAAGTATTATACAAAGTTATAGAAAGACTCCCACGGGAGAATCGATTTTAAAATATGTTTATGGATGAAACATTATGACCAGGGGGAACACTTTACAAGGATATTGAAAGAATCTCAGGAAAGAGTCAGTTTCAAAAATGTATATAGCTAATAAATAAGTTCTATGAACAGTAGGAACTTTATCCCTGCTTCAAAGCACAGATAAAATATTTATTACATGATCTAAAGTCTCTGTAATTTTCAGAACATATTTTTTATACGAAGCCTACATCATCTTACGTCTACAACTCTTTAATGTTTACTTAAAAAAAATTATGTTATGAGTGTCAACTACATTTTAAATTTCAAACATCGCTTGTTTAATAGGCAATTGGAAGAAAAATATTAGTGCTGCTTCTATAAATAACAACAATAATAAATTTTGTTGAGCGCTCAATAACTTAAGGTAACTAATAAGCCTACAAGTACATAGTAAAGGACAGCGCTTGGGCTTATGGAGAGGTGTTTAAAATGGAGAATTACTAAAAATCAAAGTTTTTCCTCCTAAGAAAGCACACAGCTATCAGCAACGAAAAGTTGTTCAAATTTGACGATGAGTGTACAGCTTATCAACTATACACACAACTGTCCAAACAGGCTCCAGCTTCTATTGAAATAAAAAAGGTTCTATATGAACAGATTGCGTCTCTTCGAGCGAGGTGTTCCGAGGGGCTTGAGCAACTTTATAGATCATCCCCGTTTCTTGAAATGAGTTTTATAGGCGTTTATATTACGTGCTAAGGAAAGTCCGTATTATATGGTTGAAAGAGTTATGCGACATAGGCTATGAGGTATTGAAGAATATATGTGGCAGGACCGAGTATTGTGAGTACGATACTAGATAATACGGGTGAAAAGGTACTTGTTTGCCTCGGTGGTGAAGTGACAACGGTTCGGCATCGCATCAACGGAGGCCCGGGTTCGATTCCCCGGACGGCACGCTACGAATTTACACTGCGTGGAGCACTCTAGCATCGAGAGGCCAGGCGATGCACGATAAGGGATCCTAAATTGACTCTCAGCACGGACTGCTTCTCCTGCTCTTCACTCTACTGGATCTTCAAAATTCTAGAATTAAGGCAAAAAGAACCTCGATAGGTGTATCCATTGTACCCTGTGTAGGAGATAATAAATGATATTTGTTTTTGCTTCTTTTGTTTGCGTTGTCTTGGCAAAGTGCGAATTGAGGGTCACTTCAATGTAGTGGCGGTAGCTGCTCCGGTACTCACATGTGGCAAATGCGAACGTCACCACCGTTCAGCAGGTGTGTTTTTATTTTTTTCATTTTTATTATCTCGAGCCAGGATAGAGAGACTTCTGATTCCCAACTTCAGCTGGTGGAAGACTCCACAAATGAGTCGTTTGGAAAACAAATGAGCCTTGACAAATTATTTTTGTTACAGTGGGTAAGTTTGATTTCATTTCATGAGCAAATCTTGTAGCATTTCATAAAACTGGAAACCTCTGTTGTAGCTACTGCTTAGTCCGCGAGAAAACAAATTCCCATCCTGAGTGCTCAGAAAAAGCTTAAAAATTTTGTAGGGCCGAGGAATTTAACCGAGCGTGCATTACAACAGGTAGTCACCCGAGTTGGCCCAGTCTGCTGCATCTACTATCCAGGCCTACCATCCAGGCCTGCCTCATGTCGTCGTCAAGTTTCTACCAGAGCCTTAAACATTAAGCAGGCCACCATATAAGTACATATGTTAAGTAAAACTTATCAATGAATATTAAAAAAATGGGTCGGGCGGGAATGGTAAGGAAGCAACTACGCCACCTTACTCACACCACTCATTAATTTCCTAAAAAGTGCCGTCAGAGCCTCTCGTGCGGATCAAATCGTTCGTGACAACAACTAAGGAATTGGAATTCGTCCCTCTTGTAATCTCTTGACTGCTAACTTGGATTGAATGGCTTATGCGTCCTTTGCGATGGTACACAACTATGTGATGTGTTCCTAACATAGACAACTCATTAGCTGTCCTTCATTCATTCACTCATTGCAACTCATCATTAACGTATCGAGAAGTCAAATCATAATTAATACCCATTATTGAACACTGTCATCTCATCTGTAAAATGACCCGTACTCTTTTTCCATCTAGTTATCTAATGTTATCTAGTTATCAAATGTTAAAACAAATAACTGATAATTACCTGCTGCTTTTTGCACATGTTGTAACTACTTTGTTTATGATCTAAATGCACGAGGTGCGTTCAGTAAGTAAAAACCAATGTACGAAGTTCAGTTGATAGGATGTATTGATCATTGTCACTGAACAGGAAAAGGACAGGTCCCACGATACGTCCTAGAATAGGTCCCAGGACAGGTCACACGACAGGTCCCAGGTCAGGTCTCAGGACAAGTCCCATGACAGGGCCCACGATAGTACCCTGGGTCATGGAAAAGGTCACCTATCCTCCACATTTAGTTCGTACATTAGCACGCATCTGAACTAATACATTCTTTTGAATTTTATATCACTCACAAGTTCAGCCTCATAGCAATTGATTCATCGAAACACATATTATTTAGGGCAGATGTTCAGTACATTACACTGGATACTTAGAAAATTCTTCGAACGAAGTCCAGGTGGCGTTATGAACGCTACTCTTCTTGTGTTGAGGTGATGCTTCATTTTGTGAGCAGCGAAAGGGTTAGTACCTCATATATTGCGTACCATGGAAGATCAGGTTGGACTTCAGGCTTCCTCGAAGCTGGGATTACTGTCCAACGAAGAACGCAAAATTACAGTACAATATTTACAGTGAGGTTAATGTAAATATGTATAGCCTACCCATAACCCCTTACAACCCTCATTAATTATAAATTTTCGTAGGGCTAGCTCTCTTTAACCCTTTACGGGGCATGTAACCATATATTTTTACTTTCATGATGCGTTTTTTATTCTCTCGATAGAGGGTCAATATCTCACTGATTTAGTCAACGGTAAATTGAACTAAAAGTCTGAGAGCTTTGCTAAAAGCAAAAAAAAAATACGCGTATTTTTTCTGTTATGTAAAGGCTGAACGCGTAATTCAGTAATTGTGTCACAGTGCCACTACCACACTACACCTACTGCATGCTTGGATGAAGCTACTCAGATGAGGGACAAACGAAGTGTCTCTTCATGCGCAGTATTTGGAGCACCAATTTGAGTTTGGTATATTTCATCCATCATCCATCGACTCTTCTCCCCTTTTTTCTATTTTTTTCTCATTTTTTTTCTCTTTCGTCTTCCATTTTTTCTCTTCTCGTTTCTCCATTCCTCTACATTCTACTAACATAATGGCAATAGCTCATAGAGGACCGTGTGTAAGTCCCGATGTCTTTTTGGGAATGGGCCTTTTGGTTCGTCTACTGCCGCCTATCTAATCTAATCTATTCTATGGCGAATTTAATGCCCCAGATACTGGCTATGGGGATAAAATACCCCTCTTTTTTTCAGCTTTGAAGGCCTCTACGCAATTTTACTTTATGTGTGTTGGTAATAGTTCATCTAAGCCACAGAAGGGACCAGGAAGCAAAGATTGTAAGGGGAGAACTCAATGGGAATAAATTAAAACTTAACTGTGACCGCGTGAAGCCAAA
>LQNS02277717.1:11730093-11741069 GCA_001587735.2 Parhyale hawaiensis
TGGGAACACCTTCGTGCATGGGTTCCCCGTTTTTCTGTCGACATACTATATGTCCCTTCCTTTTCCTCTCTTAGAAGAGCTTAGTACTTATTTAGGGAGGCTTAAATCTTCTTATAATACCAATACCATAATACTATAAATTTTATAGCTACTATTAATAATATTAATAATAATGCTATTGTTATTTATTGTTTTATCTTTATCGCTCCTAATATCATTCTCAAGTCCTAGTGATAATGATTATTAATGGAATTATTATTATGTAGATGATTATGATTACTGCCTTTATTATTACCTTTATTAAATTATTATAATCTTTTTCACTATTATAGCTATTATTAATGTCATTCTTATGATTATCGTGATTTACTATTAAATTTTAAAATCTTTCTCACCTTCTTAAAGGTTGCTAGACCTTCACGAGTCAGCTTCTATACAACAGTTGGAAAATAATATTTTGCTATAGCAATGATCATTTTATGAAAATTTTACACGTTTCGGACTAGCACAATGGCCATCTTCCGGTTTATTAAAATTCGTACTCGGTCATTTGAAGAAGAAGGATTGTTAATACTATCTACACTCGATGTAGTAAAATATTGATAGACCGTTTAAGTATTGCACAACTTATACCTACAAATGCTAAGAAGATAATTAGCACTGGTTACTAGCACACTAATGTGTGTTTCTTTTAGGTACTAGTGTGATAGTGTTTAGGGTGAACTTACGTTAGCTATCGCAAGCAATTTTATCGATAGATTTTCAAACTCATACCTGGAAAAATAATTACAACCAAATGGTTTATGTTATATTAGAGTGTAAAGAGAAAGTTACGAAAGATCCATGTGTGAAAGGATAAATGGAGCGTTGTCTGCTTAAATAGCACAAGAAAAGAAAAAGAGGGCGCCTGTTCATGCATGAATATATGACCTTTCTATATTTTTTATTTATAAACTAAGCTCTGTGACCATAGTGTATACATTATTAATAGTTTACAATTCACAAGTGAAGGGCAATAAACATGAGACTTTGAAACTATCAATTCCATGGTTTCAATTTTTTTTCTGATTTTCCCAGTCTTCACTTCGGTAATATCCCACAGTCCCTGCTCTCGCTACATATCTTAAGTTTACCTAAAACTCTTCTTTTCGTATACATACTTCATCTACGTGCATTCAGCAACTCAGTATGACTCACGTTACTCACCAGCATATGTCCCTCTCGCTATACCATCGGGAGTGTCTCCTGATCCCCACTTATTTCAGCACATTAGCACTACCGCATAGCAATTCTTACATATTCCTGTTCTTGCTCAAGTCTCTGGAGTTTGTAAATCAAATCTCCTTCACATCAGCGCATGTTCAAGTTCTTGAGCATCCCCCAACGCGTCTTACATATTCCTCGTTCTTGCTAAAGTCTCTGGAGTTTGTAACTCCAGTCTCCTTCCCATCTCCACCCTTCCATCCCCCCGTCCCTCCCTCCTTCCCCTCTCCCCACTGACGTATCATCGCCGTTCCCCCCGCTGAGGTTTCCTCGAAAATGGTAGCCCAAGAATTAAGCGCATAATAGCTAAAGATAAATAAGCTCCTCGGACACAAATGGCCGAGCGTTCCAGCCCAAAACCATGCCCGGAATTTGTTAATATGTTCATTCCTCGTACAGCGGAGCACTTGCGCTTATAATTTTAGGATTGCTAAAGAGCTACCGACCAGATTAGCATCTTTAGCATATACAGGAGCTCGATATTTTACGGACTCTTTTTTGTGTGAAGTTTCATCTCCAGTTGAGCGAGCATTACATTTGGTGAGGCTTTATATATATCGACTTAGCGTGAGCCTGGAAGTCAAAGAAGAGCGTTTTTTTAATGAGTTTGAAGACCTGTGATGGAACGGAGATAAGGAACGGGATGGATTGGGAGCAAGACTGGAGTTGATAGCTTCTTTTATTGATAGTCTCAGATGTGATGGAGAAATTATTTATTTCCTTGGAAGAAATAGATAACCTGATGATAGCAGATTGTATGGCGTGAATGATTGATTTGTAGAAAGGCTGCCGTGGAATGCAGTACGATGAAAATTAGTGTAAGAATTCCTCTACTTTTTGTGAGTGTTGTGTCCATTACACTACAGTATTCAACTAAAAATGCCTAAGCTAATAATATGAACACATAATTGCAAAGACAAAGGGCACTGAAATAAGTGAAAGAAATTGTTTCAATTGAAATGTTTTTATTTCGATAGCTAAAGTAAGTGTTCTAAGCATGCATCCTTTCAATATTGATGCCAATTTGATGCTAAATACTACAGATGGTGAAAGAACTATGGGCAGCGCTTTAAAAAAAATAATAGATTAGAAATATTTCACGTCTCTAGCTCAGAATTCAAAACGGTAATGAAATAGAAACAATATTTTCCGATTAAAAAAAATATTAACTACTTATGACAATGTTACATGAAACTCATTAAAACATTGCATGGTACACAATAGAATGCAGCTTATCTCTAGGTTGCATTTATTGAAGCCATTTGTGACTTCGCAACCTTGTAAAGATGAGCATCAACTGCGCAGCATATGTCGCAATACCTACAATGATCAAATGCATCAAAATGAGAGAAACATATTTTTTTCTTCTCTCTAGAGCGTTGCCAGAAAGTTTTTGACTCAAGCTCCACATAATGATGCAGATGGTATAAAAAAAATAGCAGTTTGGAAAGTGTATCACTTTCGATCCTGAGACCTTCCAGAATATATTGGTTTCTGCAACCACATCCTGTGCTTTTGTCCTCAATTTTTCTTACTTGCTATGTAGCTGAGGAGTTGATATCAAGATTTCTTTTAGAATTCATGGGAAAATGCGGAGAACAAGTGAATATATTTCGATTATGACCGTGATTCTATGTTGAGAAATTCGAAAAATAAATAAATACCTAAATTTAAATGCCCAAAAACACGAATCTGGACAATACGCACACCTAAAGCCAGTCACGCTAAGCGAATGTTCTGTACGCACGTCTCTCAATCAGACGGATAAAGCTTGTAGCTAAGATGACCCTGGAAAGTACGTAAGTTGCGCGACGTACAAGCTGAACGTCTGCTCATAAGCTGAGTGCGCGATTATATAGTCAGGCGTGAGTCATAATGCATCGAAAACATTAGTTATGTTTATTCTGACAGCCATATTGTCTACTTGACCAACAGCCACTTAATGTAATTCTTGATCGCATTACCATTCACCTATGCCTTGTTTATATCAATTCACTATAAACAGTATATAAATATGAGAGGTGCTAGGAAAGTTAGTTAACTATTGATATCAGCTTTAATGCAAGTATGTGAAGGCATACTAATCACTACGATGAAATTTACATCTTTTTACTAAGAAAAAAAAACGAAGGGATATTTACGGTGACGGTGCTACTAGATTTATTGTTGCTATATGCAAGATTGAAAACTCGTCATTATACCGCCCCTTCAGTTTCAATTTAGATACGCTTGTAAATATACTGGACTGTTCAATATGCTCTCTGAGCGCTGCCAGCTGAAGCGGAAGCTAGGCTGGATTGTCGACAGTATGGACACTAATAGCGTGTGGATGAACTACTCGCGTGATTCAGTGCCTCTTATGCCGGAGCTACACTTGCATTAGCAGTCCGATGCGAGGATGTGCAATTCGCACGCCGACCCGAAATATATTTCAAATTGGTATCATAGATACGGTAGCGTGAACGATGTGCGAGCTGTACATCCTCGCATCAAGTTGTACGGACAAATGCAAGTGTGGTCCCGGAATTAGACCCTCGTCGAAGAGGTCTCGCTGTGCTGTGAGCTGAGCGTTTTTCAAGGATTCTAGTGTTTCTTGAGAAAATTGGCTTGATTATACCTGAAGTATAGATGAGGAAGTTTTTATTTTTCTATGCCTCCGGGAGTGATAAGGGTTCTCTGTTTTATTTCCACCATAATATTTATTCTTAAATGCATAATGCTTTATAGTTTTCAGTGTATATATTTTTTAAAAATTTATGGCTTCCGAATTATTGCATTTCATTTCTTCTTTGATAATTTGCATTGAAATTTGAACAAATTATTTGTGTTTAAGAATGCTCAGAAGCTTCTAGCACTCTCGATAATATCATAGTAATTTCATTATTGGAAACGTTTTAAAATTATTTTCAACTGATAGACTTACCTGTCTTAATTTATATTTCAGATTGCTGGGGGCCCAGGATGAGCTTTCGGTTTCGCAATGTTTATGTGCTATTATTAATACTCGTTGCAAGTACTTTCAACTTACTAATTAGCTTCGGTATCTTTACGTTTCAGAATGTTCGGAAGCGTCAAGTGTGCCAGGTGCTCACAACCATTCATAGAAGCACAAATGGTTATGAGAGTTAAGGATCTCGTCTACCATTACGACTGCTTCACCTGTGACATGTGCAACGCAAGGCTAAACAAGGGGGAGAGATTCGGTATCGCTGGGACCCTCATCTACTGCAGCGAGCATTTCCAGGTAGAGTTTTCAGGTAGCATACAGATCACGGTCAAATTTTCAAAAATGTATCAGTACCGTCAACACTTTTAAGCAATATGAATTGCAATAGTGATGCTGTTCAGGTTAGTAATTTTTATTATGTAGCATGCAGTACAGCTGACGTTTTTAATAAAATTATGATACTTCTAAGACAGAGTTGATATCTATCTCAGGTTTTGGAAAAAGCAATAATACCGCATGGTGTTGGTCAAGGAAATCGGTTTAGATACATGCTTTTGTCGCAGGTATCACTTTCAGATTTCCATAATGAAAATATTATTACAACACTACAACACTCTGCAGTAAAGCGAAAGCGAGCATTACTGACAATTAACAGTGCGGGGTCTCTGCCGTTCTGTGATCAACAGTGTTTGTCTCGCTCTCTTCTGTTCTAGATTTTTGAAACATTGCACTAAAATACATGAACGTCTTTCTCAATTTAATCGCACTCAGTATTAACAGAAATTATCAAACCATTACCCTTGAAATTTACTGTATATACTCTATAGTGTCAACTGAGATTGTCAGCATTCTGTTTTTCCGTTGAACAATATACAAGCTTAGACGGCGTTTTCAGTAACATTATACAGTATATATCAATATCATAGTTGTAAAGAACGTTTTGCAATTTGTGCTCCCGTGGACAACTGCTTTTGGTGAGTATTGAGTCTGTAAGCATTCGTGTATTTTAGTAATATTATTACGGTTACAAATCTGATATTTATGCAGGAATAACAAATTTCATTTGGCAGATTTTAAATAAAACTACTTTAATTTCTAAACTTTTCATCAGGCTCCAAGCAATCCTGACGGGGGCCACATCTCCCCACACAGTATACCTCCCCAAGGGGGCCTTGGGTACCCCGGAGGCCCCATGCACCCTCCCATGCTGCATGCCGGCCCCATGGGAGGACCACCTATGCCCCCCGATGGGCCCATGGGGGGATACCCCAGCCCAGGGCAGCTCACAAAACTACAAGCCTTCAATAACGGGGCTGTCTGCCCCCCTTCGCACAAAGGCCGAACCAAAAAAAGAAAACCCAAAGAAGAGCCTATGGACACTAATATAAGTGAGTACTGTAAGTTATCGTTTCACTTTTTCTGTATTTTTAATGATTTTAAGAGTACTTTTAAATACCATATCTGACTGAATACCATATCTCACAGGTCGTCCAAGGCAGAAACTGCTTTACGATTATTGCTTCTGGGCTGCCAAGAATTCTGTCAGGGATTGCTTTCTGAATTCGAAGTGGTGGACATGTGCATATGTGTGGTATGCCTTCATTTTGCTTTTTAAGTTTTATATTGACACTGAAAACACTTTTCATTACGACCCTTTGTCAAAAATGAACAAGCGGGCACGTGAGTATTGGAAGTTTTAGAATTTCAGTTTCAATGTTAAAATGTTACTTTTTATTGTAAAAGATATTTACTTCCGCCAAGGAGGTTATATTTTCGTCGGGTTCGTCTGTCTGTCTGTTATTCTGTTTGTCTACCTGTCTGTTAATTCTGTTTGTCTGTTTCTTATCAAGATAACTTATACAGTTATAGACGGATTTGGATGAAATTTGCAGGGATTGTTAATTATGTCAGGAGGAACAGATGATTAACTTTATGTGAAGGTCCGTTCTTCCGTTGCTTTGTCTGCCTCATTTTTGTGAATGCCATAACTCAAAAAGTTGTGGATGGATTTTCATGAAATTTCATTATGTGATTATTAGCGCAATAACTCAAAAAGTTATGAAATTTACAGAAGTTGTTAGTAAGATTAAAAGACGTAAATGATCAAATTTTGGTGCAGATCGGTCTGTTCGTTGGTATGTTTGACTTATGTTTGTCATAATGTTTGTTACCAGCATAACTGTTGCCTTGCTAGCGGAGGTATGCGCTCTCAGAGGGCTCTAGTTTAATATACAATGGTAGTTAGAAACTGAAAGAGCGAGCTCGTGGTATAAAGAATGATGCTGATAGTTTATGTAGTTTTATCGACTGTAACATTAAAAAAATAAACGCTGTAGCTCGAAAGCAAAGTAAAAGAGACACTCGGCTTAGTAATTATTATGAAAGAATTTTTTCCGTGTTTCGATATATTTATCTTATGAACCGATCCTTAAAATACAGTGCAGTTCGAAATAGAAATAATTTTTACGACAATAATGACAGCTAATTAAGAATTATTGTTTCCATTTCCTTAACATTTTTGCGATAAATACATATGATACTCATGGTTACTATGCTTCAAAACAAGAACCAATGCATAATTATGCAAATGAGAATTGTAAGTTATAATTGCTCTTTTTAAAAAAAAAAAACTTTTAGCTGGGTATCTTTGTACTGGTGCACAATAGTTACTGTGAGGCTCTTGTACTCCAGGGACACACTGTACTCAGCGCACGCTCAACCTAATGAGCGACTGATCAGCTCGCTCACCATTCATGCTACCGTATCTATGCTACCGATTTTACTGTGCATCGGGAAGACGTGCGAGTTACACGTTCGCACGTCATGTTGAGCTTGCGGTTATATTGTGTGGCTGCAAAAGTAGGCAGCCAGAGAAGAATATGTATTTTTGTAATAAACTTTGAGTGATGAGAAGCTGGAAGTAGACAGAACTTTGAAAAGAGAATATTCTCTTTTGGAAAACCTGTACTGCGGCGCTCTTAACCTAAAATGTTTTTACCCTTACTAATTCTTTCGCAAACTCTTGTTGAGTGTTTCAACTCTGGACCAAAAAAAATTAGAGGCACTAAGATGCTACCCAAGCCGGGACAAACAATAAGAGCAGACAAGAAGCAACAGCACCCAAAGCAACGAAATAACAATAGCCATTAGTGGAGTAATAACAGCACCCGCGCGAACGCTTCACAATAGAGAGGAAAGTGCTGGTCATGATGTGAGGTGATGGCCGTCGTGCCGGCCGGGCTGCAGAGAGTCGCTATATGGCCGGGGAGAGTGCCTGAGTGGAGGAAGTGATGCCTACCTAGCATATATCTATATAGATGATAGTCTTTACTAACGTAGTGTTTATGCTTAAGGGTTGGTATCACGATTCTTGGAAAATAAGCAGACTGGTATCTTTGGCGGATGAATGTGTGATGCTTTTGCGATAAATAGTGTAAACTTAAAATTACAGTAAGATCTGTATACGTTTGAACGTAAATTTGAGAGTTAAGCGATTTCCAAGCAATAACGTAGTACTGAAGGCTTAGTCACTATAGCTGCTGGCTGTAGTTACTGCCTTCACGTCAGCTTTACGTTAACATTTGTTATAAATTATTTCATAAGTCATTACATAAAATGCATAGAGAGCAATGTCGAACTGACAAAAAAGAAAAAAAAAATAGTGCTGAGTGAGACTGTTGTATCTACACAACAGCTTTATCGAAACTATAATCTATCTACTGTTAATACATTTACGACGACGCTCCCTCGTTCATGACGCATTGATGACGAGATTAAGACGATATAAGCTGCAGCAACGCTCCTAAGCGTGGGAAGTATGCCTATAAGAGTTAAGGCTACCATTCCTTTAATTTTTATGAATTCCATCACATTATGGGAAATTTTTCGGGTGGGTTCTGTAGCTCAAAGTATCACTCAAACGTGTTATCTTATGGCGGTGGATGACAAAGCAGCGGTATAGGGCTCTTACTCTGGAGCAATGACTTTCATTCGAATGAATATACGAGACAAAACCATCCTATATATAAATTTTTTTTATAAATTCCCACCACATAATAGTAAGGAAAAATCTTATATTCCTGACTTAAGGCGGAACTGTCAACTGTCACCTAAATAGCCATGGAATACAAACTAGTAATAGGTTCACCTCAATAGCCATGGAATACAAACTAGTAATAGGTTTCATATCCATAAGGTTTTCGTTCGGGCATACATATTAGTTACGGATATGTAGTTAAGGTGTTGCCTAGTATTATTGGTCATTGTTGGGCCTGCTCACCCCAAGGGTGTAGTGACGTCACCAGTGAAGGACAATATAGCCATGTTTCGGCTCAAGTACAGCCTGCAAGTGTTATGCTGCGAGACTTTATTTTGCAGAGCTGCAGGTGCACTTGCGGTCACGTCGTCTAAAAAATAAATAAACACGAGGCTGCTGTATCGGTTTATTTCGATCCTCTAGTAGATTCAGGTGAACTCATATCAACACCTGCACACCTGCAGCTACAACTTAAATGAGGTGCCAGCGTGTAATTA
Organism: Parhyale hawaiensis; assembly: GCA_001587735.2. NCBI lineage: Eukaryota > Metazoa > Arthropoda > Malacostraca > Amphipoda > Hyalidae > Parhyale > Parhyale hawaiensis. The sequence continues at coordinate 11,738,837 of LQNS02277717.1, forward strand.
AATGTCTGGTGCTACGGTTGATTTCCACCTAATCACTTACAGACCCAGCATTGATTTGTTAATATTATATTTGAGTGATGATACGATAATTACCTTATAGTCATAAAATCTGGCATAGATTTAAAACCCTTGAAGGCTCGTTAACTTTTTACTGAACTGCAATTAGATCCCATGCCAGAAAAGTAACTAATTTTACATGCGATTCGAATGTGCGATCCAAGCGTGTGGAGCTTTGTACAAAAATCTTCTTCCTCTCCGCTTCTCGACACAAAAATAATACACCTGCATTTGCTCACTATAGTACTCCCGACCGTCAAAAATTACGTCGAAGAACTTATACTGATACTTCTCCGTTGATCGCAATGTCGATACTAATTTGGTTGCATCCTGCAATTGCCACCTAAATGATCGTCAGAGGTAAATGCGCTCAGTTTGAATGCGCTGGGCAGTACAGTTTGTTCAGTGTTCTTACGTTCGATGATATGCTGCAATGCCATTCTTTTTATCAGGCAGTCAAGCATCATGAATTCCACCTGCTTATCATTTATATGCACTGATTTGACTTCACTCGAATTTTTTTCACTCCAAGAAAAACCTGCATCATGACAGAAGCATAGAGCTGATAAAAATATTACTACAACGAAATGATCCTTGCTGCTCTGCGTGGTTCTACTGGACTCGTAAGATAAAATTACTCGCTGCTTCGTTGATCATTTATTCAATTTTTGCATCGTCAACCTAGAAAATGGAAGGTTTTGATGTGGCAAGAAAAACAAATTAGGATCTACAAGAGTGCTAAGAGAAGCTTGAACACGATTTTTGGTTTGAGTCAGCCTAACTTAGATGGCACTAGCGGTGCTTTTATTGGTGCATGCCGCACTGGAGACTTTGACCTCCAGAATAGTTCGTAAATCAATATTTCGTGAACAAAGGTCACAAGACGTAGACGCTGCGGCAACAAAGCAAGCACCAGTAATAATCAGGTATAATTAGACTCCATGCACCGACACCCTGCTTTCTGGCGATTTTAATTAAATAGAGCATGAACTACCACACGCAACTTGAAACTGCCGTACTCTGAAACTCTAGGCAGAACCCGTGAACCAGCCTCAGGAGCTTCTCATTGGCTATTCACTGACAAGCAGCAGCCACTGAGCTACCAGCTCTGAAAGCAGGGGACGCTCAGTAGCCGAGATGACAGAAATGTTTACAATAATCCTTACCATGGAAGTAAGCGCGCAGATACCAACGGAAACTTCGCATTTCTCGAAAAGGCCCTTCTAAAAGCGTATTAAAATAAATGAACAACTTTGGGATTCCAAATTTATGAACCTTTTGAAGTGTTTATTTAAGTGGGTTCACGCCATAGCCATTATACGCCGCCAAAACCCCTCTATTGTTATAATTTCTTTGTTGCGTCCCTGAACGCACAGCTGTGAGCCACCCAAAACATTTGCTAACAATTAGCTGCTATATATCAATTAGCATCTCGCAAGTGTCACCAGTAAAGTTTTGAGTGTTTATTTGGAACTAAAATAGTTGTGCATATTCTGTTGCTTACAAGAAAACTCAACGGTTGACGGGCTCTGACGGAGTCAAAAGACCGTCATATGAACTCGACTTCGGAGAATCGGACAGTAGTTTGCAGGATCCACACTGTTTCCAGCTTTGAGAATGGACACATGTTTGCAAGTGAAGAGTATCGTCCACAGGGGCCTTAGCTTCAGGAGAGCACGATACATTATTTAATTTAGAAATTTTTACTGTGAAAGCCTGCAAAATTTGAAGCCCTACCTGTTAACACTCGGCTTTCTTAATTTTTTCTATTTTTTCGTAAGAAAATATTTCATTTTGATTATGATTTCTCCTGGCATCCGGATGGAGAAATCAACCAAACAACCACCAACCAAGCAACTATGAAACTATGTATTTTTAGACGGTGCAGGGTAGTAACGCCTGATATGATGCAGATTGTAACCATATTTTGACTCAAGATTTCCGTTATGAGGGATATCCTTGAGTCGTGCCCCTTTTTATTCAACAGGAGCAATTTTATGTAGGTGCAGCATCAAAGCATTTAACCTTCTGCTCAGCGTTCTGTGAGCTCCACCTCGAGAAGCAATAAAATTCCTGGGGTAAAAACAAGAAGATCGTTAGGGTAAAATTGTCAGGCAGGAGACACTTGGTGACGTGCGATGGTTGCCCAGACAAGACCCAACTGCCAGATTTGGGG
>LQNS02277717.1:11746616-11782031 GCA_001587735.2 Parhyale hawaiensis
AATTTGCTCCTGTAAGGGAACCGCTTGTGTCCGGGATGCCGCTCCCTCATCTCCAACAAGCTGCATTGCGTCATAAATGTCATAAGGCAATAAAGACCAAGACTGTATTAAATGGTCAGTCATAAAGGGGCACTCATTGGGACTCGCTACAGGAAAGGACTTGCGGCCATTGAGAGAAGGGCTGAGTTTGTTTTTGGAGTCAAACTCATTGCGCGATTATGTGGCGCTACTGATTTATGGCGGCATCACTTACTGCTAACACTTCTCCTGCGCTACAACGGTCCTTTATGGTGAACCCCTGATATGGCAACACTGCCCTGTCCCGCTCATCCAAGACAGTGCTGGTGTATGGCAACACTGGTCTCTATTACTTTAATATAATTGAAGGTGGAAATTGTGCAACGGTGTCCAAAAGATATTCTGCTGTAGAGTAAATGTTCTATAGTGGTAGGCGCTAGCTAGGATTTGCAGAAAATCGATTATGCTATACGAAAGCTAGTTTTTATCATAGTTTTAGTTAATCACAAGCCCAATTTGGTAGGGGTGCTGTTCGATGACGATGTCGATAACAGTAAATTTGAAAAAATACACTTGTTTCAAATTTCTAGAGTGAAAGTCTTGTTATTTATCGAATACCCGCAAATGCAATGTTGATACTTTGGAAGTCATCGAGTAATCAGAAATATCACGCGTAACCAGGTTGCATAAAAAGAAATCAAAAGACAAATATTTCCGTTAGGTAAAATTCTTGTACTTGTTCCAGTCGCAAAACTTTCTACTCCGAAAATTCTGTCTATTCTACTCGGACACAGCTAGTGGAGTTTGTATGGGAGGACGATATAAAAATAGGGAACTTTGAAAAGTCGATTATACAGATAAAATAAATAGATTCAAAAAGCAAGAATATGTAGATTAATTTTGCTTTAAGAACTGAACTGAGAATCCAATTACTGTATTATTCTCATCTACAAATAACGTCCTGAGTTTCAAAGATCACATGAATAATTTTTTTATTTGTTTCGACAAAAACTATTTATCACATCGTAACGGTAATACAGGTTAATTAGAAACTATAATTTGCACAAGATATTCAGAATATCAGGATATATGTATATTCAAGTGAATGTGGTAAACCAGGTAATGAAATTCATGTAAGCAACTGATAACAAATACTAGTAAAGTTGTTTTTGGTATCTGAGGGATACAAATTAGGTAATTACTGCTCTCTAGTAGTTATGCCTACAGCATCTTTATTACGCAGTACTACAGTAAAGTACGTATAGATGACAGGCTATATAAAAACGAGTACTAATGAATAAAGTCTCATATTGGATGTTTCGACCACAAATTGCTGAAGATGACCCGAATTGTGGTCGAAACGTCCAATATGAGATTTTATTCATTAGTACTCGTTTTTATATACCTTATCAGTTGCCAAGTAAGATTGACCCATAATTTTCTACGTATAGATGAGTTCAGAAAATAAAAATATGGTGAATGCGTTCGACTGAAAGTACCGCTGAAAGAGTCAAAGCAGGTTTTTATGAATAAAAAATCAATAAAATAAAATTAATAGAACGAGACCGATATAAAGGATAATATAATGAAAAGCTGTAGGTAATTAACAGAAATGATTGATAATTCCTGCATTACTGCGCATTGTGCATACGTCACTATACCGCTGGCAATGCACACCTGAATTTGCAGGTTCAGATCAATGCGAACCATACTTCGCGAAAGCAAAGAGTTGAACGTGGGAGTAATAGCGTTTGCCACGGAGCTACCATAACTACAACAGTCCACGGAATTTAATACCAGCTTTTAATTACACTTATTTCTTAGCAGGAAAAAAATGCATTTTCATCTTCTCGTGACATAATAGGATTTCATCTTTTAAGAGTTAAGGCATTACATTTATATATCTTAAACTTCTTTGGCCCTGCTTTTAAGTACATGGTTTCTTAATAGCAGTAAGTACTCTATTTCATCTCTGCATGATATGGTGGAAGACATCCCCTTGAGAATGAAAACACTTCATTCATCTTACTCAAGTTCATTTATCCCAGCATTTACAGACAGTCAATTCTATGCACGAGGATATAATTATTTTCATCTTTATATGGCACACTTGAGAAGCAAAACGCAATATTCAACTAATATCCATAAGAAATAATTTTACTTGCCTTTTCTTTGTAATTGTAGCTCCAATATGATTAATAAGTAGTAACAATACAGGGCATATTTTGTTAAATTTTCCCCGGATTTTGAAGTGCTAAACTTTTCAAGGTATAATATTTAGAATTTTTTCAGACCCTTTTGCGTCAACGGTAAGCATCGCATCAATATTTTCCATTATGATGCATGTTAAGATAAAACTACTCCTTCAAAAAATTTTAAGACATTCCTTTTCGTTTTATTTTAATGCAGATTGTAGCTGTTCAATCTTTAATTTTATAAGATCATAACTTTATTCATGTTACAAATACACTTTGCCATATTTTTAATAAGGCAGTGAATATATTCATTATTCCGGGATTAAAGTATAGTCCATTCATATCTCGGCTAGAGTGAGTACACTAACGAAATTCTTGTTAGTTCTGTAACGTTCTCATAATTTGACCCCGTTAAAACATTTACATCAATTTATAGCCATGTAAATTTCCGTTAGTCTTTTAGCAAACAATTACTTAATTAAGTACCGGGCTTTGCAAATGTCCTGACCTGTTTTAATAATTTGCCATCCGAAGTTCATAAAAGCTTTGTTTATAATGAAATAAAACAAGATTTGTAATGTATTAGTTTATTACATAAAAGCTTTGTTTATAATGAAATAAAACAAGATTTGTAATGTATTAGTTTATTATGATCCAAACAACATTGCCTTTCAATAGGACCTCCTATTGGCAGCAATGACACGCCCTAATCGTGGTCGGAAGTCCTTACACACATTACGGACGTTGTCCTTCCTCATCTGGGCCCAAGTGCGGTTCATTCTGCAGAGGCTTTCATCTCTTCAATGTTTTTGTGGCGATCTTTGCATCCTTTACTCTCAATATGCGGCTACACGCTGTAGTCCGGAGGATTAAGATCAGGCGACTGTGAGGGCCAGAAGTCTTTGGGCCAGAAAGTCATGTTTTGGCTCGACCAGTTTTGGACGTTTTTCGACGTATGCGTTGGTGAACCATCTTGCTGAAACACGTAATCTCCATCTTTGACGATTTTTCTGATCCAAGGAAAAACTCTTGTGGCCATGATATCCCTGTATTCAGCCCCTGTCAACCTGTAACCGCCCTTGAACCACACTGGAGGTATCTTGTCTTCATTGGAGCTAGGCCACAACGCCAAGCATCATCACAGAGGCCGGATGCTTTGTTTTCGAGACATAACGAGCATCAGAGATGTCTTGGCCAAAGATCACAAATTGATCGTTCTGTTTGTTGAAGACAGGATCCACGGTGAAGGTCTTCTTATCTGAGAAACTGATGACTCGATTTTCATGATTTTTCAAGCCGCTAAGAAGGCGGGAATATCGCTTTTGGCGCTTTTTAACCATGTCAGCAGTTAGCAGCGGTCTTTTCTGACGCTTTAAGCTCTTTCCACCTTCACTCCTTAAAGCTCTTGTCACGGTTGACACAGAAATCTTCTTCTTCATAAATTCAGTCATTTTGAGTTTCGGATCATTGTCAAAGGCTCTTCGAACATTCTTCAGTTGAATAACTTGTGGTCTGCGTGAGCGTGGTCGATCTTTGAGGCTTTCATTATTCTTAAAGCGGTTTTCGACCCGTTTCACCGTTGAAACACTGACATTTTGCAACCTAACAATGTCCGCCTTCTGGTGACCCACGCGAAGGAGAGCTGCTATCTTTATCCTTTTTGTTTCCATTACCAGCAATGTATAAAAATGAGCACTGTTACCAGTTAATATTATATTATCTGAAATAGTTTAGGAATGAGTCATTGTCAATAAATTTCATCAAGTCTTTGAAATGAGTTTCACACTTTGAAAATACAAAACAGGTCAGGACATTTGCAAAGCCCGGTATATAACAATATCGCTAATATTAATGATCAAAAAACTACTTCATCTAACTGTAACAATATAGTTGTCTACGTAGTATTTATGGAAGTCACTCTTTGAATAAAGATCAAGTAATTTCCCTGGGAATTGTATCTGTTGTCAGATACTAAGCTTCGGTTTGTAGCTCCCCGGTTGCCTCAGTCTGCTGCAAGGGCTCCACCACATCTGTTGCGCTCGCCGCCGACGTTTATGCGATGTTTTCTGCTTTTTTTGCTCTGCTTCACACACTCTTGCCGGCCTTTAATTTGAATTTCTTCTCTCGAGCACCGAGAAAAAAATTACTCACTAGAATTAGTGGAGGAAATACGGCCTCGCGGCGAGGAAATGTCTGTCACTCTTTGATTCGCGTGCAACATGTGCTTCCTCCACAAAAAAAAAAAAACATTACTGGTATTAAAACTCGCATCTTAGGATCCTTATTATGTTATTTACACAAGTCGGTATTTACTAACTAGCGTGATGAAGATGTAGCATTGAAATTTCTTTCATGAGCATCTTCGTGGCATTTGAAACTAAAACATCACATTCGCATTGCCCTACTTTACAGTCCGATCGGTAGAAGCAGAAGCGAGAATGTCTAGGCAACAGTAGCGTGTGTGCCCACACCGTCTGTTCAGGGATCAGTCAAAGGTGCATCTTGAAGGCTTTGGCTCAATGTCTGTCATACTCTTGTCGTGTGAGGTTGTGCTAGCGCTATATTAGCTTACATGCAGTACGGAAAATTTTCGACCATTTACTGCCATGTGTTTGCTAACCGTGTGGTAAATTAGAAACCCCGAACTATAGTGATGTAATTCTGCGAGGGTTAAAATATTCATTATGTTTACTCAAGGGGACGATTGTTGAAATATCTATAACTTCAAGAGTTTATAACTATAAGCTACTGACTCACATGATTATTCATTAAGTACAAAATCTCTTAAATGGTAAAGGTTTTGTTTTTTTTTTTTTCTTATCGTGAAGTGTATCTAGATGCTAATATTTATTCATTCTCTACTTTACTAAACTGTCAATAGTGTTTTAACTATTGGGTATTCAAGGTAACTCCTTGTGGCATATAGTTAGAGTGCCTTATATATGCTTTATATAAATAGCACATAAACAAAGAGGCCCACTGCTAGAGAGAAGTCAATACCTAATCTTCGGTTTGCGCTCCGCTATTGCCGTTATATATATAAATTGGAAACAGTCTGGGAACGGTGAAAAAATTATACCTCTGCCGATGAGGTGAGCTTACAGATAAGAATTGCTTGCAAAATAAATATAATACAGGTCTATTACATGTATGGGCTTTTAAAATTTCTACAAACTACCTGTTTCTTGCGATGGGGAAAAAATTCTTTGGCGTTAATACCAAATGGGAGAGATAATTGATCCCTCTCTCCGTTATTTCGTTTCGCTCTGTCGTTAATGTGTCACGTGTCTGATCGACTGGAATGAAAACAAAACAATAAAAAATAAAGGTAACAGCTAGCTGTACCAGCTGTTTAATGCCTAAAAACCAATCTGAATTTTTTTGTCAGCCAAGCATCTACCCGAGTATCCACAGCATCACCTTGTTTGTATCTCTGATTACATATGTGCTGATACCAGGGATGGTCGTACCCCCGATACCAAACTTTGTAAGAGTCAGGAAACACCGAGTACACAATTAATGAGTACGTATATGCATCCGTATTACAAATCACACGAATAACTTGGTTGAAATAACCAGCGCGGGTATTTTTATAATATAACTGGAGCACCAAGCCGTCAGAAATGACAGCAGTCATTTTCGTGATGATGCTTTTCATTGTTCTTGCTTGCGATATGGGATTTGTTGTAAAAATTGAACTCATACCTTCACGCTTGATCTTCCAATAAAGTAATGAATGTGGTGCCGTCGAAAGTTCGAAAGAACAAATATTCCTTCTGCAAGTAAAAACCCTAATATAATTTTTTAAATCATGAAAGTCGCATGGTACTAAGAAAATATAGTTCCAATCAAAAGAATTTACTGGAAATAATAATAATAGTAATCTTTTTTAAGTACTCATAGACATTACTAAATTAGAATGATACATGGTACACAGGAGAATGTTTCTTATTTCTATGTTACACGCAGTATATGTTGCAGTGATCTTACATATAAGACATCATTACGCCCCATTGCTTGCCTCCGTTAGGCAACAGTATGCGCTGCCATCGTATATATATATTAGACCGTTTGTAGCCAGAGCCATTACGGGCGGCTTTTAATAATTAGTTGTTGGAGTTTTCAATTCTATTTTTTTAGGCTCCATGCGCATTTCTTGGTGTGCAGTGCAGTGCGTGCATTATATTGGACACCGGCAGCTAGTTGAGCCATAAGGATAGAAACTTAGCTACAATGAAATTGAAAAATTTTTAACCTTTTTTCAGGGTTAAGTTTCAGCTGCTACAAAAATCAACTAAAAAACATGGGAAATAACTTATACACGACAGGATCAAAAACTCTATCAAAGATACTGCCCTTCGATTACATTGCCCATAAGAAGAATGATACATAATAGTACCGAGCTACTTTTCAAAGTGAAGCGGGCTTCAGAAAATGCAGCATTTCGACTTTCTAGAACATATTTTAAAAATTATATTTGTCATCATAATCCATTGCAAGGCTGAAATCTCATAGTGTCTAGCTCATCTTGTTCGTCAATAGATGAATTTTCTCCCATCAAAATTAAACGTGACCGAGGGAAGGACCAACTAACCAAGCGAGCAAGCAGCCAACCAAGAACTGTGCATTATTATACATATAATGGATAATTTTCCTTGACAATCAAGGTGTTAGTATCTTTATGCGGTCCACTTTTAGTATTAAATGGGCAAAATTAACGTACCTGCAGATTCAAAACAACGAAAAGTCTATTCCGTTCTTAGCCCAGTGGTTTGACTTGGAGTGTATTTGAGCACTTCGTATACAAAACTTTAGAGTCCGAGGGCATAAGTGAAGAAACACACTTTTATTCTGGGCATTTTAACAACTTCCAGTTAAGTCTAACAAAGAACCAACGCATATGTTGGCTATTACAACCTACTGACTCCTCGTGTACAACATTACTGCGTGCGAAGCTAAACCAACCTTCAATCGGCCGCTGTCAGGCCGTGTCGAGGCAGCAGTGGTGCTGGCGCTCGTTTGCGTACAAACGATTTCTTGCGCATTATTCGCTCGGGTACGAAACAATGCTGCGAAGTAACCGTATTTCTTCGCTAAGCATACCGTAACAAACGACGGTGGCTGTACTGCCAGTGTATTTTTAAAACACAAAAAGCTGAGTGTTGAAATTTGGCCGGCAATCTAGGGATGACAAAACAAAATACGATTGGTCGTTAGAATATTTATGTCGATAGGCTATTACAGTAATGGGATTATGCTACATGTATTTCAAACTTTCACCGTAGTAAATGACACCAATTAAGAGCACAAGGCCGAACACCATTTGAGCCTCAAAAATATTCAACAAATTGAAACTTACAAAGCCTAGACGACCGAAAACGCCACATAATATTGGTTAAACATACTTTACCCCTGAAGAGATTCCTAAATCTTTTGCATCAAACACATGCTGATTGGAATCACTTAGAAATATTTGGTTGAACTTAACTCGTTACTTTTGCAGTCACTGCCCGAAGCTCGATTCAGAATGGCGATTCGAAAGCTCACAACTGAAGTTCCAAAGAAGTAGAGCTAAGCTGACTAGATTATCTCCGGTGCATGGTGCATATTGAATATACAGTTAATCAGCAGCTTAATTTGTGAAATAGTAGCAAAATTATTTAATTTTAACGAATAATAGTTATAAGTTTCATTATCTCGCACTATGTAGATACGCATTCATATATATATATATATACTGTATAAAATGCTGTTTTTTCCTTTAACGCTAAAATTTTCCAAACCTTGTAATATGACGAAGAGGAGAAGTAGTCAGTGCTGAGAGCCAATTCGAAAATCCCTATATATAGTCATACTTCCTCTGCTTCACGATACCGGCCGGAGTGTTCCATAGAGTGAAGACCTGCGTACCTAGCTTACCTATCCGTTGCCAAGGCTGTGAGATTCGAAGCCAAGTACGCTGCACGTGGTATATTAACGTTCTGACTTCTAGGCCCCTAATTAACCTAGAAGCAAAATCTTACTATAATTTGCATGATAGAAATTCTAGCCTGTAAAAGTTCAGCCTACAGTTATAGGCTTCAGCTTTAGGCGACATATGAACTTTGAGCGATACGCTCTATACTTGTGCCATGAATGGAGCTCTAATTAAGTTCCGCGGAATAAACCTAAATAATTCCGATCTACATATGTGTGTTCGACACAAAATATTTAGCGAATCATATCAGGGGCAAAGTGTGTTGAACTTGATAGTATAGAGCGGTCTCGGATGTTAAAAGTTTTGAATTTTACACTTACTTTTCGCCCGAAAAGATTCGTCTCAACCCTTATCAGTTTGCAATTACCACCAGAGGGTCGATCCAAAGCGACGGTTCAAACCATTCGGGACTAAAGTTCTAAACAAGTTAAAGCTGCTGTATTTGATTCAAAACACCGTTGGTATACTTGAAAAAATTAATCAGGCGTAAGCGATTTTCCAAAATTCAACGTACTGAAAAGCAATTTATTAAATCACTGACCGCTAAATAACGTTAATTGTATGTCTATATACCAGAATTCTTGGTATTCATTTGCAAGCGACATTTTGGCCCGGTCACGACACTGATAAACGTGAGTGACGCAATGATCTATGAATGATCGATTACATCGCTATTAATTAATGAATCATTTACTCGTGGCTTGTATTGATGCAGTAACAGCTTTTTGGGATATTTTGAACGTATCCTGTCTATGGAACAGCTGCATGCTTTATTTATAACGTAACATGAGAGTGTTAAATGTAATTTATATTAAAAACGTCAGCCCTACAGTAAATTAGAAGTAGTTTATGAGTAGATATTTATCAATTATGAAATGCAATATATTGCACAGATGCAGCTCGCTGTTTGCGAGTTATATGCAGGCGCGTCTTGAACAAAAAAATATTCTATACGTGTAAATTGAACGGAGATTATTAATCAAACGCATTATTAATTTGTAGGTGAAAAAGTACAAATACAAAACGTATTATGGTTCTCAAAACCAAAGTGTATTTTAGGTAATCATTATACAAATGGCAAGTATGATACAACTTACTTCCATTAGTTTCATCACTGTTCTCATTAGCTAGAATCAATTAGGTTGTTCGAAAATTTGGGTTTGTATATGTTCCGTCAATGGATCCCTAACCTAACTTATAGGCAAGCATATTATACCGGAAACTCAGTTAGGCCACATACTATATCGGCATCCTAACGTCTACACACTCCACGTCCCTTACAACATACTGCACAACAGTGTATGCAAAGCCGAAAGTGTAACTACCTAACTACCCTCTCTAATTAAGGCAGAGCGTGTGCCGCAACTGACAGAATATCTTACCTTCCCCGTCCGTGACCGCCGCCTCATCAATCTCTGCACTGATCACAACCTGACAACCACGTGGTCAGGAGCTCATTTACCTGAGTAAACTGACTTTTTCCTCACTCATGTTTGCCGTTAATTACTCACTTTAAAGCCATCCATCAGTGCGGCGTGAAGGTGGAATGAGTAATAAATGATTTACGGCGAGTCGTTGGCGCGCGAGCTCATTGGACGCACGATGTGCCAGTGCTGCGGCGGTGCGTGCGTTTGTGCGTCTGCGCGTGGCTACTGATGACGTCACCGAGACCCAAGGCATGTTCTTTGGGCGGTGCTTCAGCTAAGACGTCATTAGTTTATCAGCGTTGGTGACGTCACTTATGATATGAACATGACAGCCACCGATGCTCGTTCGCCGGGAGCAGTTTAAGCTCTGACGTGTTACCTACTTTATGACCTTTGTTGACGTTGTTACAGCTGGGAATATGACTTACTGACCAATGCCTGTTCTTAATGGGCGGGGCTTTTGCCCGGCCGTGACTAAAGTTTTATTATCTAGCTTAATCGCCTTAGGCCTTCTGCCTAGTTCAATCCGCAAAAAAGCAAGCCCTAGTTACGGGGCGGGACTGTTGTCCTTATGACTTTCTTTGGTGACGTCACTACACCAGTGACTATATCTTGTTGACCAGTATGATGTGTTTGCTGACGGGTGTAGTGACGTCACCAAGGAAAGTCAGTCATAACGTTTCGTCACAGTTCCCTCCTGCAGATAGGAAGCTCTGTCACAGACAGTACACTTTACATACATATATACGTTGAGATACAGTATATCTATGAGTACCTAATGAAGATTATTGTTATTTATTATAAATGACGATCGAAGATAGGCTCTGCGGCCCTGGCAATCACCTGCAGCCACTTGTATGAACTTGCGATCTCTACCGGCCACTTACAAGCACTTGCACCATAGCCACAAAAGTTAAATAATCACTGTTGGACCGTAAGCAGCAACAGGTGCTCGCCAGTGCCCACCTCTAGTAAAGATTCACATAAACTAATACTTAATTAATTAATTTTCAATTCGTAGCTTAAACAGAAATGAATTTTTATGACCCGCCAGAAATATTATGCACGAGATCATACAGAACTAAGCGCAATAACATTGAAACGTGCACGTCACTCGAAAACGTAATGACTTGTGTGTCGGAGCAATAAAAACAGCAGAAGTCTAATACGTCTTGTTTAGAAAAAATACAGAAATTTCTCGGGGAAAATGAAATTTACTCTCGTTATGCGCAGTGGTCATGAAACTTCATACTAAGAAATATTAAAAAAATAACGTTAGAAACACCAAGATCCATATTTGAGGTTCGGCTTGCACAGTTTGCTTTCTTGAAGTTTACTGTACTGTTTTAATTCAAACATGGTAAGTTTTCAGTTTCATCGTTATTGAAATGAAGGCTTGAATACTGCAAGTACAGAATATTAGAACTGTGACATTCTTGGAAGCACTATCAAATGCTAAGAAATTTTAATATAGGTATATACCTACTTCTATTATGCAGTGATCGAAAATATATTATCCTTGGTATATAGTGCTCCTGCATGCCAAATATTTAAAGGAGGATTGTACACTCACTTCAAGAGTGGCGAAATTCATCAAGTTATAAATTATAATTGGTTACCTCTGAAAAGCAAACATTCTTTAGCTTCAGGGTGACGATTTCGTCAAGCGAGGGCGGTTGCCACTGAGAAGCAAACATTCTTTAGTTCAGGGTCGCAGGGAAGGTTTCGTATGGCCACCATAACTTGTCATGGAGCGGACCATAAACTGGAGCTGTGGGTCGTGTGGCAATTCGCTTTTCTTCTCCTTCACGCTTTCATTTTTCTTCATGCAAAAGCATTTACACGGGGCGAGTTCCCGTGCAGTGTATACTGTTGAGCGCAGTGAACATAGCTATACATACTGTGCAGTAAAAATTCTTAATTGCGATCCTGCAAGTAAAAAATAAAATTGGACTTAGCAGAAACGCGAGGGGAGAAACCACGAATTGGGAGTTTTTACAAGATATATGTTATGCCGTGACATGAGTCCGATCGTACGCTTAACTTATACAGCGGACGGTCACTCGCACGTCGTTCATACTACCGTATCTATGCTACCGACTTTCACTGTATATCGGGACGATGAAGCTGAGCGTCCGGTTGCCTAGCATCACCCCAGAATTACGATTCACCAAGAGTGACCCAAAAGTACAATTTATTTCCACAATAATACTATCAAACAATATAATAAACACTGCCGTGTGTTTATTTGTTAATATATTTGTACGTTTCTTGTCACGCTCTTAACGAAATAGGCCAGTTTTCAGATTTGGTAATTAAGTTGCATTTCACGGGAATTGATGACGAAGTTGCAAAAGATGGCAAAAATGAAATCTTTATCCCTTTATCTGAATGCATTTTCGTTTCTTGCTTGAAACTGTTCTTGATATCGATACAATGAAGTTACTTTCAACTTCTCTTAGCGCGGTTATAGAATCTGATTTTTATCACTTTCTCCACACATCGAAACATAGGTTTGCTGTGAGTTCACGACGTATAAATTCAGTAGCTGATCCATAAAGCACAGACGAAGCGATGATTTTTCACGGGGCAGTAGACACGAGAGTAGACACGATCCTTTCAGCTTGCTGTCTTCTTTTGACGGAGAATTTTCACATCAAGAGAAAAACTTAGCTTAATCAGTTGGTATCTGTGTTACACTACTGGGAATTAGTTTAATTCAGCAACGCTTTGCTGCTTGCTAATGTAAAAAATTTTCCTGAACCTCTTCTAAGGTTGGGGACGATTGTGCGCTACAGATGAATTGACAGAGAGAGCACTCATCTCTTCATGACAATTTTAGCTGGCCTTTGTAGCCTATTCTCCAGAAAGATGTTAGTTACGGTCTTCAAAAAATCCTCGCTGTCACTTTTGACAGCGCGGAGTTAAAAACTCAAAATTCGCGTTTCAAAACTCCAGCTTTTGAAACGCAGACTTGACTGTTCATGTTGACGTATTTTATAGCAACGGACGAAGGAGATTTCAAAAACGGTTGCAATTCCTTAGCTTTTTGAAAGTCCTCATTAATTATATTTTTATCTCAGAAGTACGATTTAAAATAATCTATGCTACAATTACCACGCAATATATTAAAATTACGACAATGCAAGGATGAGCAGTGAAATTCTGTGAATGCAATTTCTTCTCCATCATTTCTTGACGGCGAAGTACCCTGATGTATCCCTGTGGTCGGTAGAATTTGATTTCAAGATATTGATACTCGGTGAAGTTTCAGCCCTGGTAAAATTAAACCAGAAAGTACAAACCTTTAGAATACAGCCAGGAGCTTCGGAGGCGGAGGGCTGGGAACCTAGGGCTCTGCGGTGGAATTAAATCAGGAGATAGCAACCCATTGGCATAGAACGACGCTGGGCGAAGATTTTGGAAAGACCGGGGCAGGGACGACTAAAAAGCCGGGGCCGGGATGGCAAAACCAAATAGCCGAGGCCGGGGTGACAAAACATCAAGAAGCTGTGGCCGGGGCGACCAAAACCAAATAGCCGGGGCGGGGGGATTCTTGCAGTGACTGTAGTTTAAGACCGCATATTGATGTGATATTTGGTCAATCGTCACTCACAATGAATCAGATAACACGAAAGCAGCTTCCCCCAGAAAACTTGTTTTGTTGCCTCATAACTGTTTTCCCTATAAAAAAAGCCCCTGCCAAACCCCCGGGTTTCACAGTTTGAAAACCCGGGGCCGGGGTGAGCAGTTTTCGATAAACCCGGGCCAGGGGACTGAAAAAGGCCGGGGCTTGCCGGGGCCCCGGTCGGTCCCTACCGATTGGGAGACTTGTAAGGAGAATTTCTTATTATTTTCCTTGCTTGTACTCATTTCCATTGCATTATTTACTACGTCCCTTAAATGACGTCAGCTACGCTTGCATCAAGATAGAGTTCTAAATAATTCAAGAATTTTGTGGAGGACGCCAAATAAGACGATCAAACCTTTTTTTTTTTGGGGGGGGGGGTGAAGGTGGAGGGTATGGCTCCATGTCACCCCCACCTCCTCTGAGGACAAACGGGAGTAATATTCAAATGTCATACCGTTTATAGCGTTGTCACTACTATTATATTGTCGATGCTCTATATAGAAGATCGCTTCATTTCGTACAGAATTTTGACCAACCAGAAACTCTTTCACGGTCTTACCTTCAGTTACGGCACCGCCCGACTATAACAAACCCTAACAAATTCATTTTTGCCGCAGAAACTAAAGCCATAACACAATTTCTAGGGCGGCCAAGCATTCCGTTAGAGAATGTTCGAAAGTCTACTCGAAATTTCCCTTTAAATACCCCACAGCGTTACCTTGAGCGGGCTACAATATCTAACTTACAGTACATAAACTACGAAAAATTAGTAGTGGTCCGGTAAAGGTTTCTACACCTGAAAAACACGGAATGGGGTACCAGCGAGACATAGACGGCCTCACTAGCTCTTGCCTCTGTCTCGCTCTCCCTCTGCTCTAACCCTTGACCTCTTAATGAATTTATGACTCGCGTCTTAGGGAAATTAGGAGACTCTTGCATCTGAACCGTGGGAAAGCGAGCTCCCAAATTCCTGACGAAAATTTCGTCTTTGCCATAACCCTTCTGTCTATAGCACACCATATATGGCACTTACCGCTTGGTGCTATTCCTCTGGAAGTGATAATATTGTGCACCATAATTATATGGTACACGCTATATATAGTGCTATTGTTATGGGGATGGTAATATTGTGCACCATATATGGCACGTACTACGTACTGCTATTCCAAAGGGAGAGCCATTACTAACTCGCGTATTTAAGGTTTCAAATGCCATTGCCAATGACTTCCTTTCATTTTTATATACAGTCCGGTATAAGATCAGATACCAACAGATGGACCAAATGACAAACTCTCAGAGAGGAGCTGAAGCGCTACATATTGCTGTTACTGTTGCATGTATATACGTATATATATGAGACATGTTTCGTTGGTATACCAGAATATATATACTATGGTTTTAAGCGGGGCTTTCTTTTTCGTTCTTAACTCTATCTATTTATCATTTTGAATATTAACGATAGAATTTGGTGAAGGGTTTACTCTTGCTTGTATTTACCATGTCTTAATTGAGGAAGATGAAGTCAAGCATAGAAGTGTCAATTGAAAGAAGTAAATTTAATGAATTTAGAATCGTTGATAGGAGCAAATACTAAAAGAAATCCATTACCATTCATTTGACAAGCACGATGCTGCAGGAAATGCTTGTATCAATCCACTGTGGAGCAATAGTTGAGTGCGGACTGTAGTAGGTGCCTCGTAAATATAAAGCTGTTGGGTACAAGAGACTCCTTCAGTAGCGGCCGCGCTGCGGCATGCAGAGGATACATGTCGTAGCAGCTACAGTGACATGTTATTGGCGAGGGGATGTTTTAATGCATCAGTGCTAGCAAGTACGTTTAGGCAACACATTGTAGTATGTACATATACAGTATATAGCAGCTTGCCTACAAATGTAATCCTTCGCTTGGTAAAAATTGGCTGTAGCATTTGTTTACTCAGTACAATTTTACAAAAAAAAACTCGTAGTACAGGTCATCAATTTAGTAACTCAACTACCTTTATTTTTTTATTAACATTATTATTAAGACTCCAAGTCCAGACATCAATGATCAAGTACTAAAAAGCTTAGTGGAGCATTAAGCAAAACACAAGATATACATGATAGCAATAGGAGTAAAATACAATTGAAAGTTTAGCATTGATACAAGTACTTGTAAAACAAAAAACGCTTCAGTACACTGTAGGTTGTGCAGCGCTCTACATATTGGTTTTTTTAGACATGCATAGGAATTAGAATTCTTTAGCACCTTATCATAATTAGAAAAGTACTCCCGTAGCCTTAAATTTTTTAGCACGCAATTGCTCTGCTCGATGGTTTCTCAAACTCTTTCAGAAACCAGCAAATTTTCCAGCCTCCTCTCGAGTGCTCACATAGTATTTTCGAAGCATCACCCTCCTCAACTCCATTTCATTTGTTTTCTGTAATAAATTTTCAACCCATTTTGAAAACAAACAACAGAAACGTTTCAACGCACTCTCGAATGCTCAGACTATTTCTTAAGCTAAAACCTCTTTGGCTCTACATCGTTTGTATGGATCTTTTTTTATAAAGTTTCTACATGTTTGAGTATGGCAGGAAGTTTTCAGCTCACACGTATTCCTACGCAGCCTGGAATCGGCGTACATGTTCATGCGCCGGTCCCCACCGCTCAGCAGGATGTGGGGACAGATAACTGTCAGCGGGAAGTCCCATGCGTTACCTAGTAACGCAGTCTACCCTTTTATGATCCTATTTGTTGCATACTTTTTGACATTGTGCTTACTTATTCTATTGTCACTGCACTATAAAATGATTAGTAAAAGACCACTAGTTGCGTCACTAAAACATTCAAGTCCCAATATTCTAAGTCTTGCTGGTAATTCAGGGAGTGATCTTGGCGGAATTCAATGTTCTGCCAATTCTTCGTACACAAATTATAGCATCCATGGTAGAGAAATAGCAATGACTATATATCAGTAAATAAAGCAAATTGTTGTTGTTCTTATAACTAAATGCTACTGATATGCTTGCAGATTCTTGCGAGATTTTGTACAGGATTCACAAATCATAATTCTGGGCTATACTCGTAAAACATGAGCTGCAATCTAAACTTTGGTATTCTTAACCTTGTCTGCTGCTTTTTGTACACCCTGATCACAGTATATCTTTTACGTACTTTTTTATTAATTAAATTTACTTCCGCTCATGTGCCATAAATACAATATGACCCTGTTCAGAGTCTCTCTATAGTATATGTGGCCTAACCCATAGCATGCGTTAGGTTAAGTTAGAAGATGTTAAAATGGGTGATGTTAGTTAACAGTTGATCAGGTTAGGTTTAGTTTAGCTAAAATAGTTGCCTAACATAGCTTATAGGCATGCATTTTATGCGGCATGCATTTAATACTTGAATCTCGAATAGCTCTCATACTATACGAGCACTGTCTTCAGAATGTCCCCTACACATATTATGAATGTTCTCTCATTACATGCATAATTACAATTATCCCTTTTTTCTGGGGTACGCTGATCGTCATTAACAGGCAGTGTTACCACATGCTGTTTACACCTTTTTTGTTGGATAAATGTAGCCCCTTTCGTAGGTACTCTGACCACATCCTTTCTCTTATACCCATTACATTGGTATACCAGTATCACCGCTCACTAACTCGGGAGGCACTATATCTTACCACATCCTGTCTCTCGCACTCACATTTTCATGTATGTGAGTATCTCCTTCAACAGGCGTTCTTATCATATTCTTTTGCTTATGCTCAGTTTTCCCTTGAATTCTTTCACATCCCTCAGTTCTCACACCCATCCCAATCGGAAATTTATAGGCATTTTTCTGATGTTATCGGGTACCCTTCACTATTTACTCATAGGCGGCCGATATATGCCTCTGAATTCCCGATTGGGATGCTTGTCCTCTGCAACCAACCAGCAGGAGCAAGCAAGCACTCTTACTGTATCCTCTCTTTGTCACCTAGTTCTATTCAATAATGGTTCACGTGCCCCACTCCCGGCACCTGTCTCACACCGGCACTTCTGAACATTTACCCCGTTTTCCGATGCATACCCTTAATTAAGACACATTTTCTTTTACACCTCTCTTATTCTACGGTCATCCCCGATGCCCATCTTACACTGACACTCCTGAACACGTTCCCAACCTCTATGCGCATCCTTTCAATACACCCATGCTTTTAAACATTTTTTATTCAATAATCATTCCCATTTGTTATTCTCAACGTTATTCGACGGTCCTCAACACATTCCCTAAGTAATTCTGTACACTTTTACTGTGCCACACCTTTTACAATTTCGTTCCACAGTTTCATTCCACAATACAAATTCTACATATTATTCCAAAATTTATTCCGAAAGTTATTCCACAATTTATTCCACGTCTCCCACTTCTTACACCCATGCGTGACCCCCGCATATCACCCGCAGACCGGGGCAGGCAGCAGACGCAGCAGCATGGGTGGCCGGATGCGTCGTAGATAACAGCAGATAACATTCGAAACGGAGGTGCGGAAACGTCGCCAAGCTTTGATACGGGCCTCTCACGGTCCTCCTAATTGTTTCACTGACCTTTAACAGTTTCGTTATGGTACAATGTTTAAATTTAGATTTTTTCCTTAGGAACACACGCCGCGATAGCATGTAACGGAAAAGCAACGAAGGCTGGTGCTAGCTGCAGCTCATCGCGAGTCACATTGGGTTCAAATTTTGCGCTACTTTGTTTTTTTTTCTCCTCCGTTTCTACCTTCTCTAATATTTCTGTTTTTTTATAATTGTTCTAACTCAAGTGATATTTCTATATCTACTTTTATACATTCTCTGATGTCTCTCTACCCTCATATTTGTACCTAGGCCATGTTCCATTGGGTGCCAAAATTAAGCCGTCTACGCTTGACGTGTTTGAAACTTTTGACAGAAACTTTGGCTTTGCCACTTTTAATTGAGTTGCAAGTAAATGTTAGAAGCACAGCCAACCGCCGGACAACACGATTTGACGCTGCAAGATTGAGTTTTTGGAAGCTTAAAGAGCTGCTAGTTATATGGGTCAACGCTTGAAACTCAACGCAGCGGGTAGAAGCCAGCGCACCTGCCTCAAGTTTTGAACAAGGCAAGCTTCGAAGGTTTAATTTTGGGGCCCAATCGAACTCGTCCATAGTCTAATCATCTGATGATCCATTACTTACCGTTGGATTTTCACTCAGCTGCCTGCATCACACGCTGAACGGAAAAGTGACGAGTAGTTATGTATTTATATCAGCATTAATTCCTGTAGGTTTTGAATTAAGATTTCTCTGCAATTTTCTACCGCCCATATTTTCGTTTCTTTCTCTAGGAAAGATGCCTCGATTGGAATAGTTCAACAACACTCATTAGTTATAGTTTTTCCAGCACGTTAGACAGGAGCAGCTAGGGTACTCGAGGTAGAAGCTTCGATCTCGAAACTTTGGATAATTATGTTGCAGGTGCAAGTCGTGATCCGATTACGCTTGAGACAGCTGCAAAAACTACATTTTATGGAACAGAATAGAATTTTCGTCGTCGTATAGGATTACACCTGATACTCTATCGAGAAAGGTGGTACTGAAGATCTTAACTAAGCATCTGGATATGGTAATGAGTTTAGCTTAATGATTTTAGCTTAACTTACCCTCGCCTTGTAAATAGAAGAGAACTTCAGTACTTTAAACTCCACAGTTGTTTTTAGCGAGTACCAGCCATACGCGATGTCCTTGTTAATATCGATTTGCTACCAAGTGTTCGGGATGTTTTACAGAAGAATCTGCATATGCTTTTGTCATAAACACCTTCGTGATTTTAGCCTATAATATTTTCAGGCCACCCTCACCTCACGGTCAAATTATTTCTTGGTTACCTTGCATGCGGTGAAGTAAAGGACTCTGAATTACTGCCGCTGCTAACAGAAGGTGACGGGCGCACTCGTGTTCTCCCCCCCGTGTCCTATTCTCGCAACACTAAAAGTCTCGCGTTCTGCCCTTGCAGGTTTGGTTTCAGAACGCCCGCGCGAAGTGGCGGCGGCAGATGGGCAACAAGGACCCAAAAACGCTACAAAATTCAAGTGGGGACAGTAGCGTTGAAAACGCAGCCATGGCTTCTGATTCACAAGAGGCCATTTCGGATGGTCCAGGCGGCCCTGGCTCAGATTATGGCCCGTCGACCCCTCTCTCCAACAGCGGGGCCCAGGCGATGAGCCCCGGGGAGGACGACGAGTCGCAGGGATGTGAACAAAGTGCGGGGGGAGGTCTCGAGAGCATCTTCTGACGCCAGCTTAACAGACCCCGGGGAGCTGACTCCAAAAAGTGAGTTCTGGCAGCTTTCAGCCTCATTTTCAAACTAACCTGGACTTTTTTTAGTGTTACGAAAATAAATGAGGCTGTCTGGAGAAGATCAAATGTAAAAGCTTCCATGGAATGGTCTTGATGGCTCTGCCTTTGCTGGTGCGGGTACTGGCAGCTTTAAGCAATCTGTAAACAGAGCTATTCTGTGATTTCTGTTGTTCTCTTTCTTTTTTTTCGCTTACTACTGGGCTGGTTGCGTGGTTATGGAACTTTCGCCGTTCTCACGTCGTCAGTATCTTAATAACAATCGGATTTGGAAACTTTTTACGAAGTCTGGGAGCTAAACTGTATTTTTTTTTTTTTTTGTACTTTTGCGCATATGGTACATCTAGGAGGCCTTATATGCAGAAAGTGAAGAAAAGTGAGTTTTAGCAAGGTTTTGTCTTGAAACTTAGAGAAATAAACCTTCAAGTTTTTCGGGCACCGGGCTAGCGACTTCGTAATGTAATTTTTGCGCAGTTTTGGCAACAGAACAGCGAAAACGAAGAAAAATTGATAAAGCTTTGGATAGTTTTGAAACCGAAAAAATGGTTTATTAAATTCTCTTGTTGTATTGTTTCCAGTGCAAATTGCCCTCTGTTGTTTTTACAGACTGTTTTTACTACAGCGAAACCAAGGATATATCGGCAACAGTGTTGTATAGGCAATGTTTATCGGGCTTCAGTACCTGTCAGGTCATTGTCGTGTGAGTTAATTTTGCTATTCGATGGGCTGCGAGTGGCCACGAAGATTTTTGTTTACAGTGTTGCAAAGGAAATACTAATAGTAAACTAACCCCACTATGTTTTTAACGTTATGGTGGGTGCTATATTCACTATCCATGTTTTGGGTTGTACAGGGTGTTGTGGAATTCGATCCACATATTTTAACCATACATAAAAAACACAAAATAAAACGATTTTCAGGAGTGGCAAAAACCTCAAAACTCTTTCGTTTTCGAGAAATGACTTCCTGAAATACTTAGTTTTCTCGTAGCTTACATCAGGTAAAAACTAAATTCTTAGGTAGGCTGCTGGCGCACGCTTTAGCATACCAAAAGAGGAATCTGAACGGGTTTGGTATGCTGAAGCGCACGCCCGCAGCCAGTCTTAGAAGTTATATTTTACTCGATGGCTGCATTGTAAGCCTGTTCGTACGGGAAACCTTCAAGTATTTCAGGTATTCATTTCTCGAACACGAAGGCATTTTGAGGTTTTTGTCACTCCTGCATCGAGTTACAAGAATCCCTCTATACTGTAGTTTTAAGCTCAAAATTTACGTAGTCATCAACTATATACATTTTTTATTGCTGTGAGGCCATAAATAGCTTTTCGAAATTTTCATCGTAGAAATATACCAAAAATTTCACTTTCCGAAGGATATCTATCTTTTATCAATAAGTATAAAATTGTATAGTAAACTGGATTTAAGAAATTCAGCAGTACAATTTGATCTAAAATTGCTAAATAATTTTTACCGCCTTTTCCCAGGTCAGCTGCTCAGGGTCTGACGAAGGGCGGTGACAGTGACGATGACGAAGACTGTGGTGATGAAACCATCGGCGAAACCACCTATGACGAGTACAGCTACGACGAAGACGAAAGCAAGGATGGCATCATCGAACGAGCATCGTCAGCAATCGCCAGCACCAGCAGCTGCAGCATCGATAAAGCAAACGCCAAGAAAGACTCGACAAAGAACGAATTGGGTTCCAGAAAAGTCAAATTAGAAAGCATTCCTGAAGTCAGTGACGTCAAAATTAAAAAAGAAAGTGACGAAAAAAGTAGTGAAGATCTCGTTAATTTAGAACCGTGCAAGAAAGAATCTTCTAGTTATATAAATTTACCGAGTGTTTCAAGTATATCCCTGAGCAGCCCGCAAACCTGTGGTGAAACCAATGTGTCCGGCGATAGCAGGTCCTCTCTCAGTCGTCTGACTTCTTTTGCAGCGTCATCGTTTGGCAGCTCCCAGTCCTCTTCGATGCCCCATACGTTCCCATTCCCACCGTCATCGGGAACCATGACTGGAATATTCCCGCCGAGTAGCGGCTTCAACCCCCAAGGGTTTGGAACATCCCCCAACATGATCCCAGTACCACCGAATGTGTATAACCAAGGGTGGAGAGATCATGTGTGAAAAGGGAAAAGTTGCTGCAACGCCATTCATACATTTTTCTTCCAGTAAGTGGAGTGTTTACCGAACATGTACAATAACATCGTTAATTACGCAAAAGAAAGTAAATTGCTTCTATAAAGGTTGTGGGACTTGTGCTATTCCAATTTTCGGGGTAGTGTATTCAGTTGTTTTCCTTCCTTTCACTGAAATGGTTCCTTTAGCTTCCCAATGGTTGGTCACTTGTTGCCTTTTTCAAAACTGTGTGTTTGGACCTAATTTTGACCAAAGTTAACATCTGTTCATCAATATTCTACCGGATTTTTATTGTTATGGTGGATACAGCTGATACTGTATCAGTAAATGCATGAATAATAAATATCATAAACAGTAGGACCAATGACTCTTTGATGAAAGGAATAATTGCAAGTTGGTGAAATTAAAAAGTTTTCCAGCAGTGTCGACAGTGAGGTGCTGACAGGAAACTTACAATAACTAACGACTGAAATACAAGGGAAGCTACGTCGCTCTAAACTTGTTTGTAGCGAAAAAAATTATTTTGCAATAATTTTTTACAAGACAATGCCAAAAATTGAAATGTTTTGAAGCCTGAGAGGTAAATAAAGGAAACGAAAAGTGATAGCGAGAGTGATTTTACAAAAATAAGTGAAAGAAAAAGAAACTAATGTCGACACATTTTAAAATTTTGTGAAGGCTTACATAAGAATAAAGAAAAACAAAGTGGTAGCGTGAGCATGTTTACAAACATGTGAAAGAAAAACTATTATCAATATCTTTGTACAAAGTGTATAAAAAATAACGATGTGGAACCGGTGCACAACAGCTCTCTGCTGTACATACGATTATTATGTAGGTTGTTTGTAAAATGTAAACTTGTACTCAATAACTCGATAATTTGTAAATAATCATCTATGTGCATAGTTTTTATTCTAAATTATTTTCATCGAATTTTCATCTTTTACATTATTTTTGTAGTTATCTTCTCTAGGTCTTTGCTGCCAAACTGGACAGTCTGTATAGTAATTATTGTCTAAATTGTGTGTTGCAAACTCAGTCGAAATGAAGTTGTTCTCATTAGAGGCTCCAATGACGACATTCGCCATAACAATTTCAGTGCTAAGTGATGAACATTTTTCATCACAAAATCTCCCTCATGAAATTTTTAGTCCCAACAGGGATTTCATCCGCCGTCAGAATTTCGTTTTTGAATCGGTCCAGAATTCAGTCGGCGTAGCAAAAATATGGTAGTAGGGCTAAATGGAAGTTTAATTTATTTCACTTGTGAACACCTGAAAGTTTGTTAATCATCACATTCTGCCCCTCAAAGCGCTGTCAGTTCACACGCTCCGTATGAGCTAATAAAATTTGTTTAACCATTATGTGTCCGTAACAGCAGTCCTGAGAGTTCAGTTCGCCACTTTGAATCGAGTTGTAGACGGTATGTCCACAGGAACTGCGCTTTTAACGGTCGAAAAATTAATCCTGTGTATCGAGTTAGATTACATTTGAAGTCGTCTGCTGGCATATTTCTATATCGTGGCAGTAACCTGAAGGCGAGATCCCACGTTAGTTTGTCACAGCGGGTTCGCTCTAACGAACCAATGAACTTTGCGCGTTCAGTTGGTGGACGGAGAAGAGGCACCTGCAGAAATTCCGAGAATGAAGCTTGTTCGTTTTTTTTCAAAGCTCTGAATTAGTAAAGTTGATCAAAAAATTAAAGACAATTTTATTCTTTCCAGGGTTCACGTATCTTGACCAAATTCATAACAATGCATTATTGTTGCCACTTTAATAATCAGAATCACAGTGGTGCTGAAAAACACTAGAACGACTGAAGATTTCATAAACAAACAAAAGACGCCATGTTTATTTTAGTTTAAAAATTAGTTGATTGCAGTGTGCTCATGAAATTTCGCTTCCATCTGTTAACCAAGATAAAAATATTCTAGAAATGTCGCTCCATTTGGATTCGGGCTATAAGATGATGGGGTCTGAATGTAACTCTCAATATGGTACCTAACGCAAAATCCAAATAAACAACGTCATAACTGATGACGAAACGTCGTCGCTTGTCAGCTAGACGCTCCATCGCGTAAACAGGGACAAAATAGGTGACGAAGAGATTATGTTCGTTTACAAGTTCGAACTCGTAGAAAAAAACGAACGTGTGAAGTAGCCTTTAGGTTACTTTATGACTTCACCAGCAAGTCAACTGAGTAGTCGCCTTGACAATACTGATATTACTGTAATCGAAGAATATTCAATCAAAGCACAATCGCAGATCAGGAAGCTGCATGGCAATTTTTTATGAAATTTTTACTTCACCAAAAATAAATTAATCATAAGGAAATATGTCTACTATCAGTAATGCTATAGTAAATTCTATTTCCTATCTATCTGTTGACATTATTTCATAGCAATGAAGTTATTCCTTCTTCCACAATACACCGATATGTTTTTTTTTAAAGGAAAAGTTAGTGTTTGTGTTTGTTCTTGAGTTCTGGTAAGAATTTTTCAACCTCAACATAATCCTGAGTGCGCCACTGAAACTGAGACCGCAAGTGGATTCTGGAGCTGTTCAGCACTGATCAGCAAGGATCTGACCGGCACTGATCAGCACGGATCTGACCGGCGGCACTGATCAGCACGGATCTGGCCGTCTAGATACCTAGCCAGATTAGGCCCTACGCAGCACATAGTCAAGGCTATATAGTAGATGGAAGTCATATGCTTCAAACAGAACCAATTAACCTTTGAAGATGAAAAATAACGTCGTATCGCTGTGAATGACAATAACTGCCATGATGCTTGATTTCCAAGTGATGCCGTATAAATTAAAAGACGGAAATTTAATTCATGAACGTGAGGTTAAAAATTCAATGTTGGGTATGTACCGTACTGTGAATTTAAATTTTGCTATTTTAAGCTGATCTCTAGATGCCTAGATTGGGTATATTTTAAATCAACGAAATGTGCTCTATATAACTATATAAATTTCCTACACTTAAAGTTAACATTCATACATTTCAATTCAGCTTCTATTTTTATAATATCATATACCAATTGCTATCAAATAAACTTTAGACATACTACCTTACATACTAAAATAAACTTCGTAGTCCATCACTGGTGCCTCAGATATTTTAAATTCAATTTCCAATGTCATAAATTATATTTGACTTCAATTCAAGTTCCACTCACAAAATATGGCCTGCAGAGCTGATTCACTTACTGAAAAATTGCTATTTCCCTCCCGTCAAACAATTTGTGCCCCCCCCCCCCAAACACTACACGGCGTTCGAATGAATGTCTTGCTATGTCCTTGTAACCTAACTTTGCTTTGGCCAAAAAATTTTTTTTGCTCCATTGTTTGGTCTGCTGCTGAAGCATGTGTCGCCAGTAAGCTTTGAATGTCGCCTCGAAATTCAAGTATATTAAAACTTACAAATCTGGGCCGTTTTCTGTTGTTGACACGGACACAGCTACGGCTTCAGACGCTGGGCTACGGGAGCAACTTTATTGACTTATGTGATCCTCTTTATTACCTACACCACTTAGTACCCACTTCCGTTAACGTTACAAACCATGCTAATCTTAGGTTCAAATAATACTATCCTACGAGTGACTAATGCTATTTTATGAGCAAACAATATTCTTTCTACGAGCAAGCAATGCTGTGGTAACAAAGAGCGATGATTATTTCAAACATAAAAAGGCTGGCAAGACCGTTTTGCGTACATGTCATATTACATTAAAAGGAGCTTTTACTAGAGTTCCACTTGTATCACAGTTATCTTCCCAGCATAAAACATGAAAAAATGAACCATAAGGAATGAATTATACTTTTTGTAGGGCTCCTGGACAATAATATTTACTCTCTAACTCTAATATTAGTTCAAATATCATCATCATCATTAAAATAGCAATAAACTTTTCATCGAATCATTGTACCATCTCTGTTATTTTCGCGTTGTTCTGTGAATATCTGTTATAAAATTGAAATTTACCCTGTTTGTTTCCTTCTCCCTGTGAGTATGCCGGGGTCTGCTTCGTAAATGCGCAAGTGGCTGCCATTGCCTGGAACAGCGAAAGGCCGAAAGTGGCCGGAAATGCACAAACTGGCCGATATGGGCCGCAAATCACTGAAAGTGGCCGTAACTAGCTGATCGTAAGGGACCGGACGTATCCGCAAATGGCCGAAACGGGTCGCAAGTGGCCGCTAAACGCCGGAAGTGGCCGCAAAAAAAAAAACGGAAGTGGCGGCCGGGAGTCGCAACTGCACGCCTTTTGTATTTTCTGCGCAGACGCTACGCTCAAGTCCGCCATTGTGCAAACTATTAAAAAAATTAATTGTAAAAGCAGTACAATAAAAATCAAAATTTAATAATACATATATAATAACTAGAATGTAAATTGGTAATTGTTCATAATATGTAAAACAAATAACAAAAATGGCCGGGGTGATGAAATCATAACCTCATCTTCCTCAATATGGCCAGCATTCGTTCTCTCCTCCAAGTCAAATGTCATTATCAAGTCAGAGTTTTGGCCGCCCCAGAAACTAAAATCGTACAACAACAGCTGGAACGATCAACAATTCTACTAGGGTAAAGTGCAGACCCCTCAATTATGGGTCAGATTGGATAAAACGTGGTCTGAAAGTCTCGTTCTGTCGTAACGTAATCTAATTTCGGTGTTAGGACATTATATGAAAGTGATAGCTATTTATTCGATGTCCATAGTGCACTGCATGAGATAAATGCCTAAAAAGTTAAGATTCGGTGACACTTCTGTCGTCACTTAATTATACATTCAATTTAACAAGTGCAGCAAAGTTTTCACTTTTCTCAACACCACAAAAGCCAACATAATTTTTGTGTTGAGTTACTGCGCTACGGCAATCAGCCCTCCAATTGGAGGACTGATAGGAGAAGTACCGTAATGCTTTCATTTTACCTAAGGACGTTGCCGCACTAGTCATACAAGCCTTCCAGTTACTGTTGATCAGTCTACGGTGCTCGTATTCTGTTTTCAGAATATGCGATGAACGAAATTTTGTACTCGAGGCTAGTTGAATTAGACCATTTTGAGGAAAACCTAAGCCGACTGGCTTTGGCTTGTCCAAAACTTCAATCTTGAACGCTAAATTTACCATTTTAAATAATAATTACCGGTTAGCGATAAAAGCTGAAACTCTTTGCAGAGCAGAGACCTTAATGTTCAAGACTAAAGTTCAGGACGAGCTGCATGAAACTGAACAGATTGGATTATCTCTCTCAAAGAGAGCAAATTGGGCTCTTCTTGTCTCGTTTTCTACTATCGTGCACACCCTCACCAGCAAGGGTATTTTTCAGTCACTCGGGAATGAGAGGTCAGGAGCAGTACGATAGATCATCAAACTAGCATTGCCGACTACTTCTGCTTGTATTCATATTCCTAGTCATCAGTATTCTACAGTTTAGGCTGCAGAAAAATTCTCAAGTGTTTCCCCTCTATGAGAGATATCTACAATCTGTCAGGACACTTGCAGTCCTCTGGGGCATGCACTATCACCCAGACAAACAAATGTGGAATACTAGAGAAGCGCTCTATAGAGGCGCAATGTTAACGAAAAATTTAAATTGGTCCTGAAACCATGATTTCCTCTCTATCAACTCCAAACTCTGATGATTTGTGCCGTTGACTGTAATAATCTCCTTTGTAAATTAGTTCGTGACTTTTTGAGTTACGCTGCTAACAAACATTCTGACGAACAGTAGTCAAACACACAAACAGACTAACATTTTTGTAAATTTCATGAAGATGCGTTTATAACTTTTGAGTTATTTTGCTAACAAGCATAAAATCTAACACAGCAACAATCGAAGAAAAAAATAGATCATCACAAAAACTTGATCATTTTTCTTCGTGATAGACCTAACGACTCATGGAAACTTCATACAAATCCGTCCATAAATTTTTGAGTAATGCTACTAAAAAACAGGCAAAAAACAAATAAAGATATAAACGGTTGAATGGATCTTCACCATAGTTAATCATCTGTTACAGTTAACATGCCTGACAATCCCTGTAAATTTCGTAAAGATCCATCCTTAACATTCTGAGTTGTCTTGGTGACAGACAAAGTAATAAACACGACAAAAACATAATCTCCTTGGTGGATGTAATAATAAAAATATTGAAGCAATAATTTTTTTCATATGGATGCAATGCCTAAAATATTAGAGGTGCAGCACCCTGAGGAATTCAGTGAGTGTTAACCCATTTAATATGATAAAAGTGGCACAGTTTTGCCCACACACGCTGGCTTAGCATTTTTTTTATCCCTTAGATGATAACAAATGAAGAAACTTATAAATAAAATAGAGCTATCACATCTAGAAATGCAGTGCGCTTTAGGACACAAACACACGTACTGGAATTGGTTCAAACCCGTCCAGATGGACGTCGGAGGTGACGTAGGGCTGAAAAGAGACCGTCCTGTTACACCAGGCACCAACACTCATAGAAATTGCAGAAACATACACCACAACAGAAACATATATGATGTTTGCAATATAGCCGCGCCCCACTTACGCGACATCGGACAGTAAAAAATTATTATTGTGATCCATATATAGTAGGTATTTAGTTGCTGGGGCACTTACTACTGTGGTCAGTTAAATCTATCTTTCTGCTTTCATTATTTTCTTCCACCGAAATATCTTCAGCATTTTCTCCAAGTGGGCTGCCAATGAGACAATACCCTCAAATCCATGGCATTCGCTTGCTAATTTTCTACAATTTTTTGTGGTTTCTTCATCAACAAGGAATCTCTTGCATATCCCCCCAAGTGACCATCCAACCCAGTTCCTGATTTTCTACATACACAAGAGAGCTTTGGTTCCTTTCTTTGGCCGATGCTTAGAGCGCCCCCACTCAGGAGGGGAAATGGATTAGCTTGAGATGCTGTGGGGCTTGTCGGACTGTCTGCCCCACCAGAGATGGTACCCCTTCCGTCTCGCTCCTAGTTCTGTACAGCGCTGGGAACCCCTCTACATACTCACCCTGACAGTGACCAGACAGGTCACAGTACCCTCTATCTCTGTCCTGTTACGGGGCGTGTTATTGGAGGGTAGACTTAAGAGGAGGACTGAGACGTCAGTGCATAGGAGGTTACTAGACGCGTCGATGTATCCTACATCGATATTGATGTGTTCTGGTGACACATTTTCAACGCACTTTGCCCTTTACTATGCAGATTCAACACGAAATGCTTGAATACCTGTTGGATAGTTTTTTTTTTTTTTTGTCATACAGGGTTAAACCTGTTTGCCCTTGTATAAAGAATCGTCACATGAATGTGTCATTTTGATGGTAGATCGTACCAGAAATGAAAAATTCTTTAAAATACAAAGTACTAAACACTGTGCTGCAATATCTGCTCTATACGCCGCACTATTGCAGTGAATATCATTTACCACAGATGCTCTTCGCCCCACATCCAGTTGATTTTATGGCCGCTGAAAGTACCTGAATTGAAATGTACGCAGAAACCCTTAATGGACCATACCAAGCAAAGGGCAAAATATGCACAGTGGGCCAGAGAAAAGGATACTGCTTTAATATATGACAAACGGTTCGGAAGAATATAGAGATGAGACACACAGCTTACTTGCATACACTATGACCTAAACTTTACCCAAACTAAACTCCACATAGGATTAGATAGTGAAGAGTACTGTATTTTAATTATGCATGCTTCCGTTCTCAGCTCTAACACCTTGTATCGCTCGCTGGTTCAAAACTCCGCCAGCCACGCGAGCTCCTTGCAGATCTTGGTGTGCTGACTAGGCAAGTTGTGTGTGCAATGTCAGCGCTGGGGCAGAACTGCATTCCTCAGAGATGAGGGGGGTGGGGGTCTTGGGTCATTTGTTCCTTCCGTCAAATTTGCGCCATAGTTCTTGGTGGCCCGAGGGCGACTGCGACTACACTTACTCATCTGGGGCCAGTGGGCCTATACCCACAGCACAAACCAGTGCATGTGGGTTTCCCAGGTATGGGTGTGGTCTAAGTTGACTTGACCTTTGCCTTTATGGATTCATTAGTCCATTGGGCACTTGTAGCCCAGTAAGAGTTTATGCCCCTGGATGGGGGATGTGCGCACCTGCTGTCATTTGCGGCCCCGCTACAAATCTGATTCCTTTCTTTAATAGAATTTTTGGCCGCCCCGGTAGATGTTTCCGCAAGCTGGCTTCTAGGGCGAATGAAAATTTTGATAGGGCCAGCCTATTTTTATTTATTTATTTTTTTTTTTTTTTTTTGGGGAGGGGCGTTGGGTAGCCGCAGGTGGTAACTAGACAGTAACCACTCGTGTTCACTTTTGTTCACGTCGAACATGTAACAAAATGCAGGGTGTGGGGGGTTAAGAGTCCACCGCAAGAAAAATTTCTTTTGCACATAATCGATCAAAGTTTGTTCACAGACTAAGACGCGCCAGCAGAGCTATGCCATTTTGGGCCAATTCTATCACGTCAAGGATTATTCTTATGCTGAGACCACACTATATAATCGCACGCTCAACTTATGACCTAATATTCAGCTCGCACTTCGTCCGATGGTGCGTGCGATGGTATAGTGTCGCCCCGGCTACACAGCAGCGTATTGTATAGCCAGTAAAATTGAGGTTGCTGCTCAGTTATATTCTCTACTATTCTTTTTTTTTTTTTCTTGCTTTAACCACTGCAATATCAAAAATCATTCTCTAGCTTAGTTCAAGAATGAATCAATATAATAATTTCTAATATACCCGGCTGCAAAAACTGACGGCAAAGAATTTTTGCTGATAGATCATCAATGATAACATTCTGTCAGTAATTTCCTTATGAAAGATACTGTGTAATTTGAAGGAACTTACGATGATCGAGCGCCCCTCTGGACTTCACTCCCGCTGAACAGCGAGACTTTTTTTTTTCTTCTTATCCAGAAACAAACGAAAAAATTATTTCAATTTAAGCAGGCACTCAAATGTTACTCATATATTAATTCTCGGATCTTTATCACAGATAGGCCATGATATCAAATTTACAGACTGTTTTCGCACTCGAAAAAACTGTTTTGCAAAAGGAAGAAATCTGTGAAGAAAAAAATAACGGATGTAGCAAAATTTTCGTGTTTTTCGTCAATCTCTTCTTTTGACGTTAGTCCGAAAAACATGTTACCCTGTGCTTCGTTGATCATCTACCTAATATGCGCCTGAGCTAAGACATGCTCAAGTTTGGGGGGGGGGGAAGTAAGAATCAGAACACATAAGAGTGATAAGAGACGCTGTAGTTATCTTCATTGATCGGATTTCAACCTTGGCACAGCAAGAAGTGCATTCATATATGAAGTTACATACTTCTGCCATCGTGTACAACCTGGCCTATTTTTCTTTTTTAGTTTTTATTAGAGCGTGATTGGGAGGCTAAAGTCAACGGCCAGTGTAAGCAGCAGCCTGCGAACAGTGTACAAAGCAGACTGCGTACAGCGTACACAACAGCCT
Organism: Parhyale hawaiensis; assembly: GCA_001587735.2. Taxonomy (NCBI): domain Eukaryota; kingdom Metazoa; phylum Arthropoda; class Malacostraca; order Amphipoda; family Hyalidae; genus Parhyale; species Parhyale hawaiensis. The sequence goes on from LQNS02277717.1 coordinate 11,777,865, forward strand.
ACGTACAGTGTACACAGCAGCCTGCGTATAGCGTACACAGCAGCCTGCGTACAGTGTACACAGCGGCACACAGCCCAGGGATGATCGATACACTCGAGGCAGGTATGAAAATTCTGTCTTGTTTACACTGCGCTCGACCACAGCAAACACGTGCGCGAGTGTGCGCCGCACCGTGTTTGCTTACTGCCGTGTTTGTTGGGGCTATGTGCACGTGCCGAGGTATGGAGAGGCTGCGGTACGAGCTACGTACGTGAGGGGAAGTTTTGGACACCCGCCTTACCAAAACGACAATTTTAACGATAGTTGCGACTAAGCTCCTAAATTGTCGTGAACTGAGCTTATTCCGCCCACACTACTATAACCAAAAGTACCTCACCTAACCCTTACTTACCTAACCTAACATACGTGAGAGGCAATGTAAAACCAGTCGTAAATCCTGTCGTGAAAAGGATCGTTTCTGTAAGTTGATTGTCTGGGACGAGCTATATGGAGCGCATGGTACGTAACGGTAGGCGCGTAAAATGATTGAAGTATTAAGCGGGCCTTTCGTACATGGTACGCACGATAGGTATGTAATGGGAGCTATTTCGAGTGGCTGTACGGACTGTGGCGAGTACGATAGGAACCAAACGAAAAGTAATTGACGAAGCTTCGGTACGTATGTGGTGCGTGCGATATGTAAGGAAAGGAGGGTATCTGAAGAGGCTACGGTGACTGGTACATGTACCATACGATGGATATGTAAATGGTAGTGTTCGGAGATCTACAATACGGGGTACGTGCGATAAGTTAATGGGAAAAGTATGACCTTGCTAGTACGCAAGGGTACTAGCAAAAATACACGAAAAGGTACGGAAAGGAAAGACGTACAGAGGTAGAGGGAATGAGTACATACAGGGGTACAGAGGAAGAGTACCCTAAAGGGTACGAAGAAAGAGTACATACACGGTAACGGCGGCAGTACTCACACGAAGCCAGAAAGAGAGCTCAGCTGCTCACAGATCAAAATTCTTTGTTGTGAAGGTTAATGAACTTATTCATCAACAAAATAGTCATATATGCAATATGATTCTTTAGAAACGCGATGTTCATATCTATGAATCTGAAAAAGTAATTCACTTGCATGTGTACGTTGTATGCGTGAGCTGCCTTATTTATGAGAACTGTATACGGACATACATAAATACTATGCATATTTTATGCAACTCACTGTATTGCATGTGCTATTTAGCGTTATCATACTCTGGCCGAAATTGTATATCTTTCATTTATTTTTTATTGCAATTATCTCAGCCCAAGCTGTATATGTGCATTTGTAGTTATCAAATTTATAATCCGGCCAACACTATGAGTGTAAAACTATGCACATATATCAATTGCACGAGGTATAATTTTGTTGCATCTAAGATTGAGTGTATTGGCTAGACTGATCATAAATTTATTCTAGCTAAAAGTATAAATGTATGTTTTTAATTTATTCCTATTTTGAATTGTATTCGGGCGAAAACTACCTCTTTTACTTTCATGCATCAAGATATATTCAACCCAAAACTGTTTTAGTTAATTAGCGCGTATTGTGGTTATACTGCAATCGAAATTTTATACTTTCATTAATAATGAAAATAATTAAATATGAACCAAACTTCTGACGTGTTTGACATAGTTGAGCACCGCTAATGATGGAACCCTTCGCTCATAACAACGTATATTCCTATGAAATAATATTCCCGCTTTGAGTTACAAAATATCAGGCTCCCTAATGGGCTTGTTATCTTTTCAAAGTATTGTAAACAGAGCATCTAAACTGGCGCAATCCTTCGTTATTTCGAGTAATGAAGCGGTATTTTGGCTTGCCACAATGAACCGCCATAACGAGCTCGTATGCAAATTAACAACTTTCCCATTGTCAAAAATGTTGCTAAATTTCCGCAGAGAGCTCTTGTTGCACAAGCCTAGGTGATGGAACTATGGCATTATGGCCGCATTTATTTTAACCATAATAATAAGAGGGCTCGTAATCACTCCTGGTTGTGAAGCATCAAACATGATCAAGCTTTTTAACCATAACTTAACCATAATAAAGTTTTTACCCATGATAGTAAAAGGGGCTTGTAATAACTCAAAAAATGCTGCGAAACATCAATGCTTTCGCTGAGCAAATAATTATCTGGTTGATACCCGAGCATACAGGAAGGAGCATTAGTGTGAATAATTCCAATTAACTTAAAGTACAGAGCCTGAGAGCTAAAGTTACGTACAACCACATAGGTGGACAAACTAATCCTCGTGTGTACGAACAACTATACCGAAGAAAATTGCTTAAGTGCGTAAGTTGTATACAAAAGTAGGTACAGTAAAACATAATATCAAAATTCACTTGCAGTTAAGCATGCTTTAAAAACTCTAGGCAGACAAAGAGAGATGCCAAAAGAAAGCAGAATTAGAGAGCAGGTTATGTCCACCCCTGTGTATACATACATCTAGCTACACTGAGACTAATATATCAATACACTAATATGAACAAATATTATTAAACTACCGATAAACCTGAACAACTTTGTATTATGCTACAGCCTGCTCTTCATCGCAAATAAGTAAAATTCAGTAGTGATATCTGAGCACAAATTAATAGGAGCAGAACTGGAATAACATTCGATCAAATTAGATAGCTGACAGTATACCTACGGTCCAACCCATTCTCAGAGAGTAGCAGGGACTCGATCAAGCTGAGGCCTCAATTAAATAATGGTACAAAAATCCACAAATGTGGCGTTAACTGTAGTGTGGCACTTCTGACTTAAGAGCTCAAACTGTATCTCTCCGCTTGTACATGATGGGCTAATTTTTAATTTCGGTAATTTACAGCATCATTTTCATTTTTTAGTGAAACTTTCATACTTATCAAATTAACCTTCTATTTTTCAATCATATTAAACGCCTGGTGGTTCCTTTTTGTTAGTTGTGTTCTACTTTTATTCTTCTCTTACTCCATAAATTTAACCTCAGTTGACTAAGGTGCTAATACACACTTTTTTAGGTTCACTCTTCAGTCTTTTGTCCCTCTTAGGTAGAGCAACTATTCGAACGTGATATTGTGGCCTTACGAACACAACCACGGCGTACCTGCTGAATGGCTTTGTGGCTGTCACGTTAGCTGGCTTTCACCAACTGTAAATACTGGAGTTTTTGATATCTGTTTAGATTGGGAGTGCATTTGAACTCAGAAGCTCTGTATATTTCTGTTGCTTAAAGGAACCAACACAATATTCAGACATATGGCCGGCAGTGACGGCGTCAAAAGACAAGAGTGTGAAAACGGTTTTGCGCCCCTCGATGGAGGAACACCTGTGTCCGTGTTTGGCCCTTAAGCCATCTGGCACAAATGCAATAATTAATGCTTAGGTGATGCTGCCTGAGACACGAGGGATCGTTTGCACGGCACCACGTGCTGAGCAACAACTAAGTCCTCCTAACGATACAGCTCATGGAAAAAAAAGCATTACTCAGATCAGAAACTTTTTGGTTTTGAAGGTGAGGAGGCTAAGTTTTTTGTGCATGCATAGTAACTAAATTATAAGTTTTTGGTTATCTTCACCATGAACTTGGTTCTATTTTGCGGTATATAGCATTTGACCCACTTTAGAGTATATATTACATTACTTTAGGTATGGTGAGATTAGAATAAGTTAGGCTCGTTAAGACTAGGTTAGAATGGGCTCGGTTCAGCTAGTTATGAAGCCCCTAGTTTACAGGCATGCAAGTCAGCACCGCGATCTCTTTTGATATCACACTCAGACTCTAAAGGCTTTTCCTTACCATCAACTTAAACGGCTCTGACCGTAAAATCAATTTAAAAATAATATAATGGCCCGCAGAGGTAAATAATGCCTACAAGTTTGCAGTACGGTACTCATAAATCATCGCAATCGAAATCAAAACTTGATGTCCACGAAGAACTCCCAGATTTCATTTTTCTGTGAAACATAATTATAATTAAACATAATTAGTCGAATATAAGCTAGCCTTCTATTTTTACCGTCTTGCTCATCAATTAACACAACGATTTTTGAATTCGCGTAGGCATTTTACCATCCTGCTCACCCACGTGCATTCATGCAGACCAGTGCAAAACCCACATGCATAAAAGACTCCCTCAGGATTAAATCA
>LQNS02277717.1:11782160-11829592 GCA_001587735.2 Parhyale hawaiensis
TCTATTTTTACCGTCTTGCTCATCAATTAACACAACGATTTTTGAATTCGCGTAGGCATTTTACCATCCTGCTCACCCACGTGCATTCATGCAGACCAGTGCAAAACCCACATGCATAAAAGACTCCCTCAGGATTAAATCACCCTCCTCACAGGTCCTTTGGGAGCCTCCAGATCTGCTGTTCAGGTGCTCGGGTTCCTCTAGGCACACCTGGTGCTGGTCGCAGGTACGCTTCTTGTAACAAACACGATATTTTCCACATCGTTACCTGCCTATTAACGATGGCTTAAACGCTAATTTTTTCTTTTTTGTATGACGGGAGGGGATGACGTGCTCCAGTTGCTAAGAGATTATCTTTTCTGGAGGAAGCTCTACAGTTGTACTAGGCGTGTAATATATACAGTCGTGAATTTAAAAATTTACTACTGTGCCATGAGATCTTTATGTACTAGTAACAAAATTGCTGCATGTGTCTGGAAGATTTCCTGCAATATTTTGTTCAACATTGAAAATGTGCAGTGACGGCTCAAGTATTTACATTTTGTATTAGGGGACGAGGTGCTCTAATTGCCGCAAAATTGTAGCTGCCGCACTTAAAAGAAGTTCTACAGTTGCACTGTGCATGTTAGATTCAAGACGTCGAATTATGATTATTTGTGCCTTGAATTTTATTGTGTCAATATTTTGCAACCGAAATATTGCCATTCTTGCAAAAACAAAACCTAATTTCGTGTTAAAATGATTAATTTTGAAGATTCAATTCATATCATAGCGCGGCATGCTCCAGTTTTTAAAGGCTTATCGTTTCTTAAGGAAACTTCACAAAAAATATATAACGAAGAATTACCAGAGGAAAAAAGTCCTTCCTGTACACATATATATATTGATTCGAAAGCTCGGGGTCTAATAAAACTAAAATCCCAGAAGGCTTTCTTATTCACTTCTCCAACATATATATATATGTATAAATGATACAAAATTTGAAGCCTGGAATTGGAATTTGAATGCGTTATCTTGTTACTAGATTTTACCCTTTAGGAGTTTTGCAACAGTACAGTATTATACGAGTAAAAGTTGAAATGATTTTTTGCAATAGCTCGATAACGTTGATATTCTGAGCATCACAAGACGGAAGACGGCAAGCTCCAGGCCTGCTGTTCAGAGATTGTCGTTTCCGAAAGAAGTGAACTGCCGCATTAAGCAGTTGCCTTTGCAACACAGAATCGTCCCTCTTAAAAGTTTGAATTAATCCTTGGAAAATGCTTTGCAGTGGAAAAAACATACGGCTTCTACTAAAAACTTGAAATGCTAATTAATTCAATATCTTATAAGACAACATTTCAATTTAGTTTAGAGATTACCCCGAATTAAGGCATGCTCGATTTGCCCTCTTAGATAGAGTTAATCTCATCCCATAAGCTTTGCATTTCCGGAACTTCAATGCCAAGCGTTTGCTCCGTCCCCTTCGATTGAGCTTTAGGCCTTCATTGCAAACCGATTAAGCTGGAGACGGCTGAAACCTCATTTTACTGAGGCTTCATAAGCGTAACTGGACTACAATAAACGCCTGAAACTCGATCCAAATTAGCGAATCCAACTCTCGGGACCGAAACGTTACAGCAAACTACAAGCATTTATTTATGTCTACGCGTGTATAGAGAGCGACTTCGGATAATATCCGATAAATGCATTAAATTGCCGATTGGGTAATTCCGCATAAATCAAAGACAACTGCATCATAAAAATATCTTTATAAGGAAGTCAGTAAGTCAAAGGCACCTTTCGTTAATTCAAATTTCTACGGCTGCACTGTATACAATTGAAAACAAAAGATTATGGTTTTTAATAGCATATGTCATGAATTTGAAAGAAAATGCATATGCGGAAAAAATATTTTGCCTCTTTGATGCATCAAATAAAAACATAAATTACATGTAGGACTATAACACTATTTGTTATGTAAGCAAATGTACAGAGTAGGCGCAAATGCTTAATTAAGCAGAGTAATACTACTTCACCATCCTTTCTACTAAACTACAAGATTGGTGTTTGGCAACAGAGAGTAAATTAAGTTCTTCCAACTGCAAGTCCGTAGTTGGGAAATTTTTCATTAAGGTTTTATACTTTGATTCTAAATTCTAAAGATCGTCCCTCAAGTTCTCCTAGAAGTATGTACACAATGAAAGGAACAACAGAGCTACATCCGAAAATAACTCCTGGTATTGTGGTCTTTGAACCTCACAAGCTGTCCTTTGAATTTCATATATCAAAGAAGGCGCGAGGAAAATAAAACCCCACCTTAGGCATGAATACAAACAGTTTATTTTTACACGACTCCACAAGTTTCATTTCGGTATATTTTTACTATAGGAGAGCTTGATTAGCGAGGTAGGCTTTATTATGAAATTGTGAAGCCGTCAGGCCCTCAGTACTGGAAGGAAACTAATGATTGTAGCTCATTAGATTTTCATTGAATTGCTGGCTCGACGACACTCCCACATGTCGACGGCAGCGACCCCTCTCTTGAAGCCCGTCGCCGCCTCCGTATGAAATATGGTGACTTTTCATTTGCAGAGAATTGAGAGCGACGAATTACTCCATTGTCCTGCAACTGTGCCATTGGAAGTGCCTTTTTTTGCAGGTTCAGATGCGCTGATAGTTAATGAGTGTCGTTAACGACTGCGGGAGCAGACGATCGTCCATGTACTACTTCTGAGGCCCCCCCCCATCTTTTGAGTCCCTTGCTCGTAACATCTTCTGCCTTGGTTGGTTGGTAGCGACATCTTTTGTTTTGCTTACTAGCGACATCTGCCACGGTCCGTCATGTCATCTTCTGCCTTGGTTGCTCGAAGTGTCTACCACGGGGTTTTTAACCCATGGCTGCTTTTGATACCGCTGGAATTCTTCGGATGAGGTCCAGGTGATGTTATGCCCTCCTCCCATATTGTGTGGCATTGTTGCTGCACTTCTTGATCAGAGGGAGAAGCAGCAGCGCAATACCTCCACGTTGCACGTAACCGCTTGAATCTGGTTTGTGTTGCGCTTTCATTTAATGTGGGTACAGCAAGTCTTTGAGCTTCACCGCTTCAGGGCAAGTGGCGATTCGTATTCGTCGGGGCACGTTGTTGCACGGCCTAAATAGCACCCGTAATTATAACGGTGCAGCACCGGCATCGCTACACGACCTTCTACCTTCGTTCGTAGAGACATCTCTTTGTGTGCTTGTTCTACTTGGTCAATACTTTTGCCTTAGTTCGTCACGTCATTTTCCGCCTCAGATGGTCATAACTTCTGCCCAGCCTGGGTGCGACGTCTGCTTTGCTGGCCATGACCTCTCCTGCTTTATAGTTGCTTGGGACTAGTATCCTCTTCCTTGGTTGGTCTTCATCTTCCGCCGTAAATATAGTGGCGATATCTTTTTGCTGTGGTTGGTTGCGATATCTACCCTGGTTAGCCTCGATATGTCCTTTCTTGGTTACGGCCTCTTGTGTGTCGTAACAGGTAGCGATCTTTTGTTACTTGACTGGTTAATCACGGCTTCCTCCTGCCTTGGTTGGCAGGAGAATCATCTTTGGATGGTTGCTACTTCAGGTTCAGAGAGTTATATTAACGTACTTTTATGACTCCACAACTTAACACATTTTACTGTTTATCCCCAACTGTCTGCTAACTTATCGTCTGATGCAAGGTATAGACCCCATGCCCAGATAACATGATTATTTTAACATGTATACGTCAGAAATATATTTTTCAGAAAAAAAGGTTAATTTAAGCTTCTCTATATCCATTGTAAAGATATTCATATTGGTAACGTATTTTGAATGCATTGTTTAGACATAAAAGATATAGCTTGATCAGTACTCGTGTTCTGCTAAAGGAAACTACAGTCTCGGATTTTTTATATTATTATCACATTGTTAGTTCACTATCCCATTAGTTCTCATGCCCTTCCGTCGAAGGAAGAATTATTCCGTATATTCAGTGGCATCCAAACTATGGGAAGGTGACACAATCTCTCGGAAAGTCTCCTTCGTTTTCTATTATTGTTGTCTGTTTACTCGCAACTTGGGCTTGTAGCTTCGAATTCCTTCCATTGATGCAAGTACTTCTTTGTGCGACGCTTGATACTGAGACTAACTAATAGTGCCGCGAAGAAAACCTGCACAATGGGTTGTTCATTAAAGTGGGCATCTCTTTGTCGTAAAAAATGTTCTCGAGTGTGTAGTTTTGTGATGGTTTTGAGCGTCATAGACGCCTTTTGTGCGACCCTGCGCGACCGTGTGCTTGTCTGCCAAAGGGCGATGCTAATGGTGGTTCTAACCGCCGATCAAAGATGGCTTTCATTGCGAGAAATTAATGGAAATGCAAAACCTATTCATTTAAATGGAGGACATACAGGCTCCATATTTCTAGATTTATTCCAATGACTGTCCAGATTGTTCTGACAGTTCTGCAGAATAGGAAAACATATTTGATTTTCAACGACTCAGCTCTCGGTTACATGTAGACGGCCGTAAAGTAAAAAGTATTTATTGATGAAAACTCAAAACTAAAAATATAGAAATTGCTGGCTGTATTATTTCACTCTGCACTGAGCAAGATAATGAGAATTCTTTATATGTTGAAGTGAACTATTGTGGCATACTCTGTACAAACAGCACACTGTATACTAAATTGATACTCTATGCTAAATACTGACCTAATAGCAGCATTGTTATTTACCTTGCAATGGAAATACTATGACGCATACTTAGCGGGAGTCGCAATATTACTCCTGGAAAATATCACTATTTAATGTACACTAGTGCCTGTATCATTTACAGTTCTGATGAGATGCAAAGTAAGATTTACCACTCAGGCGTAGAGGTGGGCGCTAGCATCCACAGTCAGACCAGCCATAGTGTAAAACAAGGCCAAAAATCAACAATACTTCCTGTCATTTGCATCATTGGCTTGGCCGAAGGTGACTACCCTTACTAAAACTTCAAGTATTAGTGATGTATGGCACGTATTGAGCTATAGTGGAGTAATGGCGCTGTGGATGAGCGGAGCAGTTAATTAGTACATTATAACGCAGTCTACCGAGACAGAGACTATAGTGAATACGCAAGGAACATCCCCGAATACGTGAAGTATGTACATGAAGGCTGCAACAGCCAGTGTTGATGCCATATACATTCCTGAAGCTTACGCTGAGTTATTTTCTAAGATATATCCTGAGGCTTATTCTGAAGAAAAGTGGGTAGTGCAAACTGACGTAGCCAAGGTACACAGAGGGTACAGTCACTACAGTGTAATACGGTATGGTACACCGCACCGTGCGTACGGTGCAGAGCATGATGGATGTAACAGCCGGCGATGGAGGAGTTCCCCCCATCAGACAAGCTTCTCGCTGCTGCCGATGACGGCTACACTGATGGATCTCTAGTGTTAATGGTGGCCGCTACAGCCTGGATCTGGAAGATCTACCAGGTGCATCTCGATTCAACAGGTGAACTATTCCACGACAAGGTGGATCAAGTGAGTTTGAGGATATTAGTGGATCAAGAGTATTAATGAAGTGATGCTCAATGAACTGGTGAACTGGAATTATTCAGATGAATGAACCGGTAAACTGGTGCACTACAGGATGAATCAGGTGAACTGGGACCCTACAGAGGTGATCAGATAAATGAACAGGTGAACTGGCGCACTACAGTGTGAATCAGATGAATCTGGAGATCACATGGATAATCTTCTGCATATAGAAAATCAGATGACCAGGTGAAAGTTAACATTTGGTAACTATTATTTTCACTTGCTGGCTTCTAGTGACTTTCAGGACACTGCATTATTTAGGCATTCACTTTTTTCATGCTGGTCTTTTTGTTCGTGGGGACTCGTGAGACAAATAGGACACAAGTGCTCTTCTTCAGTAACTCCCGGACCATTACCATGGACTGAAATTAATGTTTTCTGTTGCGAGACGACCAGCACATCTTTGACCTATGACGAGTAGATTAGAAGCGACATTTGTTATTCCTCAACCTATGTCAAACATAAGCTGATTTTATCCTACTCAATACTGAAAACTCTACTGCCAGACAAATGAGAGATTGAACCACAAGTGGTATAAAGCAAAACTTATATTGTGAAACAAGCATACTCATATAACACACTCAATGCGTATTATTTTGAGCAAGCGTGCATGTGAAACACATAAAAGTAAAAATATTGCACAATTGTTCGTAGTTTCCTTTTTTTATGATAATTAGAAAATCGGTATGAACTTCCAATGGACACATTTTGCTAGCAAAAGCCAAACTTTTGACTTGATTAACAAGGCGCTTCGTAATAAAGGTCGCAGAAGCAAGCAAGAAATTTTAACATGATTCAATTTCGGTATTAACTCCATACAGTTTATTCTTTCCAAGTTATTTCCAGCTCAAGCAAAAATCTGGGTGAATATAGATGCAACTGCTTCATTCAAAGTGAGGACAGAAGTGTGTTGAGTATATGGAATCGTTTACAACATGCAAATTCTTCACTCAAAGTCAGGACAATCTTTCAACCAAGAAGATCAAAGAATCATCGAGAAGATTTAAGCGAATGAGATCGCCTTTCTAATTCTTCCTGTGAGCAAGACTCTCACTTGAATCGCCACAATAGGCAAAACTCTGAAGGAACTCTCAAAGGCAGATTACTGAAGCAAAAAAGCCAGTGCTGGGCTACTCTTCCCTCGTACACATGAATGCTCGATGAGTAATCCTCTCGGTTTACTCTTGACACTTTTGAAAAGGCCAAACCAACTTGAAGAAGGCAGGGGATGGATTAGGAATTGTAATCCTGAGCTCGTCGGCCGCACTACACGTTAACTTGTCTGTTACGCTGTCTCCTGTTCGTCAGACAGCGGCCGGTGCTCGACGGCGCGCCTCGAGCTTCGGTCTACGATTTCTTCCACTAGGATTTTCTAGTTTTCGTGTTTACTAAATATACTGAGTTTAACGAAGTCAGTGATTACGATATATAAAATTTATAAGTTAAATCCCACAATATATAAGCAGGAAATAAGAAGGTAACATGGCTCACATTTGATGGCTGGTCCATGACAAACAGAAGAATACAGTCTAGATTCTCTAGAAGAAGATAATAGTTGATATGAAAAACATTTCAGACAAGCATTTATGAAATGAGAAACGTCATATTTTTATGGAATTAAAATATTAAGACTTGCAGCAAACGAATTTCAAAGCAATTAACATTACTTCAAATAGAACTTCAATACACAACTAGGTAAAATATTGCAGTTTGCAGTTGAAAACTTTTTGGAAGACAAGGCGTAAACATTCAGAAAATTTTATTTCATTTCCATCACAGATCATTTCTTCCTCTGTTGAAACATAACACGAGTGTGATTAATTCAATCTTTATCGGAAACTCAATTCTGATTAAAATCGAGCCCTTCAGCACATGCTCAAGCTTTACCTACCGCAGTGAACATTTTCGAGAAACAATTTCCAGGAACATTGATGAAAATTTCTTCAAAGTTAATTCTTCAATCAGAACTTCCTAGTGGATGGAGTATGCGAGTAATTAAAACTTAATTGTTTTGAAATGATAGAAACTATCATGCTGAACTCAGTCAAGAGCTCACCTTAGTCCTTACCTCTTCAAGTTGAAAAATACTTTGTACTGGTTTCGACGTTTCATATTAGCTATGCCTACACGATAGAAAACACGTTACTGCATGTAACCAATACGCCTGTGCTAGAAGCATGTTAGATTCTTAGAACTAGTAGAAACTACTTCTTTTTACTAAATACAGTATGCTTAAATAATCTTTTACTCTTCTTCTCACTAAAGCCTATTGGTTCTCCAAACTAAACAGTTTGCTGTGTGTATTTTTGCTCTTAACTGCCGACACTAAATCCAAGGAAATTACATCTGTCAAAAGCATCCCAGCTCGCTTAACAATTTATTTAGGCCCCGCAACTCTTTCTTGTTTGCAGCTTCAATTTTATGCAGCATTATAAAGTCTTCCTTTGCCCAGCTTGCTTAAATTCTTATTGTTGACCACTGAACTTTGTTTTTGAATATAAAGAATTATTCAACTAAATTTTCAGTATACAAGAAGAGTGAGGTAACTTTGAACTTCCGGTGCAGAATACTCTGTACAATTTACTTATACAGTCCTAGCATCTACCCGACGTGGGAAGTACTTCGCATTCCTACACACCACGGCACTCCCAAAACGGGCCCCAAGTGCTGTCCTCACCAGGAAATTAATGCTGGATAAGGAGTGTTCCCATTGTCTCCTAGGAATACAATGTCGTATTAGCAATTGTAATCGATCGTAGACTTTATTAGTTCATTATTAGAAGACAGAAAACACTTATAGTTTGTGTACCTATCACAATGAGGTGGTACAGGCGCTTGTTGGTCTCAGATGAGTCCTTTCCTGTCGCGTGCGGAGTCGCCTTATTTCATTTTCTAAAGAGACGCCGTTGCTGTTTGTTTGCATTTAACTTTATCCAGAAATATCTTATTAAGATATTGAAATACTAGAAATCCTGTTAAAATTATGGAAAAAGAAACTGTCAGGCGCAGCTTATTTTCCTAAATAGGCGCCGGTGTTTGTTTACGTTTGACATTATTGAGAAATATCATTTCGATTTTGTGAATGAGTCCTTTTTTTTCTCTTTGAAGACAAATATTTGGCAATATTCTTAAAATTAGGGAAATGAAATCGTCGCCCGCGACTTATTTCCCTCAATAGATACTGATCGTTGTTACATTCTACTGTTTTGAGAGATATCTTACTATAACTCCGAGCGTTTCCGGCGCACCATTCTCTTAATTGTAACAGATCGATGCTGAGATTTCTGTCTCATTATAAGTATGAAAAAAAAAACACCCGCTGTTTGGATTCCGAGTATTTGAGAAAATGTAACTTCTATCGATTTATGTGTACGCCAGTGCTTATTGGATTACACAAACAAAGAAGATATATAGCTATGAAGAATTATACATCAGAACGAGCTGTTTCCTTATCCTTTTTAAAGCAGAACTGTACGTGCTTAGATTAGATTACGATAAAAAGCTGTACAGAAGTTATTTTCACTTTGTCAATTTTATTTTCTCTTTCATTTACTCTATTTCCATTGACAAATCCTCAACCACGTTCACATCAGGCAGTTAAAACAAAAATAAATACTTGTGATTGATTTTTTGAATCGGGACGTTGCTATTTCTTCTTCTTCTTCTTAAAATAGGAATGAAAAGTAAGTCTATCAATAAGATATTTTAACTGAGATCACACTGTTATGAAGAACCTTATATCGCCTAGCATCAATTAAATATGGCAAACAATACTATTCCAGGAAGACATCGAATTTTAATGTGGATATTTTAGGATTAAACCAAGAACGTGAGCAGGAAAATGGAAATTTTTATTTATTTGCTCCAATACATTCAAGTATCCGTTTCGGCTGCCCTTACCGCAATTAGACCCCCGTGTAAATTGGACTTATTACTACCGGCAGAGCCTCGCTGCTGTAAATAAATCAAAAGTTACAATGCCAGACAAACCGGCGGCCGGCCGGGGCAGACAAGAAGCTGCAGCTGCTAATCTGTTCAATGCAGCTATAAATCTTGCCTGAACCAATAGCAGCAGGCGGCGGCGCGATCGTTAACAGTTGTTTTCAATGCACCCGTATTCTTTTTGCTCTGTTAACTCTATCATCATCTGCCTCGATTTGTGAAAAAAGTCATACGACACAAGAGGTAACAATCACTGGTGACCAATAACTCTCTTCCATAAGTGAGCCAATAAGGACCGATAATTGTCCCTACTATTAAAAGGCAAATAGAGTATAAGGGCGCCAGAGATAACTATCATGACAACCAATAACTCTCTTCTTCAAGTGTGCCAATACGGATTTATATCCCTCCTCTTCTATTAAGAATAAAAAAGTATTGTATTAGGGCACCAGGGGAACTAATAGACTAATGTTTACCCCTACTGTTAGAAGACAAATAGAGTAATAGGGAATAGAAGATAACAATAACGGGTAACCAATAATTTGTTTTTAAATGTATCTTTGTATATATAATCATTTTTGCCCGACTATTAAGGAATAAAAAAGTATTAAGGATCGTGAGATAATAGTCACTGGGTGACTAATTGACTGTGCAAGAACTACCTTCTCTACATGTGCCGATAGGCGAACTGAAATTCGCAGCGATTATGGCACTAGAGATAACAATTACTGGTGACCCGTTCCTCGTATTAACATTTACGTGCTTGTGCGACAAATCTCGAACAGGGAAATTTTTATCACAAACATCTTTGGGTATTGTAAGTCCCAAACAGCCATAATAGCAATAGCTCATATAGGAGCTCGGGACCTGGTCTCGTATTCTATAATGGACCTGTTGATCTGTTTATTGTTAGCTATCCAATCTAGTAAACTGATAAATTATTGCTAGTTTCAGATATTAGAGTAAAGAAATCTTGAAAGATATTAGACATTAGTCTAATGCAGATTTACAATGTCCATGATTTGGCAGTGCCGTTTCTTTGGCATGTTATGGAAAGTTTAGTGCAACTGTTGTTTTTCAATCGAGTGATACCCTGACGGTGTTGGGGAATACTATTACAAACTATGTAGGTATTTGTAACACTTTGCAGTGTTCCTCACTAAGACTGACAACATCTTCAGTTATCAGGCAAAGTTTATTAATATTTATGTCACTGATGTTAATTTATGCATGAATTACTATAAACAATTAGCATTCTCTAACAGAATTAAAAAGGTTTCAACAACAAACGTTCTGTAAGGGAAAAGCTAATGTCCGTATAGATGAGAACAACTACCACGCATCCTGCCGAGCATAGTGATACTGCTTTTCTGAACAAATATAGATATATATACTGTACATGTATATACACTGTCACAGTATATAAGAAATACGAAAGAAACCAAACTTCAGGGAAAGACCTTAACCCCGAAGAAGAGAACAGCCACCATGCAGCATACATGGAAGCGGCCAGGCCTGTGGAAAATTTATTACTTGCGAAGTGATTCCAGAATCCGGAGGGGAAGCTCCAGAGCTGCTGGAAGGGTTTGACTCTTTATTGCAGTGTCAACACCCTTGATAACGGGTTTGTTTACCTAATGAAAGGATTGACCCTCGAGGGTAGGGGAGATTTTTAGGGCACTCGACGGCTAGGCAGCTGATACCGAACCCTTTCGAACAGAATAGGCGTCGTGTTCGTTACGAGGGGCGCTGAGAAAAGAACTGTTTGCCTTCGATAATATCGTAGCTTCTGAACGGTTTGACTTTCGGACTAACAGTTTCGACTTCAAGTTTTATATTAGTTTTACGATTGCACGATTGAGGAATGCATACGCAGCTGCAGTTGGCGAATGCAAAAATTGCAAACTGTAGAAAAAATATCGATAATTGTTGTGCTTGCAAAATCGAGGCCTTAGCTAATAAGCCCAAAAGAAAAAAGCGAAATATCGACAAGACCTACAGCGGAAATTTCTTCTGTCTCTTATCACACTGCTACTAGTTACAACAGTTGAGTGCTGCTACATCGGTAGCAGTTCCTGAATGCATATCTCGATTGTGGTCTTACTCATACAGCTAAAGAAAAATGGGAAAAAATTGAAAGGAAATTACATGATGAGTCACGTTCTCATCAACGCACTAAATACCTTTATAGACAATTTATAGACGACGAAATAATCATCTTATAGCCACATACTGTACATGAACAGTCCGGATGTACCGGCCCGCAGTCACATCCGAAAATCTCAAATTTTTCCTGAATGCAAAAATAGAAATCCGGTAACTTTTAGCCACATGAATTGAGCAGGAATTTCCAGTCTTTGTAGACGTTAGAGAATTATGACAAAAACGTTGTGGAGCGAAACATTGTGAGCTGTAGGCCGCCTGTGGCGCGGCTCCGGCAGTAACATGAGAGCCGCAGAGCCGCGGTCCGCCGGCCTGACTGGGACCATCACACGTTGGCTCTCCTGCAGCTTTGTGCGATTGAACACCACCTTTATTTCCACTTTTGAGATTCCCACATGCATCCACAGGCGAATTTGGCTCTTGTATTGACTTGGATTTTTGCGAAGAGCATAGGAACTCCGCTTGTTTTCGGTCGGAATTGTAGCGCAGTTCCTATACGGAATAGAGCAACTCCCGCTTGCTAATACATCGCCCCGCGTTGATAAGCAGGTCTTGTTGAAAAATATTCTTGTATTAACACATTGTAGAATTATCTTTTAGCGGATTATTTCTCAGCACTACTGGTTATTACATCGGTTTTATGTTTTTTTTTTCTCTCTTTTTAATAAATTATAACTTTGACAGTCTTAGGCCCCCTGCACACGAGAGTCAAAACTCCAAAACGTGTCACGTTCTTGGGACAAAAGTTTCTGTGACTGTACAACAGCTTTCAACTTTACGTCGCAGCAATTTAAAACTCACTCACTGTGGGGAAAAAGATGTTTCAAACTGTGCAAATGGCTTTGCTATAGTGAACGCGGCTCGAACTTCAAGCTGTCATACTATGTCAACGGTATGAAAATGGACGAGCAACGTTAGCATGTGGCTAGGATGAAAAATGTTTCGACAACAAGTCTTAACAAACAAAAACTAGAGCACTCTGAGAGCGCATACCTCCTCCAAGCGAGGCAACAGTAGCAAAAAATTCAAATTAGCTCTGAAACTATAATTTTCTTTGTATAGACTCCAAAATCTAATCATTTGTGCCTTTGGATAGTAGTAACAGCATGTCCAATTTTCTTGAAGATCCGTTCATAACTTTTTGAGTTATACTGCTAACAAACGTTAAGACAAACATGAGTCAAACATACAAACATACTGATCTGCACCAAAATTGAGTCATTTATGTCTTTTAACATTATTAATAACCCCTATGAATTTCATAGCGATCCATTCATTATTTTTTGAGTTATTGTGCTAACAAGGATAAAATTAAAAACAGTGACAAACGAACGAACGAACAAGCGGATCATTACCAAAATTAGATCATTTACTCTTTGTTTTATACCTAAAAATTCATGTTAATTTCATATAATTCATCCATAACTTTTGAGTTATGGCATTGAGAAAAATTAGGCAGACAAACAAATAAACAAACGGATGGACATATCTTCACCAATAGTTAATCATCGGTTTCTCCTAAAATACCCTACAATCCCTGTAAATTTCGACCAAATCGGTTCAGAACTTTTTGAATTATCTTGGTTACAGACAGAAAGATAGACAAACAGCAATACAGACAGACAGACAAACACGACGAAAACAAAACCTCCTTGGCGGAGGTAATAATGTATGTGACAAATCTGACAATCCTCTGCTGGTAGACGCGCGATACTATCAATTTCAAATACCAAGAGCCACGAACTCATTTTTTTAACATCAAATATTCTACCTGAATTTAGTCACGCTAGCCCTCTGGTCTATAACATCTACAGTATTTTTGGAAGTGTTGGTAGTTTCTTTTTTTTTTTTTGCAATTTTTGACGTTGACATGTCCTAGTACGTTATTCTTGGCACCGTTCCCTCCTCACATCACTCGTATCGGAAACTTTAACTGTACTTGGGTGAGCATAAATCATTTTATGAAGTATACGGCAGGATATTCATTAGTGTGGCTGTATTATTTCATACAATACGTTAAGCTTAGAATTTCCTTTGGGGCGAATACTGTTCTTTCCGCCCGATAGTCCGATCTTATCAAATATTAGTCTTCTCACTGCTAAACTGCCAAGTAGCGACTGCGGTGGGGAAAGAAACAAACAAATACTTTTCCTTTGATTCAAACTACATATATTAGTGTACACTTTCAGTTCCGATCACATCAAACATCATAGAACTTTCATTTTTTACTTTCATGAGTATTTTACTGCCCTTGCAGTACGGTACCTCATCCGATATTTCTTCTCTCCTTGCTTCGAAAATACTTAATTTCATAGTTTAGTATATATAGATATGTAGTATACCTATCAGGTAACTTTTCTCCGGTCGAGAGCGCTTGCTTCCACTGTCAGGACGCAGCGGTGGACGTTCCATACGTCCTCGCTGCAAGAGTACTTTGGTCTTTACCGACAGCGCGGATCCCATCAAGCATTGGACCATCCATGGCCTGCAAACCTCCACTCGATGTAAGGACGCACAACAAGGAGCCTCCGCCTGACAAATGGTGACTGACGACCTGACTGTTTTCTCGTCGCCGTTTGTTGATTCGCTCGACGCTTCGTTTGTCAATGCTTGTGACTGATTGTGCGAACGTGACTGATGATAAGCGCCTTATGTTTTCAGAATATCGACTGCTAACTACTTTGTTGTAATGATTTGCGCATGTAGCCATGGTCGCACCATCCTGAGGTACATATTAACTGGGAGCAATAGACGGCGCGGGTACACCGAAAACGCTTTATGGTTCGTGGATTCTTAACAAGAGGTCGTTGGCTGTGAGGTGACAAGGGCTTTAAATGACGTTATGTGAATGCTTTTAAATATGTGAGCACATCGATCGAGCTAATAGCTATACAGTTGCCCAAATCCTCCACAAACAACCGATACCATATATATCTTGGGTTACCGGCACAGGTCTTCGTTATTGGTCTTTTTTGTTCTTTTATTCAATTTTTTTCAGGCTCGAAATGTTTAGTTTCAAGTTTTTGGTATACGTCCTTGTTCATCAAAAGAAGAAATATCTCATCCTAGAATTAAAAGTCCTGCACTTATCTTGGATGCCTTGGATGGCCTTCGGATGAGCTCCTGGTGACGTAATGTGCGCCACCCATCTTGAGCAGAAATGGTGCGGCATGCGGTCGGGGCGTTTCGTAGCACAACGTCGCACCCCGAACCGTAAAGCTATCAGAATATTTCGTTGCAACTGCACCGCCGCCATTTCTAACCAGGACTCGCCCTTTACTATGCGACTAATACGGCCATAGTGTCTGGCAACAATCCGCTCTTTTGCATTCACAGTAATTCCTTCCCGAAGTTTCCAAACATATATAATCATAAAGCGCCCGCATCTTCGTTGAATATGAATACATTTGAAAAGGTAAGCAAGTCTTTACCCCCGCCAAGGAGGTTATGGTTTCGTCGGCTTTGTCTGTCTGTCTGTCCGTTATTCTGTCTGTCCATTTGTCTGTCTGTCTGTCACCAAAATAACTCAAAAAGTTATCGACCGAATTTGACGAAATTTACAGGGGTTGTTAGGTATGTTAAGAGGAACAAATTGGTTAACTTTTGTTGAAAATTCGTCAATCCTTTGTTTGCTTGTCTGCCTCATTTTTCTCAATGCCATAACTCAAAAAGTTATGGACGGATTTTTATTAAACTTACATGAGTTGTTTGGTATATTACGAAGAGTAAATGACCAAATTTTTGGAATGATCCGTTTGTTTGTTCGTTTGAGTGTCACTGTTCTTGATTTTATGCTTGTTAGCACAATGACTCAAAATATAATGAATGAATCTGTATGAAATTTATATGAGTTGTTAGTAATGTTAAACGACATAAATGATTGAATTTTGGTGCAGATCGGTTAGTTCGTTTGTAAGTTTAACTCATGTTTGTCATAATGTTTGTTAGCAGCATAACTCAATAAGTTATGTACGGATCTCCAAAAAATTACTGAATCTGTTAACACTGTTGAAGGGCACAAATAAATTGATTTTGTGTTGATACAAAGAAAATCATGGTCTCAGAACCAATTTTATTTTTTCCTAACCGTTGCCTTTTTTGACGGAGGTATGCGCTCTCAGAGTGCTCTAGTTTCTCGATAGTTTAGTCTTTGTATGCCTAGAATTTTCCCAGTAAGCGATCTCTGGGTAGCCTCGAGGCGCTTTAAGTCTTTCCGTTTGCTTGGCATCCAAAGAGGTGACCAGTATTCAATCCTTGGCAGTATTAATTCTTTCCATAAGGGGAGCATTGTGTCTGCCTCTCGTGAAGAAAAAGTTCGAAGCACCCATCCGCTCCGTTTCTTGTCTACCTAAAAAAATGCATGAAATGAGAATTATGAGATGACCTATGACGATCGAGAGCTACCTGCATTGGGACATAGAAATTCTATTAGTCTCACTGAAGGATAATTTAAAAGAAATACTTTCGTCGATGACGTTGACGGTAGTCATTACGTGGTAGAAAGAGTTCTCATCCTCAAGGTGCGGCTGACAAACAAAGAGAAAGAGCCTTCCTTCTGTTATAGATATTGTTTATTACTTTTATAGTACGATTCCCTAGAGGGTAAGTAATAAAAATTGCTTCCCATCAATAGAATGAAAAAGAGAGATATCATTTACAAGTAGCCCACCTTTGTGATAATATGATATGATGTCGGAAAATAATTACTTCAAATTGCTAGTTCAAAAACACTGTATTAATAGATAGGGAATAAAGGAAATTACTTATAAGACTTATTACTCTTTACTTACGAGCCACTTTATTTTGTCTCCATGCTGCCACCCTTTACTATATTAGTTACCTTACATCTCATCCCTATGCATCCTACCTACTGATCGTCCCCTGCCTCTATACTTCCTCCAAGCTCTACCTATTCACCCCAGGTTGCTCCAAGAAGGACACTGTCACGATGCAGGGCACCACAAGCCTCGCGTACGTACAGCACGACGTCGGACAACTTTGGAGCCATTGTATCATAGCTACGGACGAATAATGACCTTTTGGGGTATCTGTGATGCGCGGGCCGCTGTTGGTCCTGTTCAGACAAGGTCGTGAGTAGTGTAGACCTTGTGAGCAGTTCGTCATCGAGAGAAAAATAGCAAGAAGGGTTATGGGCTCTGTTAGTAAATGGTACAAATTCACTTGGAGTACGTGACTTTTTTGAAGATCGAGGCAAAAAATGTATCAGCTGTATGATGAGTTTTAATGGAAAGCTTAATCGAAAACCCTTGAGAAAGGGGTAGTGAACAGTTATCTTTTCCTAAGCTTGTACGGATCCACTGCCCGTCCAAGCGGTTTGGTGCACCTGAGAAGTTTTGCTGATATATATATATATATATATATATATATATATATATATATATATATATATACTAACGTTAATACTGCAGTTCTCTTACTGCGATATCAACCTCTTCAAAAGTTAAGCAAGATTAATCATCTAAATAAATCATAGGTTCAGCCTATACGGATGGATCAGTAATGTGCTGATTATTATGATTTTTTCAGTGCTTCGGATGTCAATCTTGAAGTGTGTTTAATTGGGCGCCGAAATTAAGCTTTTGATGCTGAACTTGTTCGGAACTTCAGGCAGGCTTCAGCTATTTTGCACTGAGTTTCAATTATTTACAATTAATTGATGACCGCTTAGCCTTCCAGAAACCCCGCCCTCTATTCCTTAAAATGTAGCTCTCAGCCCGAAAATGGAACATAATTCGGTTGCTTCTAACACTCGCAACATGGTTCAAATAAGTTGATTACTTGACTTGTCCGAAACCTCAGGCAGGGGCCCTGGCTTCCACCCGTTGATTCAAGGGTCAGGCGTTGACCTATGAGACCTCCAAGAACTCAATCTTGTTCCGTGGAACAGATATTTCAGTCGGCTGAATACCATCGGACTGCTGCTCACTATAGCTACACAATTCAGCGCGACGAAGACAAAGCTCCTGCCTGTAGTTCTTGACAAGTTAAGTCAAGTGGGTATGGCCTAGATCGACTTTGATGATCCAATTGATCATGCCCCTCTTTAAACCTTAAGTTAATCTATATATATATATATACTCTGAAATAGGCTACATACTACTCGTGACCCTGCGCTGAATAATCACCAGAAGTGGAAACTGGAAGGTTTTCTCAACTGCTACCAATATTCATCACAGCTCTACATTAACTATCTTCACTCAAGCTCTGAAGTTTGTCTGAACCCATTGTTGTCGTGGAGTAACAGGAAGGGAAATATTTAGAACGGGAAATTGTAAGAATAAAACTGCTGCCAGTATTTATCACAGCTTTGCATAATCATGCTCACCCAAACTCTAATTCCTGCTGACAGCAACTCGTGGGAAACCCATCCCCCGACTTTGCTAGATGTTGTCCATCAGACACTTGTAATTTTTTCCGTATGCCAACGGGAAGGATTTTTGCAGGTATACCACGCACTCCTGAGGAGCAGACCCACCGGTCGTGCTGGACCTGACAGGGACTCAGTGTGACCCACACACGACGTGCTGTGGTACCCATGCCGGCCTGCCCACAACTGTGAGGGGTGCTGAAAAGTTCTTGGTTTGCATATATTAACAAGGAGACAAGCACAATTATGCCTCCTTCCAGGATGTTAGCTACTTCAAAGTACCAAAAAGTTCTTGGTTTGGGCCTATAATCTTGCAGAAAGACCATTATAGTCTACCTCCCTGCAGGGTGTTAGCTTTTTGGAAGTACTGAAAAGTTCTTGGCTTGAGTTTATGAACTAGCAAAAGTTCAATTGTACCTCCCTCCAGGACGTTAGCTACTGGCAAGTACTGAAGAATAATTTTTTTTTTTTTTGGGGGGGGGGGAAAGATTGGATAGAGCTGTGGCGGGGCGTAGTTTTAGGACCGGTGTTCCCCTTTGTTCTCCTTCCCAATCCTCTGTACGAACACATGCCGAACAGTGCAGTGTTTCAGTTTCTATAGAGAATTTTAAAATCCTAGCAACTACTTCATACATGTCTAACCTTCGAATTTTGGAGTCCCATTATATTTTCCAATTGAAACCGCAGCTAAATGATACTCAGAGCGCGTTTCCTCTCGGCATAGCTGCTACATAGCACAGTTTGCACTTTATTTTATTTCTTGTTTTATCGATCCTCCTTCTCCTAAGTAAAAGTACAAATTAGGTATAAGTATATGTAGGTGTTAGATAGTTTTAGTTAGGTTTGCAGTTCTGCTTTTCCAACAAACTGACTTCGTTAGAATTAATTTTGTAATATTGTTTTTCAGAATTCTATCCGCTGATGATGGACAGATTGTCCAAAACGTTCGGTTTTTTTTATTCAATGGTTGGTTGTAAACTTTTAATAAATGTTACGGACAGCTATTTTGGTCCTACTTTTTTTATTTTAATAACATATATGATGCATATCATCACGGTAATCCTGACAGTTGAATCTAGTAAGCACTCGTCAGAGGAGGGGTTGTGATACGTTGCTAGCTCGACACATGGAAAAACTGCAGATTTGCTAGTCACGCGCAGAACACACGCGCAAGGCAAAACAATAATTGCATAAGAAACATACAGTAGTACGGTGAAGTCGCCTTGACTGCCCTCCCAACTAGGAATCCCACATTCACTGGTGGTACGTAAGAGATGCAGAGCAATTCCCTGAAAGAAGCACGGCTGCAGTCGATCACAGATATAGGCATCACAGCCGGAAGATTAGTGTGGCAACCGCGGAACCCTCTGATAGTCCCCACTGTTAATAACGTCAGCACCCTTGCAATAGACTATGAATAGTAGAAACGTTGACGCATTCCTAAGCATTAAGAAATCCCCTCTTCGGCTGGGAACAGAACAGCTTACTCCCCTGACAACGAGCGAGACAGTGCACTAAACCCTATAGCACTGCATGTGAGTCGTACAGAGTATCATAATTCAAGACTTGTGTCGTTTTAGGATCGTCTCGAAAATGGTTAGCAACCTCTGAACTGTGTTCCTTTTGTGCACCGTCGTCGTCCCATTTCATAAAAGACGAAACTACTGATCGCACAATATTGTCAATCTCATGGAGTTCCTCCGTTCCCACATCTCCAGTCTAGTGTAATTTAATATTAATAATAATAATAATACGATTCCTCTTGTAATTACCGTCTAAGTCACATCTCTGGCACACTGTCCCATGTTACAAAGTGAGAGCTCACCAGACGTGCGATATTGCAACCTCATTATTAAGCCGAACCCTGCCGTAGTTCCAGCCCTGGCCAGCGAGAGAACTCCTGCGGGGTGTCAATTTCGAATACTAACAAACTCGCCGGGAGACGCCGCGCCTACACCGCGTCATGCCCTGATGACACCTCTGATAGACACAACACCGCCCTGGCCGGGTGGGGCAAGGGTCTGGCTGCGGTGCTTCCTTTAGGAATAGGAAGAGAATGTTGTCAGCATATTTCTTAGGTCAGCGGCGCTTGATGTTGCAGACAACTTGAAGTGTTTGGGAAAAAAAGAGACTATTAGCAGTATATGTCTTAGCTGGCCTGCATTTGATGTAGCTCAAAACGTAAATTAACACAAGCGCTTCCTCTGCGAGAGTCCATGCCCGGTATCTAGGTACTTCATAGCCGCTATGCGGTACGTGTTAGTGAAGCTCAAACTCGGAGTTAGACAAGAGCTACATTGTCGCTATATATGTTATTCAGAAACATGGAAGCTGAAAATTTGGATAAGCCTTTGATTCTTATAGATAAAACAGCCAATATTTCTTGCCAATTCCTGAGGACAGTTGAATCTGCTCGTGATGTTGTTGAAACCTCGAAATTAGACCAACGTTTAAATCGAATAGAAAGGGTATATCTTTAGCACATTGCTTAGCTCAGCTGCACTTGGTATTTTTCAAAAAGCTGTGCACTTAAATTTTGAACCAATTATTATTTTTCAGAGAAAACAACTTTTACTCTACTCTGGTCACAGGTTGACCCAAATTCAGAAGCAAAGAAGAGATTGTGCAAATCATATATGCTTTAACAAAAATATTTTGCAGTCGAGCTTTCTCATCAGTCTAGTTCTATAAACAAGCGAAATATATATATTTTGAAAAAATTTTTCATCACTTGTCTGCTAAGTTGAATTGGTGATCGTACTAGATTCAGATAAACATATTACATCAAAAAGGATTTCATGGCTTTCCAATTTTTAGATATCACCATAATTTAGTTTCCGTTTAAAAATTATGTCTGTCGGCTCAGCCCGGCATAGTCGCATCTATCTACTACCCAGCATATGAAAATATTTTGGTATTCTTGATAAAAAGCTTTGCTGGAGGCTTATAACAATTGTTCAATAGATAACAGTGATCGTTATTTGCGCTGACACAGAAAGCTGCCGGTGGAATAATATTGAACACTGCGACAACGTATCTAAACGAAACTTATTAGTACTGAGATAGATCGCACTGCAAAGAATAAATGTGTCTTCCCTTAATAAGGGCTAAACATTCATAATAAAGAAATATTAGCACTAACAATAATAGTTGTAGTAGGAGCAGCAACAGTAACTAATAGCAATCAAAACTAATAAACTACAGTGAATTAAAACGTTATCTGATGAATGTACCTAAGTAATTCATCGCCTCCATAATTACCAGAAGCTCCAGTCTTTAATAGGATTAAATCCCTTCCTAAAAATGGTTGCGGATTTCAAGGTATTTTGCGAGGATCTTCACGTCTTCAAAACAAAGCGACCAGGCATTCCAACCAGGGACGCGCTGCTTCGATGCTGTACCATATCTTGTCATACAACAAATGTCGGTCCAGCCGATGTCGTAAAGCTTTCGACACCACAGAAAAATATTTACTTGCTTATCTACAACGGTGACCTCTTCACACAGGCTCCATAATATCTATATTAAACTGCCGAGAAGACTGCAGAGACTAAGGGCAGCGGACACTCAAACTATCCCATTCTTTGGGGCTGAGCAAACCAACACGATGGGATACGCTGTTAACAGTACTAAGCGATTGTTCGACACGGGCAACTTTCGCGTAGAGGAAGACTTTACGAGAGGCAGAATTGGATGTGCGGACTGCGGCTTCATTCTGCATGTTTTTGGTCGGCGACTTAGTGAAGTCTGCTGGCGGTTACACGCTCCAACGACTGCAAGTTTCCATAGACAGAGCTGTTCTCCAGCTCGTTTCAATATCAGCCCGGGCTGTTTGTTTTAAGAAATTTCCACTCCAGCCTCCTAACTATTTTCTTATTTGCTGGAGCTCAGGCCACGGAGTGCGGCGGTGTTTTTCGTTGAGTAGAATTTCTATTTCACACCAGGAATTTGACTTCTCGTGAGTGGTGAAATGTTTGCTGATTTAATCTTTGTGTTAGAGCCTGTATATCTCAAGTGACCACAGTGGGAAAAGTGTGTCAAAACCGGCATGGCTTTCCGTACACCACCCGAACTAAACGCCCCAATGGTGCTGAGAAGCACGGCATGGCCAGTATTGCTCTCACGGGCACGGGACAACGTGCTAGTTGTGGGACATTTTTTCAGCGCATGAAATTTTTCGCTTTTTTTTAGAATAGGGCGCAGTTTCATTTTTCTTATGAAAACAGTGACGATTTTTTGAATGTAGCAATAATATAGGTACCCTGGTACCCATTTCCTGCTGTTTGTGGTTACTCTTTGCACATTCAAACATTTAATTGTATTTTTCGTCGTAAATGCTTGCGATGATTTTTGAATTTACTTAATTTGATAGACATGACTACTCGATGAGGGTTCCTAGCGTGCAACACGCGAAGTGCGAAAAGTACTCTGAGAAAGATACTTTGAGAAAAGGTAGTCTAAGAAAAGGTACTCTCAGAAAGGGTACTCTGAGACAAGGTAGTACCATAGACCGCAACAGTACTTGACTCTTAGGTCCAAAAGTGGCCTCTGACGCTGGCGGCCAAAATGGGAAAGATGGGATTTTCTCAAGAGCTATTATGAACATGTCCAGACACGGTCATGCAGGCAAACGCCCAAGTGCGTCCCCGCCGTATCCAAGATACCTTCTCCGCAAGAAAAATGTTGAGTACCTTGGAAAAGTTGCAATGCTCTTAATTTCATAATTATTTTCCTAGTAGCTCTTGAGAAAATCCCATTTTTCCGTTGCCGACTTTTGGCCGCCAGCGTCAGACCTAAGAGTCAAGTACTGTTGTGGTCTATGGTAATACATATAACGAAATGCTCTTTGAGTAAAGGTACTCTCAGAAATGGCACTGTGAGGAAACGTACTCTGAGATAATTATTGTCCCAAAGCATCACGCCGACTATAGGGCACAGCGGAATAGAGTGCAATTTCAGTGCTGCACGTGTGAGTGCACCAAGCCAGTTAGGCATGTCCCATGGGATCGAGCACGGGAGGGCGTGCTGGCCTTGGAACAACACTTTTCTCATTACATAGATTTGTAACTTATACATGATGGAAATACACGACTTTAGATGATGATACAGATAAACCATAATGGCTTTACAATATATTTCCACTTCTCTTTCCAGATTTGTAACATGACTAATGTCCAATATTTTCTGCTTTCCAACCCAAAAATTCATCACAACCCACCTGCTGTAATATATTTACATGACTACTAATTCACTATATACTAATCTAGGTCTAAGTTCATCTAGGTATAAAAAATAGCAGCAAAAGGGGGGAGAGAGAGGGGTTGGTACGCCAGCAGCAGCGGGGGGTACACGCAGCAAGGTACCCCGGTGGGGTACCGCTGCGAACTCCTCGGGTTGCGCTCAGCACGCTTGTAGCTTACAACCTTGGTACGTGGGGGGTGAACTTGGACCATGTTGTGGAAGCTCATCTGTAATTATATATGCATCGCCTTAGATGGTGACCTAATTTATAAATACAATCATTGGACGATACAATAGTGCTTTTGATAACAAGATAGTATTCGGTTGATGTGTTGAACCACGATATTTATTTTATTCGCTAATTTATGAGCGAACTGTTCTGTTTTATATAAATTTTACTAGAGTGGTAGCGCTGTCAAATATGATAGTGAAGAGTTTGTGATGAGCCGTTTTCATTGATCGAACTCATCTTTCGTTATTACAACTGCTAATTAAGCTAAAAGCTTCTGGAGATGAGCGTTTACGGCTTCACAACTGCTGAACATCGAAATTTTTTCTCTCTCTAACATGGAAAATATTTATTGCAATCGGCATCTCTCAAAGTTATTAGTTTCGATTTGGTATCAAGGATACGGTAGGAATGCCCATATAGGTCCAATGATTTTGTTGTTGCACGAAAGCTGTTTCATCGACCACTGAATTAAGATTGGAAGAATAACTGGTGCAACGAAATAATCTGAAGGAAGAAACTAAGAATCATGATGAATGAGAAAGCTAACGGAAGCTTCGGACACAGGATCTCCAGTGCTGCAATTTCAACTTCTGCAATGCCAGAAGGGCAATGAGACGTAAGGTCACCCTATACTTTGCCATAGATTCGATGTACGGAGAAGATAATTCTCGTTCAAATCAGACTAACCTTCGATATCTTCATTATTTGAGTTTCAACTGTCGCTGATTAAGACTCGTTTGTTATCAACTGCAACTTCTTCAATGTTCTACCAATTCGTTTTCAGCTGGACCCGAGAAATTTTCACGGTCTACCGGGCACCAGGGAACGTAGATAAAGTGTAAGTTTGCCATCATCTGCAACGCGGCCTATTTTCTACCTATCAGTTTTTATGGAACTGGAGAGGAAGATCACAGCCTCCAACGTGGGCTAATTTCGCTTATCTGTTTTGTTAAAGCGTGGTAGAAAATGGGCAAACATATAAATACACATCGGTCTTTATTATATTGTAGATGTTGAGTGCTCCTTAGGAAATTAAAGATAACTGCGTTATGAGAATTTTAATATCTATCGGTGAATACAGTGATAATTTCATGAAATGGGATTTTCTGTGTTCAAATGAACAGCTAAAGTAGTTGCATAATCAACAGTTTGAAAATTTGAAACTGTGACGATAAAACAAAATTGTCGACATTCATTACGTACTGGCTTCTCATTACGTACTGGGTTCTCATTATATTACACTTTAGATACTGCAGGGGCCTCCACTAAGTTGTACTATTGCGTACAATAAACCGTGTCAAGTGGCACAACACTTGTCATTCAACCCCTCTTTTTAGCTTTATTGGTAACATTTAATCAGCACCGTTGACTCACACCGTTTATCACTGAGCATTTTACTCTACATTTATCGAGGTAGGTATACAATTACAGCGTGTCGACCACGTCACAGTAAATTTATTTCTTAAAACGCTGTCCAGTTGACTCACTGCATCTATGCTTCAATACCAAAACGCAGTGTGTCATACAGACGAATGTACAGTTTATACAAACTTATTAAGTACATAAATGCGCATTTATTTGTAATAAACTGTCTCAAATGACGCAACATCTGTCAGTTAACTTTTCATTTTACATTTAAAGGCATGAGGTCAGCCATGTTGCACGATGATATTCCAGAGTTTAATATTTAACATATTACAGTACATTTATCTGGAATAAACAGACTCAGGTGCCTCAGACTTGCTCCAGTAAAATATTTACACAATTTTCAGCATGCCACAGTTCCCTCGCTCACCATG
Organism: Parhyale hawaiensis; assembly: GCA_001587735.2. Lineage (NCBI taxonomy): Eukaryota > Metazoa > Arthropoda > Malacostraca > Amphipoda > Hyalidae > Parhyale > Parhyale hawaiensis. Next base: position 11,807,503 of record LQNS02277717.1, read on the forward strand.
ACAAGAGGGGAAGAAGAATGCTATACGGCGCTCAGTTTTGTACGTGTCACAATGAGTCATTGTAACAAGGCCTTATTGTTATCGAGGGCCGCACAATTGATACAGTTTTTGTAGCGTTCATGCGACCAGCTTTTGCTTGGCAGGTTCTATTGTGCACCGCCTCAATTTGTTTAGAGAGTCATTGTCGCGACAATATTTTCAAGACTAAATGAACCGACAATGAAAAGTGAGCAAGACCGGCCTGAAAATATTTCCGTTGGAGAAACAGAAAGTTGAAAAAAGCTAACGAAGGAGAATTTAGGGGAAGTGCTGTAGAGGTGGGGAGTGAAAAGAAGCTTTCGAGGAAACAGGTGTCGGAATGTAAAGGTTTTGTATTGAACGCAATGGAAAAAGCGTCGTGACGTTTTTGGCGCCCGAGTGTGGGCTTTGAGATGTTAATTAAACTCGACAACTGGATTTCAATGGAGTAGAAAATTGGGTGTTTTTACCTCTCTCAGCAGACGCAGCACCAAGTGAATTCCATGCATAACACAATGGTCAGCAGGTGCAGTAACTTTAGTTATGTCAAACGATATTCTGAATACGAAAACAATCCAACAAAAAGAAAACATGGAGCCAACTGTATGTGTCGCTGTATATGAAACTAAGTCCTGAGTATATTTTTCAATCGATTGACACACGAGCAAACCATATAGCAAGTCAATTAAACGTTAAAAAATTGAGTGGACAAACTGGAGGCTGTACTGACTTAACTTCCAGATTTATAAGTCAGTATGCAGAGATACTGACTGATATAATCCAGGTTTATAAATGCATGTGCGGTGCCTGTTTACTCTCCTCTCTTTGAATTATCTGAGAAAGCATTTTATATTCCATCAGAAAACAGGTGAGAAGAGTGCCTAGCTCTAAGTAAATTTAAGCATAGTTGACCTGATTATGGCCTGTATCATATACTCGCAGTACAGAGGCAGATATGAATATTAGGAACAGAAAGCAGCGGTGGGCTACTCGAATTTAGCAGCAGATTAAATATTGAATGGAACTAATATCATAGCCTGTGCTTCTTGGACACATGTGATGTTTTAGTCCTATAAGCAAGTAGCCCCAGTGTGTCGCACCCGCTATATTGAAATGATTGCGAAAGTCTGAAAAGAGTACTCAGTAATAGCCCACTTTGGCTGCCACGGAATCTAGATTTGGGGTAGGGTTTGATATTGAGTGAAGTTTTTGCTCTTCATGTTGTGTAACCGCCATTTTACAACTGTAAGCTCCTTCTTCGTTAGCAACAGTTACAGGAAAAATGTAAAATATATATGAATTTTTTTGTAGCAGCAGTTACAGGAAAAATGTAATTTTTTTTTTTTTACAACTCTGTCGAGACTCCCTGCTATGACCAAGCAAGTTCATAAGTCTTGTGTTGAACTTTTAGGCCTTAAAATTTCGTGCAGATTTTCCTAGTTCGCCTTGTGGTATCACAGGGCAAAAGTGTTAAGGATTTTCTAATGAGAGAAATTGCTGAGGTTGTCTCTGAAGACTCTGAGGGTGCTATGGGCTAATACAGCGAACACGGCAACCATATGAGATAATAAATGATAAATTATTAATGTGGCTTCATTGCTTAAATTATGTCCTTAATTTTTATCCCCTGCCCCCACCAAACCCCTTAAGTTGAAGCTAGCTGACTATCCTAATTCAGTTTTAAGAAACAAGAATATGCATGCAGTAACATAGTGAGTGCTACTTCCGAAAGCATTGTTATTAGTGCAGAAATTATAACAGCACGACCACAGACTCCACCAACAGTAATTGTTATAATCGGTATTAGTTCTATTAGAGTGTTATTACTGTAATGACACGTATGCCTGGCCGAAGCTATAATAAGGAAAATATGGAAAACGCTAATCTACCCAAATAATCGGGCAATTATTGCCATGTCTCCAATAAAGTAATAGTATAACTAGTCAGCCAAAGCAATTTGTGACTGTTCGGTGTCAAAAGCAACAACTTAATCACTGTTCTATACCCCATCATATGCCGTAGTGAAAATCATTGTCAGGATCCGTGTTCGGCACTGTGAAGCCAAAGGTGTAGGAGTCAGCACCGTGAATAGCCTAGTTTTAGTGTGTTCATTCTTTGTAACTTTGCGGGAGTCTTAGTGTTCTATATAGCTTTATTTTGGTTAGATCGACAGGTTTGATTGATTAATAATGTTACTAACTATAACTAACCTAATGATATTGGAACGTAAAGTCATTGTGCTGTTCATTAAATTTCATTTTTATTAATAAAAAAAATTCTCCTACATTAACGTACACTCAATCAGGCTTGCGCTAAGTTGATGAAACAACATATATAAATAACCAATCTGCAATGGCATATCTAACCTATAGGAAGGTGTCTCAACCGCAGTAACAATTTTAATACTTTCTTCTCAAATTTTGTGCCTCACAAATACGAGGATTGTTTTTAAAATGAGTGTCTGAGGGGTAAAAAAATTAATCTAATAATAATCATTTCAAAATAATACCGTTTTGAAATTCCGGGGTGTGGCATGACGGTTCTGCAATCGACATTTCACGCATGCTCCTTGTTTACCTGTATCTTTTGGCAAGCCAAGGCGCTATTCCGAAAACATTTGACTGTGCTGACGTTTGTTTTTCAGTATTTAATATAGCTCCGCAGACTGAAGATCTCGCCTCCTGTGAATACAATGATTGATTGTTTTTTTCAGTAATTAGGACTGAAAGCAGTTGCAATATATCGTCATATTAAGGAAGCTTACCAACATTACATTATGACCGTTTAAATGGTACGGAGATGGGTTAGAGCCTTTAGAAATCCCCTCAAGAATGTTTATGATGAGGAATATGAAGCAACAGATACCAATGAAGAAGGGTTAAGTGTCTTCATATTGACAAGAAAAATATATGGAAAATTAAATTGAGATAGACTTGCATAGCAAACTAAAATGTATAAAAAGTTATATTTCTTCTTTATTATTTCATAACGGCACTCACTTCAAAAACAACCTCTCGTGTAAAACAGTTTACTAGGGGTACATTCAACTCAGCCATTGCTTCATCAACAAGCAATAATTTAGCACTCTCACTCTCATCTTTATTTCCATACGTTATAAGTTAAAATAATGCCTCTAGAGATATCTCACGCTTCGAAACCAATTTTTCGTAAAACATTCCTCAGTATATTTGATCTTCAGTTTGTTTCTCATAACCGAGGTTTTTTACATCACTTTTTTTCCGAAGCCCTCTCCGCAGCAGCCACTACAGTTCAATATGAACCCTCAGGAGTGAAGCCACGCATGTAATACGCGCTGCAGGCCCTACAGACTCCCTTCTATGTACTTCTAATACCAGCCAAGCACTGCCCTAATCCGCCCGAAGCCAGGCAAACGAATGGATCAGTTACCGCAAAAAGACGCCAGGCCTCTCGAAGAGAAAACGAAGCGTGCCGCGCGACTCAAAACAAAGGATGGCAGTGGTGTAAGCTTATGTAATGCGGTTAGAAGTCTCGATGATACGCGTGAGACAAACAGCAAACAAAAGGGAAAGGTGAACTCTAGTGGTGGCGGCGTGTGACCTCAGTGTATGAGGGAAGATGAGAGCTGCTTTATGATGAGGGTAGGTACCTGTGAGCAATGAGGGTAGCTCTGGAGAGGGATATTATCGCTAATATGGAAAATTTTTGTTCAAAGACTAGTAAAAGGGGTATGATAGCTGCTTTCAAAGGATCTAAACAGCCTACAAACTCTTTAAAAAATGTATATAACTTTATGCTTATATTTTCAAAAATTGCTCAAGGTTTTTTTTTTTAGAATGTTTGANATTATCGCTAATATGGAAAAGTTTTGTTCAAAGACTAGTAAAAGGGGTATGATAGCTGCTTTCAAAGGATCTAAACAGCCTACAAACTCTTTAAAAAATGTATATAACTTTATGCTTATATTTTCAAAAATTGCTCAAGGCTTTTTTTTTTAGAATGTTTGATACTAATTTTATGAATGCTTGTTACATTGACAATACTGTAGCTTTCGGTCTCTACATAACTAGTATAACATTATTTTAAATTTTGAAACTATATTTGTTTATCGAACGTATAAAATTCTCAGAACACTTAACCGCTATATAAATTTTAGAAAGGGTTGAAATATTCACGTTCCCCTAGATGATACTTAATGCATTGCTACGTTGTATTAACGAACTTCATACAAATTTACATCTTTGTTTATCTATATATATTTTTCTCTTTTTTGTGTTTACTCTATGATGCATTACAATGTCTCAATTTCTATAATTTCGAGATTTAAAAAATATGAATATATCTATCAAGTTAGTTTTTATATCTTATATATCTAACAACAATGTGTCCATTTCAATACCGGACTTGATTTTAAGACTCCCAATTTTCTCTGATTCCCATGAAATAAGCGCGATCAGTTCCCACTGCCGGGAACAGGAATGTTCCCGTCAGATTCTCACCGCCGGCTCACACAATGAGAAGTCCCGCAGGGGCGCTTCAGGGACTGCTCTAAAAAAAGACCCTACCGGGATCAGGGATTGCTGCATAGAAATAATATACAGCAAGCAAAAAGTAAATGTGGATTATTGCTGATGTTTCATTATGTATCGAAGCTTATGGAAAAATATCAATAATAAATAGAACATACGACAGTGCATGACGACATTTTTTTATACAACGGAAAGTAATTTGCATGCACATATTACAATCACCCTGCACTTTACTGCTCATGGTTTACGAAAATATATGAAGAAACATCGTTAGAATGCACCTTACTGTAATATAATGAGCTGTAACTGAATTGTTTTTGATTCTAGTTACTTGTGAATTGAAAACTAAAAATATATATAGCCATGTTACTTGTCCTTGCTTTCAATTCATAATGGATGTTAAAACACTACTTCGTAGCATATACATAATTCTGTAGATGATTCATCAAAGTAGAAATACAATTTACTTTACTCGTATATGACAAATTCTGCGTTGCATATGTTCATAGCATTCACTTACCCCACAACTGCGGCATCGTTTCAGGTATATGTGAATTTTTACTTGTCCGAAAAAATAACCATTGAAGCTTGAGGAATTGATCGTTAATGCCTATTTTATAAAACTTGTTTCAACAGATATCATAATATGTGTAGTCAATATGGTACCTAAACTCAATAAGGAAATCTCATGCAATGATCTTTGCATACATATAGAACTCTCTGATAAAGTTGGATATACTAAACAGTTACAACTATAAACTCTATTTTGTACTAGTCATTTATTACCTAATTCCCAACGTCTCGGAAAGATTGGGGGCAACTTTCTTAACTGAATATACTTCAGAAGTGTTGCATTGCTGAGGTGGACCTGCAGAAATATCATGAAGTATATTCATTTCATTATTACCAAAATCTCCGTAATAAACTAGTTTTGCATTTGTTACTAACACAATCACTTGAAAAAATTAATTACTTTCTAATATGTTGTACATTGTCTTCAATTACCGTGTTTTACAGTTTTAGCAGCGATTATTCTCGGGAAAAATTAATACCCACCGTGCATCCACATTATTTGATCTGCATATACCCATTTGTGGTTCTTTTTTTAAAATCGTTTCGAATCATCATCACTCCCCTACAGGCACTGGACAACAACTGGATGGGCATGCTCGTTAAGGCATCAAATTAAGCCTAGGTCCACATTTCTTATAAACTTAGTTTTTATGCACAAGCAGCAGTTAAGAACTCTCTTAAATAGAAAACTTTTTCAATGGCTACACGCTCCCTTGCCGACGGGCTTCCTGTAGCTTCCGTCTCTATAAGAACGCCCTCGACTGCCACATCCAGCGTATCAAAAGCCATTCGATGAGGGCGGCGATAAGACAGGTAGCTGCTCAGTTGCCTTTATGGCGAGCACGGCCAAATTTCACGCCCTAACGGCATTATTGAGCCGTGCATGCGGTCACTTGGAGTACCAGATCGATCTTTCTACCACATGTCTGACCAATCAGCACCTCAGAATAGGGACATGCATTCCTTTAGTAGCTTACCGTATATTTGTACTACTTTAACCGGTTTTGTGTTGAGACTCGGATCAGCACTTGATGAAGCAGTTTTCTGTCGTTAATGAATGACTTCATTGCTTTAATACTTCTTTGTTGGTTTTCATTTTAGAGCCGATATTCACATTTATATTCATCTTTGCCTGCTAAATATCTGCGTTTATGGGTTCTACGATATAAATACCAGCTATGCAAACGTCATACGCTGTAGAAAAATATCTACGTCCATTTCAGGTCTTCATTGCTTTCAGTTCATCGCAAATTTCCTTTTAACACCCATTTCTGCTTTCGTCACCGTTGCCTACTATAATATTGTAATAACTCCTCTTGCGTACGAAGGAAGCAATTCTTATTTTTACGGAATTTATAACATTCAGTTCTTTCAAATCAGCAAATCTTTCTAATATGTATTTATTTCTACAAATTTCTCCCATCCATTGTATCTATTAAAGCAATTTTCAGCTTTCATAGAGCTCAGAATGAAAACATTCACTTCATTAAGGTTCTTCGATCATATCAGTTACGACATTACATGATTACTTTTCTACAACCAACTTTTCTCCCTCCTGCCATCAACTCTACCATATAACTTCGCTTCTTTCATAATATGTAGAAGCAACGCATCTGCGTCCATTTTAGCTTCTTAATTATTTCTGTCCTTTTTGCATCATTTTAAATTTTCGCAGTTACTAATTACGTTATACATTCTTTTATTTGCATCCATCTCCTGTTCTTCCTTCCTTCCACTGCCTCCATGAGAACTGTGCTATCGACATGCACCCTCCACGCCGCCTCTCGAGCCTTTGTGATATCCCGTTAAGCAAAGCTCGGCAGCTCATTGTTGTCCTGTAGAGGAACCCGTGTTTGGTGTTGTTTTCTGCCTGGATTGCCCAGCAGGAGTTCTTCTAAACACGTCTGTTTCTATTATTCACTTATCGATTCTTGATACGCGGCGCCGCGGCCCTGCGCGATCCGGAGACTCGGAGGATGGGATCGAATGCTTCATTTTGGCCTGCACGTCTGCATAACATCCCAGCCTTTGTAAGCTGCCAAAGGATTAGAAAGTTGCAAAAATACCTTTAAGTTTCGCTTAAAAAAAGATATATATTGTAAAACAGAGCTGATGAGGCTTGTTGAAAACTTGGTCTATAATATATGTAAAACGAAAAATTTTCAAATATAATGTGGCAGGAAAACTCGTGAACTTTCCAGACTCAATCTTGGAACTCCCATATCCATTTGCTTCACTTTAAGAAACATAAATGTATTAGTGGAGATGAAAACCATTGAGTCCCCTTCACAAATACTGCATATTTCTGAGTCTCATTCACAATAACGGAATATTTCTAAGACACCTAGAAAAAATGAGACAAAGTGACTTCTAGGTTGAGAATCAATTTGTGGTCTGAATAGTAGACTCTATACCTGCATGGTTACTTCAAGGAGGAAAGAAAATTTCTGAAATACACATGCATAAAACTTTGAATTCACAATACAGTGTCGTTGCATCTTGCAAACTGAGAACCCCCAAGAGTTTCTCCAATTTCCAACTCCCAGCTCAGTGTGTTAAAATTCCCATAAATACACAAGAACAACAAACATGACCCGCACGTTCCCTAAGCGCTACACAACTCTCGAAATATCGAGCAAATAAATATATATACCAGCTCTCCAAAGGTCAGGCAGCGTGTGTTTATGCCAACTGAAGCGTGTCAAGAATTCGTGGCTTAATTGATTGTTCATGAAAGAACTTTACGGCCATGGCAATAAAAAAAGCATCGCAGTCAGTCTGTTTTATGATCCATAAAGTCATCGCGCCTATACAACCTTCGGTGTGTGCAGAAACAATTTCTTGGCGCACCGGATCCAGTGTTGACGTTGCAAAGGTAAGCAATGTAGAAGGTTATAACTTCATTATGTCCAACTTAATAAAGCCTATTACTGTATTAACATTTAATGTGCTCGGTCTCACTTTCCGATTAAGAAGTACCGTCCTTTTTTATTGGCACGGAATTACCCCTATAGCAGGCGGTTCAAAAATGCCGTAGAAGGAATAGCTTTATAGAAGAGACCATATGCTGTATCAGGCTACTTGCTCTGTAAAGGATTAATGGCTCGTTTCCTATGGAAACTCAGGACCTACATAGTGCGTTAATGGGTTAATCCAAATTGGCTTAACAGTGTTGATGTTTTATATACCTGTAAATATCTTGCACATCCTAATAAGCTAAACATTTGCCTACCAGAAGCGAGCGCTTGTACCTAATTGAAGAGTAAGTTTATGTTGCGTAAAAAACAATTGTCTGTCGGTCGATATTTTATTCCATTAGTAGACTGATATTGTACATTCCACACTCAACAAGCATGCTAACCGTCTATATTATAATTCTGCTTGAAGCTCCATCCGTTCGTCCGTCCGTCCATCCGTACTCCGGTGTCTGTACCTGACGCTTTTCACTATTAGCTATAGGAGAACAAATTTAACTTGTAAGAAGCTCTAATTTTCGGTCGAACAGAGTTCAACTATAGTTGTTTTCTTTAGCGCTTCTTGGATTTGGTTTTGTTTATCGACGTCAGAGGTGTACAATATTAGCCTGGCCACCAACAGTGACGAGCGCTTCATATTTTCCCGCGTCATAATTTTTGCACTTCGTATGTACTCGGATGATAAGGGTCTCAGATGTCGAAAACGGAGTGGGCTCTCTTGAATTTAAACTATCTTTTGCGCTTTGTAACTCTTCTCATTTCAGCTTCCCAGTCGAAGCACGAATTCCTTGAAATTTCACTGGGCTGTAGGTATATTTACACTGCAGCTTTCCGGCCAGTCTACGAACTTCTTAATGGAAATAGTGATGGAAGTCTTTTGGGTTCTTTATTTATATGTAACCCGAAGCTTTTGGACCATTAAACATTCCCCGTCTTCAATGGAACAAAATAAAAAAAAATAGCAACAGAGCTCAGAATGTACACAAAAGTCGCATCCTGGCTACCGAATATAAAAAATAAACTCTAAATATTCATCAGATTTTGGTCGCTCAATGTACTTCATTCTTCATCAGCTGCTTAATATATCTGATGTGGAAATGCATCACATCTCTTGCTATTTGCTGTATGATAGTAAGCCCATCTTCCATTGTTCTGTCCTGAGGTATCGGTAGTTGAAGGTTGATTGTTCTTTTCTTATTTCAAAAACCCGGAAGACTTTCAAAACTCCTTCAACATGAATATGATTGGGGTCATCATATATTCCAAGATATACGTGAACTTGATATAAACACCGAACCGTGCAGATATAGCCGCAAATTTCACTGCAAAAATTGTTGTGAATTTCTGCTCATTTTCATTCGTTTATGAGTTGCTCCACTTGAAAAGAATTCGGCAAATGAGACAGCTCTGTCATAGAAAGGCAAACGGAAAAGAGATATCAAACAGCAATCTGCAATGTTTTACCTTAGCCGTTAGCTATAGGCCTGCGGGACTTCTGTCTTCTGTGTCCACTTTGCTTCCCTCCGATTTCATACTCCTTCTGATATTACTTTCGTCTGTTTTTCGTCTTCTGTCTCAACTATAAAGTTCCCATGTGCGTTGATCCTGTGTGGGAACACCTTCATGCATGGGTTCCCCGTGACTATCGACGTACTATATGCCCCTTCTTTTTTCTCTCTTAGAAAGCTTAGTACTTATTTAGGGAGTCTTAAACAAACGTATACTACTATTACTCTAGAATGTCTAACATAAATCGGTCAGTTCTGAACGCATTCACAGTAAGTAAAAATGATGATGATGATAATAAGAAAATTCAACAGAACCCGTAGTTAAATGTGTGATAAAAAATCATAAAGACCGAAGTGAAAACTATTGAGCAAATGGATGCAAACGCGAAATTCAGAAATACAGTATAAAGCGTGAGTTGAAAAGATTGAAGGGCATTATAAAATGAATGTACCTCCGCATCGGGCGGCAAAACAAAACATACACGCACCAGAGGAACGATAACCCCATCGACAAAATACTGAATCCTGCCTAGTCTCATGAGTTGGCTGCATTATGATCTCAATGGAATAACTGAATTAGCGTTAGGTTGTGCGATTTACTTGGCATTATTTTAGTCGATACGAGGAAGGGCAGACGGACTACGATGCGTCAGACGTAGTTCGCCATGGGTTACGTGACGTGCAGTATAGACGGAGAGGGTTATGTTTGCAGATCTGGATGAGGTCGAACTAAGAAAGATAGTAATAGCGTAGCTTAGGATTAGTACATAATAGAAAATAAAGATATTCATTAACCGTTTAATTTAAACAGGTCCCCGCTAGTTTCTACATCAATTTATTTAATTGCATTGTGGAGTCGGTTCTGCATCATTCTTCTCAAAAAAAGGGAGTAGGTGTTACAGATTATTATGTACGACTAATTAACGCCTTCGGTGTCCAATAGCAACATCTTTTTAATCAAATAAAGCAATACTTCAAACACTAAAATTGCGAAAATTATACAACCCACATATTAATAGTATGGCAATAATTGGTTTCATTGGCTTTAATATTTTCTGAAGGTACAAAAAATTATTTAGCTTCTGCAATTTATATGTTGCAATAGTACTTTTGATAAGCAAAGTACGTAGATATTCATATATATTTAAAATATATATATTTAATGCATGAGTCATAGAATATTAAATCGTTAATTATTTAACACTGGCACCAAAAGATCAAAAATATGATCTAGTTTAAAATTCCGAAAGAATTGTTAAAAAGAACTTTATATCAGAAATAAAAGTTTAATATAGCATTTTAAAATCTTCCCCTCTCGACACTCCTTTTCTTCCCCCCTCGAGCCGTACGAGAGAACGATATGGGTCAGACAGCTAGATATGACTCGGAAATACGCCTCTTACAAATCCCACAGTTTGGTTTGTTCTTAAGACAATAAAGCGACGACCAGCTGATATTATCGGGCGAGAATCTCGCACGAGTTCGACGGAGCTCGTTTCAATTTGCATAAAATTACAGAAGAAATTGAAACGTCTGTGTTTCGAGGATAATTCACTCAATAATTACCCATCGAGAGGGACGGAAATGATGCGGGTCAGTAAAGGAGGCTTTGGAGTTTCTGTGAATGATGAAAATATCATTTCACATCGATCTGAAGTTGAACTATATATACTGAGAGTGTCTAGCCTATGTGAGTGAACTTTTCGGAGTTCAAATTACGTCATTAGCAAATAAATTCTAGCGTTACAGAATCCGAATAGAGAATGTAGCATACAACTAGTGTAATGTTCTTTTACTTCTAAGCAGGTATAGAAGAATTTCTCTACTTCTCTGCAGAAATAGAAGGGTTATGCAACTTACTAATGTAATCATTGGGTCGAAAACACATTCCTGCCAAGTGGGTTCTTTCCACTCGTCTCAAGCGTAATTAACCAGAGATCAACCTCGATCTAAAGCACAATTCGGAGTTACGAACCGAACGCTCGATCAGTATTGGACTTTCTAGTGAACTAAAGCTAGTCGGATTGGATTATCTCGATCGATGGGGGGGGGGGGTAAATATGAGACACGTCTTCAATTTCTTGATTAATGTGCTCTATCAGGATGCCCGACAGCCCCAGAAGCCTTTAATTACCATTTGAGTTTCTGGGGCGGCCAAGAATTGTGTTATAATGAAGCCAGTCAACTGGAAGGGCAATTTCTGCCCTGGTTACAGGGCTGAAAGTTAGCTGATAGAGCTAAAATAGTGCTGAATAAGCCTATGATGGGCTGTAAAGTTTGAAATAGGGCTGAAGCAGCTTAAAGAGGGCTAAAACGGCTAATATAGTACTAAATAAGCTTTGAATGGCTTAAAAAGACTATACAGTATTAAAAGGGTGCAATTCACAACGAAAGAACTGATGGAGAGCTAAAAGTTGGAGAAAATGGTTGAAAACCGCCAATGTAATCTGAGAACATTTTAGAAACTGTTGAAAAAGATTTTTGACTTTATAGTTAAGAAAGATCGATCCCAAAATTTACCCATGCCGCTTTTTATTCTCTTTTTATTACATATTTAGTACATTTTGTTCCAACACGTGTTCTCTAAGTACTTTCTCTCCCCTAAGTCCCTAAGTACGTACGCAATATATATACAGTATGTCCATAGGAATATGTGTTAATACCTCTCGTAAAAGTCATAAATTCGCTGTAATTAAGCTAGACGCAGAGAGTTTTGCCGCCTAATTCTGCTCAGTATTATCTTCATTACTTGTTTTACGACGGTATAGTTTTGCTGTTGCGCTGGTTGTGACTGTTATACAAATACGAACGGTCCTGTGAGATGAATACACTTTTTTCTCTATAGAGTTCTTCTTTCCGATCTTTGTTACAACATTTTTTTAGAAAAAACACCGAGGAGGACTGCATTTTGCCTGCCTTGGAGGTATATTTCATACTCATATATTAGCTTATTGTAAACCACTATCATGGTTTTTATGTCTTAAAGATTCTGACACTATATAGGAATCACTGGTAAAAATAATCATTCTTTTATAGTCTGTAACAGGCAGTCAGCTGCACGCACCTTCTTGATAATTCGACTCCATCAACGCTTTTCGAGTTTTGACATAATGTATATCTGCATGTGAACCAACTGTATCATATAGTAACTTGATGGTAGATATTATTTGTTCAAGTTTTCAGCGAATCTTGAAGAGAAAAGGCTGTGGGGGTCCTTAATTTGGTCACCGACTGCAATTTAAGTAAACTAATCTAAATCTTCATAGCTTTAACTTCTCCGGAATTTTAACCATATCTGTTCGTTTGAACACTATGAAAAGTAACCTGACGACTGACCGTCTGACGAGCCAAAGATACATAGACGTTAGACTATTTCGATCGCAGCAATTAATAGAATCGAAAACCCACCCTACTGTTGTCCTTACCATCGCAGACGCAGAGGATCTTGCAAATAAAACAATGAAAATCTGCAAAATTCTAAGTAAATTTAGCGCCGCAGCATGTCTGATGCATTTATAGACTGGTAGGTATCGGTTCAATTTTTTTTTTTTTTTTTGTCCTGAGAATTCAAATTTCCCAGTACAAAACTTAATTGCGCGCACAAAATGCAGTCAAGGTATTATAGTTACATTACTGACCTATTCTATGATAACAATGGCTTTGATGAATAAAAACACCTGAATATATTTATATTATACAACGCATTATTGACTTATTCTATGATAAGAATGGCTTTGATAAATAAAAACACCTGAATATATTTATATTATACAACGCATATATGAGTGACTTATTCTATGATAAGAATGGCTTTGATAAATAAAAATACCTGAATATATTTATATTATGCAACGCATATATGACTGACTTATTCTATGCCAAAACTGTTTAAAAACACCCGGCACGCCTTGCTCGATTGTATGTCAGTCAGTCCCAAAAGCTACTTTGATAACTGCGTATTTTCTTTCAACTCGAAGAAATGGTATTCCATATTGTCATCACACTATAGTGTGTCACTGACTTTGTACCAAAAGTTTTGAAGTTGAACCGCTAAACCTAGCGCTCTTTGTACGCCAGTTCTCAAAGCCACTTTAATAACAGCGAACTTTTCAACAGGGAGACATTGTATAGAATATTGTCGTCGTGTTTACACCATTGCCCAATGTGTTAAAATCAAGTAGGGCTTGTTCCTAACTGCAGAGTCATCGTCCCAACATTTATCTTACGGATGCCACAGACTACAGGAGACAGTCACAGTAAAGGGTTGGAATGCTGCAGGCCACTGGGAATGTCACCATCTTTAAAAATCCTTCTAAAGAAGGTATAAAGAAGGTAAGTTTTAGCCGCTTAAAATATTTAAGGAGTGAAGTTGGTCGCTTAACCCCAACCGTCTTGTTGTACATATGTCCTCTATTGAAATTTTAAAGTAGGTTACGATTTCTGTTAAGATTAAAAGAAAAGCATATTGATGTTAAGATAAAAAATTGATAAATACTTTGTAAACTAAATGAGAATTTTCGGAATTGACTGAAATACGGTTTTTACTTCTAAGAACCTAAATCCCTTTCTCTTGATGCACATTGATTCTTGGCAGTGCTTTATAGAATTATTTTAAAACATAGTTTTGATACTGTGGGGATTGTAGACATAAAAAGCTGCAGGAGTAAAGGAACACATCAATGAAATTTATAAGCTAAAAAGAATATAAGCAATTACGACTGAAATTTACGTAATGGAGCTTTGGAATTGCAGTGGTGGCGCAACGGTTACAATGAAATATTGTAACCGCTTCACCGTTCGGGAGCAATGCTGTTAACAAAATACCACGTCATATCCTAAGAGCCACAAAGGTTGACGCTGTGAAGTTCAATAATTTATTGAACTCATACGTCGCGTGCCAAACAGAGCAGCTGAAAACGGTTATGTACAATGTGGTGATAACTCGCTGCTAACTCTCCTGCTGTTCACGGAGTGCAGTAGCACCTCCTTGCAAATCGGGTTGCGTACATAACGCCACCTGGACATCGTCAGAAAAACTTCAAATTTATCAAAATTAAGCCGTGGATTGAAGTTGCCAGATCTCATCTATAGATAGTGACTCACTCGGATCACTAACTACTTTACAAAATGGATGAAGACTTTATGAATATGATTGCATAGTTCAGGTGAATTGGAAATAACGGTAACTTATACTCAAATGCCAGTTTAATTACGGAGATTATTTATCTAATTTTTGAAACTGTTTCTACAAATATCATCGTTGACCATCAGTCCTCATTCTCCAGTTGGCTGCTGTCATATAGTAGTAAATCAGTTTACTTCCTCCGCCAAAGTGGTTGTATTTTGGTCGGATTTGGCTGTCCGTCAGTCTGTTAGTCGATCTGTCTGTCTGTTATTGTCATTTTGTCTATCTCCCTGTCACCAAGAT
Source organism: Parhyale hawaiensis (assembly GCA_001587735.2). Taxonomy (NCBI): domain Eukaryota; kingdom Metazoa; phylum Arthropoda; class Malacostraca; order Amphipoda; family Hyalidae; genus Parhyale; species Parhyale hawaiensis. The sequence goes on from LQNS02277717.1 coordinate 11,822,513, forward strand.
AACTCAAAAAGTTTATGGACGGATTTTGACGAATTTTACAGGGATTGTTAGGAATGTTAGGAGGAACAGATGATTGACTTTTGGTGAAGATCCGTCTATCCCTTTGTTTGTTTGGCTGCCCCATTTTTCTCAACGCCATAAGTCGCAAAGTTATGGACGAATTTTTATGAAATTTACATGAGTTGTTGAGTATATCACACAGGGAAAATAACCAAATTTTTGTGATGATCTGTCTATTCGTTCATACGTTTATCGCTGTTTGGGATTTTCTGCTTGTTAGCGCAATAACTGAAAAATTTAAATGGATCTTTATGAACCCACAGATCGAAGTTGCTAGTAATGTTAAAAGACATAAATGATTAAATTTTTGTGCAGATCGGTTGGTTCGTATGTATGTTTGACTAATGTTTGTCATAATTTTTGTTAGCTGCACAACTCAACAAGTCTTGAATGGATCTTTATGAAATTTGCAGGAGTTGTTGTTATAGTAACGTTAAAAGACATAAATGATTAAATTTTGGTGCAGATTGATTCGTTCGTTTGTATGTTTGACTTATGTTTGTCATAATATTTGTTAGCACTATAACTGAAAAAGTCATGAACAGCTCTTCAGATAATTGCAGAAACTATCAATACCATCAAAAGGCACAAATGATTAGATATTGGAGTTGATGAAAAAAAATCATAGTTTCACAGTCAATTTGAATTTTTCGTTAGCGTTGCTTTACTTGGCAGAGGTATGCGCTCTAATAGTGCTCTAGTTTTCACTGGCTTCATCTCTTTCATTTTGACTCAATCGCGAGCGAACTAGAGTTCATTCCAAAGCTCATTCACAAATATGATAACTAAATTGTTTACACTCATTCACTGAGAGTATTGCTCGAAGCGATGCTACAGCTCTTAGCCCACAGATGCACACCCTCCCACACGCTTAGGTATGTATTCCCCGACGGTTTCCACACTCCCTACTGACTCCCACACTTTCACAACCCACCGACTCAATTGCCACCGGCTGTTACTCTTTCACTCCCCAGTGACTCCCATGCTCTCACTCCACACTGACTCCCACAGTCTCAACCTCATTCCCCCTGACTCCCATTTGCCAGAGCAACAAAGACTCGTGGGCTCCACATGGGAGCCATGCGGGAAGATGGGCAACTGTTGGTACCAATGGCTAATGGGTTTAATGTTAGCTCTTACTGGAGCACTCGCAACACGACTGCTCCTTGTTATGACCAGTTGTCCACATGGATCCATTAGGGTTTTCCACCGTAAGGAAAACGGGGTAGTTTCCATATGGGTAAAATGTGGCCTTCCCAGCTATCATGTACCCTGTATCACCAATATTGAGGGTTTTCCCATATCGGACCCATGTGGGCTCATGCGGCTTTTCCCACTATGTGAAACGATAATTATTTTCACAGTGGTGATATTTTGCTATCCAATTACCCCACATTACCAGCTTAGTGGGTCTTCCCACCTCAGACCCATTTGGACTCCTGTGGGTTTTCCCATTGTGGGCGACGTATGGTGATTCCAACATGGGAAACAAATGAGCTGCCCTGCAATATCCCACTTTATCAGTTTAGTGTGAACGCCTACTTCAGACTCATAGGGCTCGTGTGGGTTTTCCCAATCCATTGTGGGCAATGTATGGTGATTCTCAGCTGGATAACATATCGGCTACCCAGGTAAATACCATGTATTTGAAATAGTGGGTCATCCCGCATCAGACTCATGTATAGGCTCTCCCAATATGGACAACGCATAGTGTTTATATGGGTAAGAAATGGGCCACTCAGTTTATACCACATTAACAATAATACTGGATCTTACATTAGGACACAATTTGCCATCAAAATACATGTTATCTTTAAGTCACAATATAGTTTATACCATATACAACCGAAATAATTAGCGAGCTTCAGCACTGATCTGACGTGATATGTAAGTAGGTCTTCCTATCTGAGTACATGGCTTAATGTAAAATAATGCTATGTGTAGGGTCTATCCCAGACTAGGCAAATTAGGATTTAGTGGACAAATCATGAAGTAGTTGTGGGATACGCAGAGGCAAATTCTGGCTTTCCCACCCCATCCAAAAAATATTTCAAAAAGTAATTGGTTCCCCTCCCAATCGGAAATAATGGTTGTGATTATGGTAGAATATAGTGGTGTATGAGAGATTAAGGTCGATTAAGGATGATTAAACAATATGGTAGATATGTCGACCAAAACATAGCGTTGATTTTAGTATATTTAGGTCGATAGTGGTGGAGGCAATATTGGCTGTTTAAGGTTGGTCGATGTGATAGTACGTATATACATGGGTGTATGGTAGATATATGGTAGATGGTAGTACATGGATGTTCGAAGACTATATATGGTAGAGCATATGCTAGAGCATAACCAGGTATGTTGTCAACGGATTTCCGTACGTACGATCATGAGTGGAAATCCTCCCATTATTTGGGGAAGAATATGTATGGGTTGCCATTATAATATGGCTAGAATTCCCAACATAATCGACAAAAATAATATTGTACGACTAAAAGTTTGAATGCGAAACATCTAAAAATAAATATTATAGTGCAAAAATTCTGCACGTTTTCAGTTTTTTCTTTCCTGTCGATGAATTACAAAAAATTGCAAGGTATGTATAGATGTTAACTGCCTTGACGTTATTTTCAACTACCGTTTCTAAATTTTACTAACGCTTTACCAGTTTAGCGTAGTTACCCATCATTTTTATTTATTTGTTGTAAAAATAAAAACAGTACAGTAGAACAGTACTGCAATCTTAGATCAAATATTGCCATCTATTTTTATGCTTCTTCTGTTCATATCTGTAAAGTTTCATGAACAAATTATTCCCATTAGCTCTATGGAAAGCAATGCCAAGTTTCATGATAAATTTGGCCTTACGTACCCTGACAACGGGTACGGCCAAACTTCATCCATCAACTGGTAACTTCCTCTGAACTGCGTCGTAGAGCTGCACACAAGCTTAGAGTTGGAAGAGGTTGTATATAAACGTGTGTTAACTGCACAGACTGGTTCAAGCTCCTGCTTTATAGCATCGTCCTGAAGTTAATTTAGAGCCTTTCACCATTCTGATCTGCTGGCCTAACTCGCACGTATAAATTACTTTTTTTGCAAAAGCAGGTAATCATTAGCAAACAAAGCAGGCATCCAGTGCTTAATATGTCAACAGTTGAAAAAGTTGATCCTTGAAGAATATAGGTGTATCATTCGCTGAACACAGTCGATTTTCGTCGTAAATGGTGTTTCTTACGGTTAACTATAGTAGATCATATTTGTACAGCTAAAACCTTTATGGTTTTAATTGGGTATTTATGGTCGGGAATTATGGTTGGCAATATGGTCGAAGGTTGTGACACATCTCTACCATAATGCACCCAATAAATTGTTGAATATGGAGGATAAAGCGATAATAAACAACCAAGATCTCGACCATAATCATAGTTGTTCTACTATAATCACAACCATTATTTTCTGACTGGGCTATGGGTATCCCACGTGGGCTCCATTGGGCAGTAAGTGGGTACATGATCAATGGAGAACAAATGGAGTTTACACTCCAGGGGCTTGTATGGATTGCACCAAACGCGGCCCTTTTGGGATGTGAGTGGGCCGGTGTTGGGTCCCCATGTAAGTTCCACTCTAAAATTTTGCAGAAATGTACCTGGGACCCATATATGGGCGCCCCAGATGGGCCCCAACTGGGCTATGTACCTCAATGTTAAGGAATTGATGGGTCTTCACTCTAGGAACCCATATATGCTGCATCATTTTGGGCCGGATTTTTCAAGTGGAATTCACTTAAAAAAATTGAAAAAACATAAGTACCTGGGACACATACGTGTGTGTCCACATGGGCGCCAATGGGCATCCCACCTGGGCCCTCGTGGTGCCCAGCTCCATTGGTACCATGATCCAACACTAACAACCACATGCACTGATTTCCCACTGAATCCCAAATTGATTTCCCACTAAGTCCTACTCTCACTCCCACACTAGCTTCCTGCTCCCACTGGCTTCTCAATCCCACAATGACTTCTACACTCACTCACTGATTTGCCCCTGACTGCACATTCAGTCCCTCACTGACTTTCCACTGATTCACACACTGACTCTCTCGCAGACTTCCTACCGCATGATTCATGCATTCATTCTCGCACTAATTTTCCAGACTCCCACACTCCCAACTGACTTCTACACTCATTCCCCACTGACTCCTACATCATTATTTCCCACTGGCTCCGAAATATCCCACCAACTCCCACACTCACTTCCCACTGACTCCCTCACTCGAACCCCACGGACTCAAAACACTTCTCCTTATAGTGATTCCCACACTCCCCAGTCATTGCCAAACTGACTTCCAACTGACTCCCTCACTCACTTCTTACTGACTCCCACGTTCATGACCCTTTAACTTTACACTCTCATCCTACTGATTCTCACACTTACTTCCCACTGACTGTCACACTTTCAACTCTCCACCAATTCCCAATCTCTCTCTCTCCCAAATGACTCCAAGACTCTAATGTCCTGTTGACTCCCACACTCCCACTCCCCATTAACTCACACACTCTCACTCCACATTAAATCCCACACTTTCACCTCCCATCAACTCCCAGACTATAACTCCCCATTAACTCCAAAACTCTCGCTCTCTATTACCCCCCAAACTCTCACTCCCCGTATCTTCCAAACACTTACTCCATGCTGACTCCCCAACTCTCACTCCCCATTAACTCCCCTACGTACATGTCACTCCCCAATATCTCCCGAACTCTCGCTCCTCGTTAACTTTCCAACTCTTACTCCCCATTAACTCCCGAACTCTCATTAATATTCCTCAAGAACTTCCCAACTCTCACTTCCCATGCATTACCTCCCAACTCCCACTCCCCATTGACTCCCCAACTCTCACACCCCATTAACTCTCTAATCCTCACTCCCCATTCACAACCAACTCTCACTCCCCATTTACTCCCAAACTCTCCTCCCCCATACCAACTCCCAACCCTCATTCCCCTCTACCAAGCTCCCGCACTTTCCACGGACATTAAATTGTCAGTTGTCTGCAGTGCACCTTTTCTGTTAAACTAATCATTAGCATGACTGACAACAGGTATATTTTAATAAATATACATGTCGCCCTATTTGGAAATTCAAAAGCCCTTATATCCGTGTTCTTTAGAAGCGTCGTATGATAATATCAAACAATTGCCTAAAATTTTCACTTGAAGTGAAAGACTTGTTCTCTCATGTTATGTTTTCTTCTAATTTATTCAAAAGTAATATTCCTGCCATTTCGTCAGCGTACGACATTCAACTATAAATTGCCATAAATCATCATAACTTTTGGATTGGTTATTAATTGGAGATGCTAATAGAGTTATTAGCAACAGAAAAATTGCTGCTCTCAGCACATAGATTTGATAATACTATTATCTCTGCCAAAGAGAATATCACCAAGATAACTCAAAAAGTTACTGACGGATCCTTATGAAATTTACAGGGACTGTTAGATATGTTGAGAGGAACAGATAATTAACTTTTTGTGAAGATCCGTCTTACCATTTGTTTGTTTGCTTGCCTGCCTCTTTTTTATTTATAATTGACATAATTTAAAAACGAGAGCACTCTGAGAGCGCATACCTCAGCCAAGCAAGGCAACGGTTACGAAAAATTTAAATTGGTATAAGACTATGATTTTCTCTGTATCAACACCAAAATCTAATAATTTGTGCCCTTGAATAGTGGAGCAACTTTTTTTAAAATCCGTTCATAGCTTTTTGAGTTATGCTGCTAACAAACATTATGACAAACATGAGTCAAACACATAAACGCACAAACTAAATTTGAACCAAAATTTAATCATTTATGTCTTTTAACAACTATAAATTTCATAAAAATCCATTCATTATTTTTTGAGTTATTGTACTAACAACCATAAAATTAAATACAGTGACAAACGAACGAACAAATAAAAGGATCGCTACGAAACTTTAGTCAACTACTCTTCATAATATACCAAACAACTCATATAAATTTCATAAAAATCCGTCCATAACTTTTTGGACTTATAGCATTGAAAAAATAAGGCGGACAAACAAACAAACGGATGGACAGATTTTCACCATAAGTTAATCATCTGTTCCTCTTAACATACCTAACAATCCCTGTAAATTTCGTTCAAATCGGTCCATAACTTTTTGAGTTATCTTGATGACAGTTAGAAAGACAGAGAGACAAACCCGACGAAAAAATAACTTTCTTAATTGGCGGAGGTAAAAAAATACCATTGTATCTCCATGAAATTTACACAAATGGTTAGGAATATTACTAGGAGCAAATAACTAGATTTTTGTGCTGATCTGCATGATCATCTGTCTGTTATTATTATTATTATTTTTTTTTTTTGCTTTGCTTTATATTAGTCAGTAACATAACCCATAAAGTTATAAACGAATTTTCGTGAAATTCGCAGGAATTGTTAGAAATGCTAAAAGGCACGAATGACCAAATTTTTGTAGTAATCGGTGAGGCCGTGTGTGTTTGACGCTATGATTGTCATAGTGTTTGTCAGAACATGATTGAAAAATTTATGGACGGATCTTCAAGAAAATTGCAGGAGCTGTTAGGAAGAGTAAGAGGCACAAATGACCAAAGTTTTTATGGTCATGTAGAAGTTATGTGGCAGAGGTATGCATGCATGCGCTCTCAGAGTTCTTTTCCAGTATTCAGACTGCGTCAGTAACGAATGAGTATAAAGTTCAGCATTTTATATAGGTTACCGAACATTCTCTAACAGTAATATTATTATTATTCAGTATAAAGGAGAAACTTCGTATATATCGAATATTACTTGACAAAAATAATGCTGGGTCAACAAATATAGAGCATCTGTTACCTCATATTATTGACATGGCGTAGGAAAGAACGTACATGTCAAGCTTCGCCTGCCTGCAACAATTACTGCCCCGGGAGCAGAAGATATAATTAAACAGGCGACAAATTCATGAAGAGAAGAGCACGACTGCAGCG